>CM042245.1:5738932-6938932 GCA_023566225.1 Romanogobio albipinnatus
TCCAGAACAGGACATCTGCTAAACATGCTCAACAATGACGACACAACTGTTAGAGAACTATCACGCGAATCACTGTTTCTACATCTACAGCGTCGCAAAATACCTGCTGCTTCCACAAACCAGTCCCAGTTTCTGGGGTTCAAACTAAAGCAGAACGGAAAGCTGGACATCAAGCCGCCGGATTTGGAGTGCGCTCGGACTGGCTGGATCTAAATGATCTATGCTACCGTACAGGAATACAGCTGTCCTGGCTGGGACCCGACGGGGAAGAAGTTGCTCTTAACGATAACATAATCACCGATCCGCTGCTTTCCACCTTAGCGATCCTCAGTAAAGACAATACACCTCACCAGTTACAGATTAAACACGCAAGAGCTTCGATTATCAATCTGAGACGGACCCAGAGTGGACAGCACTGGACGGGCCTCAGATTACAAGGAAAACTCGCATCACTTCAATTTGCTGATCATTCAGTGTCTCATTCTGTTCTGACAAACCCCTCAATCTCAGATGATATCCTCATATTCATGGTTAAAGCAAGACTACAGTGTCTCCCAATCAAGTACAATCTGGCAACATGGTATCCATCCCAGCATGAGCCCTACTTTATATGACACCCGTCACAGCAGGAGAACGAGACCGTCGCTCACATACTGAACGGATGCCACAATTATAAAGGACCTTATGTGGCCAGACATGACCGTCTGGTTGATCTGGTGGCAAAGGACTTGAAAAAGTTAATCTATGGACATGATATTCAGATTTACCAACATAGCACTGTACAGGTTAACTGGTTTCATCAGAACACATCGGACAGTGACTACTTTAAAAACATTCCCAATACTCCTGACATTGTGATTGTAAAGGAGGTTATGAAATCTGTGTGTCTTTGAGGTGGGCTGCTGCTTTGACCTGTATATGGATACTTGTTACTATTCCAAACTACTGAAATATCAACCACTGCTAGATCTCATTCACAGACTTGGATACAGTTGTACATTAATAACTCTGGTGTTTGGAAGTTTAGGCCATGTCCATCAGAATGTGGTCAGGGGGATGCAGTTGGGGGGGCTGCAAAAAAAGGAGGCAAAAAGGCTTGCAAAATGTTGTTCCGTTTCAGCCACCATAGGGAGCATGAAGATATGGAGAAGGAGATGTTTTGTGTATCCTTAATGTTTTCAGTATTATAAATGGAAGGACCTGTAAAAGTGTGTGAGCCATGTATTGTAGATCTGTCACTTTGTCAATGACGCTTCCCAGAGTATTTGGATCTTGTTTTCTTTGCAATGTCTTTCAGATCCAAATAAAAGCATTCATGTGTGTGAGAGAGAGGGAATGAGTGTGTGTCTGAGAGAGAGTGTGTGTGAGTGTGTGAGAGAGAGAATGAGTGTGTGTGTGTGTGTGTCTGAGAGTGTGTGTTCGTGTGTGTGTGTGTGTGTGTGTGTGTGTGTGAGAGAGAGAGAGAGAGAGAGAGAGAGAGAGAGAGAGAGAGAGAGAAAGTGTGTGTTTGTGTGTGTGTTCACTGATTAACTGTGTGTGTTTTGTAGTGTGGATCATGGAGGAGAGATCAGGATTACAGCAGGAGTACGAAAATGTACGTCTACACAAACACACACACACACACACACACACACACACACACACACACACACACACACACACACACACACACACACACACACACACACACACACACACACACACACACACACACACACACACACACACACACACTTTCTCTCTCAGACACACACTTGCACTCTCTCTCTCTCTCTCTCTCTCTCTCTCTCTCACACACACACACTCTTAACTTTAGGATCTGATCTGTTTGGTAACCATGGTGATGTCACTCAGAGCCTCATTAATATAGGAATCTGTTCATAAGTGCTTTATTATCATTGGTTGCTTGGCAACAGACCTGAGAGTCGAGCACTGAACTCAGATCAGATGAGATTTATAGACAGGATGAGAATCATAAATCAAGCTCAGATTTCTGCTGGATTATGAGTTTATGAAAATCATAAATGTGTCAGATCTGAACTCAAGACTTATGACAGAAATCATATTTACAGGGAACATTAAAAGATCATATTCATAATTCCTGATGTGTTTTCTCTCATCAGATCTCCATCAGTTCACTCTGGATCTGAACACGGCACATAAACGCCTCCGTCTGTCTGAGGGGAACAGAGAAATTACTAACACTCGCACACCTCAGCCGTATCCTGATCATCCTGACAGATTTAATGATGTGTGTCAGGTGTTGTGCAGAGAGGGTGTGTGTGGAGAGAGTGTGTGTGGAGAGAGTGTGTGTGGACGCTGTTACTGGGAGATTGAGTGGAGTGATGTTGTGTCTATATCAGTGTCATATAAGAGCATCAGCAGGAAGGGACATGGTAAAGAGTGTGGGTTTGGACGTAATGATCAGTCCTGGAGTTTGATCTGCACTCCCTCCAGATACTCATTCAGACACAATAACACACTGACTGAACTCCCTGTACAGCCCATCATCAGCAGGAGAGCAGATCCCAGGAGAGGAGGAGTGTATGATGATGATGATGATGATGGTAATATCTACAGAGTTGGAGTGTATGTGGATCCCAGAGCAGGAACTCTGTCCTTCTACAGCGTCTCTGGAGACACAATGAGCCTCATCCACACAGTCCAGACCACATTCACACACACACTCTATCCTGGGTTTGGGTTTAGGGTTTATTATCCTGGATCATCAGTGAAACTGTGTTGATGAATCAGGACAGACTGATGAGAGATTCTACCCATAATGCTTTGAGCTCATGATAAATCAGTGACAGTGAGACGTTATAGAGTCTCTTATCTGTGTGTGTGTGTGTGTGTGTGTGTGTGTGTGTGTGTGTGTGTGTGTGTGTGGTATAGGGCCAAGTATGAACAGCCTCCATCATTTACAATCGCCGGAAGCACAATTAGAGTTTACTCAAGACATGAATCGTACAGTTATCTAGGACATATGTTTAATGTTGCAGGAGAATGGCAAGAGCAAGTGAGCGACATCTGTAAAGAGTACTGCAGCAGATTGGACCTGATAGACCTGTGTCCTCTACCGATCTGCATGAAACTCCAGGCCATTCGGGACATAGCACTATCTAAGATCCAACATCTGTTTGCCAACGTCCACATCGCTAAAAAACATCTGACGGAGCTGAACAATAAGACCGTGCAACTGGTAAGAAAATGGTTAAATCTCAATACACACACGACAAGAAGTATTCTCTTTATCAGCAAATCCGAAGGGGGACTGGGGATTCCCAACATTGAATGGATTTATACAGCTACTAGAGTACAGCATCTACTGCATATGTTGAATAACGACGACCTTACAGTTCGTGAAGTTGCCCGGCGCTCATTGGTGCTGGATCTGAGCAAACGTAAGGTCCCCTTTTCTGCAGTCGGAGAATCGGGTTTCCTCGGCTTCCGAAAGAAACCTAGCGGAAAGCTGGACACCAGGGCTACGGGATTCGGAGTACGTTCGGATTGGCCCGATCTGAATGACTTGTGCAGCAACAATAATATACAGTTGAACTGGGCACATACTGGTGGGGAGCAGGTGACTATCAGCCATGGACAGATTATGGATCTTAATGTGTATGCTGAGGTGACTCTTCATCACAGTAAGAAGCTGAACAGCCGGACGTGCAGGTATGAAATCCTTCAGTACTTTCAAACACAACAGCGCGATTACTGGCTTAACCTGCGCCTTCAAGGAAAGCTGGCATGCTTGCAGAGTGCAGACCATACAGTCTCTCACTCTGCGTTACAAAACTCAGCCGTAAACGACGGTATCCTAAAGTTTGTTATTAAAGCCAGGCTACAAACACTCCCGACCAAATACAATCTCTCCCTGTGGTTTCCAAAACATCACGAACCATTCTGCTTACTACACCGAGATAAGATAATGGAATCTACAGCGCACATAATGAACGGATGCCCTGCGTTCAAAGGACTTTACATCGCGCGCCACGATCGCATCGTAAACACAATAGCTCAAGAACTGCGCAAAGTTTCTGGACAAAGTGCAATACACGTAAATAAGACTGTTCAAACCAGCTGGTTCTCAAACCTGAACGATAATATAAACTTTCTTAAAAGTGCTCTAAGTGAACACCCAAATACTCCAGACATTGTAGTCATTGATGAACTTTCTAAAGATATCGTGATTCTAGAAGTGGGCTGTTGTTTTGATGCTTACATGGACGTGTGTTTTTCTGAGAAAATGTTAAAGTACCAGCCGTTAACAAATGCTATGGCAGTGTGTGGCTACAGGACCAAACTAATTGTTCTTATTTTGGGTAGCTTAGGGCATGTGCATAGATTATGTGTCCGAGGCTTGCAGATTGCTGGACTGAGTAAAAAGAGCTCTGAGCAAATAGCCAGATATTGCTCTGTGTCAGCAATCATAGGCAGTCTGCATGTTTGGAGAAGACGATGTCATCTTTATCCATAGCCCATTGACTGATGTGGTCGGGATTGTTTACATTGTCTGTATTGCCAGGTTAAACATGATAAGCTCTTTATGAATATTTGGATGCTGTGTTGTTTTAATCAGTATTTGTCATTCCAAATAAAATAATTAAATGTGTGTGTGTGTGTGTGTGTGTGTGTGTGTGTGTGTGTGTGTGTGTGAGTGAGAGAGTGTGTGTGAGTGTGTGTGTCTGTGAGTGTGTGTGTGTGTGTGTGTGTGTGAGAGAGAGTGAGTGTGTGTGTGTGTGTGTGTGAGAGTGTGTGTGTGTGTGTGTGTGTGTGTGTGTGTGTGTGTGTGTGTGTGTGTGTGTGTGTGTGTGTGTGTGTGTGTGTGAGAGAGAGAGAGTGTTGAGCTGAATAATGTCAGTGTGTTCTGTCTCTATCTGTCATGTGATCGTCCGCTGCTGCTCTCAGTGGTCAAGTGATCTATACGATGACCTTTGACCTTCCAATCTCACTGGATTATGAACTCTGTCAGTGTCTCTACTGTTCCTGAGAAACTGTAATCTCTGTCGTTGATCTGGTGTGTTTGTCCTATTGTGTGTAATTTGCTTCTTTGGTCGTGTTTCTAATAACCATAAATAAATAAGGTAAGATAATAATAACTGTATGGTTATTGTATTGTTGTCATTGAGTTGAGTTCAGTCTTGAGAGAGATTCACTGAAATCTTATTTAAACTCATTAGGATTATGACTCTAACTCCTCCTAGAGCTTTAACTCCACATCCTCCAAACTCGGTTCAGAGCTTCAGACTGTTCTGACTCGGTGTGCTGTATCTCTTCTGATCCGACTCACGCTTTTCCTAAAAATGACGATCACAACTCGGAAAAATCCCATTGACTTTCATTGACTGAATGTTCAGATGAGCCAAGACTGTTCAAACTCCAACTGACAAAATTTACATTTTAGATGCAATATATTGACTGTTTTTGTTCAATTTCAGCAGCGAAAATAGTTCCAAACAAAGCAGCAACAGGGCGTTACTGAATGATTCAGTGTTTTGAATGAATCGGTTGAATCAAAGATTCAATGACCTGTTCATAAACGATTGCCTCATTCTTGAACGAATCAGACGTTTGAACGAATCGACTCAATGATTCACTCATTAATACCTGCCGCCACCTACTGGTAGTTTAGTTTCATGTTAAAATATTCTTTCCAACATTTCTTAGGCTATTTGTATAAAAAAATTAAAACAATCTCATAACATCATTTAATTAAGTTGTAATTTTTCAGTGTAAATTATTTAATTTGATTGGTAACAGCCCTATATTATTATATCTTATTCTAGTTTAATGTAGGCTATTGATAAAATTTAAGAATATAAAAGGAAAGCATATCCTATATTTAATAAGATTAGGGGAAATGTCCTTTATAAAAGGTAAAAATATCATAAATATGCAGATTTAAATACGTCAAAGCTGTTCACTGAACATAAAGTGAGAATATTGCTTTAGAATAATGAAAGATCTGCAGATCACCCTGATAACCAGAATTGTAAGTCAGAATGTAAACTGGGCCACAGATGGTAAGCACAATTACATTAACCCAAAACTAACTTAGTTAAAATGCCACTGCCCATAATGTTTTTTTTTAATTTTTTTAAAAATATTTTTTATATTAGAATATAGACATTGTTACGTCCCTGGTCTAGGTCAGGGAAGCAGCATAAAGAAAAATGTTCTGGAGAAATCAGTTTAAACAATAATTTTGTTTTATTGTTTCTCTTTCTTTTTTTTTCCGTTAAGTTTCGTTACAACGGATAATTGAAGCAATTGTTCAGGGCCGGGCAAGGCCAACACAATAAACAAAACGGCCACTGACTAAACCCCAGTTTATTGCTAACTAAACCCTGTAAAAGAAAGAAAAAGAAAATACAGTGATCTTAACCTAACTTCCTGGCTAGCTCAACACAGGAGAAAAGATGTACACAAAATAAAAGGCACCCAACCCCTACCGCTTCAGTAATCCAGAAAAGTTATATATACAATATTTACAGAGGGATGGCAACACAACTGCCACGGGAAAGAAACAAAAAAAAGATAATAATAAACAAGTGAAAACAGTATGGACAAGGTAAAAGTCAAAATGAGAGGGCTTTAGAGAAGTAAATCAGAATTAGTGACAACCAGACACGATTTAGCTGATCACAAGCCAACAACAACAGTTACTCTCTCGATACTAGCTACAACGCCGCCAGCAATAACACTCTCCCCTCTGCCACGTCCACATCCCGGGCGTTCTTTCAAAGGATCGTTCCATTCCAGTCCACCAATCACTGGGTACGTCTCCAATACGTCCAATCAAGGCGGAGCTACCTGAGAGAGCGAGAGAGAGAAAGAGAGAGAGAGACGCGCACACACACGTCTCTACAGACAGGGAGGGGAAGGAAAAACAACAATACGTCCCCTGACGTAACACTCCCACCCATCAAAAGTCAAAACAAGGATTCTTTCGTTTTGACACATCTGATACAAATAAATTAACTTTGATAGACACGGGAAAGAGCGTCTGCCAATACATTCTCACTACCCTTCTTGTGGCGTATTTCCAGGTTGAAATTTTGAACCATTAATGCCCACCGCATCAGCCTTTGATTTGAGTTAGACATTCGCAAAAGGAAGACTAGGGGGTTATGGTCAGTGTATACTACCACTGGTACAGAACTTCCACCAATATAAACTTCAAAATGTTGAAGGGCTAGGAGTAATGCGAGGGCTTCTTTCTCGATTGTACTGTAGTTGCGTTGTGCTCCTGAAAATTTTCTCGAAAAATAGCTTGTTGGATGATCAATTCCTGTTTCACTTTCCTGAATCAACACAGCACCTGCTCCGAAAGCACTTGCGTCCACTTCCAATTTGAATGGACGAGTGAAATTAGGGGCGGAGAGGACTGGGGCGTTGCATAGAAGATCTTTGGCAGCCTTAAATGCAACCTCACAATCTGCATTCCAGCGAAAAACCCTGGATGAACTTAGCAAGTCTGTAAGGGGAGACACAACCGTAGCAAAATTCTTACAGAATCCCCTGTAATACCCAACCATTCCCAAAAAACGACGCAGTTCTCTCTTTGTTTTAGGGACAGGGAACTCCAAAATTGCCGTCACCTTAGCCTCAATGGGTCGTACATGACCTTGGCCCACTTGTTTACCCAGATATGTGACCGTTGCTTTCCCAAACTCGCACTTAGCCAAGTTGATAGTTAGAGAAGCATTTGACAGACGAATGAACACTTCCCGTAATGATCGTACATGGGTTTCCCAGGAGCTAGAATAAACCACCACATCATCTAGATACGCTTCACAATTTTTTACACCAGACAATACCTTTTGCATCAAGCGCTGAAAAGTGGCTGGAGCGTTCCGCATTCCGAAAGCCATAACGGAATATTGGAGAAAATCATCCGGCGTGACAAATGCAGAAATTTCTGACGCACGAGCTGTCAGAGGTACCTGCCAGTAACCTTTTAACAGGTCTAATTTGGTCACAAAACATGCAGAACCAACACGGTCTATACAATCCTCTATCCGCGGTAAAGGAAATGAGTCGGGTTTGGTTACACTGTTTACCTTTCTGTAGTCGGTGCAAAATCTGAAGGTACCGTCCGATTTTGGTACTACGAGACAGGGCGAACTCCAAGGGCTTAAGCTGGGTGTTGCTAGTCCCTGTTCTGATAAGTAATTTACTTCTTTTCTCATAATCTCTTTTTTTAATGGGTTCGCACGATATGGGTGTTGCTTGATAGGTGCAGCATTCATTACATCAATATCGTGGAAGAGAACATTGGTTTGTGAGAGGTTGTCTGAGAATAATGAAGGAAACTCGTGAATCAGCGATACAATGTTTTTGCGGTTTCCCACAGAAAGATACTCCAATTGACTTTCAATATTCAGCAAAAATTCTGAATTTGACAGTCGTGCACATAATGCGGTTTCAACGCAAACGCCTAAATCATCCGCTTCACATGTGACGGAAGACAGTTTTGTCACAGCAGCCACAGGTACAGACTCCGTGTTTACCTCTGCTCGTTTCACATATGGCTTGAGCATATTTATGTGACAGATCCGAGTCTTGCGTTTACGGTCTGGGGTGCGAATATTATAATTCGTCTCATTCAATTTAGCATCGACTGCGTATGGTCCTGAAAATCTTGCCTGTAGCGGCGAACCAGGAATTGGGAGCAGAACAAGAACAGAGTCACCAGGCTGAAAACCCCTATACACACTGCGTGCGTCATGGGTACTTTTCATTTTGCTTTGAGCTGCAGTCAGATTTTTCTTAGCGATTTCACCCACACGACGTAATCGCTCACGAACTTGACTCACGTATTCAAGCACGGATACTGGAGATGAATTCTCTTCCAGTATTTTCTCTTTTAACAATTTTAGCGGTCCACGCACAGTATGACCGAACACCAAGTCAGCAGGACAAAAACCTAGCGACTCCTGCACAGTCTCACGAATAGCGAACATAAGCATCGGTAAACCCTCATCCCAGTCTCGACCCGTTTCCACACAAAACGCGCGCAGCATGGTTTTGAGTGTTTGGTGGAAACGCTCGAGCGCGCCCTGACTCTCAGGATGATAAGCGCTGGATAATTGATGCTTAACTGCAAGTTCCTTAAGAACCTGTGAGAACAGTGTTGACGTAAAATTGGAACCTTGGTCTGTTTGGATAATTTTTGGCAAACCAAAAACTTAGCAAAATTTTATCAACTCCTTTACCACGGCTTTAGCTTTAATGTTGCGCATAGGAACGGCCTCTGGAAAACGCGTAGCCGCACACATAAGGGTTAGGATGTATTGATGCCCGGACTTGGATTTCGGCAATGGGCCTACACAGTCGATAATGATACGTTCGAATGGTTCCCCTATTATCGGTATCGGATGCAGCGGCGCAAGGGGTATCTTCTGGTTAGGTTTTCCCACCATCTGACAAACATGACATGAACGGCAGTAATCAGACACATCAGATTTTAATCCTGGCCAGAAAAAATAACGTAACACTCGTGCGTACGTTTTCCTGATTCCTAAATGTCCTGAAAGAACATTATCATGCGCCAACTCCATTATCTGACTACGGTAATCCTTCGGAACTACGATCTGACACACACTATCCTCAGCTTCCCATCTACGCATCAGAATTTCATTTTCCCAGAAATATGTTACCTTAGAGTCACCGCCTTGATCACCCGTTGCAGCAGCAATACAACCTGATAGCGTCGGGTCTGCGTTCTGCGCGGCGGCTAGCTGCTCGTGACCAATCTGCAAGGGAATTTCAAGACGAAAGGCACACTTTTCTGGTTCAGAAAACGGTTTACTCACATCAGGTGAAATCATAAATGAGTCTGACAAGTTCACCACATCGTTAAACTTACGAGCTTGTGCTCGCGTTATCACACACGCAGGGAAGACATCCTGAAATTCATGAGGCACATCGCTAACTTCCCCTGGGTTTTCTACCACAATCGGCAGGGCAAACACTTGACCGCCAGCCAGGTCATTCCCTAAGATGAACTCAACTCCATCCACCGGGAGTTGTGTGCACACAGCCACATTCACATACCCAGTTACCAAGTCTGACCTCAGAAAAAGTCTGTGTAGAGGAACTTTTATACAATCGGCTCCCACGCCGCGGAGTAAAACGTCAGTACCAGTATAAGTCTCTGGGGTCAGCTTTAGCACATTGCTTACAATGAGCGATTGGGCTGCTCCCGTGTCTCGTAACATGGAGATGTGTATAGCGTCATCTTCACTATTGGATGCTACACCCCCACGTAACATAAACGGTTCGTAACCAGACGAGGGAGAAATGGGTGAGACCGAATTCACAAAACCTACAGTTTTAGGCTTGCTTGACAGATTTTTATTTTTCCAAGCTTCGCAATCAGCGATCAGATGACCCCCATCCAGGCAATAGAAACAGACTCGCCCATCACTAGATCGACTTTTCGCAAATCTGCCTCCTCCATACGCCCCACCACCTCGGTTATACCTGGCATTAACATCTCGTCCTCCCCTCCCCTGCATTTCAGCACCATGGACAGCTACTTTGTCAAACCTCCCCGCTGGAAAAAAAACAGTTCGGTGGGTCAAAACGAACTCATCAGCAAGTACGGCGGCTGCTGAGAGAGTTGTCACTTTCTGTTCATTCAAATATACCACCAAGTTTTCTTGAGCACTACCTTTAAAATCCTCCAACAAAATTAATTCTCTTAAGTCCTCAACAGTGTTTACTTTACATGCCATACACCATTTTTCAAAAAGGGTTTGTTTTTCCCTCGCAAACTCCACAAATGTTTGTCTGTCAGTTTTCTTCAAGGCCCTAAATCTTTGTCTATAAGCTTCTGGCACTAACTCGTAAGCACGCAGAACAGTTGCCTTGATCACGTCATAGTCCAGACTTTTCTCTATCGGTAATGCTGAACATACTTCTTGGGCTTTCCCGGCCAACTTACATTGCAAA
Source organism: Romanogobio albipinnatus (assembly GCA_023566225.1). Lineage (NCBI taxonomy): Eukaryota > Metazoa > Chordata > Actinopteri > Cypriniformes > Gobionidae > Romanogobio > Romanogobio albipinnatus. Next base: position 5,749,895 of record CM042245.1, read on the forward strand.
AGCAGAGCCCACATCTCTTTAGGCCATTGCAATGTGGCGGCGACACGCTCAAAAGCCGTGAAGTACGAATCGACCTCCGCTTCTCGGAAAGGAGGTACCAAATTAATATGCTTACTCACATCAAATAAGGGAAAACTCACATCTGGGATTGGAGCGGGACCCAGAGAACCCGGCGCAGGGACCGAAGGCAGCTGAGCGAACGAGGGAAAAGCAGGTGAACCCCCCTGTGAGCTCAAAGCCGGTTGAGACCGACCGCGAACCCCCCGAAGTCGCGCATCCTTTTCCATTTCCAGCTCTAGTTCTCTCAGCCGGAGCTTCTTAGTCTCTTTCTCTTCCGTCTTTACCTTTAGCTCCAATTCTTTTAGTTTTAACGCAATCAGTGGATCGGTGCCTGCTGTTACCAATGGGGTACTTTGAGGCACAAACAACGGACCGCTGGGGCGTACAGGAGAAAGCAAAGCAGGAGAGTGCTTCTCGTCGGCCTCCGCCAGCGCAGCAGCTCCCTCCTGGACGTTTCCTAACCCTGACTCCTCAGGCAAAATTTGTTGCTGCACCAATTCGTTATACAATATCGTTTTAACCGTTTGCTTGGATGCATAGCGAGGAACTTCTACTTTTAAAAAAATAGCAATCTTAAAGAGATCATCTTTTCTACAACGATCAAACTGTTCTGTGCTTGGAGCTAGCGTAAACTCGGTCAAATCAAATTCCATATTCCCACTTACTCTCTCCCACACCAAAAAGAGAACAGCCAGACAAAGAATAGAATTCAATGACTTACCCCACCTATAGCCACAAGAAGGGTTGCGGATGACTTCCCTTTCAACGTATGCAAATTAAAAAATCAGTTTGTTATTCGCAAACAGCAGACGAGCCCCCAATTATGTTACGTCCCTGGTCTAGGTCAGGGAAGCAGCATAAAGAAAAATGTTCTGGAGAAATCAGTTTAAACAATAATTTCGTTTTTTTGTTTCTCTTTCTTTTTTTTCCGTTAAGTTTCGTTACAACGGATAATTGAAGCAATTGTTCAGGGCCGGGCAAGGCCAACACAATAAACAAAACGGCCACTGACTAAACCCCAGTTTATTGCTAACTAAACCCTGTAAAAGAAAGAAAAAGAAAATACAGTGATCTTAACCTAACTTCCTGGCTAGCTCAACACAGGAGAAAAGATGTACACAAAATAAAAGGCACCCAACCCCTACCGCTTCAGTAATCCAGAAAAGTTATATATACAATATTTACAGAGGGATGGCAACACAACTGCCACGGGAAAGAAAAAAAAAAAGATAATAATAAACAAGTGAAAACAGTATGGACAAGGTAAAAGTCAAAATGAGAGGGCTTTAGAGAAGTAAATCAGAATTAGTGACAACCAGACACGATTTAGCTGATCACAAGCCAACAACAACAGTTACTCTCTCGATACTAGCTACAACGCCGCCAGCAATAACACTCTCCCCTCTGCCACGTCCACATCCCGGGCGTTCTTTCAAAGGATCGTTCCATTCCAGTCCACCAATCACTGGGTACGTCTCCAATACGTCCAATCAAGGCGGAGCTACCTGAGAGAGCGAGAGAGAGAAAGAGAGAGAGAGACGCGCACACACACGTCTCTACAGACAGGGAGGGGAAGGAGAAACAACAATACGTCCCCTGACGTAACAACATTAAGAGAATAAATTGTTATGCAAGTCCCTTTACTTTTAATACTTAAAGTACATTTAAAATCTGGTACTTTTTACTTAAGTAGGGTTGTCATTGTGGTACTTCTACTTTTACTAAAGTAAATATTTGGGTATTTGTACTTTTACTTAAAGGAACACACCGACTTTTTGGGACTTTATCTTATTCCCCGTATCCCCCAGAGTTAGATAAGTCCATACATACCATTCTCATCTCCGTGCGTGCCATAACTCTGTCTGACGCACCCACCGCTAGCCTAGCTTAGCACAAAGACGGGAGGTAAATGGCTCCAGCTAGCCTACTGCTCAATAAGTTACTAAATAACGTTTTTCAATTTAGTCAAGTCAAGTCAACTTTATTTATATAGCGCTTTTAACAATGCAGATTGTTTCAAAGCAGCTTTACAGTGTTAAAAAGGAAAATAATGCAGCATAATTTGATTAAGCTGTATAGCCATTTGATGTCATCAGTTCATTTCAATTTCCATACGGTGACAGTGTGGGCTTTAGATCAATAATTAGATCAGTCATTTAGTTTATATGGTTAATTTAGTTTATTAGATTTATTTCGATGTTTAGTTGAAACATTTTAGTGTCCCCAACTGAGCACGCCAAGCCAGAGGCAACAGTGGCAAGGTAACCAAAACCCCATTAGGTGACCTAATGGAGAAAAATAAACCTTGGGAGAAACCAGGCTCAGTCGGGGTGCCAGTTCTCCTCTGGCCAATTAACAAACAGCGTATTATTATTATTATTATTCTGGCAGCTTTACAGGTCAGAGGTCATAATAGATCGGAATATTCGAAGGACCGGAGGCAACACGCTAGAGACGGGTTTATTGAGGATGATGTTGATTAAAAAATTATTAAAGTGCAATATTCGAATGATCGGAGGTAACACGCTGGAGACGGGTTTATTGCAGATGACATATCGATTTAAGTATTATTTAATTGTAATATTCGAACAATCGGAGTCATCACGCTGGTGACGGGTTTATTGCGGATGACATATCGATTTAAGTATTATTTAATTGTAATATTCAAACAATCGGAGTCATCACGCTGGAGACGGGTTTATTAAGATGCCGTGCCGATGAGGCAGTTGCAGGGGGAGACTAATTGACACAGTCTCTGCGGACACTTCGGGGTCCTGTGTTGGTCTTCACTGGGCGCAGGTCCACCATCTGATCTGGATACGGCCCGGATCTGGCTGACTGCAGTAAACCTCGGGATAAAACAGAGAGACTATCATTAGCGTAGATGCCATTCTTCTGATGATGTAACGAGTACAGCAGGTGTTATGGGAAGTGTTCCCGGTTCTGGCTGACCTAGTTAATGCAGCCTAACAATCATTTCATTGAAAAAGTGTTTTATGTGTATGCCACAGAAAAGAGATGTGTTTTTAGTCTAGATTTAAACTGACAGAGTGTGTCTGCTTCACGAACAATGCTAGGAAGACTGTTCCAGAGTTTAGGAGCTAAATATGAAAAGGATCGACCGCCTGCAGTTGATTTGTATATTCTCGGTATTAACAACTGGCCAGAATTTTGAGAACGCAGTAAACATGATGGAGTATATTATGTTAAGAGCTCGCTCAAGTATTGGGGAGCTAAACCATTTAGTGCTTTGTAAGTAATAAGCAAGATTTTAAAATGTATGCGATGTTTAATAGGTAGCCAGTGCAGTGTTGACAGAACTGGGCTAATATGGTCATACTTCCTGGTTCTAGTAAGTACTCGAGCTGCTGCGTTTTGGACCAGCTGGAGTTTATTTATTAAGCGAGCAGGGCAACCACCCAGTAGAGCATTACAATAATCTAGCCTTGAGGTCATGAACGCATGAACTAACTGTTCAGTATTTTGCATTGGGAGCATGTGCCGTAATTTAGATATATTTTTAAGATTGTAGAATGCAGTTTTACAGATGCTAGAAACGTGGCTTTCAAACAAAAGATTGGTATCAAAGAGCACACCCAGGTTCCTCACTGACGACAAGGACTTGACAGAGCAGCCATCAAGCGTTAAACAGTATTCTAGGTTACTACTTGTGGAGCTTTTTTGTCCAATAATTAAAAATTCTGTTTTTTCTGAATTGAGTTGCAGGAAATTACCGGTCATCCAATGTTTTATATCAGCTATGCATTCTGTTAATCTTGTGAATTGGTAAGTTTCTTCAGGGCGTGAAGAAATATAGAGCTGAGTATCGTCAGCATAACAATGAAAACTAATGCCATGCTTCCTAATGATATCTCCCAGTGGTAGCATGTACAGGGTGAAGAGCAGCGGTCCTAGCACTGAGCCTTGCGGTACTCCATACTGAACTTGTGATCGGTGTGACATTTCTTCATTTACTGCTACAAACTGATAACGGTCACATAGGTATGATTTAAACCATGACAATACAAGGCAATACAATCCACTAATACCTACATAATTTTCGAGTCTATTCAAAAGAATTTTGTGGTCGATGGTATCGAATGCAGTGCTAAGATCGAGTAATACTAATAGAGAGATACAGCCACGATCGGATGATAAGAGTAAATCATTTGTAACTCTGATGAGAGCAGTCTCAGTGCTATGATACGGTCTAAATCCTGACAGGAAATCCTCACAGATACAATTTCTTTCTAAAAAGGAATATAGCCTTGATAGACAAAAGCCTTGAACGGCCGCAGACGGGCCTTGATCAGCCAGGTAGAGACGAAGCCTTGAACGGCCGCAGACGGGTCTTGATCAGCCAGGTAGAGACGAAAGCCTTGAACGACCGCAGACGGGCCTTGATCAGCCAGGTAGAGACAAAAGCCTTGAACGGCCGCAGACGGGCCTTGATCAGCCAGGTAGAGACGAAAGCCTTGAACGGCCACAAGACAGAGCCTTGATCGGCCGCATGGAAATGAAGGCCACGTTAGGCCACCTGGAGACGAAGGCCACGTTAGGCCGCATGTAGACGAAGGCCACGTTAGGCCACCTGGAGACGAAGGCCACGTTAGGCCAGCTGGAGACGAAGCCACCTGGAGACGAAGGCCACCTGGAGACAAAGGCCACGTTAGGCCACCTGGAGACGAAGGCCACGTTAGACCACCTGGAGACGAAGGCCACCTGGAGACGAAGGCCACGTTAGGCCACCTGGAGACGAAGGCCACGTTAGGCCGCATGTAGACGAAGGCCACGTTAGGCCACCTGGAGACGAAGGCCACGTTAGGCCACCTGGAGACGAAGGCCACGTGGAGACGAAGGCCACCTGGAGACGAAGGCCACATTAGGCCACCTGGAGACGAAGGCCACGTTAGGCCGCATGTAGACGAAGGCCACGTTAGGCCACCTGGAGACGAAGGCCACGTTAGGCCACCTGGAGACGAAGGCCACGTTAAGCCACCTGGAGACGAAGGCCACGTGGAGACAAAGGCCACCTGGAGACGAAGGCCACATTAGGCCACCTGGAGACGAAGGCCACGTTAGGCCACCTGGAGACGAAGGCCACGTTAGGCAATTGACGAAGAATAAGAGCTATAGAGACTGACGAACGGGATGAGTAATAATCTGAGAATGTGACGCTGTGACACCACCACCAGTATTTGCATAAGAATTACTTAGAATATGGACATTGAACATGCAATAGATATGGATATTGACATAGGTGTTAAACCAATAAACAGAGGGAATTGTTATGCTACTGCCAAAGCCGCGTAGGCTGTATGGACTGCCACGTTGACCATATATACAATGCCTCAATAGGCCATGGTACGGAGAGCTACGTAGGCTGTATAAACTGCCACATTAGGTCGTATATACTGCCACAAGAGGCCGGGGTACGAAAAACTGCGTAGGCTGTATGTTCTGCCGCGTTGGCCATATATTCACTGCCTCAATAGGCCATGGTACAGAGAGCTGCGTAGGCTGTATGACAGCCACGTTAGGCCGTGTATACTGCCTCGATAGGCCGGGGTGCGAAAAAAAACACATAGGCTGTATGACTGCCAGGTTAGGCCATGTATACAGCCTTGATAGGAGAGGGTACAAGAAAGACGCGGCGACTGAGAATGATAAGCCAGTGTGCAGAGAAGGCTGCAATAGCCCATAGTGAGGAGAAGACAGCGTGGGTGCATGAGTTGGTCTCGATAGACCCCTTGAAAAAGTATTAGGAGTTAAATGATAAACTGTAACTTACCTGATGCTTGTTAAGACACATATGTAATCTTAGATTACCTGAAGGTTTGCGCATTCTATAATATTAGAATGCTGACGACCATCTTGACCACCAAACAATCCTGCGTTCAGTTGCTGTTGTAGCAGCACATAACCCTGAATGAATGTCCAGTATACTGATGAGATGGTCTGCAGTTCTGTAGGTCTGTCTCTAGGTGAGTTAACCACCTTGATATGGGAGACCCGTTGGGGAATATAAAAATTGCAGAATGATTAGGGGTGCAGGGATGTGCTTAGAGATATCCTCTTTTACAGAGACGAAGGCCACGCTGACGAAGCCGCAGTAGGCCACAGAGATGAAGGCTACAATAGGCTACCTGGACAGAGATCACGTTAGGCCACAGAGAAATTCATGAAAGGCTTATAGAGACTGACGAAAACAGGATTGATGAGTAGTAATAAAGGAGAAAACATGCCACCACCAGTATTTGCATGAAAATTATTACTTGAAGTTGCTGAGTGTTTGAGTCAGATCTTGCTTGTACTATAATGCTGAGGATGACCATGTACACAGCAGCTTGATAGAGTATGCGGACTCCACGCATTGAGCTGCGTTCGTAGCAGCCCCAATCCTGACCTAGGCATAGAGGAGTTGGGGAACTGCAGTTCTTAGCATCTGCAGTTGGAGGATTCGAAACCATTGGGCATGACTCCAGCTCACAGCTAGAACACCATCTAACCGTCAGAACCTGTTGAGAGAACCCCCAGAAGAAAATAAACCAGAACAGCATGACAAATACATAACCGACAATTGAAAACCAAACAATGCCCTTGCGGAAGGATAAGAATGTTTTAGAAGACGCTTTACTAGCTAATAAACCATAGCTGGCTATAGAACCCTGCAAAGCAACCGAACCAATGAAAAACATTAATCAATGTGAGAGTCATCGTTTGATAACCTGAGCCAAGTTCATACTGTATGATTTTTTTTTTTTTGTCCACGTTTGGCAGTCTGAGACAAATATCGCAATCCTAAATTCTTTTGACCATAGGTTAAAATCTTTTGTCTTTGATAGCATGTTTGACATACTCACCAACAGCCATGATAAAATTGTAACCTGAAGTAAATTAAACAAATGTGAGTGGGTTGATGTAACCTCCAGACAAATTCTTGTGCGTTTGATTATCATGCAGTCTGACATTAATGCAGCGGAGTTCCCACAGTGTGACATCAGGATCACAGTCTGAAAAGCAACAAATCACAATGATTATAAGCCGCACTGTGTGTGCCAGCTTTGGTGACGAGAAAAACAAAAAGCTCACTGCGAGAGAGCTCGTCATTTGCAGGAATCAGTACGCATGTGCAGACTTTGTCAAACAGTCACACTATATTTACTCCCCTGTATATTGTGTTAGTCTCGATAGACTGACGAATGTTGGTGTTTACAATGCGAGCGTAGCCAAGCACAGACACGTCTTTCCTGTAGCTCAAACAGTAGAGCATAGCGCCAGCAACGCCAAGCCATGGGTTCGATTGCCAGGGAAAGCAAGACCCGACAAAATACCAAATGTGCACCTTGAATACGATGCAAGTCACCCTGAACAAAAGCGTCTGCCAAATGCGTAAATGTAAATGTCTGTGGAGCGCTTGAATGCAATGGCCAATTGGAGGAGCCAACACAACACGGAACATACACAATCAGGATTGAATGGCTCAGCGCTTGTTCACTGACCAAGTCTGCCTTCTAGTGCATACGTTTGTCCAACGAAGAGTAGAACATGCTATAGATTCATGATTTGGTGTAGTCAGATTGACCGAAACGGTTTCCACTAGTGTCGGAGTTTAGTTGAACTGAAGCATTTGACAGTTTCATGCGTTTATAAAGGGAACGCACTCTTCTCACTTACTATATTCATAAAAGATTTGAATAATTGTATTCCCGTGCTGCTATGTAGTTGCTGTACAGGATGCAATCTTTATGCAAAATGGGTCGGATTGAGTACGGAATTAAATTATTGCTGCTATCGAATATCCAGTTAAACCTTGTTTTTTATGCAAACCTTACTTGACATATGGGGCTTTGAGTACTAGCGAGATACACTTTGTTTAATTCATAATTGTAGCCATGTAGTACAGAAGGACCAAATGAGACATAACACTAAATTCTAAATTTCCTAAAAATAGACAGAGGCATCCAGATATCAGTAGCAGAATAAAACATGAATAGAGTCAAATTAACTGGAGTAACGCGAAGACAAAAGCACAATTACTATACATGTTTGTTTTTATTAACTAATTTATTAATATGTAGCGTATATTTATAAAGCAATAAGAAACGGCACCTTTATATGAGCATAGAACGCGGTTCTTCCTCATAGTAAAGGAAGCCATGTCGAATCACACAAGGAAGCCATTTCAACACTGGGTGCCCCGTATGTTTGAGCAAAATATGTTCTCTGCTGGATGACAGGCCCAAAACACTTCTAAGCTTGAAACTATTGTGTCAGTTTCAATTGCATGTTGTATGTGACGAACTCACAGCGCTTGCAAGATGAATAGCACCATTGAATGAGAACGGATTAAGCACTGATGCGGTGCTGTACTTTAAAAACTATACTGAGCAAATTAGCATAGTTAATTCAACTTTAGCGATCTGATAACACTGACCCCATTCGCGATTTCAGCTTAACTTCTGTTAATCATGAAGCCCTGATTAACTGGGTGCATGTTGCTTTAAAACCCATGTTGGTTTCCTTGCATTCGTGGGGAGAATGATACAGGCTAATATGCTGTGCCATCTGTTCTGTTTCAGCTTTTCTAAACAAAATACAATCGTTAACGGTAACCGGTGTCATGCAAATCATTTACGAGGCACTATGGATAGTTTGCGACACAAGCAAGCGATAACGAGCAACGTTGCACAAGCAGGTGCGCGTCTCATACGATGCATGCATGCTTGCGACAAATTGAGAAAGAGTAAAATACTACACCCAATCGACATCGGAAATGCAAAATCATATACATATCACTGTGATGAATGCTGATGTAGGGATGACACCAGAATGGTGATGAAGATCACAGCCGTGTCTTTGATAACATGCCCAGATAGTCCTCCATTGAAAATGATTGTTCTGGATCTAAACGCGTGTCTGTTGCCGCGACAGCCCAATGAACAGATGGCTGACATGGACTTTGAATGCCACTGTATTGCACATTATTAATTTTATAATAGGACCAGCGATCGACCGCTACGGAACGTCCGGATCGTCAACTGTAATGCTGGCGTCAGCATCTGTGAACTCAGACATGTGTTAATTACCGATCTTTTATACTCTGAGAATTATGACTTGATTGGATAGGTCTGAATGTTATAAGTGACGTAACATTGATTCTTCCTGCCAGAACTTGCGCATAAGCTTCATTTCTTTTGAACTTTGTATTCATAAAAGAATCTTACAAAATGTTTTACTCAACTGTTTTCAATACTGATAATAATCATAAATGTTTCTTGAGCATCAAATCATCATATTAGAATGATTTCTGAGGGATCATGTGACAATGAAGACTGGAGGAATGATGCTGAACATTCAGCTTTGCATCACAGGAATACATTACATTTTTAAAATATATTCAGATAGAAAAGAGTTATTTTATATGTTAATAACATAAATGCGGCCTTGGTGAGCAGAAGAGACTTCAAAATAGTAGTTTACAAACTTTTGACTGGTAGTGTATATGTACACTCACCTAAAGGATTATTAGGAACACCTGTTCAATGTCTCATTAATTATTTAGCAATTATTTAATCAACCAATCACATGGCAGTTGCTTCAATGCATTTAGGGGTGTGGTCCTGGTCAAGACAATCTCCTGAACTCCAAACTGAATGTCAGAATGGGAAAGAAAGGTGATTTAAGCAATTTTGAGCGTGGCATGGTTGTTGGTGCCAGACGGGCCGGTCTGAGTATTTCACAATCTGCTCAGTTACTGGGATTTCACGTACAACCATTTCTAGGGTTTACAAAGAATGGTGTGAAAAGGGAAAAACATCCAGTATGCGGCAGTCCTGTGGGCCAAAATGCCTTGTTGATGCTAGAGGTCAGAGAAAAATGGGCCGACTGATTCAAGCTGATAGAAGAGCAACTTTGACTGAAATAACCACTCGTTACAACCGAGGTATGCAGCAAAGCATTTGCGAAGCCACAACACACACAACCTTGAGGCGGATGGGCTACAACAGCAGAAGACCCCACCGGGTACCACTCATCTCCACTACAAATAGGAAAAAGAGGCTACAATTTGCACAAGCTCACCAAAATTGGACAGTTGAAGACTGGAAAAATGTTGCCTGGTCTGATGAGTCTGGATTTCTGTTGAGACATTCAGATGGTAGAGTCAGAATTTGGCGTAAACAGAATGAGAACATGGATCCATCATGCCTTGTTACCACTGTGCAGGCTGGTGGTGGTGGTGTAATGGTGTGGGGGATGTTTTCTTGGCACACTTTAGGCCCCTTAGTGCCAATTGGGCATCATTTAAATGCCACGGCCTACCTGAGCATTGTTTCTGACCATGTCCATCCCTTTATGACCACCATGTACCCATCCTCTGATGGCTACTTCCAGCAGGATAATGCACCATGTCACAAAGCTTGAATCATTTCAAATTGGTTTCTTGAACATGACAATGAGTTCACGGTACTAAAATGGCCCCCACAGTCACCAGATCTCAACCCAATAGAGCATCTTTGGGATGTGGTGGAACGGGAGCTTCGTGCCCTGGATGTGCATCCCACAAATCATCATCAACTTGAAGATGCTATCCTATCAATATGGGCCAACATTTCTAAAGAATGCCTTCAGCACCTTGTTGAATCAATGCCACGTAGATCTAAGGCAGTTCTGAAGGCGAAAGGGGGTCAAACACAGTATTAGTATGGTGTTCCTAATAATCCTTTAGGTGAGTGTATATATATATATATATATATATATATATATATATATATATATATATATATATATATATATATATATCATTGTATTGTTTGAATTACACAAAATTAAAAGTTGAAATTAGACCAGTTTCTGTAGAATCTTTTTTTAAATAGTGCAAGGTGTGGTATGTCACACAATAGATAAGTATTTGATACAGTGTAAAAAGTGGTTAAAGGGATAGCTTAAGGAAAATGTAGTTATTATTTACATGTATATGAGAGCATAAGATGTCCAGTGTATACAATAGTGATGAAAGAATAAGTTTTGTGTGCAAATAAAGCAGAAAAGTGACTTGGTAGTGTGTTACAAAAGTGTAAAAAAAAAAAGGTGGTGAGGGGGGAGTTTTAATACAAAGACACATGGGTAAAACTGGCATGGTGGGGAAGACAGAGTATATTTATTGTTTGGTAGTGTGATGAGGCGGGAGATTCGGTGGGATCCATATGCAGCTTTATTTAGAAACAATCGTAATAATACAGGCAGGGGTCAAATACCAGCAAAGACAGTGTCCAGGGCAAAGACAGATCATAAACAGGGACAGGCAAAAGGTCGGGACAGGCATCTGGAGTACGTTCCTCAGACCGTCTCTAGGAGCGGAAGACTGCTGGTGAGAACGCCGCCTCTGTTGCCAAGCTCCCGGAGGAGGGGCTCTAGAGGCGACGCTCTCCTTCTGCACCTGCCGGTGCGAGGAGCTGGCAGGCGGCTGAGGGGCTGCCTTCCCAGGTTTTGAGCGGCGAGGGAGGTACTGGTGGAAGGCTGCTGACTGTTTCTTCGCCTCCTGGTATCTGGCGACGACGGTCTCAACCGCGTCACCAAATAAGCCAGAAGGTGAAATCGGGGAGTCTAGGAGGAAGGTTTTATCCTTCTCCTTCATCCCCGACAGATTCAGCCAGAGATGTCTCCCCACAGTCACCATTGAAGCCATGGAGCGGCCGATGGCACGGGCCGTCTCCTTGGTGATGCGGAGAGACAAATCTGCAGCCTTCCGGAGTTCCAGCACATCCTCCGGAGAGGGACCCTCGCCCTCATCAAGCTCTTTGAGGAGGTCAGCCTGGTAGGCCTGCAAGATAGATAAAGTGTGCAGGGAACTACCAGCCCGCCCAGCCGCCATATAAGCCTTGCCCACCAACGATGAGGTGTCCCGACAGGGTTTGGTGAGCAGCGCCGGGGCTTTCAGGGACGACGCAGAATTGGGCGAAAGATAGCTCGCGAGAGCTTCCTCCACCCGAGGCATCGTCCCATAGCCCGCCTCGCGTGCCCCCAGAACATTGGAATAATCCAATACTGGAGGATTGGAAACACGCGAGGAATAGGGCTTCTTCCAAGATCTACACACCTCGGTGTGCAGATCCGGGAAGAATGGTAAGCCCCGGTGAGGTGTTTGGACCCGGCGAGAAAGAAACCAGTCGTCCAGCCTACTGGGTGGCTGAACTTCCTGCATTTCTTGTGGCCAATTGATGTTCAGCTTGGCCACCGCACGAGTCAACACCTCAATCAGCTCCTCATGGGCGGGTGGATGAAGCTATGAAACACTTTCTGCTTCTCCACCCGCCCCGATGCCAAACTCATCCGGCTCCCCGGAACCGGAGAGAATAAGCATCGGACCTTCGACCCCGTTGGAAGAAGCCGCAGCGCGGGCTTCTACACGGGGAGGAAGATCCTCAGAACTGTCAGACGAGGATTGGGAAAGTGCCGCAGCAGTCCCAAATCCCGCTGACAAGTCCTTCTGTGAGCCCCATGATCTGCGATGCCGAGCCGCCTCAGCGGCCGCGAGTCCAGAACCATGGGGCTCACGAGGCTGGCCGGCCTCATCGAACACGGCCAGCCGAGAACGGAGCAGCCTGAGTGTGAGCAGCTCACAATGCTGACAGGCAGCTCCCTCGAGAGCCGCCAGAGCATGCTCAACACCCAGACACTGCACACAAAGCAGGTGTGTATCCGAGCCCGATATGTAGCGGGGACATGGATGCACACACTGCTTAAACTCTCTCATATTCTCCATCATTCACACACACTTTTGCAACTGGACAAACAACAGTAAATAGACAGACAATTTCAACAGAGAGCGCTATGCTGAAGAGCAATAAATGCCGTTTCAATGCGCCGGCTCCCCTTTTATACTTCCGGGTATGCCATCACAGTGACGTCATCACGCGCGCCAATCGGATTGGTTTAGTTTTCATTCAGACTTCAGATACGCTGATGCTTAGGGAGCATCCCCAAAGTGTCGTTCCGACGCAGTGAGAGATCCCCCGAAAGGGAACCGCTCAGTAGTGTTAGCCTGGGCAAAACAAGACTTTGCAATGAGTGTTTGTGTGCAAAGGCTTAAATAGTCTGGGTAATGGGAAACAGGTGTGTGTGTGTGTGTGATAAGTTTCTTTGAATTCGTTGAATTATTAGAAAAATAATGCACACCTCTGCTTCGCGTCGTGACCGCATCACTACCTCGGGTGTGCATTATTTTTCTAATAATTCAACGGCCCGTCGTCAATTATTCCTTACTTATTCAATAAAGATTGATAAACTAATGTTAGTCAGTCGGTAAAAACGAAATGACCGTTAACTTTTAAATTACGCGAGTGCGCATCTTTCTGTGGGAGACAGAAGAAATCTAAAAATAACCTGCATGGAACGTTCCGGGAAGGTTCTCTTTAGGTTATAAAATAACACACCAAAAATAACCTTGGTTACAAAAACAACCAATAGAGAACGTTCCCAGAATGTTCTTATTTGGTTCCCCACAAAAATAACCAAACTGGAACCATATGGGAACATTAGGGGAACGTTCTGTGTTTACTAGGTTTATTGAACAAAAAAAAAAAACAGGTAAAAACAGGTGAGGTAGAACAAGTAAAAAAAAAGAGTTCTGTGCTGAAAACATTTAAGCATAATTAAAATTCTGAAAATAAATATTTAAGCATAAATAAAATAATTACACTATTGCACACAGTAGCAACAAGCAAGCAGCATAATAAAGTGCACACTGACTGTACTATACTTATTTTTAAAAGTAACCAACTATTTACAACCTAGTCATTTAATGCTTATGTAAAGGTGTTTGTACTAAGAAGCTGATCAGGAGATTATGCTCGCCCCAGGGTGTCAATCAAAACACATCACAGGATTCAGAATATTCTCTTTACTTTGTATTAGTATGAGTGTGGTCTGAAATAAACAAATGAATAACATATTACAATAAATAATTGCAATATACATACATAATAGTGATATACATGTCATTCTACAATCAATACAATTATCATGGTTTGGACTGCACTACCGATATTAACCGCCAGATGGCACATGTAGCGCATATAATGAGTGTAACATATTTAATTCTCGATCAAAGTTAAGATAGCACACAATGGCGGTTCGCGGTTAAACTAGTCTGTCCGTACACACACACACGCACAGAACGGCGGTTGGCGGTTAGCTAGCACTAATGGCGGTTCGCGGTTAAACTAGTCTGCCCGTACACACACACACACACAGACACACACACACAGAACGGCGGTTTGCAGTTAGCTAGCACTAATGGCGGTTTGCGGTTAAACTAGTCTGCCCATACACACAATATTAATTAACACAATACGTATTAATATATGGTCCAGAGTCAGGCACACTCAAAATTTATTTAGAAATTTAAAATTTATTCTGTTACCCCCAAATTCAGTCCGAACCGGTCAGAATCTGCTAGCCTGACGATGACAACACAGACCCACTTCGCGCATGCGAGTGTCGTCTGGAACCGTCAGAGCCAATAGAATCCAGTTCTAGTCACCGACTTTGTGTGATGGACAACCGCCGACCTCCAATCAAGCCATACGCCTTGTTCAGCCCGCCGCCATTTTGATTCGAAAACGAGCCAATGGTTCCCTGTTTGCTACGCAAAAAAGTTTATATTTTGCCAATCATCGTCATCGAATTTTATGGTTTAGGGGCTCTGAAAATGGCACCCGTAGTACCCAGATTAGAGCAGTGCACCTGCGGCACCACTGGACATATTACCTCAGAGAGGCGTGCGAGTGTAGCATGGCAGCGCGTAGCACTAATGTAGTCGTGGGAGTTGAGCTAGCCCCAAATTCAGTTAAATCTCTACACCGGAGGGCAATGGGAGAAAAAAAGCAACAGTCTCTGGCAAAAGAGGTTAGCAGCAACAGAAATTCTATTTCTGTATTAATTTAGCCTATATGTATTTGTGTTTGTTTGCACATTTTTGTATTCTGGAGAATGAATGCAGAAATTATATTGTGTGTGTATGTGTGTGTGTGTGACGGAGTGAGAGCAAGAGAATGACAGCTAGTGTGTGTATTATAATTATAATTAATACAACTTACTCACTCATAACAAAATTTCAACTGCTATGAATATGCTGATTGTATTGTATTGTTGAACTGAGAAATGTGAAAACGCAATGTTTTCTGTGTTTACTCTTCTACAATTATTTATCATTTCATAGGTACATTATGTGATACCATTATGAGCCATGCCAAGGAGAGGTTTTCTTTCACCAAGCATCTCATCAGTGCCACTCTGCTGCAAGGAGACTTGTTCCCACAACAGAGTAGAAAGTTCCCAGATTCAGCACTAGGAACCACGGTGGATGCATATCCCATGTTGGACAAAGCCAGATTTAAAACAGAACTGTCCCTGATCTACAAAAATGAGGACTTCCAGGGTTGCAGTGGTGCACTGGCTCTCTTTCAGGTTCTAAGCTTCAAGACACATTCACCAAAACTGTAAGTCTTCTCAAGATCCTCATCACCACACCAATGACAACAGCAGAATCAGAGGTGCTTCTCTACTTTAAAGTGGATAAAAACTTTCCTTAGGAACACTATGGCACAAGATCACCTCAACGCTCTGGCTATGCTCTCTATAGAGAAAAAACTCACACGGGACGTTCCAGATTTAACACAAGGGTCATTGAGAGATTTGCCACTTAGAAAGATAGACGAGCAAAGTTCCTGTACAAATAAGAGTTCTTCATCCCCTTCCCCTCTCTCTTACACATAAATCTAACTGTCACAGACACCATATCTTAGTCTCTTTACTCTAGTATCAACACAGACTGTTATCCATTATCCAATTGTCAATTTGTCTACAGTGAACTTTAATGATATGTAGTCTACAACTGGGGATTGATTAGTGAGATGGTGAGATGGTGGTCCAGTGGGTTAAACCATGGAACTGATATGCAGAAGGTTGCTGGTTCGATCCCAGCGGTCACCACCAGTGTGTCCTGGAGCAAGGCACTTTACTCCATGTTGCTCCAGGGGGATTGTCCCTGTAATAAGGGACATCGCGTACAGGGACACCCTTGTAATAAGGGACAGGGGTGTCCCTTATTACTTTGGATAAAAGTGTCTGCCAAATGCATAAATGTAAATGTGATTAAAGAACTAGATTGTTGTATTCCCTATTATAATTTATCGCTATGCGTTTGCACTTTTTCTATCTGGACACGGATGTAACAACAATAAGTTCTGGGGAATAATTAATTCAAATGGTATGAATATTCATGAGTTTATGAATATTATTAGCTTGTTGTACAGAAAAATTAACGTATAACGGAACCTTTAATCATTTAAAAGTAACCTTTATCCAAATTGATTTCTTCATCAATTATCAATCTTACAAACCTTAAGAAACATTGATTTGTTTGATCAAGACAAATAATATCTCTTATGTTTGCACAATTTGTATTACTGAAGTAGTACTACATGAAAATCAAGCTTAAATGGGTAGCTTAGATCTTACGCTTCAGTGACTTCGAGATTTGTGAGCAGAACAATACGGATTCAATTTAATGCAATTATTGGGTTTTAATAAAACAACTACAGAATACAAAGCTACGAATCACACGGGGGTAAATATGCATATATATCTAGGAGAAACAAATGATGGTACAAACAAGGAAAAATCAAACTTAATAGAATCAAATCAAAAGGAAAAGAATGATGAAAAGAGAGAATTCGCGAGGGAGAGAGAGAGATGAGAGAGAGAGAGAGAGAGATGAGAGAGAGAGAGAGAGAGAGAGAGAGAGAGAGAGAGAGAGAGAGAGACAGACAGAGTTCAATCACTTCACCAAAACCCTTCAGACATTTATGATTTCGTGAATCAGGATTAATTAAGACAACCTCGTACAAGCAGTTAAAGGTGAAATATAATACTTGCATTAGGCTCTCTCGTGTACGTGTCTGAGTTCGAATCGTCGTGGAAGTTCGCTAAGGAGGTGAGTCCGGAGAATTTCTGTGAAGTTCAGGAAAGTCGCTCCAGAAGTTGCAAGTCTCTCTCTCTTGGCTTGGTGCCAAAGGAATCCCTCTCTCTCCAGGGAAGGTCAAAGGCCAGGGAGGTCTTCTGAGAATGGCGGAGCGCGCAAGGTGTTAATGATAAACTTCTGCTCTTATAGACGGAGTGGCCGAGCCCGTTTTATTGAAGGATCCAATCACGTCCGTGGAAAGAGAAGGCGCGAGTGTTCCATTGTTCTCTGAACCCCCTCCTCTGAGTTAATCAATAGGGTGGACATTCTAAAGCTTCTATTTCTTTAGAAAGCTGGTATTTCTGAAATTATGCATCAAAATCTGATTTCTGAGCAAGATTTGGCCTAGTCATATTTTTGCGATAACAGAGATACTAAGAATGATCATTCTGCGATTTGTGCGTCCAGATATCCAAGATTATCACAATTACTGGAATACAATTACTGGTTTTTGATTTACAACAGTAAACATCCTAGTTATTCTAATACATTGTATAAAGACATGAACTCAACAGAATATATATATATTTGGACATTATTAAGACAGTTCTTTTAGTCCCCAAGTTTCCTATACGTTTGGTATGTGAGATGGGTCCGAAAGTTCAGTGTGTTCAACTATGTGTGTGTGCGCTCATTCGCACAAAAGACTATGTGTGTGTATTGTTTCGAAACTTCACGTGGTCATCTGTGTGTGTGTGTGTGTGTGCTGAAGTCAGCAAAACAGTCCCGTCTATGTATTGTGCCTATTGCACACAGGATATGGGTGTGTGTGAGGAGTCACATGACTGCCTAAGGCGGTGAAGTCTGTGAGGAACTATTCAACTCTTGAGCCGTTCATTAACTCTAGCTAGCCAGTCAAATAACGAACCTCTGTTTGGCATGATCTGATCAGCAGAGTCATGAGATAATGATGATGAGTCCAAGATTTGGACTTCCTGCCATCTGGCTTGAGTGAATCAATACTGCTACACGGAGCATAATAAACATGCAACTTGTTCAGTATCATTCCTTGTGAAACTGTTGATTTCTACATGGCAGTTCAATTAATATTGTATTTTTAGACCATTGGTATTGACTGGTTTGAGTTCTTTTGGTATAGGCAAGGGACATGGCCTATTTAAAGAGCAACTGTTTGTGCGGGGGACCCCCATATTATAGCCCCACCTATAATATTTTTCACCAGCTGCCACTGTTGTATATATTGTTCTTGTATTGAATGATGTCCCAAAATGATCAATCGGACTGGAATTTGCTCTCAAAGTACGCTGGGACATGTAGAAACTGCTTTTATCACAACTCAACAACCGTTTAATTAAAGGGTTAGTTCACCCAAAAATGAAAATTCTGTCAGTAATTACTCACCCTCATGTTGTTCCAACCATGTAAGACCTTCGTTCATCTTCGGAACATAATTTAGTATATTTTTGATGAAATCTGAGAGCTGTCTCACTCCTCCATAGGCTTTCAGAGGGAATGAAACTTGATGGCCCAGAATAGTAAGTAAAAACGTCATTTAAGGAGTCCAAATGACTACAGTGGCTCTGTATTAAGTCTATCATGCGACGAAAATACTTTCTGAGCGGAAAAACAACAAAAATAACGACTTTATCACACTAGTATTGTTGTTCAATTTGAGTGCCACGACGCATGCGCGAGAACTGAGATTCTTCTTCTACTACTACTTGACTGGCTGCTCACTCTTTCGGAGTAGGGTTAATCTCAGTTCTCGCGCATGCGTCGTGGCACTCCCGCAAACTCTCGTCACCAGACTCAAATTGAACAACAATAATAGTGTGATAAAGTCGTTATTTTTGTTGTTTTTCCGCTCAAAAAGTATTTTCGTCACATGATAGACTTAATACAGAGCCACTGTAGTCATTTGGACTCCTTAAATGACGTTTTTACTTACTATTCTGGGCCATCAAGTTTCATTCCCTCTGAAAGCCTATGGAGGAGTGAGACAGCTCTCAGATTTCATCAAAAATATACTAAATTATGTTCCGAAGATGAACGAAGGTCTTACATGGTTGGAACAACATGAGGGTGAGTAATTACTGACAGAATTTTCATTTTTGGGTGAACTAACCCTTTAAAAGTTGATCTTTCAACGTTGTATCATTATTCATGTAGAGTGAGGAAAATAAGTTTTGAACACCCTGCTATTTTGCAAGTTCTCCCACTTAGAAATCATGGAGGGGTCTGAAATTGTCATCGTTGGTGCATTTCCACTGTGAGAGACATAATACTTATTTTCCTCACTGTATCAACACTTTTTCAACAGTTAATTGATCAGCATTGTTTGGATGTTGGAACAACGTTATTTTTCTACTGATATATTTCAACAAAATGTTTAAAAGTCATGGTTGTAAAAATAATGTTGATTTAACGTACAATCCCCCACCACCTCCCTATCTCCAGACGATTTTGCACAATTCTTCACAAACAAAACAACAACCATCAGCAGTCAGTTCTCACCCACACGCACTGTGGACTTTAGTTCAGCCACATCCACATCCAAACATCCTCTCTTCTCATTTTCTACACTCACTGATACAGAAGTATCTAAACTTCTCCTCTCTAGCCATCCTACCACCTGTCCTCTGGATCCCATTCCCTCACACCTCCTTCAAGCCATCGCTCCTACAATCCTACCAGCACTCACTCACATCATCAACACATCTCTCTGCACCGGCATCTTCCCTACCACATTCAAGCAGGCTCGGGTAACTCCACTGCTTAAGAAACCCACATTAAACTCATCACTCATAGATAACTACAGACCTGTCTCTCTCCTACCATTCATAGCAAAAACTATTGAACGAGTTGTTTTCAACCAGGTTTCATCCTTCCTATCACAGAATAATCAGCTGGACATCAACCAATCAGGTTTCAAAAGGGGCCACTCCACAGAGACTGCACTGCTGTCAGTCACTGAAGCCCTGCGGATAGCTAAGGCTAACTCCAAATCATCAGTCCTCATCCTGCTCGATCTATCTGCGGCCTTTGACACGGTCAATCATCAGATACTTCTGTCCACCCTCTCATCACTGGGCATCACAGGGACTCCACTCCTCTGGTTTGAGTCCTATCTCACAGGTAGGTCTTTCAAGGTTGCCTGGGGAGGAGAGGAATCCCAAGCACATCAACTGACCACTGGGGTTCCCCAGGGCTCAGTGCTTGGTCCTCTCCTCTTCTCCATCTACACTACTTCATTGGGACCCATCATTCAGGCACATGGCTTCTCATACCACTGCTATGCTGATGACACTCAGCTCTACCTTTCATTTCACCCAGACGACCTCACAGTAGCTGCACGAATCTCCAGCTGTCTGGCTGACATCTCTGCATGGATGAGAAAACATCACCTGCAGCTCAACCTGGCAAAGACTGAGTTTCTCATCCTCCCCGCCAGTCCCACCATACAACATGACTTCACCATCCAGCTAGATACATCCTTGATTTCCCCATCAAAGTCAGTCAGAAATCTTGGAGTTACATTTGACGACCAGCTGTCCTTCAGAGAACACATTTCTAAGACAGCTCGCTCATGCCGGTTTGCGCTCCACAACTTCAGGAAGATTAGACCGTTCCTAACAGAGCATGTAACACAGCTTCTTGTCCAGGCCCTGGTTATTTCTAGACTTGACTACTGCAATGCGCTTCTGGTTGGACTCCCCTCTTGTGCGATCCAAACACTTCCAATGATCCAGAATGCGGCAGCACGTCTTGTCTTCAACGAGCCCAAAAGGACCCACGTCACACCTCTCTTCATCTCCCTGCACTGGCTACCACTCGCTGCTCGCATCAAGTTTAAGGCGCTGACGCTTGCATACAGAGCCACCACACGCTCAGCTCCTGCTTATTTTGACTCCATTCTACAAATCCACACCCCCACCAGAAGCCTTCGCTCAGCAAAGGAGCGACGGCTTGTGGTACCATCACAGAGGGGAAAAAATCCCTTTCCAGAACATTCTCATTCAACGTTCCCAGCTGGTGGAACGATCTTCCCAACGCCATCCGAAACGCAGAATCATTGACATCATTCAAAAGCCAACTTAAAACTCAGCTCTTCCGCGAGCACTTAACCTCATAAAAAAAAAAAAAAACTTTCCTTTCCTCTTTCTCTTTCTTTTTCCCTCCCTACTCTAGCCTGTGCTACACTGAGCAATGTACACGGTCTCAGTATTTCAGGCTCTTATATCTACTCTTCCTGACCAATCGCTTCATGTTTCCCCAAGTTGTAAGTCGCTTTGGATAAAAGCGTCTGCTAAATGCATAAATGTAAATGTAATAGTGTAAGATACAAGGTAATGGAGCATTTGTCGTGTTTGTTTAGAAATAAACAATGGACAAATGGAGTCTTTAAACGCCTCAAATGTAAAGATATTCGCTGTCAAAATGAGGCCAAAATGAATGGGAGTCAATGGGATGCTAACAGCAGGTGATGGCTTGGTTAGCAATGGCTGCCCCTATGAAAGGTACGCTTTCCGGGGGCTGGATTACCCACTTGGTTACTGATAGCTTCTCAGTGCAGTAGTGCTAGGATTTACCTGAGCATTAGAGGGCGCTCTGCTTAAAAACTCCTAGGGCTTACCTACTTAAGTGAACAGAGAAGGAGAAACAATAGGAGACGGTCAAGAGGGTGGTTGGCAGAGACTGAGCTGTGACTGGATTGGAGATGGCAGGAAATGATGACGTTTCAGGAAGTGCGATGGAAGAAGGTGAAGAGGGAACTTTGAATGATGAAGGGTGGAAGTTAATATCTAGGAAAGGAAAAAGGAAAAAATCTAGACGAATTAGCAGTAACACGGATAGCGATGGGGAACAAACATTGCGGCAAGAAGGGAAAAACATGGAGGATTATAAGGTAATCCTTAAATTTGAAACACCAGGCTCCCGAAATCCTTTAAAACTTACTGAAGAGTTAAAGACTAAACTGGGCATCATTGAGCATGCAAAATTACTACGAGACGGAAATCTGTTAGTGATATGCAAAAATAGCAAACAGTGTGACAAGGCTTTAGAATTAAAATCGATCATGGGGAAGTCATTGAAATGTGTCAGATGGGAGGAGAGAAAAAGGTTGAAAGGAGTTATATATGGAGTACCAGTAGAAATGTCTGAAGAAGAGATCAAGAATAACATTATGGGTGTTAAAGTGATACAAGTTAAGTGATTGTCGTTTGTAAGAAATGGGGTGAAAAGGGATCGTCTTTCAGTACTTTTGCATTTTCAAGAAGACATTCTACCGTCTAGAGTGAAGGTTGGGTTTTTGAGCTATGTTGTAAGAGAATATGTAGCAGATGTTATAAATGTCAAAGGTATGGACACGTAGCAGCGATCTTTAAAGAAAAACAAAGATGTGGATAATGCGCTGGTGAACATCAGTATGGAGAATGTAGTGAGAAGGATAAGTTGAAATGCTGTAACTGTGGGGGTGAACACAGTGCTGCGTATGGAGGATGTGAAGCTAGGAAAAAAGCAGCTGAAGTACAGAAAGTTAAAGTAGCAACAGGAATATCATGCGCAGAAGCAATCAAAAGAGTAAAAAACTCAACTCAAACGACACTAGGATTTGAAAACATAAAAGTAGTGAAACTTCCTGAAAAAGAAATCCATCCGTGCAAACTTAAAGATTCAGTAGTGTTGAATCGTACAGAATTCTTGACCTTTATGGCTGAAGTGGTAAATTGTTCTGCACAAACTAGCAGTAGAACAGAAAGGATTAAGATAATCATTAGAGCAGCAGAGAAATACCTGAAGATAATAGATGTAACAGTAGACTCAATTAATGAAGCACTAAAATGTGGAATATCAGGAACACAAGGAACGTATGGTGAAGGTATATGAAAGGACTGAATGTAATTCAGTGGAATGCCAGAAGTCTAATATCAAATGGACAGGAATTTAAACAATTTTTAGATGATGTACAGCAGAAACCAGATATTATATGTATACAGGAGACATGGCTTAAACCACATCTTGACTTTATTTTACATGGGTACGAGGTAGTACGTAAGGATAGGGAATTAGGAAATGGGGGAGGAGTTACCTTTATCAAACAAGGATTACATTTTAAGAAAATAAATAATAAGGAATTAGAAGTGGTTTCTGTGGAAGTATGGTATAGTAATAGGAGTATTATTGTGATAAATTTATATAATCCATGTAAAAAACGTAATAAGGAGACACTTGGGAATATTGGGAGATATAATGGAAAGAAGGTTTTTTGGTGTGGGGATTTTAATGCACATAATACCATATGGGGGAGTGTTTATACAAATTTTAATGGTAATATAATTGAAGAAGTAATGGGTGAATTAGGATTTGTATGTCTTAATGATGGTAAAGGTACTAGACTGGATGTAGAAAGAGGAAAATAATCTGTGCTTGACCTTACAATAGTATCTGAGGAATTGGCAAAAAAGAGTACATGGAAAATAATGAACAAATATACTATAGGCAGTGATCATTATCCTATATACTGCACTCTTGATGTGGAAGTGTATTTTACAGAAGAACAAAGTATTCCTAGATGGAAGATGACAAAATGTGGAATGGGAAAATTTTAATTTAATATGTAGCAGTAAAATAACTGAAATATATGAATTAGATGGTGATGTAGATGAATGTTTTGTAAGGATTAATAGTATAATACATAATACAGCAGAGGAGGTAATTGGAAAAAATTAAAATAAAAAAAAATAAAAAAAACAGAAAGCAGTTCCATGGTGGAATAGTGAGTGTAGTATAGCGGTTAAAAACAGGAATGTTGCTTTCCGGAAGGTTAAATCATCGTATTCATTTCCTGAATTAATAGAATATAAAAGGGCACAAGCAATAGTCAGGAAAACAATAAGAAGTGCAAGACGAGAGTACTGGAGAGAATTCTGTAATAATTTGGGAAGGGAAACTCAAATTTCGGATGTATGGGGAATGATAAGGGTAATGGGAGGTATTAGAAAGAATAGTAATATGCCTGCTTTATATAATGGAGAAGAGGTGGCAAAAACAAACAAAGATAAAGCAGAAATGTTGGCTAAAGTTTTTGTTAACATACACAGTAATAGTAATCTAACAGCGGAAATTAGGAAGAGTAGAGAAATGGCTAAAAAAGAATATCCTGAAATACAGAAGAAATGTAACACAAATGAAAGCACACTAGAAGTTGTTTTTTCTTTGTATGAATTTAAAAGAGCTATTAGTAGGGCAAAAAAAGACATCTCCAGGAGAAGATATGTTATAGTATGATCTGAAGAAGCACTTAAAGTAATTTTAGAAGTAATAAATAAACCCACTTCATGGAAACATTCGATCATTATTCCAATAAAGAAACCTGGGAAAGATCATTCTGAAGCAACTAGTTATAGACCTATAGCATTAACTTCAAATGTATGCAAACTCATGGAAAGAATGATAGTGAATAGGCTAATGTATTATATTGAAAAAAGAGATTTGTTTTCTCCACATCAAAGTGGTTTTCGTAGTGGAAGAAATAAAATGGATGCTGTGGTATGTCTAGAGTCGGATGTAAGAAAGGCACAGATAAGTAAAGAAAAGGTTATAGCAGTGTTTTTCGACATAGAGAAAGCCTATGACATGCTATGGAAAGATGGTCTACTAATAAAAATGAAATCTTTAGGCATTAGAGGTAGAACATATAATTGGGTATTGGATTTTTTATATAATAGGACAATTCAAGTCAGGATGGGAACAAGTCACTCAAACAAATATCAAATTGAAAATGGAACGCCACAGGGAAGTGTTTGTAGCCCGCTCCTGTTTAATATCATGATTAATGACATATTCAGTCAGGTAGAAAATATTATGGGAAGATCGATATATGCTGATGTTGGAGCATTGTGGAAGAGAGGGCGGAATATGAATTATACTGTTAATAAAATTCAAACAGCAATAAACAAAGTTGAAGACTGGTCTAAGAGATGGGGATTCAGATTATCAGTAGAAAAAACACAGGTTATATGTTTCTCAAAAAAGAAGAATATTCCAGTTGAGTTAACATTGTATGGTCAACTATTAAAGCAGGTGACTGAAATCAAGTTCTTGGGTGTATGGCTGGATGAGAAATTAACGTTTAGTGTTTATATATATAGAAGCTAGTGACCAAATGTAAGAAAACAATAAATATAATGGGATGTCTAGTAGGATGTGAGTGGGGTGTGAGCTTTAAAGGGTTAGTTCACCCAAAAATGAAAATTGTCATTAATTACTCACCCTCATGACGTTCGACACCCGTAAGACATTCGTTCATCTTCGGAACACAAATGAAGATATTTTTGTTGAAAGCTGATGGCTGAGAAAGGCCTCCATTGACATTTAGTACATTCACACTCACAAGGCACTAAAAACGTCGTTACAAAGTCCATCTCACTACAGTGGCTCTACAATAATTTTACGAAGCGACGACAATAGTTTTTGTGCGAGAAAAAAAAAATCTAAATAACGACTTTATTCCACAAGTTCTTGTCTTCCTTGTTGGCCTCTGCCGTGAACTCATGAAGCACCGAGAATATCTCACGATGCATGCGCGAGAACATGACGCAGATCCGGCGTTCGGACACGTGACCCAGAAGCGAGGAGATTTGTTTACAATGAGCAGAGGAAGACGCGCCGTATCTAAGCTGTTGAATTCTACATTGATCGTGCTTTAGGTCTCGGCGTAGTGCTCAAAATGGGACTAAAGTGTGCATTTCATGGATTCCCGAACGCCGGCGCTACGTCATATTCTCGCGCATGCGTCGTGGTGCTTCGTGAGTTCACGGCAGAGGCCGACAAGGAAGACAAGAACTTGTAGAATAAAGTCGTTATTTTGATTTTTTTTTCACACAAAAACTATTATCGTCGCTTCGTAAAATGATTGTAGAGCCACTGTAGTGAGATGGACTTTGTAACGACGTTTTTAGTGCCTTTTATGGGTCTTGTGAGTGTGAATGTACTGAGTGTCAATGGAGGCCTGTCTCAGCCATCAGCTTTCAACAAAAATATCTTCATTTGTGTTCCGAAGATGAACGAATGTCTTACGGGTGTCGAACGACATGAGGGTCAGTCATTAATGACATAATTTTCATTTTTGGGTGAACTAACCCTTTAACTCCCTAGGAAACATATATTGTGCCCTTATAAGATCTGCAATAGATTATGGTTGCATAGCATATGGTTCAGCATGTGAAACACTTTTAAAGAAAATTGATGCAGTACAAACTCAGGCACTTAGAATATGTTGTGGGGTGTTTAAAACATCCCCAGCTGCAGCTTTGCAAGTAGAAGTGGGTGAAATGCCTTTAGCAGTAAGACGTCAACAGTTGTCTATTGTATACTGGGTAACATTGAAAGGGCATAAGGAGTCACACCCTACTAGATATGTATTTCATGAGTGCTGGGAACATACTTAAGGAAATAATCGAAGTATAGGATGGATAGGTACGAATTTAGCACAATCAATGGGAATGGATCGGAGGAATTATAGCCAAACTGTGTCATTGCCTGCTATTCCTCCATGGATGTTTCCAATGCCCAATATAGACATAGAAATGAAAGAAAATGAGAAAATATCAGAAGAATATGTTGTTCAGCAATACATGGTAAAGAAGTATAGAGAAATAATACATATTTTTACTGACGGATCAAAAGATCCAATTTCAGGGAAAACTGAAGCAGCTGTATTTATTCCAAAATATCAGAGTACCATCAAAAAGAGAACAACAGATAATTTATCGGTATTTACTGTCGAATTAGTTGCAATTCTCCTTGCTTTACAGTGGGTGGAGGAAATTAATATTGAGGTTATATGTACTGACGCTATGGCAGCCCTGGAAAGTTTAGAATCGGGACATTCTGATAGTAGACAGGATATTTTATTAGATTTCTTTGGGTTCCGGCACGTGGGGGTGGAGGACAATGAGGTGGTAGATATTTTGGCGAAGAACTCCCTAAAAAGCAGAAATGTAGCGATGCACATTGATATGAGTAAATCAGAACGAAAAACATGTTTTCGTAAGGCTGCACATGACATCTGGCAGAAGAGTTGGGAACGAGAGAGGAAGGGGAGACACCTGTTTCAGATTCAGAAAACAGTGGGAAAAGGAGATTGGAATTCAGTATTAAGAAGGAAAGAGTCATCATTAATTTTTAGACTTCGCAAAGGACACACAGGGTTAAATTATAGTTTACATAAAATCAATAAACATCCTACAGGGAGGAGCAATAAGTGTAATGAACCAGAAACAGTTGAACATGTTCTCATAAATTGCATAGCATATAAAAATAAAAGACAAGAGTTAAGGGATAAGAAGAAGGAAATGGAGTATAATACAATGTCATTAGAAAATATTCGGGTTAAAAAAAGTGGACGAATTCCTATGCAATATGCAATATTGAGGTATTTAAAGGAAACAGGAATTGATGTAAGAATATAGTAAAAAAAAAAAAAATTCTCATTTCCCATCGATGCTCCACACTCCAGTCCAGTTGGTGGCGGTAATGCACCGAAAGCTGGTCTGCCAACCGCCAATAAATCAAGAAGAAGAAGAAGAAGAAGAAGAAGAAACAATAGGAAGTTGATCCTCGAGGCCGGACGACGGCTTTTGGGAAGAGTTCGAGGTCTGGCGGGTTTAGCATCGACTGTGCTGAGACTGGAGAGGATGGATGCAGGTAGTATGGATGGTGAAGATGATTCTTCGGTAGTTGATAGTGAGGGATGGTCTCAGATTCCTGATGCTTCAAACAAAAGGAAAAATAGAGATTCTGAGTCAGATGACAACACTACAAGAGTAGTAGGAATAAACAAAACAAGGGAAATGGAGGTAGAATATAAAGTAATGTTTGCATTTTCTGGGCCAATCGAAAACATTAATAATCCAATGAGACTCACGAAAATAATCAAGAAAGATATTGGAAATATTAAATCAGCAAGGTATCTATCAAACAACCGTGTCCTCCTTTTTTGTGTTGATAAAAAACAACAAGAGATTGCCTTGAAGATCAAAGAGCTGGGAGGTAAAGCAGTCAAATGTTATGTACCGGGAGAACTTGATAACCTTAAGGGAGTGATCATGGGGGTGCCTGTATCACTATCTAATGAGGTTTTAAAGGATCAGATTAGGAACGAAATGGTTTCAGAAGTAAAGCGTTTGCTATCCAGTAGAAATGGTAAAAAAGAAAGTAGTACTACTGTTGTACTATCTTTCAAGGGTGAAAACTTACCAGAACGTATTAAGATTGGGTATGTTTGCTACACAGTTCGACCGTATGTGAGACCAGCATTGAGATGCTTTAATTGCCAAAGATTGGGTCATGTCGCAGCAGTTTGTAAGGGGAAAAAAAGATGCTGCAAATGTGGCGGAGAACATGATTATGGGCAATGTGGAGACGGTGTTGAACCCAAATGTTGTAATTGTGGAGGGCCACATAGTGCAGCGTTTCTAGGTTGTAAATTCCAAAAACAAGCTACAGAAGCAATGAAACTCAAAACAGTACAGAATATATCATATGCCCAAGCAGTCAAGCAAGTACAAGTTACAAATGGGAATTTGAGGGAAAACAGCATAACTCAGTCTAAAGAAACTTGTAGTCATAAGTGTCTTGTGGACGAAAACATGCTAGTGGTAAACAAGATTAATTTTGTGGCATTTATAGCAGAAGTCATTAATTGTTCAGCTCAAACAGACAAAAGAACAGAAAAGCTGAAAATAATTATATCTGCAGCCACTCGACATCTGGGTATTAATGAGGTTTCAGTAGAACAGATTCAAACTATACTTGGACAAACTGAAGGAACAGTAGGGACGGGTGATCCTTTGGGAAGTCAAAGAAGTAAAATTAAGAAATGAAAATATTACAGTGGAATGCCCGAAGTTTGATTGCGAATGGACAGGAATTTAAAAGATTTGTATACCAGCTAGTAGAGTTACCAGATATCATATGTATTCAAGAGACTTGGCTTCGTCCGCAATTAGATTTTAGCATTCCTGGATATAAGTTGGTTAGAAAGGATAGAGTTGGGTCAACTGGTGGAGGATGTGGGACATTTGTTAAAGATGGAGTGGCTTTTAGAGAAATAATAATAGATGCTCCATGGGAATGTGTTATGGTAGAGGTGTGGATACAGGGAGGGGGATTAAAGGTGGTAAACTTTTATAATCCTTGCAGTCAATTAACAATAGATGATCTTAATACAATAAGAACCAAAGCTGGGGACAATTTGATATGGTGTGGGGATTTTAATGCACATAATTCACTTTGGGGAAGTCTATGTACAGATAGTAACGGTAGGGTAGTAGAAGAGTTTTTGGAAGAATACGCATTAGTGTGTTTAAATGATGGGAAGGGTACTAGATACAATATAAGGGATTCATCGACTTCTTGTATAGATTTAACAATAGTTTCTGGAGCTATAGCTTTAGAATGTCAATGGGCAGTTCTAGATCAATCAACATTGGGAAGTGATCACTTTCCAATAACATGTGATGTTGGATTGGAAATTCATCAACAAAATAAAGCAATGCAAACTAGGTGGAGGTTTGATAAAGCTGATTGGGATAAATTTAACATCTTATGCATTGATGGAATTGAGAATTATAGCTTAGAAGATGATATAGACGTGTGTTCTGACAGATTAAATGAAATTATTATAAATGCAGCTATTCCTAAATCTGAAGAATCTATTCCTAAATCTGAAGGTAAAAGAAGGATGAAAATTGTTCCTTGGTGGAATGACGAATGCACTAAAGCTGTTAAAGATAGAAATAAGGCTTTCAGAGATCTTAAGAAAACATTAATACCTATAACTTTAATTATATATCAGAGGAAACGGGCTCAGGCTAGGAAGATAATAAAGCAAGCTAAAAGGAAGTACTGGCAATCTTTCTGCTCCACAATAGGTAGGGAAACCCAATTAGGAGATGTATGGTGTGTCCTTAAAAAGATGGTTGGTGTTTATAGAACTCAGAATATTCCAGTCTTAGTAGATGAAGGGAAAATAGCAGTGACAGAGGAAGAAAAAGCGGAAATCTTAGCTACCACATTCCAAGAGGCACACAGCTCGGAAAACCTAGGAATAAATTGTAAGAGAAGGAGGGAAGAAATTCTAAAGCAACATCAAGATATTTATAAAAAAAAACCTGATAGTCAAACAGCTTTGGATGCTGCCTTTAATATGTGGGAACTTAAAAGAGTATTAGTGAAGGTCAGAAGTACTGCTCCAGGAAAAGATAGAGTATGCTATACTATGATTAAACAGATGGATGAAGTAATACTTAAAGTAATATTGGATCTTTATAACAAAATATGGATGGAAGGACACCTACCTTTATCTTGGAAACAAGCTATAGTAATCCCTATTCACAAACCAGGGAAAGATTCTGCAATAGCAGGAAATTATAGACCAATAGCTCTAACATCACACCTCTGTAAATTAATGGAAAAAATGATTGTTAACCGTCTTTATTATGTGTTAGAAAGCAAAGGACTAACAGCTTCTTATCAGTATGGTTTTCAACCAGGTAGATCTACCTTAGACGCACTAATAAGATTAGAAACTGATGTTAGAAAGGCTCTAGCAATGAAAGAGGTGTTAGTGGCAGTATACTTTGACATCGAAAAAGCATACGATATGATGTGGCGAGAAGGATTGCTGTTAAAGTTGCAAAAAATTGGAATTGAGGGAAGATTTTATAATTGGGTTTTAAGTTTCTTATTTGGCCGATTGATCCAAGTCAAGGTAGGCAATACATTATCACAGATGGTGAATGTAGAAAACGGTACCCCACAGGGAAGTGCCATAAGTCCTGTATTATTTAACATAATGATCAATGACGTGTATAAAGGAATTCATCCAGGAATAAAAACAGCATTATATGCAGATGATGGAGCGATGTGGAATAGGGGAAGAAATGTTAAATATATAGTACAAAAAATTCAAGAAGCAATTGAGGTTGTAGAGAAATGGTCTGTGGAGTGGGGATTTAGATTCTCTATATCCAAAACGTGTTGTCAGTTTTTTACAAAAAAGAGGATTGCAGAAGAAATTAAACTTTATTTGTATAAACAGCCACTAGAAAGGGTATTAAGTTTTAAATATTTAGGTTTATGGTTTGACCGTCCGGCGCCTCAGGAGGGGGAAGCAGTGCCCTACCAACGCTGTTTACAGTGGCGATGGGCGGCTGTTGACCTCAACTGGGGATGTTGTCGGACGGTGGAAGGAATACTTCGAGGATCTCCTCAATCCCGCCGTCACGTCTTCCTTTGAGGAAGCAGAGGTTGGGGGCTCAGAGGAGGACTCGTCCATCACCCAAGCTGAAGTCACCGAGGTGGTCAAGAAACTCCTCGGTGGCAAGGCACCGGGGGTGGATGAGATCCGCCCTGAGTACCTCAAGTCTCTGGATGTTGTGGGGCTGTCTTGGCTGACACGCCTCTGCAGCATCGCGTGGCGGTCGGGGACAGTGCCTCTGGGATGGCAGACCGGGGTGGTGGTTCCTCTTTTTAAGAAGGGGGACCGGAGGGTGTGTTCCAACTATAGGGGGATCACACTTCTCAGCCTCCCCGGGAAAGTCTATGCCAGGGTACTGGAGAGGAGAATTCGGCCGATAGTGGAACCTCGGATTCAGGAGGAACAGTGTGGTTTTCGTCCTGGTCGTGGAACACTGGACCAGCTCTATACCCTCTACAGGGTGCTGGAGGGTTCATGGGAGTTTGCCCAACCAGTCCACATTTGTTTTGTGGATTTGGAGAAGGCATTCGACTGTGTCCCTCGCGGCGTCCTGTGGAGGGTGCTGGGGGAATATGGGGTCCGGGGTCCTTTGCTGAGGGCTGTCCGGTCCCTGTATGACCGAAGCAGGAGTTTGGTCCGCATTGCCGGCAGTAAGTCAGACTTGTTCCCGGTGCATGTTGGACTCCGGCAGGGCTGCCCTTTGTCGCCGGTTCTGTTCATAATTTTTATGGACAGAATTTCTAGGCGCAGCCAAGGGCCGGAGGGTGTCAGGTTTGGGGACCACACGGTTTCGTCTCTGCTCTTTGCGGATGACGTTGTCGTGTTGGCCCCTTCTAACCAGGACCTCCAGCATGCACTGGGACGGTTTGCAGCCGAGTGTGAAGCGGCTGGGATGGGAATCAGCACCTCCAAATCCGAGGCCATGGTCCTCAGTCGGAAAAGGGTGGCTTGCCCACTTCAGGTTGGTGGAGAGTTCCTGCCCCAAGTGGAGGAGTTCAAGTATCTAGGGGTCTTGTTCACGAGTGAGGAGAGGATGGAACGGGAGATTGACAGACAGATCGGTGCAGCTTCTGCAGTAATGCGGTCGATGTACCGGTCTGTCGTGGTGAAGAAAGAGCTAAGCCGTAAGGCGAAGCTCTCGATTTACCGGTCAATCTACGTTCCTACTCTCACCTATGGTCATGAGATTTGGGTCATGACCGAAAGGACAAGATCCCGGATACAGGCGGCCGAAATGAGCTTTCTCCGCAGGGTGGCTGGGCGCTCCCTTAGAGATAGGGTGAAAAGCTCAGTCACTCGGGAGGAACTCGGAGTAGAGCCGCTGCTCCTCCACATCGAGAGGGGACAGCTGAGGTGGCTCGGGCATCTGTTCCGGATGCCTCCTGAACGCCTTCCCGGGAAGGTGTTTCGGGCATGTCCAACCGGGAGGAGGCCCCGGGGAAGACCAAGGACACGCTGGAGGGACTATGTCTCCTGGCTGGCCTTGGAACGCCTCGGTGTCCCCCCGGAAGAGCTAGAGGAAGTGTCTAGGGAGAGGGAAGTCTGGGCATCTCTGCTTAGACTGCTGCCTCCGCGACCCGGCCCCGGATAAAGCGGAAGAAGATGGATGGATGGATGGTTTGACTCCAAATTAACATGGAAAATTCATGTCAAATATATTGAAGTGAAATGCAGCAAAGTACTAAATCTAATGAGATGTTTAGTAGGACAAGAATGGGGGACTGATAAACAGTCTATGATCAATATATATTATGCTCTCTTACGATCTGTATTAGATTATGGATGCATTATATATGGATCGGCATCAAATAGCATGCTTAAAAGGTTAGATTTAATTCAAGCACGAGCTTTGAGATGCATAGCTGAGATTGGAGTCGTTTTAATTGCTCCTGTGATGCAAGTTGAAACAGGAGAGTACCCATTAGAAATAAGACGTCAAAAATTATCTGTCGCTTACTGGATCAATTTACAAGGGCATAAACAGGATCATTTTACAAAAGCAATCATAGAGGGGAGTTGGGAGACAATAAATTTAACAGGAACAGGCTTTGCATGGAAAGCAAAAGAATGGGCTTCAGGAATGTCACTAAATAATATATCATTTGCATTAACTGTAACTATTTCCCCAATCCCACCTTGGTTTTTTACCCAACCTGAAGTTGATCTGCAAATTCATGAGAGTATTCAAAAAGGACAAACTGACATCAAGAACTATACAGTTGAATATATTAGAACAGTTTATTATGCGTTTCTCACAATATATACAGATGGATCAAGAAACATAGAGATAGGTCGTACTGGATCAGCCTTTTATGTTCCAGAATTTAAAATTGGAAAATATGGGAGACTAACAGATGGGACTTCAGTATATACAGCAGAATTGGTGGCAATTCAAATGGCACTTAGTTGGGTAGAAGAAGTGATGCCTAATAAAGTTGTGATTTGTTCAGATTCAATGGCATCACTCGTAAGTCTACAAACACATCAATCATTCAGATATGATATTTATATAGAAATATTGAATATTCTATATAGACTAAGGCAAGCTGGAATAATAATTACATTTGTTTGGGTACCGGCTCATGTAGATATACCAGGAAATGAAAGAGCTGACAAATTGGCTAAAGAGGCACTAAAACTGAACATCCCTACAATTACACTTGCTTTAAGTAGAATGGAAGGAAAAAGTATAATTAAAGAAGCTTGCAATCAGAAATGGCAAAGTTATTGGAATGAATGTAAAACAGGAAGACATTTTTATAATATACACAACAATGTAAGACAAAGTAGAGTGACACAAAATTTAAGTAGAGAAGATCAGGTTATTTTAACAAGACTAAGAATGGGACATACAAAACTTAATTCAACACTTCATATTATAGGAAAACATGGAACAGGATTATGCGAAATATGTCAAGTAAAGGAAACAGTTGAGCATGTGATGTTATTCTGTCCTAGGTATGAACAGGACAGAACTGAGTTAATAAGGAAGCTACATGAAATGGGATGCAAAGAATTTTCACTCTTTGAAGTAGAGTTGAGTGTCGTCGGCATAGCAGTGATAGGAAACGCCATGTTTCTGAATGACAGATCCCAGTGATGACATGTAGATGGAGAAGAGAAGTGGTTCAAGCACTGAGCCCTGTGGAACTCCAGTGGCTAGATGATGAGAATTGATTTCCATTTACTGTTTGACTGTCACCTGGTGTTAACCCACAGCTATATTTCAGACATTGAGGCCCTCTTTTCCAGTTGGATTTGGCTGTGGAACCATCTTGAACTTTAAGTACTGTTTTCTCAATTTATCCTTCAACTGAACAAAGACTGCGCCAAATGTATGGTGCGAACCGATCCTAAGGAAAGGCTGTGATGTGGGGTGCTGGACGGTTTGTTATTCCCTGTTTTTAACTGGTTGACCAACAAGTATTTGTATCATGTTAACTCTGTGTGTGCGCTATGTAATTATGCTTTAATACATTTGACTCATGATCAAGATTGGTCTGTTTGGTCCCTCATTACATGTTATACCTAAACTAAGGTTAAAGGGACAGGTGTTACACCAGGATAACAGTTCTTTTGGCAGTTTATTTCTTTGCTTTTCCACGGTTCCCAAAGCTCATTGAAAGTTTGTTTATTATTTATTTATTCATTATTATTTGTGCATTTTGTTTATAGATATTTTACTTATTTTATAATAGAACTGCTGAAACTTTGAAATAGACATTGGTAATTGAAATTGCTTTAATGTATCATTTTTATTTTGTATATTTTCTGTTCAATGGCATTCTTTAAAAATGTTGCAGTGTTAAGAAATGTAACGTAGTGTCAATCACATTTCCTTTGTCTGGCCATATGCACAGCCACTTGTGGTTTTAATAGGCCTGTGTGGCTCTCTACCTTAAATTAGGTTTAGTATCTGTGCCTGATTAAAAGAAAATAAAGGTGGCTTTTGATCAATTAAAAATGAGTCTGTGTTAATATGTGGTATCAAGGTTTGCACATATATTGCAGGTTGCATAATTATTAATTATTCATATATTTTAGATGTTACTTCACCATATATTTACATACATTGTGTGTGCATGTTCTTATATATGTACAAATTTATTGTGCATACATTACATACATTTAAAATGTATTCCACAATATATTGAACACATATCTGAACATATTTCATGTATATAATTTTAATTTATATTTAAAATATAGTCTACCATATATTTAACATACATGTGACACTATATCTGCACATATATTAATACATTTTCCCATATAAATCGGAATACAATATGGCGGCTATTTATAAATATAAAATTGCATGTATTTTGAGATGTATAAACAAATATTTTTTTTAATTTATGTTCAATATATTGCAATATATTGAAAGCGACAATCATTTGTATATTTTGCAATATATTACATGAATATATATGTACCATCAATACACTCACCTAAAGGGTTATTAGGAACACCATACTAATACTGTGGTTGACCCCCTTTCGCCTTCAGAACTGCCTTAATTCTACGTGGCATTGATTCAACAAGGTGCTGAAAGCATTCTTTAGAAATGTTGGCCCATATTGATAGGATAGCATCTTGCAGTTGATGGAGATTTGTGGGATGCACATCCAGGGCACGAAGCTCCCGTTCCACCACATCCCAAAGATGCTCTATTGGGTTGAGATCTGGTGACTGTGGGGTAGTGTTAATTTTGTCACCTATTTTTAATTTAGTCTCAGTCTTAATCTTGTGCCAAATGTCCTTGTTAGTTTTAGTCATATTTAGTCATTGACATATCTTTTTATTGTTAGTCAAATTTTAGGCGACTAAAAGTCTCGTCATTTTAGTCTAGTTTTAGGCAAAAGACAACTCAAGGTATCTTAGTCAAGTTTTAGTCGACTAAAAATCTAGTCATTTTAGTCTAGCTTTAGTCAAAGGAAAACTCAATATATTTTGTGGCAAAATATATAAAATATATTATAATACATAAAATATATATAACCTGCACATAGCTAACTGGTTGATTTACAGCGTAGATGCCTAGAATCAGCATTAGCTTATGAGACGATGGGCACAAATATTGATTTCGATCTTGATTCAGTATGAATTCATATGTTTATAGCCTACTGTACATATAAGGAAAAATAAGTTTGCCTTTTAGCACTAATATATTATATTTGATTGCATTCTTTACTATTCACTATTATTAACATTTCAAAATTTCACAAATAAGTAAGCAGTTATGATCTGCAATACTTCTTTGAACAACTAGACTTCATGTATATTTATTAAAGAGCCATACAGGCACCCAGTGGGTAATGGCATTACAAGTGAAAATGTGTATTTCCAGCCACAAAATGGCTCTAATTTGCCTCTTTGCAGTGGAATTCTCAATTTTAACCTTAATTACTACACTAATTGTAATATAAATAATACAAATATTAGATGAAAAATATTTTAAGTGGTCATTCATGGACCATAAGTATTGCACAAATAGTATTTAGCACCAAAAGATCTCCTCAAAATATTAAATAAATATTATTGAATTAAAATGTAGGCTATTTATTTTTAAAATAGTTAAGGTGTATGGTCACATTTGACCATCAATGAGTATAAGTGTGACTTAATTAGTAAGGAATACCTGAGGGCTAAATACAAGAAAAACATTAATATAAATGTTAACAATGTTGCATCTCTACCACTCTCCATAATAAAATGATACTGTAAAATGTGGCTGACGTAATAATCAATGCACACTATGCTGTAGGCTACTGTTTACCTAAAATTGCTGTAAACACCTGTATAGTGAAGCTGTTGTGTAACTTACGCGACTTAAGCCATTTAAATGTATTGACACAGCGCTAGAAGTATTGAGCGCTCCGGGAACCATGTGACCACGCGCGCCGCCGCGAGATGAGAGGCTTGCACAGCAACAGGAGGAGTCTGAGAGAGACCTGTACTCGAGCAACAGCGCAAACTCTTTGGGAATATTTTGAACAGCTGAATATTCTCTCTCATGATGAAAAAGTAGAAACGATTGTAGACGAAAATGAAGAGAGATTTTATCTTAGTTTTTATTTTATGCAAAACATTTTAGTCTTGTCCTTTTTCGTCAACAATAATGCATGTTAACTTAGTCTTAGTCAGCGTTTTTGGACATTGGTGCAGTCTCGTCATCGTCTCGTCATCGTCTCGTCTTCGTCATGGAAAAAAAGGTCGTTGACGAACATATTTAGTCTCGTCTCGTCTGACGAAATTAACACTACTGTGGGGGCCATTTTAGTCCAGTGAACTCATTGTCATGTTCAAGAA
This sequence comes from Romanogobio albipinnatus, assembly GCA_023566225.1. Taxonomy (NCBI): domain Eukaryota; kingdom Metazoa; phylum Chordata; class Actinopteri; order Cypriniformes; family Gobionidae; genus Romanogobio; species Romanogobio albipinnatus. The sequence continues at coordinate 5,787,520 of CM042245.1, forward strand.
ACCAATTTGAAATGATTGGAGCTTTGTGACATGGTGCATTATCCTGCTGGAAGTAGCCATCAGAGGATGGGTACATGGTGGTCATAAAGGGATGGACATGGTCAGAAACAATGCTCAGGTAGGCCGTGGCATTTAAACGATGCCCAACTGGCACTAAGGGGCCTAAAGTGTGCCAAGAAAACATCCCCCACACCATTACACCACCACCAGCAGCCTGCACAGTGGTAACAAGGCATGATGGATCCATGTTCTCATTCTGTTTACTCCAAATTCTGACTCTACCATCTGAATGTCTCAACAGAAATCGAGACTCATCAGACCAGGCAGTCTTCCAGTCTTCAACTGTCCAATTTTGGTGAGCTCGTGCAAATTGTAGCCTCTTTTTCCTATTTGTAGTGGAGATGAGTGGTACCCGGTGGGGCAGGGGTCTCAAACTCATTTTACCTGGGGGCTGCTTGAGGTAGTCTCTGGGTCAGGCTGGGCCGCATCAAGTATTCCACATAAAAAGTGTTTCAAGTATTCCAAAAAAAAGTAGCACAACAGATCCAGTCTTCTCAATCTTTATTATTAACAGTTCTTCAACATGAATCTTTCTTCTGAACATGAACTGTTCCTCTGAATTTGAACTAAATATAGCCTATAGAAATTAAATCATGTAATATGAAATAATTAATTATTTTAATTTTATTTTAAATAATAGACTAATTCACAGCAAGGCCGTAACCAGGTCAAACAGAACAGTGAGCGAAATTCTAGGTATAATTCTAGTTGGGAAATAATCTTTTTGGTACTATTTGTAAACAATATTTGCATTCATAAGCGTCAAATATATTATTAGTCCCGATATTCTTTGCATGAGTGAGTGAATAAATACATAGATCCGCGAAAAATGATTGAATTCTCCAGTGGTCTGGTGGTAGTATTTTTGTCAACCGTGTCAAAGGTTCCGGGTTCTAATCCGCGCTCATATAGGTTTTCTTCATTAAAATCAAAGATGCTCATCAATGATTATATAATAAGACCATGGACACTTTGCATTTTGTCCGGAAAGAATAGTCTCTCTCAGCAACAGCATTAAGCGACTTAGATTGACGCGCTCGTCTGTGTGTGAAGACTGTGCAGTGTGCACGAGCTAAAAGAGAACGTAAACCCCGCCTACTTTGATTTGATTGGCCATCTCAATCATTTTGACATTGACGAGCGCTGTTAGACCACATTCGTTTCAACTGTCTGATCAGCTTTGTTCGTCTGTTCCTGTCAATCACGCGGTGTCAACCAATTATACTGCACGAGGGAGGGGCGAGCCATCTCTCTCTCTCTCTCTCTCTCTCTCTCTCTCTCTCTCTCACACACACACACACACACACACACACACACACACACACACACACACACACACACACACAAAGAAGGCAGCAAGCGAGGTACACGCAACGACTCAGCAAAAAGGTGCTTTTCAGAGCAACACGCAGGCCGCACTTATACTAAACTTTGATGTCAAGAAGGGGGCCACAAAATATCATCCTGCGGGCCGCGAGTTTGAGACCCCTGCGGTGGGGTCTTCTGCTGTTGTAGCCCATCCGCCTGAAGGTTGTGCGTGTTGTGGCTTCACAAATGCTTTGCTGCATACCTCGGTTGTAACGAGTGGTTATTTCAGTCAAAGTTGCTCTTCTATCAGCTTGAATCAGTCGGCCCATTCTCCTCTGACCTCTAGCATCAACAAGGCATTTTGGCCCACAGGACTGCCGCATACTGGATGTTTTTCCCTTTTCACACCATTCTTTGTAAACCCTAGAAATGGTTGTGCGTGAAAATCCCAGTAACTGAGCAGATTGTGAAATTCTCAGACCAGCCCGTCTGGCACCAACAACCATGCCACGCTCAAAATTGCTTAAATCACCTTTCTTTCCCATTCTGACATTCAGTTTGGAGTTCAGGAGATTGTCTTGACCAGGACCAAACCCCTAAGCAACTGCCATGTGATTGGTTGATTAGATAATTGCATTAATGAGAAATTGAACAGGTGTTCCTAATAATCCTTTAGGTGAGTGTATTTTCTATGTATTTACAATATATAATATAATATATTTCAAGTAATGTTCTATCTCTAATAACTGTTGTATTAGAGACTGCTTTGCCCAGACTTCTCTCCTCTATCTATTCATCCCCTTCTACCTACTCACTCTCTCATTCGAAATACCACAGTGACCCCTGCTGGACAGAAAAGTGGAAATGCAACAAAAAAAAAACATGAAAAACATGCATAAAAACAGCTTTTACACATTGCAAATGTTTTATTGAAAGTATAATCCATCAAATGCAATTAACTAATTGTCTATTACCATTAAATATTAAAAGATTTGATCAATGTTCAGGGCTTGTTTTGCTTGTTCTATGGATGGGTCAGCTAAACAGAGACTATTAACTACTATTATACCTTGTAATTATACAAATACCTCATTAAAACGTTTATGTCTTTGTAATAAAAACTTACAACTTGAGTAACATGCAAATTTAAGGCAGTCTCTTTCCTCAAGATTTCTATGTAAACTCAACTAATTTCCTTTAATTTACAGTGTATAACAGTAAATTTATTGTCACATATTTAAGATATGGAAATAGGCAATTCTTTATGTATTATTCAATATAATATGTTAATGCAATATACTATTTCATTTATTTATCAATATATTTAAACCATTTAATATACTGATCTTAAATATTGAATACATTTTCTTTCCGTAAGGGTTAGCGCAACCCATCATGAATAATCCCAACGTTTCCTTCTTAACTTCCTCAATAAGATGGACATTTCAAGTCTCATCCATTCCTTAAACTCTGATTATTGACTTCTGTTGTCAAAACAAAACAAAACCCAAACAGAAAATGTGCAAATGCAGTTCTAAAAAAGTACATTTTGCCGAGCGATGTTGCTGTGGGCACTTTCCCATTCAGAACGGGCAACACATTTATATCTGGATATTCAGATTTTCTTGCCCATTCTCGGTAGGAAAGTGCTCACAGCAACATTGCTCAAAGAGTTGCGCCATGTATCATCATCTTTAGGGTTATTAATGTTGCATTTTAAAAGCAGAAATCCTGTGGAAGATGGCTTTATTTAGTATTTCATATTTCTAGGGTATTTCTTTCAAATCTGAGTCAGTTTTTGGTTTGTTTTTGGAACCTGAAAAAACATTTAGAACACAATTTTTATAATATTGTTTTGTTTATTAAGATATGTTGTAACAAAAATGACATATTTTGCATGAAGCATATGAACATTTAAAGTAATGGATCCTTACAGAAGAAACAAATAAAAGAAAAAAAGACATAAAAATATAACAATAATAACAAATGCATAACTTTACAACTATGATTCCATACAGTGTAAATTCATTTATTTCCCTTCACCAGTTACACATGAAATAGTTTTTAGGATATTATTTAAGTTTGATTATTCAGAGAAATCTGTAAAAAATATGCATTTCACCTTCCATCAAGAAAACTGTTTTAAAAAAGACAAAATAAAAGAGTGTTACATCGATAGTATTAACAGCTATAAAATAATAACATGTTTTTACAAAGGAATGATCATCTAATATGTATGGTTTTCTGAGCTTGACAAAATAAAACATAATTATTAAACAGTGAAAACAGTTAAATATAATTGCAGTTTCATTAATTATTTGAGCTGATACATGCCTCCTATTTAAAACATTTACTTTTATGCTACTATACAATTAAATTTTTCCATTTACCATGTAGGCATGGCAAGTATTTTTTGTTTTTTGAAAGCAATTATTCCATATTCTGATTTTATATTAAGTAAACAAAAACTATTAGAGTTAGCCTGTAAACATACATTTTCCCTCCACCAAAGAAAAAACATTTAGTTCTTAAATGATGTTATTTAATTTACATCAGTAGTATTACCAGTTGTAATATTAAGAAAATTATAACATATTTTAATATTATTTGCAGAAAGAACTTCACACTGAAACAACAGATGACGACTGCAACTTTGTCGAGTTTGTCGGATCCGTGTGTTGCCCCTGTGGGCATTGGTCAGCTCTTGTTGTCACCAATTGTACCACCAAATGCTGCTGGGTGAATTGGTCATTTGATATCCCATGAATCTGATCATTTTTATATCACTACCCCAAGAATGCATAAAATGGATCAAACTGACCCGTATTCATTTCCTATGGAATTTTGACAATTTTTTAGGATACATTTTTGTCAATAATAATATTTATTTTCCAGAAACTTTGGATTACTTAAAAACCTGTGGTGACTTCTTTGATTAGACACCAACCCTGTGTGTGAATACACATATCTCCCTACTATTTAAATGAGTAATATGTACTGTTTATGTCTGTATTCATATAACATTAGACCAAAAACAAAAGTACCCAGATGACCTACAGCTTCTACCAAGATTTTGAAGGTCACATCCAATAGATATTTTACTATTCATATGCAAGAAGGGAAACCACACAACGCACCTTATAGCTCACATGATCATGCTAAAATGGCATTCATTTTACCTTCCTTTATATATTTGAGTATATATTTTGGTCCATGCGTTCTAGTTTTAACGTGATGTTGCAATGTTTTTCTTGGGAGACTTTTGATGTTGTTGGGTTTGAGTCCACAGAAGAGACATCCGAAGCACTTCCTGTATTGCTGCTCGACCTGGACAAGAATGAGGAAATGAGAGACTTCATGACATCAATTTAACCTCTGAAACTCATGAACCACACAGGAATTTGTTTATAATAAACAGGTATAAAAAAAAGGTGTGTGAAATTGTTGTCCTATGATAAAATGGCTAAAATCATTACTGAGGACAAAATTAAGAAAATATTTTAAAAATGTTATTGTGACAGCTGGGCCTAAAAGTTTATGGTACAGAGTTGAGTTGGAAAGGACTTCAAAAACATGTTGTCTTGTTTGAATTTTTGACTCTTTGAACATTCAGCCAAAAAAGAACAGGACCTCTGTGAAAGAAAACTATAATAGTCTTAAATATCCAGACTTCTCATGGAATATGGTGGTAAAACGAGTGACGTCTGACCCGCTGATCTATATAGAGAACTGGATTGCTCATGACATCATAAAAAGTGAAGCCACCACGTCACCATACTGGTATTCCCTAGTATGCTCATGTATTGAATCATTAGGAAATTATACGATTTTACTGAGAAGACATTGCCTAATGAGACCGTTTTTATAGGCTATCTGATGTCTTCCTGTATATTCTTACAATGCAAACGTCCTAAGCATGTAAATGGTTTATTGTTTAAGTGTTAAATTAATGATTTAATGAATTAATGGTTTGTTCAGGTCATGTCTTATAAAGTGCATTTATTGCTATAAACTTGGGATTTCATCATTTCACTCTCTTAAAACTCAATCTTTCCTCACTTTCACTTTTCAGTTCTTCAGCCTTTGAGCTAAATTGACCTGTTTACCTTAAAAACAACATATAGTAAAGCGGCATAGATTTTGTCTTGAAGAGTTTTAAATAAATGTTGCTCAATCAGGAAATAAAAGACACTTTGACTTAAGACATAAAGCAGTCATCATTATTTCTCTATTTACAAGATGATGTATGGTAACCTTTGAATATTAAAGGAGTGATGAATTGAGAAATCAACTTTTCATTCAGCCTTTGATATATAAAAGGCCATGGTAATATAAGAATATCTTGTAAGTTTTGGAGCTGAAAACTTCCTTGTTAGTCAAAGAAAAGCTTTTATTGACACCAGGCCCGGCAAACGATCGATCTCAGAATGTGCCAACCCTTGACGTCAGCGTAAGGTGACCAGATTTCTGAAATGATAACATTGGGACATTTCCTATTCAAGTCGTCAAAATACCACTAAAATCTAATTGGTTATTATCTATTAACTGAAAATGGGGACAATATATGTTTTAATGTTCTTGTTGTCGTTGTGGGCTATATTATTATTAACATTAATCATTATTATGATTTAGTTTGATTATTACGATTTTTGGTCTGGTTTTAATACAATTCACCGCACCCGAAAAAAACAGTAACCTCTGTAAATCACAAGCCGTTCAACAATAACAATATTATAAAATATACCATGTGGAGAATACACGTATACACGTACGGACTGGCCTTGGGCAGTGCAACATACGGAAGTCCCAGGGGTGGCCCCGGCCTGTTGCAGGCGGGGGAACAACACCGTACTGAGACGGCAGAGCAGAGGGAGCTCTGCCGAGGGAAAGACACAAGCTCACTGAAGGGAGATGGACCATGGAGAATACACATATGGGACCACCGTAGGGGTCGCAACATATGGAACCCAGCCTGACACTAGTTCCACCAATGCATACAAGTGTCAGACCTGGCATTGGACGCTCCGCCACATCCGACTGCCGCGGGTTGCGGAGGACTCAACAGGGCGCAGCAAGCCGACACTTAGAACGGGCACTTCAGTGTAGCTGACTATGGGAAGCGAGCACACGAGAAGCAACCGGCTCTACACATAGGCTATAGAATCTAGTGAACATGTTAGGTGTCGCCCAGCCCGCTCTACAAATATCTGTCAGTGAGGCGCCATGAGCCAGCGCCCAGGAAGAAGCTACACCGCTGGTGGAGTGGGCTCTAACCCCGAGCGGGCAGGGCACGTCTTGGGATTCATACGCCAAGACGATGGCATCCACTATCCAGTGGGCCATTCTCTGCTTGGAGACAGCCTTTCTGCTGGCCTCCGTAACAGACGAAGAGCTGCTCTGAGGTCTTAAAGCTTTGCGTTCTGTCTACATAGATGTGCAGGGCGCGAACTGGACAGAGAAAAGCCAGGGCTGGGTCTGCCTCCTCCGAGGGCAGCGCTTGCAGGCTCACCACTTGGTCCCGAAAGGGAGTAGTGGGAACCTTGGGCACATATCCGGGCCGGGGTCTCAGGGTTACCTGAGAGTTGCCTGGCCCGAATTCCAGGCACGATTCGTCGACCAAAAATGCCTGCAGGTCCCCTACCCTCTTGACAGAGGCCAACGCAATCAGGAGTATCATCTTTAGAGACAGGATTTTCAGCTCAGCTGACTGCAAAGGCTCAAAGGGTGCTCTCTGCAGTGCGGTCAGCACCAGAGTTAAGTCCCAAGAAGGTATAGAGGGAGGGCGAGGCGGATTTAGTCTCCTCGCCCCCCTCAGGAACCTGACGATCAGATTGTGCTTACCTAAGGATTCTCCATTAACCATATCGTGATTTGCGGCAATAGCGGCAACATACACCTTGAGGGTGGAGGGAGACAGCCTTTGCTCCAACCCATCTTGAAGGAAAGAGAGCACAGATCTGACTGAACACTTTCGGGGGTCTTCTTGGCGAGAAGAGCACCAATCGACGAATAGGTTCCACTTCAGTGCATACAACCGTCTCGTAGAGGGGGCTCTGGCAGAAGTGATGGTGTCTACCACAGCCTGTGGCAAGTCACCAAGAACCTCCGCGTCCCGTCCGGGGACCAGACATGGAGTTTCCAGAGGTCCGGACACGGGTACCATAGGGTGTCCTGTCTCTGAGTCAGGAGGTCCTTCCTCAGAGGAATGGGCCAAGGAGTTGCTGTCACGAGGAGCACTAGTTCCGGGAACCAAGTCCTTTTGGGCCAATACGGAGTGACCAAGAGGAACTGCTCCTCGTCCTCCCTGACCTTGCACAGTGTCTGTGCGAGAAGGCTCACTGGGGGAAACGCATATTTGCGTAGGCCCCGGGGCCAAAGGATTTTTCCCCGGCCCTCCTCCGGGGGAAGGAGTAGTGCTGCAGCCATCTCCTGAAGAGCAGTTTCCTCCATCTCTGGGTGGCCCGACTCAAGGTCTCTTACGACGGCGTTTGCCACCTGGCTTGGCAGCGGCCTGAGCGGGCTGGACATCCTTCCCATGGCCAGCTCCACGCCTACGCCCGGGTGGAGGCTGCTGCTGGGCTGGGGCTGGGGAGGGGGGCGGCGGAAGGCGGACATCCTCGGCGACGAGTAGATGGAGGTGCTGCGGCCAGCGGCTGGGTGGAGGCAGCAGCGGACTGTGTTTGATAGCCTCCATCTGCTTCTGGGCGGCCGAGAACTGCTGGGCAAAGTTCTCGACTGCATCGCCGAACAACCCGGCCGAGGAAACGTGGGAGTCCAGGAACCGGTTCTTATTGGTCTCCCTCATGTCGGCCAGGATGAGCCAGAGATGTCGTTCCTGGACCACTAAGGTGGACATCGCCTGACCAACGGAACGGGCGGCGACTTTCGTCCCTCACCTTCTGGAGCTCCCGGAGGAGCTCTGGGTCAGGCCTATCCTCGTGCATGTCCATGAGTGCTTGGGCTTGGTGCACCTGAAGCAGCGCCATGGCATGCAAGGCGGACACGGCCTGTCCGCAGGACCTGTAGGCCTTTGCAGTCAGACTGGAAGAGAACCTACAGGCCTTGGACAGGAGACGAAGGTCACCGCGCCAGTTGGAGGCGGTCACAGGACACAGTTGCATCGCAACAGCCCCCTCAACTGGTGCGATTCCCTCGTAACCCTTGGCCTGTCTTTCAAGGGTAGTGAGGAGGGAGGAGCCACCAGGTCTGTTTCTGGCACTGATAGGTGTCGTCCACGACCTGGTAAGCTCCTCATGCACCTCTGGGAAGAATGGTACTGGGGCGGGACGCTGAGAACCAGCACCACCCTAGAAACCAATCATCCAACCTATAAGGTTCGGGACGTGGTGGAGGGTTCGACACAAGCCCAACCTTTTCGGCGGCCTGGGAAAGCATAGCCGTCAACTCAGGGTCCGACTCGATCGTTGCCACTCTCCCAGAGGGAGGCAGTACAGCCGAATCTTCAACCTCTGAGGACTGGAACTCCCCCTCCGATTCAGCGATCGACAACTGTTCGTCCGCGGGAGCCCCAAAGGTCACCACCAGCTGCCCATGGGAGGGGCCAGCGGTTTCCTCCAGAAGCACCACCGGCTGCGGTGCTTGTGAGGGATCAGGGGCCTGCGGAGGTACGCTCGGCGGGTTTGCCCTGAACGTGATCCTCAGGTCACCCCGGCCATCTGTCGAAGTAGGTCTATCTTGGGAGATAGCTCTAGATCGAGGTATGGAGAGGGGGACTCCACCTTCCCGGAGGTAGGCGAGTCTCGACCTAAGCGCCGAGATAGTCATGTTCCCGCAGTGAGAACATGAGCTATCCACAAAAGCTGCCTCAGCGTATGCCCAGGCACGTGAGACAGCGATTGTGACCGGAGCTCTCTGAAGTGTTCCCCAATTCGTCGGTACAACTGACGTACGTCAAACGTGACCGACTGAAAGGGAACAAAACAACATAAATATGAAGTGATGAATAAAACGATTTATTTGAACTGTATTTAATACTTTCATTTTCACAAGTTTATACTGTATACTTTTTTTTTTTTTACTTCAAATGTTTTGTTACGTTTGTGCTTGAAAATAATTTACTATCTTTAATTCGTCTTGAATTTTAGGCTCATTTTAAGTCTGTGTTTAAGTATGTGTATTCTGCACATGTATTTGTTGCAAGTGTAATTGTTTAGGTTTTTTTATATTTATAGTTCAGATGTGTGGTAAACACTGCGTTGTGACTGTGGAACTTTTGCGGGACAAAACAATAGCACACCCTGTTGAGGCTCTATTATAAAGCACATACAAACAGTGTTACTTTAATTTAACATGAATAGTTAGTATGTTGCTACCTTGAAAGTGAATATAAAAATAAAAATTAACATTCATATTAATTGCGGGTGGATGAGAGATAAATCATTGTGTTTGTTTGATAGACATTTTGTGAGCCCTGTGGGCGGATTCTCTACATGTACTGACGGGGGAGCCAAAACTCATTATTATGCAAAACTGTTATCCAATCATTGCAGGCTTGAATATTTAATATTATTTAATAAAATGTATTGTATATTTAAATCTATTTCTGCAACTAAACCCCATATATGTACATGTTTAATATTTCCTGCAAAATTGCGTACATAAAGCAATATATTTTGTGTTTAGTCATCGGCAATGTGCAGTAGACACACCCACATTAACGATTTCAATATATGACTTCCTCTTTGAAAAGGCCATTAACATTACAGATAACATCTGAAGTAACAATTAATTCACATACGTATATCATAAAACTAATCCTGTGAGACTGAGACGCTGCAAATCGGCTGCAAATGTTTTGGCTGTAAGTCAATGATGCCCTCTGCTGGTAGGGAATTGTAAGATGGCCGCTCGAGCACTTCCAGTGGCTTCACTGCCTGATGGCAGTTTAGAACGCAATGCACAATCCAGTTAAACACATTGCATCTTTATCAGACAGCAGAAATAGCCTGAAGCTGTTTTATCTCCTTTTAAACACATTTAAACCAATGAATAAATAAATAAAACTTAAAAAAATTACTCACAGTTCCCTGACATAGCCTTCAGGAACCAGCCTGACACCAGAGTGCCCACATATCCAATCGCGCTTACGACTCCACCAACAAAGGGCAAAGATCAACAGGGCCACCATGAAGAATACCCCTCCCACGATCACAAACACCAAAGTCAACTTGTCCAGCAGTGGATTACTCTGAGAAAACATGTCAGAGTACATAAGGGCCAAATCTGTGCTGTTCTTGAATGGCCACTATGAATGTTGACTTCTATGAATGTTTGAATTCTGCTAGTGTGTTCAATGCTTCAATCTTTTGAGGAGGTTTAACTTGTTCTCTTTCGTACCTCTGCTGGGCGGCTGCTGGTTTGTATGAGAGCGAATGTCGACAGATGAACACAGGAACACACAGTGTATCCGCTGTTGGTCTTTAAAACAGAACATCCATCTACAATCCACTCCCTGACATTCCAGTACACACAAGAGAGAGATCCGCTGGGGTCGAACTCCTGCAAAAAGAAGAAAGAACATGCAGAAAATATTACAACACTGAATATTAGATGTTTTCAGATGTTCATCAGATCTCAGGTTGGTCTCTCACTCTGATGTGTTTGAAGGTGAAGTTGACTGGTTTGGTGAGTTTAGTGTTGGTGGTTCTGGGAAGAGTAGCTGAGATCACAGTGGACATCATGGTTTTATTCGTGTCATTTGATGTGTTGAAGAAGTCGGGCTTAAGTAGATTCTCCATTGTGGTATAACTCATGAAAGCCACAGCAGCTGATCCTGTGTGACAGAAACAGAAGCTTCCATGTCAAGTCAAGTCAACTTAATTTATATAACGCTTTTAACAATGCAGATTGTTTCAATGCAGCTTTACAGTGTTAAACAGGAAAATAATGCAACAGAATTGTATTCATTCCGGAGAAAACGGTGATGTCATCAGCTCATTTCAATTATCATACAGTGACAATGTGGGCTTTAGATCAGTAATTTAGTTTATATGGTTAATTTAGTTTAATAATTAGATTTATTTGGATATTTAGTTGAAAAAAAATGTAATACTGTGTTAAAACAACAACAATGTAAAAAGTAAGTAAATGAGGTTTAGTGGTAATGGTATGACATCTCTTTTTAAATTTTTCAAATTAAATTAAAATATTTCACATACTTTCATTGTTGTTCTTGGCGATCCCAATGAGATCAATGTCCACAGAAGAACTTGTCGTGTCAAGTCGAGGGATTTTATCCAAGATGACATTTTGTCCAACCATAAAGATTTGTCCCTCTGATTGTAAACAAACAAGCAGTTATGGGCTGTACTAATTTATTTGCAACTAATTATCTTTTTTAAGAAAGTCCAATTTACAGACAATGACAAACAAATATAATAACTATTCACTATTGTTGGCATTTCATTTATGATGTTGTTTGAACTAAAATGTCCTTAAAATCAAACCATGTAATTGATTATTACTATAAAGTGATCAGTCAGGCACGTTCAACGTTACGTCAGAACTGAACTGACTAATTGTTATCCCTACAAAAATGCCACTATTTCTGCAATCCTAGTGAGCGAGTGAGAGTGGTGGGAACCTTGGGTATCCAGGCTGGAGTCTCAGGATTATGTGAGAGTTGACCGGTCCGAACTCCAGGTACGATTCGTTGACCGAAAATGCTTGCTGGTCCCCTACCTCTTAATGGAAACCAGTGCATTCAGAAGCGCCATCTTAACCCCTAGGAGTCTGAGCTGTTTTGGGACCCTTTAGAAGTTTTGATATGCTCTGACATTTGTGCTTTTTTCAGTTGCTTATAAACACATTAATGGCAAAAGTGTAATTACACTGTATTCAGCACAAACTGGGCTACCATAATATGTGAGCAAAATGTATGTACATGCTTGTATTTTTGAGAGAAAATTGTTTTAAAATTAAGGCCTCAAAACACACAATAGATATGTGTCCACAAGACTTTTGACTAATGGGTGTTGTTGCCTAGAGGTTTTGCTTCAAACTGATTTGAGAATCATTGAGCCTACTCATTCACATAAAACAATACACCGATTTAAAATGTATAAGACAGTTTTTTTCACAAAGCCAGTATGCGAGGAGGCGTAATAGCTAATGAATAATCATTGGTATCACTGAGAGGACAAAAGAAACAGCCTGAATAATGAGCTGCATAATAAATGAGCTTCAGTGTGACTGAGAAAGCACAAAATGCTTTTCTTATTTAGTTGAAATTGTACTTATCTAGTAAATGCATATTGATTTAAGAATGTGTAAATATTTAGACTAGAAACAAGACACAAATTATTAAGAAGTGTTTACATTATTAAAAAAAATGTTCTACATTTTTTAACTATTTTTTTAAAGTAGTCTCATGCAAAAAAATTAAATAATAAATAATTAAAATTAAGATACAATTTATACAAAATGAAATTCACTTTAAAGAAAGCAATTCACTTTCTACAAAACAAAACTCCAGAATCATTTATTTAGAATTTAGTCAACAAAGGCCTATTATATTTTAAATTATCAAAAGATTTGACTACACAGAAAAAAATGCTCTTCTTATTTAGTTGAAAATGTACTTTTCTAGTAAATGCATCTTGATTTACGAATGTTTAAATATTTAGACTAGAAACGAGACAAAAATTACAACAAAAAAAAAATTCAATTTTTTTTGGTTTTAAAAAGTAGTCTCATGCTAAAAATTAAATGATTAATAATTAAAATGAAGTACAATTTATACAAAATGAAATTAATTTAAAGAAAGCAATTCACTTTCTACAAAACAAAACTCCAGAATCATTTCTGACAAACTTTGATATTAAATAAATACACTGGTACTATATTTATAGCATCTGAGCAGACATTTGCGAATAAAAGCTTTATTAATGTGACACTAGGCTCTTTTACAATAAACACATTATAATCTGTCCAAAACAGGCCAAATAAATCTTGTCTAAACAGTCTTGCGTGTATGGCATTTTATATTGCAGCAGGATTCATATTTAAACTGTCTTTTTGCGTTTAATATTCACAAATGCTAACAGAATAAATTTAGCCTACCACAATCAGCCCTGAATCCTTTGCTCTCAGAAATGAACAGCTTTTCATGAGGTGAATTATTCCTCAACACGTCTCAAAACTATGTAGCTGAAGTAACGTTACAGCGCTTCAGTTGATGTGTTTGTATGAGTTGATGTGTGGGCGTTGACTCTGGATCATCAGTATTTGAATCTGACATTCACTAAGCTAGAGGTCCTTTTCTGAAGACTATCTGAATGAATTTCTGCAGGCTGCATATCGCGCATCATGTGTTTTCTTTATTTAGCAAAAAGCAAAACATTTTGTTTTTATTGTGACTGTACACAAAAGAAATTGAAACTTAACAGATTATAATGATGTATAACACTTGCCTGAATGATAAAAAATAAAAAAATTACTCAAAATGAGTCTCTTTGGCACTGATGTGAAAAAAAGTGAGCCGATCGTGCCGGCGCGACCGCCAACTCGAGGGGGTTAAGAGACAGAAGTGGAGGGAAACAGTCTTCACTCCAGCCCTTCTCACAGGAAGGAAAGTGCAGCTCTGATTGGGCATCTCTTGCTACGTAGGAAGAGTTTTGAGATCGTAATTCATGCTTTTATTTAATCACGGCTTGATTACTGCAATTCACGGGCTGCCTGTTTCTTCAACTGGTCCAAAATGCTGCTGCCTGCTTGCTCACAAAAAAAACAGTTTTCCTGTGTGTTTAATGTCTTGTGATTGTGTGTAATTTTTGGTGATGGACATAGCTTTGTACAGCACTTTGGTCAACCAAGGTTGTTTTAAATGTTCTTTATAAACATAATACAATTGAAACTTGAACGCTACTCTCCCCAAAGAGGCAATGCAGACGGGCTTCACCCCCGGAAGACTCTAGCTCTAGCTATTTTATCATGAAATTCAAAGGATAAATGCCGTTTTTATACTCTTTAATGTGACGTGACTGTATAGGCGCTGTATAGACGCATCAGTTCAACTTCAAGCGGAAGCGTGGTGCGTGAGTGAACCCAATCATCTCTTCCTAAAGAATAAGCATAAATTAATAACTCTTAAGGAATGCTGAGGATACATTATAACTTACTGAAATGTATCATATGTCGTGTAATCACTCAATCAGTGTTTCAACCACGGAAAGACAATAAAACCCACGTAGCATCACATTTAACTGTTACCTCAGAAGTCATTCAATGTCCACAGCTGTTAGTTCACTAGAGAAACGAACTAATTATATATATATATATATATATATATATATATATATATATATATATATGCACTATATTAGCCTACATATTCATTATATACTACTTAACCTGTTAGTGATGTCTTGTTTATTTAATGTATGTTTAAATAAATGTCATTAAAATGACAGCCACTTTGTATAAATGATTATATTTCAATAACAAATTGGAGAAAAAAAATATATAATTAGATTTAGAAGTTAATGCAAAAACTGCCTTATGTGAAGCTTATGAGTGTTGATTATTATATCTAAAAATAAATAGCAACTGAATTTAGGCTAATAGATTGGGCTCTGTTGTAAACATTTAATATGAATGTGCAAGTAAGGGCTCCCTATATAGTTTACAGCATTATCTTTAAGAAACTGTTAGTTATAATTGAATTCCTTTAAGGATAGACACTTTTTTCAGTAAAACACTGTTGAATAAAAATAAATAAAAAGCAATTTTATAAGACTGCTGTACCGAACCCGGACCGAACCGTGACTTCAAAACCGAGGTACGTACCGAACCGTCAGTTTTGTGTACCGTTACACCCCTAGTGACCAGTAGAAAACTGCTCGGGTTACGACTGTAACCCTTGTTCCCTGAGTAGGGAACGAGCACTGCGTCTGGTTAGACACTTGGGGGATACTCCCTAAGCACTAGCGAATCTGAAGTCCGTATAGAAACTAGTCCAATCTGATTGGTCGTGCGTGATGACGTCATCGTGACGGCGTACCCGGAAGTATAAAGGGCGAGCCGGCGCATTGAAACGGCAGCTATTGCTCTGAAGCATGCGCTCCAGGCGTGCCGAGGTGTGGTGACGAGACGCAGTGCTCGTTCCCTACTCAGGGAACAAGGGTTACAGTCGTAACCCGAGCAGTTCCCTTTCGAGGGAACTCCCACTGCGTCTGGTTAGACACTTGGGGAACGAGAACCCACTAGCCCACACCGAGGGTAGCGCCTGCCCTAGTGTGAAACCGGAGACCGGGCACAACTAGGACTTAAGTACCCTAGCGCCAGCACCGTAGGGAGATACTTCTCCACTCCTTTTCCTTCCGTGCCCCAGCCGATGAAGGGAGGCGTCTGTTGAAACGGTTTCCCGGCAACAAGACGCTCCCAACACTGGCCCTTGGGACCTTACCGAGGGTAGTGCCTGCCCTAGTGTGAAGCCGGAGACCGGGCACAACTAGGACTAGGGAAACCCAAGCGCCTTCGGCGCCCCAGCCAATGAGGGAGACGTCTGTTGAAGCGGTTTCCCGGCAACAGGACGCTCCAACACTGACCCTTGGGACCTACCGAGGGTCGTGCCTGCCCTAGTGTGAAGCCGGAGACCGGGCACAACTAGGACTAGGGAAACCCAAGCGCCTTCGGCGCCCCAGCCAATGAGGGAGACGTCTGTTGAAACGGTTTCCCGGCAACAGGACGCTCCCAACACTGACTCCTGGGACAGAAACCAAGGTTTCTTCCATATAACTAGGGAACGAAGGCATATGCGCGTTACCCTGATCATACGAAAAAAGATTCCCTCTGGGGGAACCCCTCGGTTTCCAACCACCACTGTCAAGGTCTCACGTGCAGCAGGTCAAAAGGTCTCCCTTGGACGCTGCTGTACTGAGCCCCAGCACTCAAAAGTGCTTCACAGTGAGGTCTCTTACTCCGCCGTCACGTGAGGCGGGGGATGTAATGCCTGAAGAACCAAGGAACTGACCAATCCTAAGTTCCCTGGTTCATCCGACTCCAATGGTCCGAAGGGGGCCTCAACCAGCCTTCGAAACCACTGCCAGATCCCAGGTTGGGAATTCTGGAACGAGCCACAGGCCGCATCTTCCCAGCCCCACAGGGTAACTGTACAACAGATGGTGTCTACCCGAGCCCATCACCCAAAGGAGTGTGGAAAGCCTTATGGCAGCCACGAACACCCTGAGTGTGGACGGGGTTGGACCCGCAGAGAAGCGATCTCGGAGGAATTCCAGCACTGAAGCCACCGGCCAGTTAACTGGGTCCACCTCACGCTCCCTGCACCAAGTGGCTCACCACTTGGGGCTGTACAGTCTCCTCAAAGATGGAGCCCTGGAGCCGAGTAAGGTCTCTATCACCTCTGCCGACAGGCCAGTCTCTAGGTACCTGACCCCCTCAGGGGCCAGACCCAAAGACTCCAAATCTCAGGCCGGGGGTGAAATATTGAGCCCCCTGCCTGAGATAAGAGATCCCTCCTCAGAGGGATCTGCCATGGAGGACCTGCCAGCAGCGCTATGATATCCGAGAACCAAACTCGCGTCGGCCAACGGGGTGCTACTAAAAGTAGGCTGACCCCCTGTTGGCGGACTCTGTCCAGGACTCCCGGGAGCAGAGCAATCGGGGGAAAAGCGTACAGACGCAGCCTCGGCCACGTCTGAACCATGGCATCCAACCCCAGCGGGGCTGGATGCGTGATGGAACACCACAGTGGACAGTGGGACGTCCCTCGAGACGCCACCACCCCTGGGTGGAGTCGCTACTCCCCGGGCCTCAGCCCCTGCCTCGACAGGATATCTGCTCTTCTACAGTACACAGGACCCATGTAGAAATATTCGGAAGGCATTCCATGCGCCGAGATAATCTACTGAGGGAACCAGCCTCTCAAGGCTGGCCTCGGGTGTTACACGAGCCTCCTCCCCAACCCCCTGAAGCGGATGACCGGCAGGAGTGGTTGGGAACGATTCTCTATGTGCGGACGCGTTAGCCGCCCAGCCGCAAGTCCCTCCGGAGGCGGCTGGAGCAGCATGCGTTCGCGGGAAATCGATGGGGCCCGAAGCGTCATAGACGGCGGGATTACCTCGATTTCCCCGGAGCGCCGCAGAGGAAGCAACCTCGGTTGCCACTCTACGGGGGGAACCGCTCTCGGAAGTCCAGCCAAAGCTAGGACTTTCCCCCAAAGCGGCCGTCCATGACCGCGCCCCAGCCAGTGAGGAAGGCGTCTGTTGAAACGGATTTCCGGCAACAGGACGCTCCAACACTGGCCCCTGGGACAGAAACCAAGGTTTCTTCCATATAACTAGGGAACGAAGGCATCTGCGCGTTACCCTGATCATACGGAAAGGATTCCCTCTGGGGGAAACCCCTTGGTTTCCAGCCACCACTGTAGAGGTCTCATGTACAACAGGCCAAAGGGTATCCCGTTGGACGCTGCTGCCCTGAGCCCCAGCACTTCCTGAAAGTGCTCTACAGTGATGCTGTGGCCTAGCCTAATTTCTGAGACCATCGCCAGTATGGTCTCGACTCGCGTGGGAGACAATTGTGCCCGCACCGTCGTCGAGTCCCATACGATCCCTAGAACCGTAGTCCTCCGGGACAGCGTCAACACACCTGTTGTGTTGAGTCTCAGCCCCAAGAACTTCATATGGGCCAGAGCGACACCTCAATGCCGAACTGCCATCCCGTACGACTGGGCCAATATGAGCCAGTCGTCGAGATAATTCAGCACACGGATGCCCTGGAGTCTCAATAGAGCCAGAGCTGCATCCATGCACCTTGTGAATGTGCGTGGGTGAAGAGCTAGACCGAAGGGAAGCACTCGATATTGGTACGCCTCGCCCCCGAAAGCGAACCTCAAGAACTTCCTGTGACATGGAAGGATGAAGATATGGAAGTATGCGTCCCTCAGATCTATCGTGACGAACCAGTCCTCGAACTGGATCTAACTCACGATGATGGAGACCATGAGCATTTTGAAACCGAGCCTCCTCAGAGACCGATTCAAATACCTCAGGTCTACCGGACGCCACTCTCCTTCCCTTCCGAGAACTATAAAGTACCGGCTGTAGAACCCGGACTCCCTCTCTGGCGGAGGAACGCACCCTAAGGCTTCCTTCGCCAGCAAGGATTTTACCAGTTCCCTTACCCGACCCTGCTCTTTGTCTACAGTACGCAGGACCCATGTAGAAATATTCGGAAGGCATTTTCATGCGCCGAGATACTCTACTCAGGGAACCAGCCTCTCGAGGCTGGCTTCGGGTGTTACACGAGCGTCGTCCCCAACCCCCTGAAGCGGATGACCGGCAGGAAGTGGTTGGGAACGATTCTCTATGTGCGGACGCGTTAGCTGCCCAGCCGCAAGTCCTTCCGGAGGCGGCTGGAGCAGCATGCGTTCGCGGGAAATCGATGGGGCCCGAAGCGTCATAGACGGCGGGATTACCTCGATTTCCCCGGAGCGCCGCAGAGGAAGCAACCTCGGTTGCTCCCCCGCGGGGGGGGACCACTCTTGGAAGTCCAGCCGAAGCTAGGACTTCTTCCCAGCAGCCTCCCTCCCTGGAGTACGTTCCTCAGATCGCCTCCAGGAGTGAAAGACCGCTGCTGGGACTGCTGGTGAGAACGCCGCCTCTGTTGCCAGGCTCCTGGAGGAGGGGCTCTAGAGGCGACACTCTCCTTCTGCACCTGCCGGTGCAAGGAGCTGGTAGATGGCTGAGGCTGCCCCCTAGGGGCCGCTTTCCCAGGCTCTGAGTGGCGAGGGAGGCACTGACGGAAGGCAGTCAGCGGCATCTTCGCCTCCTGGTACCCGGCGACAACGGTCTCAACCGCGTCACCAAAATAGACCAGAAGGCGAAATCGGGGAGACTAGGAGGAAGGACTTATCCTTCTCCCTCATCCCCGATAGATCAGCCAGAGATGCCTCTCCACCATCACCACGGAGGCCATGGCCCGGCCGATAGCACGGGCCATCTCCCTGGTGATGCGGAGAGACAAATCTGCAGCCCTCCGTAGCTCCAGCACATCCTCCGAAGAGGGACCGTCGCCCTCATCGAGCTCTTTAGGGCTTCCTCCACGACCTACACACCTCGATGTGTAGGTCCGGGAAAAAAGGTAAACCCCGGCGAGGTGTTTGGACCCGGCGAGAAAGAAACCGGTCGTCCAGCCTACTAGGTGGCTGAATTTCCGGCACTTCCTGTGGCCAATTGGTCTTCAATTTGGCCACCACACGAGTCAAAAACCTCAATTAGCTCCTCTTGGGCGAGTGGATGAAGCGATGAAACACTTCCTGCTTCTCCACCTGCCCTGATGCTCCACTCATCTGGCTCCTCGGAACCGGAGAGAATAAGCATCAGATCCTCAACCCCGGGGGAAGAAGCCGCAGCGCGGGCTTCCACACGGGGAGGAGGATCTTTAGAACTGTCAGACAAGGATTGGGAAAGTGCCGCAGCAGTCCCAGATCCCGCTGATAAGTCCTTATGTGAAACCCATGGTCTGTGACACCGAGACGCCTCAGCGATCGCGGGTCCAGCTCTTTAAGCATCAGATCCTCAACCCCGGGGGAAGAAGCCGCAGCGCGGGCTTCCACACGGGGAGGAAGATCTTTAGAACTGTCAGACAAGGATTGGGAAAGTGCCGCAGCAGTCCCAGATCCCGCTGATAAGTCCTTATGTGAAACCCATGGTCTGTG
The DNA here is from genome assembly GCA_023566225.1 of Romanogobio albipinnatus. Lineage (NCBI taxonomy): Eukaryota > Metazoa > Chordata > Actinopteri > Cypriniformes > Gobionidae > Romanogobio > Romanogobio albipinnatus. Next base: position 5,807,588 of record CM042245.1, read on the forward strand.
ACACCGAGACGCCTCAGCGATAGCGGGTCCAGCTTTTTAAGCATCAGATCCTCAACCCCCGGGGAAGAAGCCGCAGCGCGGGCTTCCACACGGGGAGGAAGATCTTTAGAACTGTCAGACAAGGATTGGGAAAGTGCCGCAGCAGTCCCAGATCCCGCTGACAAGTCCTTCTGTGAACCCCATGGTCTGTGACACCGAGACGCCTCAGCGATCGCGGGTCCAGAACCCTGGGGCTCACAAAGCTGGCCGGTCTCATCGAACACGGCCAGCCGAGAGCCAGCAGTCTGAGTGTGAGCAGCTTTCCCACTGACAGGCAGTTCCCTCGAGAACTGCCTGAGCATGCTCAACACCCAGACACTGCACACAAAGCAGGTGTGCATCTGAGCCCGAATAAAGCAGGGACACAGATGCACACACTGCTTAAACTCTCTCACATTCTTTTCCATTCTTTCTTTTCATTCACACACTTTTGCAACTGTGACAAACAACAGTAAATAGACAGACAATTTCAACAGAGAGCGCTATGCTGAAGAGCAATAACTGCCGTTTCTGTGCGCCGGCTCGCCCTTTATACTTCCGGGTACGCCGTCACGATGACGTCATCACGCACGACCAATCAGATTGGACTAGTTTCTATACGGACTTCAGATTCGCTAGTGCTTAGGGAGTATCCCCCAAGTGTCTAACCAGACGCAGTGGGAGTTCCCTCGAAAGGGAACACACTTTAGATCGCGATCACCGCTGGCATGCTATCACACCAACACTGCTTGAAGAGCTTCTCTGACTTGTAGCACACTCTTTTTTGTGATTGCAGAGCAGAAACAACAAGGCTCGGCTCCGAAGCGAAAGCTTGAAGTGTGATTGCACACGTGCTTCCTTATATACTCACTTTGCAGGGTGTGGCACTTTATGCAATCTCGCACATTGTGCATTGGCTTATTAAGTTTACACTCAAAAGGTGATTGGGCTCTGAGGCAAGATCCCAATTCGTCAACGTGACTGAAAGGGAATCTCAGTTTCATAATCAATAAGAACCGGTTCTCACTTACCTACAGTAGCAAGAGTAAAACTGATATTGGCACTCGTGTTTGTTGACTTCACCAAGGCAGATATGAGTTTCTCTGTAGCTTTTAATACACGGTTTCCATAGGAGGCTAGTTCAGTCGGGCTGACTGATGATGAGGACTCTAAAATCTTCTCTGACGCGTTTAAGGCCATAGTCAAAATGCTGGTCACATTCTAATTTATTGATCAGAGAAATACAGTATTATTGTACTTGTAAATGTTAAGAAATTCAATAAGACAGAACTATCAAACATTATGTAACTGACAGATTTGATTATCATCTTATTTTCAAAAGACTTACATGCAAAGTAAGCTCTTGAGCTGTAATGTTCTCCATCTGGTCAAGAAGATTTTGAAAACATCCTTCAGAGTTCTGAAAACACAATTGAGCTTTATGACAAACTGTGTACTTTGTAAATTTAAATATTCTGTCACGAACGGTATGGTAAAAAAGGGATGAGGACTCAAAATGCAGGAGAACATGAATTTATTAACAGAAGAAACAAACACAGCCCACAAAAAAGAAAAAAAAACATCAAACAGAGACAAACCAGGATCAGGAAAAGAGATCAGGGACAGGAATCAGGAAAAGGTAACATCCACACATAACATAGACAACATAACCGCACAGGACTGAAAACCGAAGGAGACTAAATAGTAGACAAACAAGGCAGGTAACAAGGGAAAACAGGCGGGGCAAATTAACCAACAATCAGATAACAAGAGGGGTGGGGCCAAGACAGAAGACAGGAGCGCACACGACACAGAGACAACCCAAAAACACGGGAGGCCCACAGAGTTTAAGGCTGGGCGGCGCGGGCAGAGCAGGGCGCCTGTGCAGCGCGGGTAGGCTCGAGACCACCGCACTCAGGACCACCGCACTTGGGTCCACCGCACTCGGGACCCCCGGAACTGGAACCAGCCGTACTCAGGACCACCGGAGCAGGGACCACCGGAGCAGTCACGGATGGCACCTTCCTTCTCCTCCTCTGCTTAGAGACCACCAGAGCTGGGTCCACCGGAACAGGGACCACCGGAACAGGGACTCTCTTCTTGTGGTGGTGTAGATAATTAGAGAAGTTCCAAAAGTTCAAGGTGCTTACCAACTCCATCTCCCACTGCGGAAGATGGTCATCTAAGCGAACATTAAAAATGTCCTTGAGGCCCACATCAAGGAAATTAAGCCTCTCTGCCCTTGACTAGAACTTCTGGGTAAATGTCCATAAGTCCATTCCCTTTTGGTGGAGTGTAGTCAGACCACGAGGATGGGCCAAGCTTTCATACTGCTAAGTCCTTTGGTGTTGGTTATGGTCTGTCACGAACGGTGTGGTGAAAAAAGGGGTGAGGACTCAAAATGCAGGAGAACATGAATTAACAAAAGAAACATAAACACACAAAAAAAAATCAAACAGAGACAAACCAGGATCAGGGACAGGAATCAGGGACAGGAATCATAGACAACATAACCGCACAGGACTGAAAACAGAAGGAGACTAAATAGTAGACAAACAAGGCAGGTAACAAGGGAAAGCAGGTGGGGCAAATTAACCAATAATCAGATAACAAGAGGGGGGGGGGGGGGGGGGCGCAAGACAGAAGACAGGAGAAGACAGATGTGTGACATATTCAGCTTACTTTGCATTGATCTGCCAGTATGTTTATCAGACATGTAATGAGAGAATTCTTCATTATAACATAAATAAATCAAAATCAAACACTAGATTTCAGTCTAGAAACATGCTTACCTGTGGTAGTTGGACTGAGTGTGGTTGGAGTAGAGATATTATACTCGCAGAAGCAAGAGGAGGTGGTGCGACTGTAGCATGTACAGGTGTCATTATTAGCAATGCAGTAACAGTCATTATTCCAGCATTGGTATTCATACTGGTTTTGGTTCTCATATCTCCGGTAGTTGAAATAATGCATTCTTGTGTTGCAGTGCATGCGATACTGAGCACCAGAGCAGATGTACGTGTCATTAAAAAACACACATTGAGAGAGTCTCAATGGACTAACTGATGTAGGGATAGTGATGCTATTGTCATAAGTCTCACAGAAACAGGAAGACAAAGTGCTACTGTAGCATGTACAGGTGTCCTTATGACCAACACAGATGCAGTCATTACTTATGCACAGGTATGCGTCTTGGTCTTGGTTTTGGTACTGATATCTCCAGTAGTAGAAATTGTGCATTCTTGTGTTGCAGTACATGCGGTACTGAGCACCAGTGCAGATGTAAGTGTCATTGTGAAGCACACAGCCATAAGCTGGACTAACTGCTCTACTGAGGGCAGTGATATTACCGTAAGTCTCACAGAAGCAGGAGGACAAAGAGCTACTGTAGCATGTACAGGTGTCCTTATTACCAATGCAGCTACAGTTATTATTTAAACAGTGGTAATGATTCATACTGTAATGGAAGTCATGTACACTTGTGTTGCAGTACATGCGGTACTGAGCTCCAGTGCAGATGTACGTGTCATTATAAAGCCCACAGTCATAGACAGGACGAACTGCTGTGGGGATAGTGATGCTATTGTTGTAATTTGTACAGAAGCAGGAGGATGACATATTGTGGTAGCACACACAGGTGTTCTTATAACCAATGCAGCCACAGTTAGCACTCAAACAGTGATGATGGTATATATCGTAATGGAAATCATGTACACTTGTGTTGCAGTACATGTGGTACTGAGAACCAGTGCAGATGTACGACGTGTCGTCATAAAGCCCACAGCCATAAGCTGGAGTAACTGCTGTCGTGAGAGCAATGTAATTGCTGTTAGTCTCACAGAAGCAGGAGGACAAAGTGCTACTAGAGCAGGTACAGGTGTCCTTATTAGCAACACAGATACAGTTATTATTCCAGCATTTGTACTGGTATTCGTTTGGGTTTCTATATCTCTGGTAGTTGAAACTATGCATTTTTGTGTTGCAGTGCATGCGGTACTGAGCTCCAGTGCAGATGTACGTGTCATTATAAAGCCCACAGTCATAGACTGGACGAACTGCTGTGGGGATAGTGATGCTATTGTTGTAATTTGTACAGAAGCAGGAAGAAAAAGTGCTAATAGAGCAGGTACAGGTGTCCTTATTACCAATGCAGTAACAGTTATTATTTAAACAGTGGTAATGATTCATACTGTAATGGAAGTCATGTACACTTGTGTTGCAGTACATGCGGTACTGAGCACCAGTGCAGATGTATGTGTCGTTATAAAGCCCACAGCCATAAGCTGGAGTAACTGCTGTCTTGAGAGCAATGTAATTGCTGTTAGTCTCACAGAAGCAGGAGGACAAAGTGCTACTAGAGCACGTACAGGTGTCCTTATTAGCAACACAGATACAGTTATTATCCATGCACAGGTAATGGTCTTGGTATCTATATCTCAAGTAGTAGAAATCATGCAAACTTGTGTTGCAGTGCATGCGGAACTGAACACCAGAGCAGACGTATGTGTCATTAAAAAACACACATTGAGAGACTCTCAATGGACTAACTGATGTAGGGATTGTGATGCTATTGTTGTAAGTCTCACAGAAGCAGGAGGACAAAGTACTACTAGAGCAGGTACAGGTGTCCTTATCACCAACACAGTCACAGTTACTACTCCAGCATTCGTAGTGGTATTGTTTTAGGTTTCTAGATCTCCCGTAGTAGAAAGCATGTACACTTGTGTTGCAGTACATGCGATACTGAGCACCAGTGCAGATGTACGTGTCATTGTGAAGCACACAGCCATAAGCTGGACTAACTGCTCTTCTGAGGGCAGTGATATTACCGTAAGTCTCACAGAAGCAGGAGGACAAAGTGCTACTAGAGCACGTACAGGTGTCCTTATTACCAATGCAGCCACAGTTATTATTCCAGCATTCATACTGGTATTGGTTTGGGTTTCTATATCTCTGGTAGTCGAAATAATGCAATCTTGTGTTGCAGTGCATGCGGTACTGAGCACCGGTGCAGATGTAAGTGTCATTATAAAGCCCACAGTCATAGACTGGACGAACTGCTGTGGGGATAGTGATGCTATTGTTATAATTTGTACAGAAGCAGGAGGACAAAGTGCTACTAGAGCAGGTACAGGTGTCCTTATTACCAATGCAGCTACAGTTATTATTTAAACAGTGGTAATGATTCATACTGTAATGGAAGTCATGTACACTTGTGTTGCAGTACATGCGGTACTGAGCACCAGTGCAGATGTATGTGTCGTTATAAAGCCCACAGCCATAAGCTGGAGTAACTGCTGTCTTGAGAGCAATGTAATTGCTGTTAGTCTCACAGAAGCAGGAGGACAAAGTGCTACTAGAGCACGTACAGGTGTCCTTATTAGCAACACAGATACAGTTATTATCCATGCACAGGTAATGGTCTTGGTATCTATATCTCAAGTAGTAGAAATCATGCAAACTTGTGTTGCAGTGCATGCGGAACTGAACACCAGAGCAGACGTATGTGTCATTAAAAAACACACATTGAGAGACTCTCAATGGACTAACTGATGTAGGGATTGTGATGCTATTGTTGTAAGTCTCACAGAAGCAGGAGGACAAAGTACTACTAGAGCAGGTACAGGTGTCCTTATCACCAACACAGTCACAGTTACTACTCCAGCATTCGTAGTGGTATTGTTTTAGGTTTCTAGATCTCCAGTAGTAGAAAGCATGTACACTTGTGTTGCAGTACATGCGATACTGAGCACCAGTGCAGATGTACGTGTCATTGTGAAGCACACAGCCATAAGCTGGACTAACTGCTCTTCTGAGGGCAGTGATATTACCGTAAGTCTCACAGAAGCAGGAGGACAAAGTGCTACTAGAGCACGTACAGGTGTCCTTATTACCAATGCAGCCACAGTTATTATTCCAGCATTCATACTGGTATTGGTTTGGGTTTCTATATCTCTGGTAGTCGAAATAATGCAATCTTGTGTTGCAGTGCATGCGGTACTGAGCACCGGTGCAGATGTACGTGTCATTATAAAGCCCACAGTCATAGACTGGACGAACTGCTGTGGGGATAGTGATGCTATTGTTGTAATTTGTACAGAAGCAGGAGGACAAAGTGCTACTAGAGCAGGTACAGGTGTCCTTATTACCAATGCAGCTACAGTTATTATTTAAACAGTGGTAATGATTCATACTGTAATGGAAGTCATGTACACTTGTGTTGCAGTACATGCGGTACTGAGCACCAGTGCAGATGTATGTGTCGTTATAAAGCCCACAGCCATAAGCTGGAGTAACTGCTGTCTTGAGAGCAATGTAATTGCTGTTAGTCTCACAGAAGCAGGAGGACAAAGTGCTACTAGAGCACGTACAGGTGTCCTTATTAGCAACACAGATACAGTTATTATCCATGCACAGGTAATGGTCTTGGTATCTATATCTCAAGTAGTAGAAATCATGCAAACTTGTGTTGCAGTGCATGCGGAACTGAACACCAGAGCAGACGTATGTGTCATTAAAAAACACACATTGAGAGACTCTCAATGGACTAACTGATGTAGGGATTGTGATGCTATTGTTGTAAGTCTCACAGAAGCAGGAGGACAAAGTACTACTAGAGCAGGTACAGGTGTCCTTATCACCAACACAGTCACAGTTACTACTCCAGCATTCGTAGTGGTATTGTTTTAGGTTTCTAGATCTCCAGTAGTAGAAAGCATGTACACTTGTGTTGCAGTACATGCGATACTGAGCACCAGTGCAGATGTACGTGTCATTGTGAAGCACACAGCCATAAGCTGGACTAACTGCTCTTCTGAGGGCAGTGATATTACCGTAAGTCTCACAGAAGCAGGAGGACAAAGTGCTACTAGAGCACGTACAGGTGTCCTTATTACCAATGCAGCCACAGTTATTATTCCAGCATTCATACTGGTATTGGTTTGGGTTTCTATATCTCTGGTAGTCGAAATAATGCAATCTTGTGTTGCAGTGCATGCGGTACTGAGCACCGGTGCAGATGTACGTGTCATTATAAAGCCCACAGTCATAGACTGGACGAACTGCTGTGGGGATAGTGATGCTATTGTTGTAATTTGTACAGAAGCAGGAGGACAAAGTGCTACTAGAGCAGGTACAGGTGTCCTTATTACCAATGCAGCTACAGTTATTATTTAAACAGTGGTAATGATTCATACTGTAATGGAAGTCATGTACACTTGTGTTGCAGTACATGCGGTACTGAGCACCAGTGCAGATGTATGTGTCGTTATAAAGCCCACAGCCATAAGCTGGAGTAACTCCTGTCTTGAGAGCAATGTAATTGCTGTTAGTCTCACAGAAGCAGGAGGACAAAGTGCTACTAGAGCACGTACAGGTGTCCTTATTAGCAACACAGATACAGTTATTATCCATGCACAGGTAATGGTCTTGGTATCTATATCTCAAGTAGTAGAAATCATGCACACTTGTGTTGCAGTGCATGCGGAACTGAGCACCAGAGCAGACGTATGTGTCATTAAAAAACACACATTGAGAGACTCTCAATGGACTAACTGATGTAGGGATTGTGTTGCTATTGTTGTAAGTCTCACAGAAGCAGGAGGACAAAGTACTACTGTAGCATGTACAGGTGTCCTTATGACCAACACAGATGCAGTCATTACTTGTGCACAGGTATTCATTTTGGTACTGATATCTCAGGTAGTAGAAATCATGCATTTTTGTGTTGCAGTACATGCGGTACTGAGCACCAGTGCAGATGTAAGTGTCATTGTGAAGCCCACAGCCATAAGCGGGACTAACTTCTCTACTGAGGGCAGTGATATTACCGTAAGTCTCACAGAAGCAGGAGGACAAAGTGCTACCAGAGCAGGTACAGGTGTCCTTATTACCAACACAGTCACAGTTACTACTCCAGCATTCGTACTGGTATTGGTTTGGGTTTCTATATCTCTGGTAGTTGAAACTATGCATTTTTGTGTTGCAGTACATGCGGTACTGAGCTCCAGTGCAGATGTACGTGTCATTATAAAGCCCACAGTCATAGACTGGACGGACTGCTGTGGGGATAGTGATGCTATTGTTGTAATTTGTACAGAAGCAGGAGGACAAAGTGCTACTAGAGCAGGTACAGGTGTCCTTATTACCAATGCAGTAACAGTTATTATTTAAACAGTGGTAATGATTCATACTGTAATGGAAGTCATGTACACTTGTGTTGCAGTACATGCGGTACTTAGCACCAGTGCAGATGTACGTGTCGTTATAAAGGACACAGTCATAGACTGGACGAACTACTGTCGTGAGAGCAATGATATTGCCATAAGTCTCACAGAAGCAGGAGGACAAAGAGCTACTAGAGCATGTGCAGGTGTCCTTATTACCAACACAGTTACAGTCATTGTTCACACACTGGTACTGATACTGGAACTGATATTTTTGGTAGGAGAAATCATGCATTTGTGTGTTGCAGTGCATGCGGTACTGAGCACCAGTGCAGATGTACATGTTGTTTTGTAGCACACAGTCAGGGTCTGCGACTGGACTAACTGATGTAGGGATAGTGATGCTATTACCGTAAGTCTCACAGAAGCAGGAGGACAAAGTGTTACTGTAACATGTACAGGTGTCCTTATAACCAACACAGTCACAGTTACTATTCCAGCATTTGTACTGGTATTGGTTTGGGTATCTGTATCTCTGGTAGTTGAAACTATGCAATCTTGTGTTGCAGTACATGCGGTACTGTGCTCCAGTGCAGATGTAAGTGTCATTATAAAGCTCACAGTCATAGACTGGACGAACTGCTGTGGGGATAGTGATGCTATTGTCGCTAGTCTCACAGAAGCAGGAGGACAAAGTGCTACTAGAGCAGGTACAGGTGTCCTTATTACCAATGCAGCTACAGTTATTATTTAAACAGTGGTAATGATTCATACTGTAATGGAAGTCATGTACACTTGTGTTGCAGTACATGCGGTACTGAGCACCAGTGCAGATGTACGTGTCGTTATAAAGTCCACAGTCAAAGACTGGCCTAACTACTGTGGGGAGAGTGATGTTATTGCTAAACTTCTCACAGAAGCAGGATGGAGTATTATAGTAGCATGCACAGGTGTCCTTATTACCAACACAGATACAGTCTTTACTCATGCACTGGTATTGGTTTTGGTATTGGTATATCTGGTAGGAGAAATGGTGCTTTGTTGTGTTGCAGTACATGCGGTACTGAGCACCAGTGCAGATGTGCGTGTCATTATCAAGCTCACAGTCCGAAACTGAACTAACTGCTGATCCTGTTTTAGCAGCAGTGGTGGATATTATACCTGAGGATGAGAAATATGTGATCAAAGTAAGCACAAATACCAAACCAGGTGAATTTCCAGCATGTTTAGCACACTTAATTTGTATATAATGATATAATGCTTGAAATGTCTTACTGGAGACAATTAGAATCTGGTGACATGTATTTCAGGGGTCTATTTATGGTCTTGGTGACACACTTACATTACATCACCTGACCATTCTGTCAGCCATTAAAATTGGCAATTACCAAGTACTAAGAAATTAATGTAACCAATTATTTAAAATAAAATGTAATACCGTTCACAGGGTCAACAGGCATTTGTTAAAAGAAAACACTACTGGCTTACACTTACAGAGGATTAAAGAGATGACAGTCAACAGTGACCATTCAACACCTGTTGTGAAAAAAAGACAAATATTAAAACGTTTAATGTTTGTCTACTGTTATGCATGTCTGCCCACAGAAAAAAAATCATTTTAAACAAAATTACCAACTGATTACAAACACACAACTACTGATCGACGATGTTGCTGTCATGGTTTGAGTTTGTTCCCTTTCGAAAGGGACCAAACGGAACCAGCGCTGGTGCAATAGGTCCCCGCCCCCTAGGGCACACTAAGTAACACCTTGTCCCTTCCTTCACCTTCTTCTCCCTGGGTGCTTTTACATTAGGCCGGGCTGGGCCCATGAGGAGCGGATGTGAGTTTCTGACGGCCCGCCTGGCTTGGTCTGTGAGAGAGCCCCCCTCAGGCTAGTGGTGCACCTTAGCATACATGTTGTGAATAAAGCTTATGGGTGTTCAACCTACAGCATGGTTTACCTACCAGGCGGAATGAGGGCTCCCCTCATGGAGGGTCGTCTATGAGCTTGCACCCGTCTTAGACTGATCAGGCGGTTGCAGGGCCCTCTCTGGGCCTTCCAGTTAGATCAGCTCTTAGGCCTGTCTGGCCTCCTGAGCACTTTTATGAGATAAGTTCTTGGTAGATCCTAGGATCGACCAGTTAATCTCCCCTCGCTGGCAAGGGTTAGAAAGTGCTACGCTGAGTGCTGCTCTCTGGGATAACCCTTCTCTGAGATCCGGTTAATTACATTAATTTCTTAGTACTTGGTCACTGCCAGTTTGCAGTCACTCAGTTTGGATGCCTCCCTGCGAGGCGCGTGTCCAGAGGCTCTGTTTTTCAGCAGACAGGACCGGCCAAGCCGAAGCGTCCCACATAAGTGATGCCAGGTCAGGCCGCCCCATTGTGGCATTCGGTGAAGTTTCCCGAATAGTGACTGGGTGGGGGTCCCTCGGGTCCCCTGGCCACTATCCCTTAAAGGAACCCCTTCTGTTGAATGGGTTGGTTCCAGGCCTTTAAGCGGCCGGGGTAGGACTTCTCTAGTGAATGAAGGTTCCTACTCAGGCTTATAGCTTGGGCTTTGACCGTAGAGAATGCTGTCACTGACAGCCTAGTGTGACCAGAGGGGGAGTGTTTCAGGCATTTTAGTTGAATTTGCTCGTCCTGACAGTTGTCACTGCCAGTGGGCATGCACTCCCCTCGGCATGGCGGCATGGGTATATCGTTCCCCGTAGCGTCAGCTGATGCAGCGCGAGTTCCTTTTCAAAAGGGAAAGTCTCAGGTTACGTATGTAACCTCTGTTCCCTGAGAACAGGGAACGAGATGCTGCGTCTTGTTTGCATGCCTCGGGGTCTGCCTGCCAAACAGTCCCTTTAGATGAAGAGGATAATGTGATGTGTGCATGGCGCCCTTATATACTTCCTGGTCGCACAACGAGGACGTCATAGGCTGTCGCCGGTTAATAGGATTGACGTGATTTGATAGTAATTCAGACAACTGTCACGCTGGAGGCATTCCCCATAGCGTCAGCTGACGCAGTGTCTCGTTCCCTGATCCCAGGGTACAGAGTTTACATCAGTGACCTGAGACGTTTTTCACCTCTTGAGTTTAGTTTTGACCTTTTCTTTTCATGTCGGTATCTCTAGTCTTGTGTTTTGCTGTCAGTGTGTTTATTGATTCTGTTATCCTCAGTCTCCCCTGCCTTTTTTTCTATATGGTTACCTCTTGATTTGGCATTTCAGTTTAGGTGTGTCCCGTTAATTAGTCTCATTAGTTGTCATTGGTTGTTCTGTTCTTGGTCCTCGTCTTCCTGAGTGTTTTGTACAATTTTGAGTTTATTTCTAAATAAAGCTGCTGCAATTTGATCCTGCTTCATCTCTGCTGCAACCATCAGTGACAGAAGAACTGACCAACATTTTGGAACTAGCAACAGTAAGGATTTACAATGATGCCTTCTTCGGCTCTAGAAAAACAGCTTTTCTTGTGCTCAGTCGGAATATTGAAGAGTATGTGAGCCTGCTCCTGAATGTTCGACACAGAAATTCACCAGTCTGTTTCTGTGAGAGAACATCCAGAGTCTCATCCTGTCATTGCCATCATTCCAGAGTCTCGTCCCATCATGGCCACCATTCCAGAGTCTTGTCCCGTCATGGCCGCCTTTCCAGAGTCTTGTCCCGTCATGGCCGTCGTTCCAGAGTCTTCAGCCAAGATAACTGCCACGCCTAAAGATAGTCTTTAGCCCCTTACTATCGTGGGATGACTAATCTCTCATGGATTTGTTCTGGATTGGATTTGACCATCACCTTTTACAACTGATACCACCAGGCAACCATACCAATATCTAGACTGGGTGGATTTGTGGCTCTCCCTTTTTTAGTTGGAAGAACAACAATGCCGCTACGCAGCTATTCTCCGGAAGCCTATCCCTTCCTATGAATCAGTTCTCATCCATAACCAAACTGGTAATAACCATCAGAGCCCAACCACCATCTCATCAGGACAAGTCGGCCAAGCACAGTCCAGTGTCGGCTCCAGCCCCTGAGCACAGTCCAGTGTTGGCTCCAGCCCTTGAGCACAGTCCAGTGTTGGCTCCAGCCATTGAGCACAGTCCAATGTTGGCTCCAGCCCCTGAGCATAGTTCAGTGTTAGTTTCAAAGAGTGAAAATCTTGAATCTGTTCCAATGAATGAAATCCCTGAGTCCGTTCCAGAGAGTGAAAACCCTGAGTCTGTTCCAGTGAGTGAAATCCCTGAGTCCTTTCCAGAGAAAGCAGTTCCAGAGCCTGCTCCCGAGAAAGCTGTATCAGAGCTTGTTCATCTATTCTATTCAACAAATAGTCCCCCTTTGAGGGAACTCGCACTGCGTCATCGTGTGATGACACTTTGGGAACGCCCTCAGCGTTACGCATCTGAAGTATGAATGAAATCAAGCCAATCTGATTGGTGGTGCGTCATGACGTAGTAGATGACGGCATACCCGGAAGATACAAAGGGACGCCGATGCAAACACACGTCAGCTTTTCGCTCTTTAGCTTAAGCGCTCTGTGTCTTTGTCTGTCTATTTGGTGCGGTTTGTCTACCAACGTTTGAATTATAAAAAGAAGATGGCTCAGTTCAGGAGATGTGTGCATCCGTGTCCGCGTTTCCTTTTGGGCACGGACACACATCTAATGTGTGTGCAATGCCTTGGCGTGCAGCACGCTAGGGCGGCTCTCGAGGGAGCCGCCTGTAGCGAGTGCGATAAGCTGCCGCTCAGGGTGTTGCGCTCACGGCTGGCCGTGTTCGATGAAACCGGCCAAGCCCACGAGCCCCAGCGCCACAGGTCATGGGGATCGCAACGGGACCTTGCAACGTGATATGGGACTGCTGAGGCACTTTCCCTATCCTTGTCCGAGGATTCCGATGTTCTCCTGCCCCTTGCGGAAGCCCGCGATGCGGCTTCTTCCCACGAGGCTGAGAACCCGATGCTTCAGCTGTCCGGCTCCAAGGAGTCAAGGCGGGTGATGTGGAAGCTCAGCCATCGCTTCACGCACCCGCTCAGAAGGAGTTAGTGGAGGTTTTGACCCGTGCTGTGGCCAAATTACACATTGAATGGCCACAGGAAGAGCTCGAAATCCAGCAGCCCAGTAAGCTGGATGAAAGGTTCTTCAAGCGCAGGTCTCAAACTCCACTCCGGGGCCTGCCATTTTTCCAGGATCTGCACAATGAGTTGTGTAGATCCTGGGAAAAACCCTACTCGGCTAAACTTTCCACCCCCCAAGCACTTGATTGCGGAAGGGCACCAATTTGTCTCTCCGGATCACCAAGGAGACGGCCCGCAACATCGGCCGCTCCATGGATGGTCTGGTGGTCGCGGAGAGACATCTCTGGTTGAACCAGTCGGGGATGAGAGAGGGAGAGAAACACTTTCTTCTCGATTCCCCGATTTCATCTTCTGGCCTCTTCGGCGGCGTGGTTTACACCGTCGTCGGGAAGTTCCAGGAGGTGAAAAAGCAGGCGGCGGCCTTCCAGCAGTACCTCCCTCGCCGTTCTGGCTCCTCGGGGAAGGCTGTCCAGAAAGGGCAGCCTCGGCCATCCGGTAGCTCCTCCTCGCACCGGCAGGTGCAAAAAGTGAGCGTCGCTTCTCGCACCCCTCCTGAGGGAGCTTGGCAAAAGAGGCGGGGCTCTCGTGGTAAGCCTTCGGAGCCTAAGGTCGATCTGAGTCCCGTCCTTCAGGCGAAGGAGCTGTTCCCCCCCGGGGTGGAGCGACCGAGGTCGTTTTCCCCCGGAGCTCTCGGGGAATCAGTGCTGTGATCCTGCCGTCTATGACGCTTCAGGCCTCACTGGTTTCCCACGCGCACTCACTGCTTTCGTCGCCTCCGGAAGGACTTGCGACCGGCCAGCGAGCGTGTGCACCCATAGAGCTCCGTTCTCGGCTTCTCCCTGCCGGTCAGCCACTTCAGGGGGTCGAGAACGAGTCTCATTTAACATCCGAGACCAGCCTCGGGAGGTTCCCTTAGTAGATTATCTCGGCGCGAGGTCTCGCCTTCCGAGTGTGTCTGCTTGGGTCCTGCGGACTGTAGAACGGGGTTACAGGCTTCAGTTTGGTTCCCCTCCCCCGAAGTTTCTGGGAGTGGTCCAGACTGTGGTCGGCCCCGAGCAGGTTCGGGTTATGGAACAGGAAGTACAAGCCCTGTTAGCCAAGGAGGCCATAGAGCGAGTTCCTCTGGCAGACAGGGAGTCCGGGTTCTACAGACAGTACTTCATTGTTCCCAAGAAGGATGGGGGGTTGTGTCCAATATTAGATCTCAGGCTCTTGAATCGGTCTCTGAGGAGATACAGGTTCAAGATGCGCACAATTCCAGCCATCATGAGTCAGATCCAGTCCGAGGACTGGTTCGTCACGATAGATCTAAAGGACGCATACTTCCATATTTCCATCCTTCAATGTGACAGGAAGTTCCTGAGGTTCGCTTTCGGGGGCGAAGCGTACCAATATCGGGTTCTTCCCTTCAGCCTGGCACTCTCCCCTCGCACCTTTGCGAATTGTATGGATGCAGCACTGGCTCCTCTGAGACTCCAGGGCATCCGTATTCTCAATATCATCGACGACGCATCGAAGGTCGCGCGAGATGGCAGATCGGCATCGAGATGTCGTTCTGGCCCATATAAGGTGCTTGGGGCTGAGACTCCAGACTACGTTCCTGGGGGTCGTATGGGACTCCAAGTCGATGCGGGCTCAGTTATCCCCAGTGCGCGTGGAGTCCATACTGGCCTCACTGTGAAGCAGTTTCAAAGACTGCTGGGACTCATGGCAGCAGCAGCCAACGCGATACCTTTTGGCCTGCTGCACATGAGACCCCTACAGTGGTGGCTGAGAGCCAAGGGGTTTTCCCCGAGGGGAAATCCATTTCGTATGATCAGGGTAACGCGCAAATGCCTTCGTTCCCTCGTCGTTTCAACAGACGCTTCCCTCACTGGCTGGGGCGTGGTCATGGACGGCTGCTTTGCGAGAGGTCTGTGGGAGACCCGGCATTCTTCATGGCACATCAACTGCCTGGAGATGCTGGCGGTCTACAAGGCTCTCAGGAGCTTTTACCCGGACCTACGCGACCACCATGTCCTGATACGCTCAGACAACACCTCAGCTGTCGCGTATTTCAACCACCAGGGGGGTTTGAGGTCGCGCCCTCTATGCAGACTGGCGCATCAAATCCTCTTGTAGTCCCAGGGGAAATTATCGTCTCTCAGAGCGATGTATATCCCCGGGGACCAGAACCAGGGAGCAGACGTCATGTCGAGGCAGGGGCTGAGGCCCAGGGAGTGGCGGCTCCACCCAGAGGTGGTGGAGACCATGTGCGAGAGATTCGGCCCAGTGGAAGTGGATCTGTTTGCGTCCCGTTAGAGCTGGACGCCATGGTGCAGAAGTGGCCGAGGCTACGATCTGCTCTCGCAGGCAGGGGGCACAATATTTCACCCCCGGCCAGAGTTATGGAGCCTCTGGGTCTGGCCCCTGACGGGGCTCAGTACCTAGAGGCGGGCCTGTCAGCAGAGGTAGTCGAGACCTTGCTCAGCTCTAGAGCTCCCTCAACCAGGAGACTGTACAACCTCAAGTGGAACGTCTTTTCCACTTGGTGTAGAGAGCGTGTGGTGGACCCAGTTAACTGCCCAGTGGCTTCAGTGCTGGAGTTCCTCCAAGATCGCTTCTCTTATGGTCTTACCTCATCCACCCTGAAGGTGTACGTGGCTGCCCTTGGGGCTTTCCACGCACCTCTAGGTGATGGACCCTTGGGGAAGTACCCTCTGGTTGTACAGTTCCTCCGTGGGGCCCGGAGGATGAGGCCAGCGGCTCATTCCAGAGTCCCAACCTGGAACCTGGCGGTGGTACTTGAAGGGCTGGCCGAGGCCCCCTTCGAGCCACTGGAGCAGGCTGAGCCGAAGAACCTGACCCTCAAGGTAGCCTTTCTCCTCGCCATTACCTCTCTCAAGAGGGTGGGAGATCTTCAGGTCTTGGCAGTTACGCCAGCTTGCCTGGAGTTTGCCCCTGGCAGAGTTAAGGCCATCTTGCACCCTAGACCGGGTTATATACCCAAGGTGCCATCTCAGGTGGCTCTTTCTTTGGTTCTTCAGGCTTTCCATCCTCCTCCCTACCTGACTGCGGAAGAGGGGAGACTTCACCTGCTCTGTCCTGTCAGAGCACTTAGAATCTATCTGAAGAAGTCTTCCCAATGGAGAAGGTCAGACCAATTGTTAGTGTGCTTTGGCTCACCCAAGAGAGGGCTGCCTGCGTCTACTCAGACGATCAGCAACTGGATCGTCCAGGCTATAGCCACAGTTTATAGGGTGCGCAATCTGCCTTCACCCATGGCTGTGAGGGCTCATTCCACCAGGAGCATGGCCTCCTCGGTGGCCCTCCTCTCTGGTGCCTCGCTTCAACACCTTCATTCGTTTTTATAGTCTGCACCTCCCGGTGATGCCTGGTGCTAGAGTGCTTGCGTCCTAAAATGTGCCTGGTCTCCAGCTTCACACTAGGAAGTGGGTGATGTCGGTGTGGCATAGTGGGTATTAACGTTCCCAAAGTGTCATCACACGTCGCATCTCGTCGCTACACCCATCACGGTCAGAGCGCTCGCTTCATCGCGGAAAAGCTGACGTGTGTTTGCATCGGCGTCCTTTTGTATCTTCCGGGTATGCCGTCATCTACTACGTCATGATGCACCACGAATCAGATTGGCTTGATTTCATTCATACTTCAGGTGCGTAATGCTGAGGGCGTTCCCAAAGTGTCATCACACGATGACGTCTCGTTCCCTTCTCGGGGAACAAGGGTTATATACATAACCCGAGACGTTCTCTATTTGCCCTGGCATGATCGAAGAGGTGGTCCTTTCTTTGTATGTAGCTGCTATTATCTGTGTCTGGGCCACACACACATCCCTCAGCCTTCCACCCAGGAGCCCGCTCCAGCCCCAGAGCTCCGTCATGAGCCCACTCCAGTTCACAACCCCATAGCACCTCCCAAGAAATGTTTTTGGGGGGAGGCATAGTGGCCGAGGCTAACTCCCGTTTCAAGGGTTTTAGGGTTTAAGGGTTTTTGTAGTCCGATTTAACTACAACTACGATTTAACATTGTCATTTCCTTCACTCTTCCCTTTGAAACTCTGGTCCTCTTACCTCAACCTGCCGCCCAAACTCCAGCCCAATCACAGACCAATCAGCATCAGGCAAAACTTTAACTAGCCAATCAAAATTACAAATAAAACATCAAATACAGCATTACCGCAAAATAACTGCGCTAGCAGGATTATCAGGACCCTAACAACTTTTTGTAGGGCTGCATACCAAGCTAATTAAAATATGATTTTAATTAAAATATATTTTTTATTTTAATATTTTTTGCTGTGTTTTATGTGTTTTTACATGTTTTGGGTGAAGAAGAATGAATATTATGTGGAATTTGAATATTACGCGGATTGAGTTAATGGACAATGAATCACCTTGCATCCACTGACTTGTTTATACTAGAGATCGAAGATCTTCTGCGGTGTTTGGACAAAGAGTGGTGAGCTAACACATATGCCACGGTTTAGTTCATATCACAGTTTTGGAGCCACGGTTCGGTTCTGTTTGCTGTGGAGTCAGGGTTCATGGTATGGCACCAGCAATAAACACTAGATTCACTTTTAACTTAATAATAACAACAACAATAATTTAACTTATTAACTTGATCTTTAATAACTTTATACATTGGCTTCACATTTTCTTTAGAGCAGTGTAGCATACCTGAGTAAATTAAAAAAACTAAATAAATGCATCCACTGTAGACTAGACAGAAATAATCCACTCATTTTTCCATTATGTTTTTTTTTAAACAAACATTTATTTCATAAAAATTGATGACACACACAAGTAATGTCCCACTTTAGCCTACTTAACAAACACATAAATTGTATATGACTAATACTGATGAACAAATAGGCCTATAAGTTAAAGCTATTAAATAGCAGTTTTTGTTAATACAATAAAGTAGCCACCACACTCATTTGAAAATAAACAAAATAACATAAAGTGAAAATAAAGTGGCATTTTGGGTTATGGAAACAACAGTTCCCTTTCAGTCGAAGACGAGTTACGTCAGTTACTGAAAGAATGGGAATTTCGCTTAGAAGCCAATCGCCTTCGAGGTCTACAAAACGAGCCAATGGCATGAGAATGCCATGGGTCTGCGTAATTTGCATAGTGCAACTCCACCCCACCTCTTGGGTATAAAAGGAGCTGCGCGGCAATCTCGCCTTATGTTTCTGCTTCGGAGCAGAGTGTTCGCTTGCCTTCCTGAGCTTTCTCTACTCTTCAAGACGAGCATCTCTCCAGAGTGTCGGTGTTACGGCGTGTTCCAGCGAATTCCGCATTCTGATCTGTACAGTTATCCAGCACAGCATAGTGTGTTCTCCCTTCGGCATTTCTGTATAGTAAATCTCCTCTCTAAAAGAGCTACACATGGCACGTCTTTTTCAAGATGTCTCGCCCGTGTGTTTTTGGGTGCGGTCGGCTGGTTAGTCCGTCTGACGGGCATGATCGCTGTTTGGCGTGCTTGGGCCTCATGCACGGCGAGCGCACGTTCATGGATCAGTCATGTTCCCAGTGTTGCGATCGAGAGGGAGGGTCTCCTCTACCACACCCCAATCTATCTCCTCCACGAGAGGGGACACTTTGGCTGGTGGTCAGGATGATCTGAGGGTCACGATGTGGGCAAACCCGATGAACATTCCTTGGGCCATACCCCGTCTCATTCGGAGCACCTGCGGATGACACCGCATCACAAGGTGGGCTGGATTCCTACAGAGATGAGGATTCTGCTGTGCTGCCTCCCTCGGGAGTCCCAGCATTGCCCGAGTTTGATCCGGGGCTCACAGCCATGCTTGCCTGGGCAGCTGAGAGCATCGGGCTTGAGTGGAACTCTCCGTCATGCCCCGAGCGCTCAAGGCTGGATGATTGGTATCTGGGGGCAGCCCGTGCTGAAAGCGCCCGTCAGCCCACAGTGCCCTTCTTCCTGGAAGTGCATGAGGAGGTCAGCAGCCTCTTCCGCCTTCACTGCTCTCGACGGCGCCGCGGTGAAAGGGTACACTGGGGTTCCCCCTGTTGAACGTTCTGTTGCGATGCAACTGTGTCCTCAGAACATGGCGTGGTGACCCAAAGCACCCATCCATCGAGGATTTTGCCCAACAGTTCTCGGCCGCACAGAAGCAGACTGAGACAATTAAACAGGCCAAGCGGCGCTCCTGAGACAGGCCACTCTGAGGTGAACTCAGCTCTTCCCTAGGAGATGGTAACAGGACCACTCCTTCCCCCGGTGGAGGGCCGGGGGAGAATCCTTGGTTTTTCCCTTCCACTGCTGGCCTCACTGGCTAGAGCTTCCCAATCTGACCAGGACTTTTATTCCTGCAGCGATTAGTCTGTACAACCGCACCCTGATTTGAAGTATGTGCAGAATAGAATTGAATATGGATATATACACATTTATATGGATAGCTGTGTGTGTCTGTATTTAGGTGTGTATGTATAGGTTTATATGTATATGAGTATGTATGTGTATATCTATGTATGTATGTATGTATGTATGTATATGCATAGGGATGTACACTGATAAGGCATAACATTATGACTGTGAAGGTGAAGTGAATAACATTGATTATCTCTTCATCACTGCACCAAAAATGGGCAAGCATAAGGATTTGAGCGAGTTTGACAAGGGCCATATTGTGATGGCTAGAGGACTGGGTCAGAGCTCCAAAACTGCAGCTCTTGTGGGGTGTTCCCGGTCTGCAATGGTCAGTATCTATCAAAAGTGGTTAGGCTTGCTGCGATAGTCTGTGTTGCCGGTGTTACCGTGTTCAGGCATAACCCCGGTTACATCACTTGCCCACCATGGCTCGCCCTCACAGTCATTTAGATTTTTTTATATTAATAAAATAATTTAATTCAGTTAGAAAACAGAGAAGATTTGCATTAATGGCTGCACAGAATGCGCATTTATGGACAAACTGTCATTCACGGTGTGTGTGCACTGTGCACTTTTC
Organism: Romanogobio albipinnatus; assembly: GCA_023566225.1. Classification (NCBI taxonomy): domain Eukaryota; kingdom Metazoa; phylum Chordata; class Actinopteri; order Cypriniformes; family Gobionidae; genus Romanogobio; species Romanogobio albipinnatus. The sequence goes on from CM042245.1 coordinate 5,827,805, forward strand.
AGTTCATTGCAGTGGAAGCTTAACTTTCATAGGAATTCATTGAAACCAATCGCTTTGCTCTGCTCCGTTATGAATACCTGAGTGGCCGTGTGCATGTTACTTTTGGTTTAGATAGAATTAGTGATTTAAAAACCCAGTCGATTACCGGTGTTGTCACACGTCGATTAACCAGTGGGAAAATGTCCTCACCGTCATATCCCTAAAAGTGGTCCAAGGAAGGAACAGTGGAGAACCGGCCACAGGGTCATGGGCGGCCAAGGCTCATTGATGCACGTGGGGAGCGAAGGCTGGCCTGTGTGGTCCGATCAAACGAGCTACTGGAGCTCAAACTGCTCAAGAAGTTAATGTTGGGTTTGTTAGAAAGGTGTCAGAATACACAAAGCATCTCAGTTTGTTGTGTATTGAGCGGCATAGCCGCTGACCAGTCAGGGTGCCCATACTGACCCCTGTCCACCGCCCAAAGCACCAACAGTGGCACGTGAGCATCAGAACTGGACCACGGAGCAATGGAAGAAGGTGGCCTGGTCTGATGATCACGTGTTCTTCTACATCACGTGGATGGCCGGGTGTGTGTGCGTGGCTTACCTGGGGAACACATGGCACCAGGTGCACTATGGGAAGAAGGCGTGGCGGCGGAGGCAGTGATGCTTTAGGCAATGTTCTGCTGGGAAACCTTGGGTCCCGCCATCCATGTGGATGTTACTTTGACACGTCCCACCTACCTAAGCATTGTTGAGCCCATGTACATCCTTTCATGGAAACAGTATTCCCTGGTGGCTGTGGCTCTTTCAGCAGATAATGCACTGACACAAAGCACAAATGCTTCAGGAATGGTTTGAGGAGCACAACAACGAGTTTGAGGTGTTGACTTGGCCTCCAAATTCCCCAGATCTCAATCCAATTGAGCATCTGTGGGATGTGCTGAACAAACAAGTCCGATCCATGAAGGCCCCACCTCGCAACTAACATGACTTAAAGGATCTGCTACTAACATCTTGGTGCCAGATACAACAGCACACCTTCAGGGGTCTAGTGGAGTCCATGCCTCGACAGGTCAGGGCTGTTTTGGCAGCAAAAGGGGGACCAACACAATATTAGGAAGGTGGTCATAATGTTATACCTGATCTTTGTATATTGGTATGTATGGCATGCGTATTTGTGTATGTACTTATGTAGATACATGAACAGACGCTGTTTATTTTATATATTTACTTATTTTACTATTTTTTTAGTTATATTACTGTAATGACTTTTATTAAATAATACATTGAATATTTTGCTTGGACTAAGGGACTGAGTGGCTTTGTTTTGATGGTACAATATGTAATTCTGAGAGTATTGAGTGTGTAAGAGAATGGAGGTGTTTTTCAGTTTATTATTAATCAGGCTGTTGTATGGTATTTTTGTAGTTGATATTCAGATTATAGTGATTATTGATTGACTGTATTATCTAATTTTGTCTTGTTTTTCTTCTGCCGCTGTAACTTCTGTAACGCTGTAAATCAATAAAGGATGTCTAAGTCTAAGATGTATTTTGAATATTACTTTTAGAAAAATAGTAAAGAGACAGCAAAGAAAACATTAGTAACATGACCGCAACAAAAGTGCAATTTTATTATTATTATTATTTATTTTATTTTTTTTTAATGTCTTTTAATGTAAATTTGAATTTATATGTTTTTAATATGAAGGACATTTTTGCTACTGTCTATATACCATTTAGAGACACAGGTGGTGCCATTTAACTTCTTTCTTGCTTTTGCTTGTTAAAAGAGAAAAACTGTTTTGTTTTGTTTTGTGGTTACAGTTTTCAGGAAATGTCTTTTGGAATTGGAAAAACACGTTACTGATAAATGAATGTATTATGTTGAAGTTTGGCTTGCTGAGGAAGATAGAGTTGCAATTGTAATAAACTATAAATTATAATTTAATAACATTCATATAGTTTTAACAAAAATAATACATTTGTGAGCTAAACTATAAATGCACATAAAATACACATCAGTTCCTGTTAAACACTGCAAAAAAAAAAATGTTTGTCTTGTTTCCAGTCTAAATATCTAAAAATTCTTAAATCTACTAGATAAGTAAAATTAAATAAGAATTTTTTGTTGTTTTCTGGAAAATCAAATAAAAATCAAGTGAGTTTTTGCTTTAACAAGCAAAATGATCTGCCAATGTGGTCAGGAAAATAATCTTGTTTCTGATTGAAATCTTGTTTCTTGCTTCTATCCCAAACAGAAATAAGATTATTATTCTTACCCCATTGGCAGATAATTTAGCTTGTTTTAAGCAAAAACTCATTTCATTTAGATTTTCCCCCACAGAAAACAAGAAAAAAATATAGAATTTTACTTATCTAGTCAAATCATCTTGATTTAAGAATTTTTAGATATTTGGACTGGAAACAAGTCAAAAATACTAAGTAAGAAAATTATTATTTGCAGTCAAAATGATCTATGTTCTTTTAGCCAAAGCTTACTCAATTGTCATATATTTCATTCTCAGTCAGTCATCTACTCAAAATACGCAATACAATTTTTCAAAATCAAAACAGGAAAAGAATAATACTTACTTTTAAAACCAGTGAACACCATTGTGGAATCGGATCGTCCACCGTGGTTAATATTTATTTAGCAAACCATAACAGGCATCGATTTTCTGAAATAAATGAAGAGACAAAACAAACATGAGCGATATTTTGCAATTAATAAAAAAAAAGTTATTTATTAATTCATAATATTTTACGTCACTCTTCTGTATGTAAACCCTTCAACCATCTCTTGCAACAGTGAGCAGCCCTTTGACTTTTTCATGCCCTCATTACTAATAATAAATCATATCTCAGTACACATGATACAAGTATTTTTATTTTGAAAAAGTTAATCCTCATGATGAATATCAGAGATTTAGATTATATAAACATGTTCAGTAAGTTTAATGAAGAATTTTAATGTTTAGCCTAAATGGCATGAAACGTGTACAGTATCACAAACAAAAAGCTTTTAAAGAATTAAAGTATTTTAATCTCATTCAAGCAGGTAAAAGAGAGGGACTCACCTGATATGAGTTTAAATGTAGTGATCTTCACCCAACTAGACAGACTATATTTCGTGTCAGATGTTTATATGATAGTTATCTGTTCATCTGATGATGATACATATTTAACATATTCTTGCCTCTTCCAGCTAAAATTCAAATTTATATTCAAATTTACTTACACAGACAGAACAAAGATGCATTTACAACAACATATCAAAATATTACATTTCAAATATATTTATACACATTTACAAACACATTTCTAAAAAACTTTTTAAAGCACAAATGCAATTTCTCTTTGTTATCATCTTCATATTTGTCATGGCACATATTTTTGGTGTTGTACTATCCACGCCCATCCGCAGTTGAATATACTTTGAAATCTGTGTGGTAAATTCAATGTGAAAAATTGAAGTATACCTGGGGCTTTTGATGCTTTTGATGAAATCAATGGAAAATAAATGAAGACATTAAATCTCTCAAGATCTTAGCAGAGGATTATTAACTCCCCAAAGAGCAGTTTTGTTTGAAGTTACCATTATGGTGATCAGTGTTTGCTTTACTTGGGCAGTTTGGTTTAACTGTGTTTGTTAGATGATGTTGGCTACTTATTGATGATAAAGATGAAATCGTCATGTAATAGTCATTCACTGATCTCATTCTGATTCATGCCACGATGCATGCAGGGAGCCGCCATTTCCGCCTCTTGCCATGGGAACGTTTTGAAGTGACGTAATTACCCGACAAGAACGTCATCGAAAACCTACAAACCCTGTGGAGAAACATAGATATCGGTGAAACCATGATGAATCATGCAAATTCCCATTTGCCAACAAAAATAACAGCAAAAGACGCGCAAAGAAGCTTCCCGGTGTGTTGACCAATTTCAAAACACAGCATCATGAAGCTTTGAAGCGTTATGAATCAATAAGTCGATTCAGCGGTTCGGATCATGAATCGACTCGCTGATTCATAGCATCATGATGCTGTGTTTTGAAATCGGTCATCACTATATAAGTCGTTATTTAGTTTTTTTTTGCGCACAATAACTATTATCGTCGCTTCATAAAGTTATTGTAGAACCACTGTAGTGAGATGGATTTTGTAACAACGTCTTTAGTACCTTTTATGGGTCTTGAGAGTGCACATTGTGCCAATGGAGGCCTTTCTGAGCCATCAGAATTCAAATAAAATATCTTCATTTGTCCAATGACATGAGGGGACGTCATTAATGACAGAATTTTCATTTTTGGATGAACTAACCCTTTAAGAGATTGCACTTTGTGCATTGGAAGCACTCAAATGTCTGTTTTGTATAGCTACCTCTGTAAAACAGGAAGTTATTTATTCATTTTTCAAGTTGTAGTCTTTTGTATAGAACTTGTTTGACTCAAATGTTTTGTAAATTTGAGCCATGTGCTTATTAAGGTCTTCAATAAAACAATATGGGAATGTCACAAGGTGACGAAGTGAGGCGGAACTAAGTCCCGTTAAAAGTTGTTTCCCCCGGGGACGATGTGCGGTGTAACACCAGGCCGGTTCCAGGTGTATGCGTGCCCCTACAAAGAGGGTGGCTAATGGCGGATGAGGATCAGGTGTGGGAGATGACGCGGGGATCTGCGTCGCAGCCACGGTGGAGAATGGAGAGTATAAAAAGGGAAGTAAAGAGACAGTTTAGCGCCCCCCCCCCCCCCGAGAGAAGTCATTTCCTCATTGGGTGCGTTTGTTCACGGAGGGTTCTGGAGGGTGCACAAGGGCTCGGCGGTACCAAGAGTGAAGTAGCATTTGCACGGATACGTTTGGAAGGAGTTACAGGCTGGAAATGAAGTGAGTTACAGAGTTGGAGTGCAGACTGAATGCCATCGACATCTGAACGGAGATAAGTAGTAAGAGTATAGGATTGCATTGAATATGTGCACCTGCATTGAGCTGAATATGAAGTTGAATTGAATTGAATTGAAGTTGTGAAGCTTACTGATCAGGAGTGTGATTGTCATCTGAGAGAGTGTTGGATCAAGTCACCGTCGAACTCTTGTCTCTCCTTCTGAGTGTGATCGAGTGTTAAGGGAGCGGTCATCCACGCTCCAGTAAAAAGGCATCCTAACCCGCTCAACATCTGAGGATAACGGATTCAGTGCGACAGTGGAAGGATCGATTAACGGGTGAGTGCTGGCCTTATTGCACTGAGAGAGTGGATATGCAGTGTTTGAATTAATGTGTTGCACAGTATTGAGTGGAAGTGAAGTTGCAGTGTGTGGGGATTATATTAACTGCCGTTGCACACCCCATTTCCTTATCCTGACCGGTTGTCACTGAAGAGGGATTTCAGATGTTGAATGTGAATACCGCCTTATTGCCCGTGCGGAAAAGAATATATGCGTTGTTAACGTACTCTGTCTGTCAGTAGAGAATTCTCCGAGCAGTGTTGTCCCATGTAATATCCGCCTAAAGTGAGATACCCAGTGAACTTACCTCCGTCTGCTGGTCGAAGCACACTTCAGCCGTAAGCCTACTCCCTTGTCCTACAAAGAGATACGTGTACAGTTGTGGAATGCACCCTGTCTGTTAACAGAGCATCCCTTCGCCAACGGCCTCCCATGTGATATCCGCCTAAAGTGAAATACCCAGTGAACTTACCTCCGTCTGCTGGTCGAAGCACACTTCAGCCGTAAGCCTACTCCCTTGTCCTACAAAGAGATATGTGCACAGTTGTGTAATGCACCCTGTCTGTTAACAGAGCATCCCTTCGCCAACGGCCTCCCATGTGATATCCGCCTAAAGTGAGATACCCAGTGAACTTACCTCCGTCTACTGGTCGAAGCTCACGTCAGCCGTAAGCCTATTGCCTTGTCCTATGGAGAACATGTATACAGTTCTGTTAGTCTGTTAACAGAGCATCCCTTTGCAAACGGCCTCCCATGTGATACCCGCCCAAAGTGAGACCCCCAGTGAACCTACCTCCGTCTGCTGGCCGAAGCACATTCCAGTCAACATCCCTCTGCCAACGGCCTCCTAGGTGAGGTTCGCCTGAAAGGGAGACACTCCTTGAGCCTCCTTCCGCCTGCCCCTACAGAGGTGTACCCGGGTTGTAAGCCTTTGGCTCGTACCGAAGAACCACGTGCATGCACAGGTAAAAGTGACTTTGTCCTGTTCAAAAGTTTCTGAAAAGTTCTACTTACCAGGAGACTCACCTGTCTGGCCAAGGAAAGGCCTTCTCCAGTCAAAGGACCCTGTTCTGTCCCAAATGTCCTAGAGATATACTTACCAGCCTGCTCGTCCAAGGGAAGCCCTTCTTGATCACGAGACCCTGTCCTGCTCCACGCCTAAAGGCGTACGACTCACTGGGATACTCACCTGCGTGTCGGACAGTCGACCGACGTCCCCTTCCCTTCCTCTGGGCAGTGGTTCGGCCCCCGCATCGGTGGGGTGGACCCAGAAGCCCCATTGAGACTTTTATTGAACTTTTAATAAATAAAACCTTGTTGAATCTTATTATTCTGTCTGTCTGGTCTCTGGCACGCTCCTCGAGGTGGTACTGGGTTTTAGGGGCGGGTGCAGACTGGTTTGACCCCCCCCGACCTGTGACAGGAACTTAAATATTCCCAGCACTTTCTGTGATGTAGTGCTTTTTTTCTCTTTTTCATCCAACCGCAACTTTTGCAAGTTCCCGCAATTTCATCGCATAAATATCCTGCATTTTCCCGCGTTTTCCCGCATTTTTCATTGCATTTTTTAAGAAAACATGCCGCATAATCAAGGATTTTTGCCCGCAACAATCACAAAAAAAAGCCGCATTTTTTCTGGAAGGACTGCTTTACGTGTTTGAAAATGAATACATACAAATATTTTACTGTCATCCACACACTAAAAATTTGTCAAACATTCATAATATTCAAGTAAAAATGAGGCAAGGAAAATAAATAGTAAAAGACAAACTAAAGGGCAATAGGTTTGCATCAAATTGGGCTCAAATTGATAAGGTAAAATCGATGCCATCGTTTCTGTCTTTACAGTGTGTACAATCTTACATGGATTGATAAACCTCAGAACTGAGATTTAGTTATGGTAATGGACGTTTAGTTTCCGACACGCGCTGTACACACCAGAATCACAACAAACTAGGCCATCTGACCAGTCATAGTACGCTAATGGAAAGAATGGATTTAACAGTCATTTTAATTTGTGACACAAAATTATTTCAACTAAGTAATTTGAACAAGCAGCATTGAACTAAGAAAAATTAGGTTAGTACTTTGGTATTGAAAATTAAAGTAAGTTCACCTCACTTTCAGAAAGTTATTTCAAATAAACATAAGCTCCAATAACTTTACATTTGTCAAGCTGAAAATACTTTATATGCTAAGTAACTGAGAAAGTGCAAAAAGGTAACTCAAAAAGTTAAGTGAATAAACATTTTTTTTTTTACAGTGCATGTCCTATCTAACGGCATTTATTGTGCTCTAGTTTGTTTTTTACTGTATAATCATGGAATGGATTACTTAAAGAGTAGCATGGGGAAATGTACAAACTCATTATTGTGAATAGATCAGAAAGATGAAGGTTCCCAGCTGGAAGTTAAAGATCAGGAAGAGGATCTCCAGCTCCTTCCTGCCATTCGTGAAGAAACTCAGACTCCAGGACCAACCAGGAACCACAAACTGAGCCAGTTGTTTAAATGCCTTAAGAGAAACTGAGGAAGAGTTTTCTTGCCTTCAACAGGCCAGGTGAAGAACGTTTATAACTAGAACTTACTGCTAGCATGACACAAACAGGACCCAGAAAACTACAGATAAAACCTCTATCCTCTTTAATCAAGCAGCTGTTTAGAGGAAAACACAACATAAATACTAATGGAAAATTGACTGTTGAAATTTTACAGTCTATGTGTGACTCAGTGAGCTTTATATTATCTCATGTCACAAAATCCCCAAGCTGTTTTATTTCCGTCTAATTAAATTAGATTAAAACAACAACACCAACAACAACAACTCATTGTTCACTGCCACAGCAGTCAGGCACGCCCACCACAACCATAGCAACCGCATATACAATAACACAGGAATCTATTGGTAGAAACCTCTATTTTTTGGAGCCAATCTGTGATACAGATGAAGAGCAGCATAGATTCAATGAACATCCACATTTAGCCAGAGAGAAAGAGAAAGTGGTGAAGGCCTGATATCATGGCACACAACAGCTCGGCAGTAGGTACCTTGATAAGGCCACGGAGGCCACACCGCCATGATCCCTTGAACTTCCTGCACCGCCATGGTCCCTTGAACTTCCTACGCCTCCATGGCTTCCTGAACTACAATAAAACTAAATATGTCATAAAACACCACTCTGCCTGTTTTCATTTCATTTAAAAAATCTTAAACATATTAATAGCCACATAAATGTGGTTCAGGCAACGCATACCTTCATTATCTGCACTGCATGTATATTTATAACAAAACTAAATATAAAACACAACCATGCCTCTTTTCGTTTACATAAAAAAGAAAAGAAAAGAAAAAAAATTAATATGTGGTTCAGACAATGAGTGTGTGCATATACAGTACATGGTTATCACTGTAATAAAATTAAATATGACATAAAACACAACCCAGTCTCTTTTTGTTAAATGCCAGTTTATGTGAGATCAATAATAGCCATTATAAAAGTATAAGTAAAAGTTATAAGAAGCTATACAAGAAAATAAAGCAAACAATTCAGTCAAACAAAGTCAGCGCTAGTAGGCTACAACGGTAAAGTTAAATAGCCTAATAATATAAAGTTATGAATCTTCACTTTGCTCTCAGCCAAAATTATTCGCCAGGGAACAAATTATAGATTCATGAGACCAAAGACCGCCCGTTAGGTCTACACAAGATGAATTATATCACATGTTTAACCACTACAGAGACATCAGAGTCAGAGGCAGACGTCAGAAGGACAGGCTGCTCTCGCTGGGGTTAATGAGTCCTGAGCGCCGCTGATCCACTGGGTCTCGCAACTACAAAAACGCAAGATCAAATTTTCAAATAGACGCTATTTTTATAAATAAACCACAGTTATGAGCTTTAAACAATTACATTCTCGCCGGAAAAACTCTTAAAACTACATTTTGTGACACATTAACAGCTCTTTTTATACTGTTGTCTGAGGTCAACTTATGACATTCAAGTGTTTTTTACATTCAAAAACATCATAATGAATAAGTAGTAGGCTATTTTCTACCCTGGTTTTGATGCTCTCTCCTGGTACGCTCTGTTTTTATGGGTGTGCCACATTGAAGACTTGGAAGTAAACGCCCACTGCTATGATTGGATAACAGTTTTGTATTTTATAATGAGCTTTGGCTCCCTTACACATGAGGAATTGTTTTGAATACCTCCAATGTGGAGAAACGGCAACCGGAATGATTTGCCCACAGGGTTGTTCTTTGAAACGACAGATAAAGTTATTTCAAATAACTTTAAAACACTTTCATAAAGTTATTTCAAATAAACATAAGCTCCAATAACTTTACATTTGTCAAGCTGAAAATACTTTATATGCTAAGTAACTGAGAAAGTGCAAAAAGGTAACTCAAAAAGTTAAGTGAATGAACATTTTTTTTACAGTGCATGTCCAATCTGACGGTATTTATTGTGCTCTAGTTTGTTCTTTACTGTATAATCATGGAATGGATTACTTAAAGAGTAGCATGGGGAAATGTCCGAACTCATTATTGTGAATAGATCAGAAAGATGAAGGTTCCCAGCTGGGAGTTAAAGATCAGGAAGAGGATCTCCAGCTCCTTCCTCCCATTCGTGAAGAAACTCAGACTCCAGGACCAACTAGGAACCACAAACTGAGCCAGTTGTTTAAATGCCTTTAGAGAAACTGAGAAAAGAGTATTCTTGCCTTCAACAGCCCAGGTGAAGAACGTTTATAACTAGAACTTACTGCTAGCATGACACAAACAGGACCCAGAAAACTACAGATAAAACCTTTATCTTCTTTAATCAAGCAGCTGTTTAGAGGCAAGCAGAACATAAATACTAATGGAAAATTGACTGTTGAAATATACAGCTCACAGAGTCACACATATACTGTAATATTATCTCATGTTACAAAATCCCCAAGCTGTTTTATTTCCTTCTAATTAAATAACACCAACAACAACAACTCATTGTTCACTGCCACAGCAGTCAGGCACGCCCACCACAACCATTGCAATTCATTTAAAAAATCTTAAACATATTAACAGCCACATAAATGTGGTTCAGGCAATGCATACCTTCATTATTTTCACTGCATGTATATTTATAACAAAACTAAATATAAAACACAACCATGCCTCTTTTCATTTACAAAAAAAATAAAAGAAAAAAGATTAATATTAATACGTGGTTCAGACAATAAGTGTGTGCATATACATGGTTATCACTGTAATAAAATTAAATATGACATAAAACACAACCCAGTCTCTTTTTGTTAAATGTCAGTTCCCTTTCGTACGTTCGTCGGACGTCACCGACGAATTGGGATCACTTCTGGGAGCCCCTATCAGCTTCGAGCTATATAGAACCGGCCAATGAACAATTGGCGTGCGAGATTTGCATCTCGCGCTCCGCCGCGCGCCGCGGGTATAAACAGGAAGCGAGAGCGAATGCACGCTGTCATTCACTTCGGAGCCGAACGGCGTTTGAAGACGACTCATTGAGTAAAGCTGCTATCAGCAAGAGAGTTGAAACTGTTTCTACAGAGAAGAACCGGAGATTGAGGATCAACGTGGTGTTGGGGAGACGGCACACTTCAGCGGGATCGCGGTGCTCACTGCTGCTCTATTAAGAGAAAAAACTGCTGTTTTCACAGCAACCCGTCAGTGCATGAGGGTGTTTTTTCCTTGAGTACAGGCACGGGCTGCACTAAACCCCGTGCGCTGTCGCGTTTCCCCCTGAGTGCTTCAGCACAGAGAGCGTTTCCTCACAAAAAGTGTACACGGGTGACGCTGCGTCTTTTTCAAGATGTCATTCCACCCGTGCGTTTCTGGATGTGGTCCTTCTCTGGCACCCGCTGACGGTCACAATCGCTGTCTCACGTGTTTGGGAAAACAGCACGCTGAGGCAGCGTTTGTGGATAGTTCATGTTCCCACTGCGGGAACATGACTATCTTGGAACTAAGGTCGAGACTCACCTACCTCCGGGAAGGAGGCGGCCGGCCATGCGACCTCCCATGGGCGGCCGGCGGTGACTTTTGGCGCTCCGGTGGACGAGCAGATGTCGATCGCTGCATCGGAGGGGAAGTTCCAGTCCTCGGAGGATTAGGATTCGGCTGTACTACTTCCCTCTGGGAGAGTAGCTACGGCTGCACCGGACCCAGAGATGGCAATAATTGCTTTCCCGGGCCGCCAAAAGGGTCGGGCTTGTGTGGAACCCTCCACCATGTCCCGAACCCTCTAGGTTGGACGATTGGTTTCTCGGGGTCGCGCTGGTTCTCAGCGTCCCGCCCCGGTGCCTTTCTTCCCGGAGGGGCATGAGGAGCTCACGAGGTCGTGGACAGCACCTTTTTCTGCCAGAAACCGACCGAGTGACTCCTCCCCCCTCACTACCCATTTTTCTCACACCGGAATATAAACAAAGGCTCGTTCAAGAGCCCCCGGTGAGGAGGGAAGTCAAACGCTGGTCATCCCATTCAGAGATCACGCTACAGGCAGCTCTTGATGACGTCGACTGGGACATGTTCCGCGCGAGTTCTGAAGACGTCAGCGAGTTCACAGAAGTGGCGCTCTGCTTTATCAACACACTGACAGAGCAAGCCACACAAACAATAACTATAACGTCCTTCCCTAATCAGAAACCGTGGGTGGACAGTTCAATCCGCACTGCAGTAAACACGCGCACTATTGCTTACAATGCCGGTCTCCTAACGGGGGATATGAGGGAGTACAAAGCTTCTTGTTACGCCCTCCGGCGCGCCGTTAAAGCCGCAAAACTCCGCTACAAAGACCGAGTGGAATCTCATTTCCAACTCAACGACTCCCGGAGGATGTGGCAGGGACTGAGGACCATCTGTGCTTTTGGAACTAAATCCTCTGCAGAGGTGAGAGCTGATCCGTTGCTGGTGAACGAGTTAAACTCTTTCTACGCTCGCTTTGATGGTAATCGCGGCAGCGCGACTCCGGCGAGTGACGCGTCAGAGAGAGTCACTCAGAGCAGCAACGGTCACGTGATCTCCGTCTCGGAGGACGAGGTTCGGAGGGCACTCAAACGTGTGGATGTCAGGAAAGCTGCTGGGCCGGATGGTATTTCAGGTCGTGTTCTGCGGTCCTGTGCTGATCAGCTCGCAGGGCTCTTTACATCCATATTTAACGAGTCCCTTGCTACATCTGTTGTCCCCACCTCCTTCAAACGATCCTCCATCATCCCTGTACCTAAGATCAGTAAACCCTCTTGCCTAAATGACTATCGTCCAGTGGCTCTCACATCTTTAGTCATGAAGGTCTTTGAGAGACTCATTAAAAACAACATTTGCTCCTCCATTCCTGACACTTTGGACCCTCTTCAGTTTGCCTATCGTCCCAATAGATCGACTGAAGATGCCATCTCTCACGTCCTTCACTCCTGCCTCACTCACATCGACAGCAAAAGTGGGAACTATGTCAGGCTGCTATTTATTGACTATAGCTCAGCCTTTAACACCATAGTTCCCATTAAGCTAACACACAAACTCCTGGATCTAGGCCTGAATTCTTCTCTCTGCCTCTGGATTGAAGATTTCCTCACTGGCAGACCCCAGGCGGTGAGAGTAGGCCAGTTCACCTCCACCTCCATCACCCTGAGTGTTGGAGCTCCACAGGGCTGTGTGCTGAGTCCCCTGCTCTACTCTCTCTACACCCATGACTGTTTGTCCACACACAGCTCCACCTCTATCATCAAGTTTGCTGATGATACTGTTGTCCTGGGTCTCATCTCCAACAACAATGAGACGGCATACTTGGACGAAGTGGAGCAACTGACATCATGGTGCCAGGACAACTGTCTCTCTCTGAATGTTAACAAGACCAAAGAACTGATTGTGGACTTCAGGAAGAGACAGCATCGGTCATACTCCCCTCTCATGATCAGCGGGACACCGGTAGAGAGAGTGAGCAGCTTCAAATACCTGGGTGTGAACATCTCTGAGGATCTGACCTGGACTACACACATCCAGACACAGGTGAAAAAAGCCAGGCAAAGACTGTACCACCTGCGCCAGCTGAGGAAATTCAGGGTTTCACCAGCCATCCTGAAAACTTTCTATCGAGGGGCGATAGAAAGTGTCCTGACTCAGTGCATCACAGCGTGGTACGGGAACAGCACCAGTCACGAGTGCAAAGCCCTGCAAAGAGTGGTGCGCTTATCCGAGCGCATCTCAGGCTCAGCTCTCCCGTCTCTGCAGGACATCTACACCAAACGCTGCAGAGGTAGAGCTACTAAAATCATCAAAGACATTAATCACCCTGCTAACTCTCACTTCACCCTGCTGCCATCTGGTAAGCGCTTCCGTAGCCTGATGGCAAAGACTGAAAGACTCAGGAGGAGTTTCTTCCCCCAGGCCATCAGACTCCTGAACTTAGTCACGTGACTTCACTTCACCCCGCACACGCATAAACATCCAGTTTTTTAACATTAACATCCACATACTGCCATTGCACTGCACTTTATGTACCTATTGTTACTGCGTAACAACCTGTTTGCACATCATACTCCTGTTTGCACATTATACTTCTTTATAGGTATATATATATATATATATATATATATTTTATGTTAACCACTTTTTTTAAGTCTACAGTTTATCTCACTTATCACATCCACTTATTTTATATTTTTATATTTTTATTTTTATCTTATTTCCTATTTTTATCTTTTACTTGATTTATTTATAATTCTACTTATGTTAATACTTTTTATTCTAACTTTATTCTATTTCTATTTTAATTTCCCCTTGTGTTTCTTGTAATTGTTATTTGCACTGTCCATGGAGCGGACCTGTTTACATTTCACTGCCAGTTGTATATTGTGTATATAACTGTGTATGTGACAAATAAAACTCTTGAATCTTGAATCTACCCTTGACGGCGGGCCAGCCAAGGGGTACGTGGGAATCCCGCTGGTGGAACGCACCGTTGCGATGCAACTGTGTCCGGCGACCGCCTCCCACTGGCGCGGTGACCCGCGTCTCATGTCCCGGCCTGTAAGTTCTCCTCCAGTCTGACTGGGAAGGCTTACAAGGCTTGTGGACAGGCTGCGTCCACCTTGCATGCCATGGCATTGCTTCAGGTCCACCAGGCCCAGGCACTCATGGACATGCACGAGGGTAGACCTGACCCAGAGCTCCTCCGGGAGCTCCGGACAGCGACGGACCTCGCCCTCCGGGCGACGAAAGTCACCACCCATTCCATCGGTCAGGCGATGTCCACGCTTGTGGTCCAGGAGCGTCATCTCTGGCTCAACCTGGCCAATATGAGGGAGACCGACAAGTATCGGTTCCTGGACTCCCCCATTACGTCGGCCGGGTTGTTCGGCGACGCGGTCGAGAGCTTTGCCCAGCAGTTCTCGGCCGCCCAGAAGCAGACGGAGGCCATCAAGCATATCCTGCCCCGGCGGCCCGCTGCTGCCTCCACCCAGCCGCCGGTGGCTCCACCTCCGCCTGCTCGTCGCTGAGGACGTCCGCCTGCCGCCGCCGCCTCCGCCCCCACCAAGGCACCGCAGCAGCCTACACCCAGCCGACGGCGTGGGGCCGGCCGTGGGAAGGACGTCCAGCCCGCTCTGGCCGCTGCCAAGCCAGGTGACAAGCACCGTCGGAAGAGACCCTGAGACGGGCCGCCCAGAGATGGAGGAAACTGCTCTCCCGGAGTTGGCTGCAGCACCACTCCATCCCCCGGAGGGGAAAATCTTTTGTTCGTGTTTGATTTCTGTGCCAGCGGTACCCAAAACTTCAATAAAAGAGCCGTTTCCGAAATCTCTGGGTGCCAAGAGAGCGCGCTTGGCGGTGGTCGACGCTCCCATGCCTCGCCACCCTCAGGTGCCTCTCTCTTCGCCAGCAGGGGATGCCGGCTGTGGGAACGCACTCAGGCGGCCTTCCCACACTCGCTCGCCCCCTCAGTGGAAGCAGGTAAGTGTTGCACAGCACACTCAGATCCCATTTCGGGCCGCTCCCATGCCGTCCGAGTCGGATGCTTCCTGATCTCATTCAGAGCAGACGTGCTTTCTATCTGCTCCCCGCTCTGCTTTAGCACTGATCTTTTTGTCTTTTTTTCTTGACCCCCTGCTTGCTGGACTCCTGACTACTGAAATGGAATTAATTAACTGGTCTCTCAGCGCGATTGACAAGATTTTCTCACTAAGGAAGGGTGCACCGGGAGAACCCACCTGACCGGACGGGACCTTCGCTGCGGGCTACACGCGGGACGCCTGGAACAGCTGGCAAGTCGTGTGCCTGGAAGGCCTGTCCGTGGAGGATGTGGAGGATTTATTCATAATTGGCATTTTGATAGCGGGGTTCCTATTTCTCGGCCTTGGGATTGCCCTGACCTATCGGAAGATTGGTAAGACAGCTGCCAGTAAATTCACCCAGCCGCTGACTGTGGAAATTAAAGAGTGCTTCGGGGATGTGTGTGACCGACTGAAGGTATTAGATCAAAGAGTGACACAGATTGAGAAACTGTATCTTAACATTTCAGTCCGGACTGTGGAGACGCAGGGAAGAGTGGGCTCCATCGGGGGTCAGGCTAGTGAACTGCTACGCAGTATGTCTGGTCTGATCATGAAATTGGATGAAATTTTGAAGTCAATTCATGAACCGGACGCTCGCCACTGACGCTGAGGATCAGAACGGATTGATTGATTATGGTCCGGAAAATTACCGAAGATCAGCTTAATGGATTAAGATATTGACCCCCTCCTTCCCTCACCTCATCGGCCACCCTGTATCTCTCTTGGTTGGGAGGTCAGCTTGACAGCTGGGTCCTGCTATCTTGCTATCGTTCCCTGTGCACTATCTCCCTTCAAGGACAAGCCACAGAACTGAACTCGAAAACATCTTAAGTTATGGCTAACATTCACATTCACACAACACAAGCTCACACAACACAGGACTCTTCAGACTCTTACTCGCATCATACATACCTCACCCCCATCCCTGCCCCCGTCCAACCGTCTGCCCCTCCCTTTCCTCCTTCCTATCTCCCTTACTCAGTCCCAACAAAAAATTCCATCACGTGACCACGTGTACTGTGTTGTGTATGTTATGTTTTTTGCATGTATGCTTTGCAATCTGCATTTATTTTTTTCTGGAGAGCGTGTGGTGGCGCCTTAAATAGCTGCGGCTCGGAGGCTTGCTCCAAACTCATTTCGTTGCATTGTACTTGTACATGTGTAATGACAATAAACTTGAATCTAATCTAATCTAATCCCTGCATGCCGCTTCGCTGCCCCGCTGCGGGTACGTCTGTGGTACCGTTGATCCCCCTGGCTCGGTGTCTGGGAGCCTGGCTAGCGCTTCCCAGCCCGTCCCGGTGGCTCCTCCGTACCATCAAACTCGGCTATGTGATTCAGTTCGCCCGGCGTCCCCCCAAGTTCAGGGGCGTTCACTTCACGATAGTAGCGAAGGAGAACGCCCCCGTGCTCCGGGCAGAAATCGCAGTCCTACTGGCGAAGGACGCGATAGAGCCGGTCCCTCCAGCCGATATGAGGTCCGGGTTCTACAGCCCGTACTTCATTGTACCCAAGAAAGGCGGCAGGTTATGGCCGATCTTGGATCTGCGGTTCTTGAACCGGTCCCTTCACAGGCTGCCGTTCAGAATGCTAACGCAGAAACGCATCTTCAGGTGTGTAACAGTAATGATTCAATCATTCAATGGCAGGGTAGACCAAAGTCTGAACTCCACACAGCCCTTGTGACTTTCCTAATCAAATCATACTCAAACAGAGGGCCTGTGTGTTGATGTAAGCATCTACGCTGATTAGATCCGAGGTGTCATCGTGTAGCCGCAAGAGATTGGAGCGTTGAACTATTTGGGCGTCGGCCATCCCCTCTATAAAGACAGGAGTGACCAACAACTCTTGGTACTTTTTGCCATTGGGAGAAGGAGCCCGTGGCATTCTTGCCACCACAAGGAACGGACCCCATGGCATGTCGCCATGGAGTGGGAAGACCAACCCTGGTCTTCCCAACCCTGAGAGAAGACCTCCCCGCACGGAGAGAGAAACCGGCAGACTTCTGAAGCGACTTCCCTAAACTTCACAGAACTTCTCCTGGGACCTGCAAAATCCTTAGCGAACTTCCCCGACGATTCGAACTCAGACACTAACACGAGAAAGCCTAATGCAAGTACTCTATTTCACATTTAAACTGCTTGTAAAAGGTTGTCTGAATTATTCCTGATCAACGGGACTACGAAGTTCTTGAGGGCTCTGGTGAAGATGCTGCAAAGCTGTCTCTCTCTCTCTCTCTCTCTCTCTCTCTCTCTCCCGTGTTAATTCTCTCTTTCCATCATTCTTTTTCCCTTATTCGTTAAGTTTCATGTTTCCTTGTTTGTACCATATTGTTTGTTTTCTCCTACATATATATGCATATTTCCCCCCGTGTGAATCACTTTGTAAACTGTAGTTGTTTTATTAAAACCCAATGATTGCATTTAAGTGAATCCGTATCGTTTTGCTCACAAATATCGAAGTCAATGAGACGTAAGATTTTAGTTACCCATTTAAGCTTGATTTTTCTGTATTACTACTTCAGTAATACAAATTGTACAAACATAAGAAATATTATTTGTCCTGATCAAACAGATTAATGTTTCTTAAGGTTTGTAAGATTGATAATTGATGAAGGAATCAATTTGGATAAAGGTTACTTTTAAATGATTATAGGTTCCGTTATACGTTAATATTGTCTGTACAACAAGCAAATCATATTCATAGACCCATGAATATTGCTACCATTTGAATTAATTATTCCCCGAAACTCATTGTTGCTACATTCTGGTGGAGACATTTTAGGCACGTTTCAAACGTTGTTTTTGTGAGCATATCAATATTCATATTCACGTGTAATTTTGGGTATTAATATTATGCACGCGCGTTCCCGTTCATTTGATTGAACTGTGAGACATCGCGAAGAGCGAACTCACTCACTGATTAGGCACAACGCCGAGCTCAGTTTAAGCATATTAACAGATGCTAAATTAACAATATTATGCGACCTGCAGAGATAACGAAATCTCTGCACAGCCTGTACACGCGTAATATTGTTTATCCCGCTTGATTTGAACGAAGAAATCTTCTGTCAAGCGGAAGATTGAAATTGAGCGAGTTTCCTCTTTTCAATAATAGGCCTAATATAATATTATATCGTTAAGATAAACGATAACTCCTGGTCGAACATTGGCTTAGCTAACCAATCAATAAACCTAAAACATTTAACTCATACATGCTGAAAACCATCAGCCAGTTTAATAAATGTCTATTGGAGTTCTGTTAAATGTGAAGTAAGCAGATGTAAATTCCTGTATCCACATTTCTTTTCCTGTGCCAATACAGCACAAAGAGACCCGCCGCGGTCTGAAGGGTAAATGGTGATTTGTGTTAATTCTGCGGGTGTGCGCGGCCATCATTTGATTTTTGGTCTTCAGTCACACGAGCAGGTGCAACTCTGCGTGCTAGACACCAGAGGGCAACCTGACAGCTCTCGAGTAACACTTCACCATAACTTTATCCCGAACGGGCGAAACAGCGCCATCTGGTGAGCAGTCCTCCTAACTAACTCTAGTCTGGGTGGACTCGACTGCGCCATCGCGTGGAGAATTACAGATAGTTCTCTTCGCTATTAATTTTGTCTTAACAAAATTTCCTTCCTAAGTAGAGCATGTGAATTGTTTATTGATTACTGTTATAAACGTTTTCATTTATGCAATTTTACTAGCATTAGGCAGCAACCAGGTCTCCGTTCTCGCTGATTAAACACACCTACTTGAATTTGAGTTTAAAAGGAAAAATGAATTTCCTTTAACTTAAATTGAGATTAGATCTCTTCAAGTCACTGACAGTCCGCTTGGAAGTAAGGACGCCACCGTGTGGCCGCACTCTGCTAAGTCAGCATAACGCTCTCTCTCTCTTTTCCCACTTCCTTTTCACCTGCAACCATAAATCACTCGATCCGGTAAACAAGCGAGTCTTAATTCATTTTTGATTTCACCTGTTTACCCTCTTTGTGTATTTATTGTAGGGCTCACAAGCATCGGTGGTGAATTGAGAATCGTCTCAACGTGGTCTCCACGAGCAAGGTTGTCCAACCGACGTGACCTGCACCGGCTGTGTGTGAATCTCGGTTTCTTTTACCTCTGTCCGCCGTTGCGGCACGCAGTGGCGACATCAGCAATTTGACACTCCAAAGCCAATCAACCAGTTCAGCTGACACACACAAGGCAATTTCTGGGACCAATACCTAAACCATGGCCTAATAGGAGGCCACTCTTGAAAAAGAGGGTTCTAGGGAACGTGCCGATTTTGCTGTGCTGGCTGGCGGTTGACGGGTGGGTGCTGTCAGGTTGTGTTTAAAGTCTAAACTGTTTGAGTGGGCGTAACGCGATACAGAGTAACAAAGGACCGAGGCCACGGCAGTTGGGTGTTTGGGAACGCCCGGAAGGCTGACTGTGCCGCTGGTTTTCCACCTGAGTGACCTCAATTCGCCCCGGATAAACTAAATGTGATAAAACCCACATTATAAGCCGAATATTAGATACTCCCCCGAGTGTAGCCTAAACGTTTGGCCCACCTTCCCTCTCTAAGCCGCACCCTCTTCCTAGGTTTCCCAACCCGATAGCCACACATGCTGTAGGCCCTATCAGAAACTCTAACGAAAGGTAGCAGGCTTAGCCCCTTTAGTGTTTCTCTAACACTCCCAGCGTTCGCGCTTATTTTCCTTTTTATTGCAGACCAATTCATTTTTGTGTTTGTTTCTTTCCTACCTTCACTGTCCGGACTGTTGTAATCTTGTTTCTCTCAGTTCACCAAGAGACCCCAAGGAAAGCTAAGTAATAGAGTGACAACCAAGCAGCCGGCGTCACCAGGTGACCCACAGGGCTACCACCTGTCAAAGTCTCTATTTCAGGCCGACCCAAAAATTGGCCCGCCTAATAGCCTAACTGTCTAACTGTTTACATCAGTTAGCCAAAATTCTTGTCGACGGCATGGTCCGTACAAGAGCTCGTTAACCTTAGTAAAAAACTTGCATTGGCCTCTTTGTGTGTGTGTGCTGTGTTTCTCTCGCCCACAGTGAACCAGTATGCCCCGTTCATCCAGTCCCGCTGTCCCTTGGGATCGCCTAGCGGTACGGCTGGAAGCGATGACGAGCACTGTTCCGTCTGAGGACACCAGTGATCTGCAACAGCTGAGCCAGGAGGAACTGGACACAGAGCTAGACAAGCTGACGGCACACGACCCGACGCAGAGTTACTCTCACAAAGAACTGGCCAAGATCTTCGGGAGCCTCGCCCACAACCTTGTCGCCCAGGCACGGCTAAGAGAAAAGAGCCACACCGACCTGGAACAGGAAGCGGCAGCATTAAAGCTCCAAGCCGAGGAGGCCCGGGGAAACCAGGTCCTCACCCAGCGTCATCTAGATCAGCTACTTCTAGAGACCGAGAAAGAGGGTGAAACGGACACAGAACGAGATAAAGAAGTTGAAAGACTTCGAAAGACCCTGGAAAATCTGCGTCTGGACACAGACCGCAGAGAGCAGTCAGAGAAAGACACCAGGGAAGAACTCAACGAACAGCTCCGGCGAGGCGAAGTTCTCCTAGAGAGAGCCAACACTGCACTCAAAGACAGAGATGCTAAATCCAAAGCCTCCGAAAACCACTTGCAGGCTGCCCGAGCCGAGATCAATGAGCGTGTCCAGCAAAGACATGAGCTCCAAGATGAACTTGACCTTGTTCACAGAGAACTGAAACATTCCTATAAACTGCAAAGTGACCGGGAAGGGGGAACGCACCACACAAAGTTTCCCCCGACCAGCTGGTCCGCACCTTTTAGCCAAGAACTAAGAGCTAGAAAGGGGGGTGACAGCCCACTGCTCAGACTGTCACCCGCTAGCCTCCACGAACCCCCGCCAGCAGCGGAGGAAGGGAAGCTCTTCCAGGAAGTCAGTGCCAGCAGCCACGTAGCTCATAAAGACCTTGACAAGCTGGCCAGAAATATCCCTACGTTCAGCCCAGACCCTGCAGGAGGAGACAACGTTGACGCCTACTTGCAAGACATAGACTTTCACCTGCAGACTGTCGCTAACACGAACACTTGGGACAGATTGTACCTACTCAGAATCATTTCTAACCGGGACGTACGCAGCTTTCTAGACCGTCAACCAGAGACTGTCAAAGCAGACTACTGGCAGCTACGACGAGTTTTAATTCACGAACACTCTGATCCAGAATCAGACCAGGGACTAATCGCTGCTGTGGACCTCAGGCAAGGTCGACTTGAAACCCCACTGACTTTACAGCCACATGTTTCCATCAGTCATGACAACCTCATGTCAGGACGGACCATCCTGGAGGTCTGCACCCTAGTCAATGAACAGGGAACGGTGATACCAGCATACACCAAAGGGGTCGCTGTTCGGCTCAACATGCGATGTGGCCAAACCTTAAACCACACGCTGGGTTTCTTCCAACCCTCACCTGAATGTGTGGAACTCGGACTCACACTTGAAGCCACACCCCTCACTGAAATGTCATCTCGTGTAGTCTACATCCTCTTCAACAACTGCACAGCAACTGACATCAACATTCCCAAGGCCTACCGGCTGGGATGGCTAGTGAGCCATGACTTTCATGATTTTGAACTTGAACTACCCATCATTGGGCCCATTCCACCTGCACTGATACCCGAAGGGAGTACAGATAACACGCTGTTCACTGCACCCTTCAAATTCATTGCCATCACGTCTGTCATGCCGATGACCAAAGACCAGGTGTGCCGAACGGAGCAGACTGAGGACAGTCACCTCGCAGTACACACAGTCTCCCACCAGCCTGTCGGTGAGACTGATGAACCTGCTACACCTCTCAAGACCACCCTGATCGATGTAGACGACGTTCTCATGAAGAGCACAACGGTGGCCAACCACCTGAAAGAAAGAGACTATGTTTTGAACCAACTATCCGCAGCCGGTGCCAAGATCGCCCCCCACAAAGGACAGTGGTGCCGGGCCAAGGTCAAATACGTGGGCCTGCTAATCGGATCCCAAGGCATTGAACCTCAGTCAAACTGTATTCATGCCATTCAAAACATCAAGCCTCCTACTAACACCTCTGAGCTGAGCAGTCTTCTAGGGGTATGCAATTACTCCCGACAGTTAATTGAAAACTACTCAGACATTGCCAGACCTCTAACAGCCCTGCTGAAGAAAGACTGCCCTTTTGTCTGGTCAGACGCTCAAGAATACGCCATGACGGCACTAAAAAGACATTTATGCACAGCTTCATGACTTGCTTACCCCGATCCACAGAAGGAATTCTACCTGGAAGCCGGGTTTTCTGACCAATGTCTCAGTGCTGGCCTTTATCAACGACATGACCAAGACAAGAAGGTGGTCGCATATGCCAGCAAGACGCTTCTCCCACCAGAGTGCAAGT
Organism: Romanogobio albipinnatus; assembly: GCA_023566225.1. Classification (NCBI taxonomy): domain Eukaryota; kingdom Metazoa; phylum Chordata; class Actinopteri; order Cypriniformes; family Gobionidae; genus Romanogobio; species Romanogobio albipinnatus. The sequence continues at coordinate 5,850,493 of CM042245.1, forward strand.
TCTCAGGCTGTGAAAAAGCTCTGTTCTGCATAGTGTGAACAGGCCATTCAGCGATTCTACAACTACATTGGGGCACAGGAAGTTATCATAGAGACTTGCCACCAGCCCATAATGTTCCTCAACAGCCAACGCATCCGAGATGGCGTTGTCACTAATTCACGTATAGCCACGTGGTTAATGGCCCTCCAGGGACGCAATGTTGAGGCACGGTATGCACAGAATCACAAGTCTGCACTGGGCAATGGCCTGGCTGCATGCCAAAACTGCTCTGATAACACGCCTGCTGCTGCAGTGGATGCACAAGAACCCCAACAACAACAACTGACCTGTCACAGATACTTTGAACCGAATGCGTGCCAGGGCATGCCCACGGCCTACGTCGATGGGTGCTCCTACAACCACGACAGCGTCCTCAAGGCAACTGCAGGAGTGCTGTGGGTGAACGATCAGCCGTGCCCACCACAACACTTCAAGTTGGGTCCTCAGTCATCGCAATATGTAGAGATAGCAGCTATTCTCATAGCCCTACAGATTGCATCAGCACATGACATAAGAGAACTGCTCATCTGCTCAGACTCTAACGATGCCAGTCTCAGTTTCGTGTGCCACCTTCCAAGCTGGAAACAGAATGGTTTCAAGACCGCTAACAACAAGCCAGTCAAACACCAACACCTGTTCCAGGAATGTGACAACATCACAAGAACACATGACTTGACAGTGTACTGGAAGAAGATAAAAGCACACTCGAAGCTACCAGGTCTCGACAAAGACTTATATGACCAAACTGACGCCCTCGCCAAGACAGGCGCACTACACGGCGACATGTGGGTACCCCCAAACCCCACATCCAGCCCCAACGTTGTAGTGCTAACCCGCAGCAAGCGACCGGCCCCGGCTACAATGCCCACCTCGCAGCCGCTATCGCTAACTCCGCAGATGTCCAACAATGACATTGCGGATATGCAAGCTTCTGACACTGCAATAAAGACAATTATTGACCACCTCTCTGACCCCTCCTGCCACCCTATCGCAGACTCTGAGCTCACTGATGACTCAGGCCTCAGACATTTACATAACTCCAGACACATGTGTGTATACAGGACAACATTCTGTGGTTTGCGCCCGATGACAGCACAGCGCCAAGGCTTGTGGTGCCACAGTCGCAAAGGGGGGTGATGCTAATGTCACCAAGGACACCACGGCACCAGAGCCACGTATGACACACTGAAACAGGTGGCATATGGGCCCGGGATGCAACAAGATGTGGCAGAGTATGTCAGAGAGTGCCTGGTTTGCTGCCAGTTCCAACCAGCAAACCTGAACCACAGAGCCCCACTGCAACGCAGAGGGATCACGTTCCCGGGGTCAGACCTACAAATCGACTGGGTGGGACCCCTGCCCAGGTCCGCAAGAGGACAACTGGGGCTCCTGATCACCAATTGCCGGACGCACACCCAGAAAGTGTACGTTCGACTCGACCCACGTAACATCTACAGAGCACACTACCCCCACGCAGTAGCCCAGTACAGCTGGGCCGGTGCCCGTTGGACAGAGGATTCTCTCTTCCATGCAGAGGCCGATGTCAAGCACATGCTCAACCAACTGGAGAAGATGACAGTCACCCAAGCGGAGTTAGGCGGACACAACCGCCGCTCCAAACGGTTCCTGGGAGCGTTGCTCGGAGCCGCCGCCGCCATTGGAACTCTGTTTAACATTGGCATGTCCAGTGTCAACACCATAAACATAGCCACGATAAGACGGCATGTGGCTGAAATTCACACTGAACTTCCACAGCTAAAAGAGCAACTCACCACACAGAGTGCAGCTTTACAAACCGTCGGCAAGACATTGAGAGGAACAGTGGTAATTCGAAACACCCACAGTGTCCTGTTGAACCAGACTGTGAACTCCATGAAACAGCTGTTTACAGTCTTCCAGAATGACTTTGCTCAAACGTAGCTGGTCACCGCCTTAATGACTGACATGCTACGGGAAGTAAGCTCCTCCATCGACAGCTTAGCCATGGGTAGAATCCCAGCATACCTTATACCCTCAAGCCTGGTGCAAAGGGTACTGGCGTCCGCTATCAACGCACCTACCGACCCTCTGCAAGCACACCCTGCCTACTCTCTGGGTAGCGCAATTCACCTTTATGTGGACCCCGAGCAGAAGGAGATGGGCTTCCTTATTAACTTACCCATCATCGAGTCGAGCCGAATCTACCAACTCAAAGACATTTTCAATGTGGGCTTTTGGAAGGGTAACACACACCTTAAGGTGTGCACTTCCGAGGTGGTCGCCTACCACGACAGCGATACACAGCTGTACTTGTACATGTGTACCCTGACTAAAGACATTCACTACCTCTGCCTTAACAAGCCCTTCCTCAGAGACAACACCGAAAGAATCTGCGGACTGCAACCGATGATCAGCGACACCCACTGCCCTACCGACGCCACGCCTCGTACCCAAGTCACCGAGACGCAGGCAGAGATCGTAGGTGACAGGTGGCTCGTCAACACTCCGGTGCGTACCGCTACGCTGATCTACGACCAGCATGACACCGCCACCCGTATCAACTTGCTTGACCAGAGCATGTGGATCCAAGTACCGCGAGGGGCCATCCTTTACCTGGACGATTTGGCTTTGTACCATCTTCCGAGTGAAGAGTATCAGTCAGAGCTAGAAATCCCAGCCTTTTTCAAGGACCACAACTTCACCCTAGATCCAGAACTAGAACGGTGGATTGAAAAAGGGGGGCCTCAGCTCATTGACATTGCTCCCCTCGACACCGCCCTCCAAGCATTGTCCCGATTGCCTATCCGGAATACCTCGCCTGTTGTCCAAACCTGGACCGCAGCTGACACTGCGCTATGTATCTCCATGATCTTCGGCAATACCCTAACCCTGGGCATAGCCTTTCTCCTGTACAGAAAGTTCAACGAGATGAGAACCTCTACAGCCAAACTCACGACAGCTGTGTCTGGAGGTCGCCGATGGAAACCCTGGAGGGAGGGTACCACGCCAGAAGCAGATGCGAACCTCATCGAGCTGGTTCCTCAGCCATAATGAACACCTGCTATCCAACCGTCCCGATTCACCTGCCATCCGACCATTGTGATGGGGGTTGTCCGATAATGACCATAGGACATCATCCGACAAAAAGGGGGACTGTAACAGTAATGATTCAATCATTCAATGGCAGGGTAGACCAAAGTCTGAACTCCACACAGCCCTTGTGACTTTCCTAATCAAATCATACTCAAACAGAGGGCCTGTGTGTTGATGTAAGCATCTACGCTGATTAGATCCGAGGTGTCATCGTGTAGCCGCAAGAGATTGGAGCGTTGAACTATTTGGGCGTTGGCCATCCCCTCTATAAAGACAGGAGTGACCAACAACTCTTGGTACTTTTTGCCATTGGGAGAAGGAGCCCGTGGCATTCTTGCCACCACAAGGAACGGACCCCATGGCATGTCGCCATGGAGTGGGAAGACCAACCCTGGTCTTCCCAACCCTGAGAGAAGACCTCCCCGCACGGAGAGAGAAACCGGCAGACTTCTGAAGCGACTTCCCTAAACTTCACAGAACTTCTCCTGGGACCTGCAAAATCCTTAGCGAACTTCCCCGACGATTCGAACTCAGACACTAACACGAGAAAGCCTAATGCAAGTACTCTATTTCACATTTAAACTGCTTGTAAAAGGTTGTCTGAATTATTCCTGATCAACGGGACTACGAAGTTCTTGAGGGCTCTGGTGAAGATGCTGCAAAGCTGTCTCTCTCTCTCTCTCTCTCTCTCTCTCTCTCTCTCTCTCTCTCTCCCGTGTTAATTCTCTCTTTCCATCATTCTTTTTCCCTTATTCGTTAAGTTTCATGTTTCCTTGTTTGTACCATATTGTTTGTTTTCTCCTACATATATATGCATATTTCCCCCCGTGTGAATCACTTTGTAAACTGTAGTTGTTTTATTAAAACCCAATGATTGCATTTAAGTGAATCCGTATTGTTTTGCTCACAAATATCGAAGTCAATGAGACGTAAGATTTTAGTTACCCATTTAAGCTTGATTTTTCTGTATTACTACTTCAGTAATACAAATTGTACAAACATAAGAAATATTATTTGTCCTGATCAAACAGATTAATGTTTCTTAAGGTTTGTAAGATTGATAATTGATGAAGGAATCAATTTGGATAAAGGTTACTTTTAAATGATTAAAGGTTCCGTTATACGTTAATATTGTCTGTACAACAAGCAAATCATATTCATAGACCCATGAATATTGCTACCATTTGAATTAATTATTCCCCGAAACTCATTGTTGCTACAGGTGCATCCGTCCCCAAGATTGGTTTGCAGCGATCGACCTGAAGGACGCGTACTTTCATGTCTCGATTCTCCCACGACACAGGCCCTTTCTGCGCTTTGCTGTCGCCCCGTGTCTTTACGAAGGTAATGGAGGCGGCCATTGCTCCCATGAGAGAGCATGGTGTTCACATTCTCAACTATCTCGACGACTGGCTGATCCTTGCCCAGTCGCGGGAGCAGTTGTGCGAACACAGGGACATGGTGCTCAGTCACCTCAGCCAGTTGGGGCTTTGGGTCAACTGGGAGAAGAGCAAACTCTGTCCGACACAGAGGATCTCTTTTCTCGGTATGGAGATAGACTCGGTCGCCATTACAGCACGCCTCACCGAGGAGTGCGTCCAGTCAGTGTTGAACTGCTTGAATTAGTTCAAATGCAGGACAGCGGCACCACTGAAACATTTTCAGAGGCTCCTGGGGCATATGGCATCCGCAGCCGCAGTAACGCCGTTGGGATTGCTTCATATGAGACCGCTTCAACACTGGCTACACGACCGAGTCCCGAGATGGGCATGGCACAGCGGAACCCTCCGCGTCCAAGTGACTCCGAGGTGCCGCCAAACCTTCAGCCCATGGTCGGACCCTTCATTCTTACGGGCGGGAATTCCCCTAGAACAAGTGTCCAGGCATGCTGTTGTCTCCACGGATGCCTCATCCACCGGCTGGGGTGCCACGTACAACGGGCTTGCAGTTTCGGGTCTGTGGACGGGGCCTCAACTGCAATGGCATATCAATTGCCTCGAGTTGTTAACAGTTCATCTTGCACTCAGCCGCTTCAAAGTTCCGCTCAGAGGCAAGCACGTTCTGGTCCGTACGGACAACACTGCGGCCGTTGCGTACATCAGCAAACAAGGTGGTCTACGCTCCCGTAGCATGTCGCAACTTGCCCGCCATTTCCTCTTATGGAGTTAGAAGCATCTGAGGTCGCTTCGTGCCATTCACATTCCAGGCCTGCTCAATCGTGCAGCCGACAAGCTCTCACGACAGCCAGTGCTACCGGGAGAGTGGAGACTCCATCCCCAGGTGGTCCAGCTGATATGGAGTCGCTTCGGGACCGCACAGAAAGACCTGTTTGCTGCCCCGGACACGACCCATTGCCAGTGGTTCTATTCCCTCACCGAGGGGACCCTCGGCTCGGATGCCCTGGCACACAGCTGGCCCCGGGGCCTACGCAAATATACGTTTCCCCCAGTGAGCCTTCTCGCACAGACACTGTGCAAGGTCAGGGAGGACGAGGAGCAAGTCCTGTTGGTCGCTCCGTATTGGCCCAACCGGACTTGGTTCCCGGAACTAGTACTCCTCGCGACAGCACCTCCTTGGCCCATTCCTCTGAGGAAGGACCTCCTGACTCAGAGACGGGGCACCCTATGGCACCCGCGTCTGGACCTCTGGAAACTCCATGTCTGGTCCCTGGACGGGACGCGGAGGTTCTAGGTGACTTACCGCAAGCGGTAGTTGACACCATCGCTTCCGCTAGAGCCCCCTCAACGAGGCGCCTCTATGTGTTGAAGCGGAACCTGTTCGTCGATTGGTGTTCTTCTCGCCGAGAAGACCCCCGAAGATGTTCGATCAGGTCTGTGCTTTCCTTTCTACAAGATGGGTTGGAGCGAAGGCTATCTCCCTCCACCCTCCAAGTCTATGTTGCCGCTATTGCCGCTAATCATGATCTAGTAGATGGAAAGTCCTTAGGTAAGCACGATCTGATCGTCAGGTTCCTGAGGGGGGCGAGGAGACTAAATCCGCCTCGCCCTCCCTGTATACCCTCTTGGGACTTATCTCTGGTGCTAACCGCACTGCAGGGAGCGCCCTTTGAGCCTTTGCAGGCAGCAGAGTTAAAGATCCTGTCGTTAAAGACGGTACTCCTGACTGCGTTGGCCTCCATCAAGAGGGTAGGGGACCTGCAGGCATTTTCGGTCGACGAATCGTGCCTGGAATTCAGGCCTGGTAACTCTCATGTGATCATGAGACCCCGGCCTGGATATGTGCCCAAGGTTCCCACTACTCCCTTCCGGGATCAAGTGGTGAGCCTGCAAGCGTTGCCTTGGAGGAGGCAGACCCAGCCCTAGCTTTTCTCTGTCCCGTCCATGCTCTCCAGACTTACGTGGACAGAACGCAAAGCTTCAGGACCTCAGAGCAGCTCTTCGTCTGTTACGGAGGCCAGCAGAAGGGAAAGGCTGTCTCCAAGCAGAGGATGGCCCACTGGATAGTGGATTCCATCGTCTTGGCGTATGAATCCCAAGACGTGCCCTGCCCGCTCGGGTTAAGAGCTCACTCCACCAGGGGTGTTGCTTCTTCCTGGGCGCTGGCTCGGGCGCCTCGCTGACAGATATTTGTAGAGCTGCGGGCTGGGCGACACCTAACACGTTCGCTAGATTCTATAGCCTCCGTGTAGAGCCGGTATTTTCCTGCGCCTCGCTGACAGGTATTTGTAGAGCTGCGGGCTGGGCGACACCTAACACGTTCGCTAGATTCTATAGCCTCCGTGTAGAGCCGGTATCTTCCTGTGTGCTCACTTCCCATAGTCAGTAACACCGAAGTGCCTGTTCTTGTGTCGGCTTGCTGCGCCATTCTCCTCCTTACGGACCGGATGCGTGCGCTACCGCTCCAGTTGAGTTCCCCAGAATGGCGAACCCTGTTGAGTTCTCCATTACCCATGGCAGTCGGATGTGGCAGAGTTTCCGACGCAAGGTCTAACACTCGTATGCATTGGTGGAACTTGTGCCAGGCTGGGTTCCATACGTTGTGACCCCCACAGCGGTCCCAATGTGCCCAAGGTTCCCACTACTCCCTTCCAGGATCAAGTGGTGAGCCTGCAAGCGTTGCCTTGGAGGAGGCAGACCCAGCCCTAGCTTTTCTCTGTCCCGTCCATGCTCTCCAGACTTACGTGGACAGAACGCAAAGCTTCAGGACCTCAGAGCAGCTCTTCGTCTGTTACGGAGGCCAGCAGAAGGGAAAGGCTGTCTCCAAGCAGAGGATGGCCCACTGGATAGTGGATGCCATCGTTTTGGCGTATGAATCCCAAGACGTGCCCTGCGCGCTCGGGTTAAGAGCTCACTCCACCAGGGGTGTTGCTTCTTCCTGGGCGCTGGCTCGGGGCGCCTCGCTGACAGATATTTGTAGAGCTGCGGGCTGGGCGACACCTAACACGTTCGCTAGATTCTATAGCCTCCGTGTAGAGCCGGTATCTTCCTGTGTGCTCACTTCCCATAGTCAGTAACACCGAAGTGCCTGTTCTTGTGTCGGCTTGCTGCGCCATTCTCCTCCTTACGGACCGGATGCGTGCGCTACCGCTCCAGTTGTGTTCCCCAGAATGGCGAACCCTGTTGAGTCCTCGGTTACCCATGGCAGTCGGATGTGGCGGAGTGTCCGACGCCAGGTCTAACACTCGTTAGACTGTTGTAACACTCGCTGTACCATCACTGCATGGCCGAATCACTAAGTTCGGCTCCTCAGTGAAAAACAGCGTGCATTCGCTCTCGCTTCCTGTTTATACCCGCGGCGCGGGGCTCAGCGCGAGATGCAAATCTCGCACGCCAATTGTTCATTGGCCGGTTCTATATAGCTCGAAGCTGATAGGGGCTCCCAGAAGTGATCCCAATTCGTCGGTGACGTCCGACGTATGTCTCCGTTCCCTCCTTCAGGGAACGAGGGTTACCATACGTAACCGAGACGTTTATGTGTGATCAATAATAGCCATTATAAGTAAAAAGTATAAGAAGCTATACAAGAAATAAAGCAAACAATTCAGTCAAACAAAGTCAGCGCTAGTAGGCTACAACGGTAAAGTTAAATAGCCTAATAATATAAAGTTATGAAACTTCACTTTGTTCTCAGCCAAAATTATTTGCCAGGGAACAAATTATAGATTCATGAGACCAAAGACCGCCCGTTAGGTCTACACAAGATGAATTATATCTCATGTTTAACCACTACAGAGACATCAGAGTCAGAGGCAGACGTCAGAAGGACTAGCTGAGGAAAGGCTGCTCTCCCCAGGGTTAAGGGTGAGCGCCGCTGATCCACTGGATCTCACAAATTCGAAAACGCAAGATAAAATTTTCAAATAGATGCTATTTTTATAAATAAACCACAGTTATGAGCTTTAAACAATTACATTCTCGCCGGAAAAACTCTTAAAACTACATTTTGTGACACATTAACAGCTCTTTTTATACTGTTGTCTGAGGTCAACTTATGACATTCGAGTGGTTTTTACATTCAAAAACATCATAATGAATAAGTAGTAGGTTATTTTCTACCCTGGTTTTGATGCTCTCTCCTCGTACGCTCTGTTTTTATGGGTGTGCCACATTGAAGACTTGGAAGTAAACGCCCACTGCTATGATTGGATAACAGTTTTGTATTTTATAATGAGCTTTGGCTCCCTTACACATGAGGAATTGTTTTGAATACCTCCAATGTGGAGAAACGGCAACCGGAATGATTTGCCCACAGGGTTGTTCTTTGAAACGACAGAGGGCGACTCTGGGTAATTGTTCTGTCAGGAAACAGAGAAGAACATACGTGACAATGTTTACTTCAGTAAACTTGACCAAAACCACACTACGAAAAGCCTTAAAAAAGGCTTCAGATGGCACTGATGCCCTGGAACACAGAGATAACACCTCGCTAGAGTGGCCAGCGCCTTTCATTTGCTTTCCACCCGTCAGGAGCTTGTACTACTGCTGTATTTTAATACCGCGTAGCGTATTTTGCAATCGGTCAAAGTTCTTACGTGTAGAGCCGGTATCTTCCTGTGTGCTCACTTCCCATAGTCAGTAACACCGAAGTGCCTGTTCTTGTGTCGGCTTGCTGCGCCATTCTCCTCCTTACGGACCGGATGCGTGCGCTACCGCTCCAGTTGAGTTCCCCAGAATGGCGAACCCTGTTGAGTCCTCCATTACCCATGGCAGTCGGATGTGGCAGAGTTTCCGACGCAAGGTCTAACACTCGTATGCATTGGTGGAACTTGTGCCAGGCTGGGTTCCATACGTTGTGACCCCCACAGCGGTCCCAATGTGCCCAAGGTTCCCACTACTCCCTTCCAGGATCAAGTGGTGAGCCTGCAAGCGTTGCCTTGGAGGAGGCAGACCCAGCCCTAGCTTTTCTCTGTCCCGTCCATGCTCTCCAGACTTACGTGGACAGAACGCAAAGCTTCAGGACCTCAGAGCAGCTCTTCGTCTGTTACGGAGGCCAGCAGAAGGGAAAGGCTGTCTCCAAGCAGAGGATGGCCCACTGGATAGTGGATGCCATCGTTTTGGCGTATGAATCCCAAGACGTGCCCTGCGCGCTCGGGTTAAGAGCTCACTCCACCAGGGGTGTTGCTTCTTCCTGGGCGCTGGCTCGGGGCGCCTCGCTGACAGATATTTGTAGAGCTGCGGGCTGGGCGACACCTAACACGTTCGCTAGATTCTATAGCCTCCGTGTAGAGCCGGTATCTTCCTGTGTGCTCACTTCCCATAGTCAGTAACACCGAAGTGCCTGTTCTTGTGTCGGCTTGCTGCGCCATTCTCCTCCTTACGGACCGGATGCGTGCGCTACCGCTCCAGTTGTGTTCCCCAGAATGGCGAACCCTGTTGAGTCCTCGGTTACCCATGGCAGTCGGATGTGGCGGAGTGTCCGACGCCAGGTCTAACACTCGTTAGACTGTTGTAACACTCGCTGTACCATCACTGCATGGCCGAATCACTAATTTCGGCTCCTCAGTGAAAAACAGCGTGCATTCGCTCTCGCTTCCTGTTTATACCCGCGGCGCGGGGCTCAGCGCGAGATGCAAATCTCGCACGCCAATTGTTCATTGGCCGGTTCTATATAGCTCGAAGCTGATAGGGGCTCCCAGAAGTGATCCCAATTCGTCGGTGACGTCCGACGTACGTCTCCGTTCCCTCCTTCAGGGAACGAGGGTTACCATACGTAACCGAGACGTTTATGTGTGATCAATAATAGCCATTATAAGTAAAAAGTATAAGAAGCTATACAAGAAATAAAGCAAACAATTCAGTCAAACAAAGTCAGCGCTAGTAGGCTACAACGGTAAAGTTAAATAGCCTAATAATATAAAGTTATGAAACTTCACTTTGTTCTCAGCCAAAATTATTTGCCAGGGAACAAATTATAGATTCATGAGACCAAAGACCGCCCGTTAGGTCTACACAAGATGAATTATATCTCATGTTTAACCACTACAGAGACATCAGAGTCAGAGGCAGACGTCAGAAGGACTAGCTGAGGAAAGGCTGCTCTCCCCAGGGTTAAGGGTGAGCGCCGCTGATCCACTGGATCTCACAAATTCGAAAACGCAAGATAAAATTTTCAAATAGATGCTATTTTTATAAATAAACCACAGTTATGAGCTTTAAACAATTACATTCTCGCCGGAAAAAATCTTAAAACTACATTTTGTGACACATTAACAGCTCTTTTTATACTGTTGTCTGAGGTCAACTTATGACATTCGAGTGGTTTTTACATTCAAAAACATCATAATGAATAAGTAGTAGGTTATTTTCTACCCTGGTTTTGATGCTCTCTCCTCGTACGCTCTGTTTTTATGGGTGTGCCACATTGAAGACTTGGAAGTAAACGCCCACTGCTATGATTGGATAACAGTTTTGTATTTTATAATGAGCTTTGGCTCCCTTACACATGAGGAATTGTTTTGAATACCTCCAATGTGGAGAAACGGCAACCGGAATGATTTGCCCACAGGGTTGTTCTTTGAAACGACAGAGGGCGACTCTGGGTAATTGTTCTGTCAGGAAACAGAGAAGAACATACGTGACAATGTTTACTTCAGTAAACTTGACCAAAACCACACTACGAAAAGCCTTAAAAAAGGCTTCAGATGGCACTGATGCCCTGGAACACAGAGATAACACCTCGCTAGAGTGGTCAGCGCCTTTCATTTGCTTTCCACCCGTCAGGAGCTTGTACTACTGCTGTATTTTAATACCGCGTAGCGTATTTTGCAATCGGTCAAAGTTCTTACTTTCGGTTAACTGTTAAACGGTCAATATGAGCCTCCCTACACTGCTGTGGATGTTGTTTACTTCATTAATGTGTTTACTGTGAAAATGGACTGAGGATGGGAGTAGGATTCTGTATTCGGCTTCGGATTCAGCAGAATCTTAACCAGTGGATTTGGTATTCAGCCGAATGCCAAAAATCTGGGTTCCGTGCATCCCTAATTTTAACTAAGTAATTTGAACAAGCAGCATTTTTTCAGAGTGGTTGAACTAAGAAAAATTAGGTTAGTACTTTGGTTGAAAATTAAAGTAAGTTCACCTCACTTTCAAAAAGTTATTTCAAATAAACATAAGCTCCAATAACTTTACATTTGTCAAGCTGAAAATACTTTATATGCCAGGTAACTGAGAAAGTGCAAAAAGGTAACTCAAAAAGTGAATACATTTTTTTTTACAGTGCATGTCCTATCTAACGGCATTTTTTGTGCTCTAGTTTGTTTTTTCTGTATAATCATGGAATGGATTACTTAAAGAGTAGCATGGGAAAATGTCCGAACTCATTATTGTGAATAGATCAGAAAAATGAAGGTTCCTAGCTGGGAGTTAAAGATCAGGAAGAGGATCTCCAGCTCCTTCCTGCCATTCATGAAGAAACTCAGACTCCAGGACCAACCAGGAACCACAAACTGAGCCAGTTGTTTAAATGCCTTTAGTTTTCTTGCCTTCAACAGGCCAGGTGAAGAACGTTTATAACTAGAACTTACTGCTAGCATGACACAAACAGGACCCAGAAAACTACAGATAAAACCTTTATCCTCTTTAATCAAGCAGCTGTTTAGAGGAAAACACAACATAAATACTAATGGAAAATTGACTGTTGAAATATTACAGTATATAGGTGCATATACAACACATATACAAGTGCTGGTCATATAATTAGAATATCATCAAAAAGTTGATTTATTTCACTAATTCCATTCAAAAAGTGAAACTTGTATATTACATCCATTCATTACACACAGACTGATATATTTCAAACATTTATTTCTTTTAATTTTGATGATTATAACAGACAACTAAGGAAAATACCAAATTCAGTATCTCAGAAAATTAGAATATTGTGAAAAGGTTCAATATTGAAGACACCTGGTGCCACACTCTAATCAGCTAATTAACTCAAAACACCTGCAAAGGCCCTTAATGGTCTCTCAGTCTAGTTCTGTAGGCTACACAATCATGGGGAAGACTGCTGACTTGACAGTTGTCCAAAAGACGACAATTGACACCTTGCACAAGGAGGGCAAGACACAAAAGGTCATTGCAAAAAAGGCTGGCTGTTCACAGAGCTCATTATTAGAGAGGCGAAGGGAAGGAAAAGATGTGGTAGAAAAAAGTGTACAAGCAATAGGGATAACCGCACCCTGGAGAGGATTGTGAAACAAAACCCATTCAAAAATGTGGGGGAGATTCACAAAGAGTGGACTGGAGCTGGAGTCAGTGCTTCACAGACCAGAACCACTATGCACAGACGTATGCAAGACATGGATTTCAGCTGTCACATTCCTTGTGTCAAGCCACTCTTGAATAACAGACAGCGTCAGAAGCGCCTCTCCTGTGCTAAAGACATAAAGGGAAAAAAGTGGTCTAAAGTTATGTTCTCTGATGAAAGTAAATTTTGCATTTCCTTTGGAAATCAGGGTCCCAGAGTCTGGAGGAAGAGAGGAGAGGCACACAATCCACGTTGCTTGAGGTCCAGTGCAAAGTTTCCACAGTCAGTGATGGTTTGGGGTGCCATGTAATCTGCTGGTGTTGGTCCGCTGTGTTTTCTGAGGTCCAAGGTCAAACCAGCTGTATACCAGAAAGTTTTAGAGCACTTCATTCTTCCTAGTGCTGACCAACTTTATGGAGATGCAGATTTTATTTTCCAACAGGACTTGGCACCTGCACACAGTGCCAAAGTCACCAGTACCTGGTTTAAGGACCATGGTATCCCTGTTCTTAATTGGCCAGCAAACTCGCCTGACCTTAACTCCATAGAAAATCTATGGGGTATTGTGAAGAGGAAGATGCGATATGCCAGACCCAACAATGCAGAAGAGCTGAAGGCCACTATCAGAGCAACCTGGGCTCTCATAACACCTGAGCAGTGCCACAGACTGATCGACTCCATGCCACGCCGCATTGCTGCAGTAATTCAGGCAAAAGGAGCCCCAACTAAGTATTGAGTGCTGTACATGCTCATACTTTTCATGTTCATACTTTTCAGTTGGCCAAGATTTCTAAAAATCCTTTCTTTGTATTGGTCTTAAGTAATATTCTAATTTTCTGAGATACTGAATTTGGGATTTTCCTTAGTTGTCTGTTATAATCATTAAAATTAAAATAAATAAAAATTTAAAATATATCAGTCTGTGTGTAATGAATTAATATAATAAACAAGTTTCACTTTTTGAACGGAATTAGTGAAATAAATCAACTTTTTAATGATATTCTGATTATATGACCAGCACCTGTATGTGTGACTCTGTGAGTGGTATATTATCTCATGTCACAAAATCCCCAAGCTGTTTTATTTCCTTCTAATTAAATTAGATTAAAACAACACCAACAACAACAACAACTCATTGTTCACTGCCACAGCAGTCAGGCACGCCCACCACAACCATAGCAACCGCATATACAATAACACAGGAATCTATTGGTAGAAACCTCTATTTTTTGGAGCCAATCTGTGATACAGATGAAGAGCAGCATAGATTCAATGAACATCCACATTTAGCCAGAGAGAAAGAGAAAGTGGAGAAGGCCTGATATCATGGCACACAACACCTCAGCAGTAGGTACCTGGATAAGGCCACGGAGGCCACACCGCCATGATCCCTTGAACTTCCTGCACCGCCATGGTCCCTTGAACTTCCTACGCCTCCATGGCTTCCTGAACTACAATAAAACTAAATATGTCATAAAACACCACTCTGCCTGTTTTCATTTTCATTTAAAAAATCTTAAACATATTAATAGCCACATAAATGTGGTTCAGGCAACGCATACCTTCATTATTTGCACTGCATGTATATTTATAACAAAACTAAATATAAAACACAACCATGCCTCTTTTCGTTTACATAAAAAAGAAAAGAAAAGAAAAAAAATGTATATGTGGTTCAGACAATGAGTGTGTGCATATACAGTACATGGTTATCACTGTAATAAAATTAAATATGACATAAAACACAACCCAGTCTCTTTTTGTTAAATGTCAGTTTATGTGAGATCAATAATAGCCATTATAAAAGTATAAGTAAAAGGTATTAGAAGCTATACAAGAAATAAAGCAAACAATTCAGTCAAACAAAGTCAGCGCTAGTAGGCTACAACGGTAAAGTTAAATAGCCTAATAATATAAAGTTATGAAACTTCACTTTCTCTCAGCCGCAATTATTTGCCAGGGAACAAATTAGAGATTCATGAGACCAAAGACCGCCCGTTAGGTCTACACAAGATGAATTATATCTCATGTTTAACCACTACAGAGACATCAGAGTCAGAGGCAGACGTCAGAAGGACAGGCTGCTCTCGCTGGGGTTAATGAGTCCTGAGCGCCGCTGATCCACTGGATCTTGCAACTACAAAAACGCAAGATCAAATTTTCAAATAGACGCTATTTTTATAAATAAACCACAGTTATGAGCTTTAAACAATTACATTCTCGCCGGAAAAACTCTTAAAACTACATTTTGTGACACATTAACAGCTTTTTTTATACTGTTGTCTGAGGTCAACTTATGACATTCAAGTGTTTTTTACATTCAAAAACATCATAATGAATAAGTAGTAGGCTATTTTCTACCCTGGTTTTGATGCTCTCTCCTCGTACGCTCTGTTTTTATGGGTGTGCCACATTGAAGACTTGGAAGTAAACGCCCACTGCTATGATTGGATAACAGTTTTGCATTTTATAATGAGGTTCGGCTCCCTTACACATGAGGAATTGTTTTGAAAACTTCCAATGTGGAGAAACGGCAACCGGAATGATTTGCCCACAGGGTTGTTCTTTGAAATGACAGAGGGTGACTCGGGGTAATTGTTCTGTCAGGAAACAGCGGCGAGAAGAACATACGTGACAATGTTTACTTCAGTAAACTTGACCAAAACCACACTACGAAAAGCCTTAAAAAAGGCTTCAGATGGCACTGATGCCCTGGAACACAGAGATAACACCTCGCTAGAGTGGCCAGCGCCTTTCATTTGCTTTCCACCCGTCAATCGGTCAAAGTTCTTACTTTCGGTTAACAGTTAAATGGTCAATATGAGCGTCCCTACACTGCTGTGGACATTGTTTACTTCATTAATGTGTTTACTGTGATAATGGACTGAGGATGGGAGTAGGATTCTGTATTCGGCTTCGGATTCAGCAGAATCTTAACCAGTGGATTTGGTATTCAGCCAAATCCCAAAAATCTGGATTCCGTGCATCCCTAATTTTAAGTAATTTGAACAAGCAGCATTTTTTCAGAGTGGTTGAACTAAGAAAAATTAGGTTAGTACTTTGGTATTGAAAATTAAAGTAAGTTCACCTTACTTTCATTAAGTTATTTCAAATAAACATTATAAGTTCCAATAACTTTACATTTGTCAAGCTGAAAATACTTTACACTCACCTAAAGGATTATTAGGAACACCTGTTCAATTTCTCATTAATGCAATTATCTAATCAACCAATCACATGGCAGTTGCTTCAATGCATTTAGGGGTGTGGTCCTGGTCAAGACAATCTCCTGAACTCCAAACTGAATGTCAGAATGGGAAAGAAAGGTGATTTAAGCAATTTTGAGCGTGGCATGGTTGTTGATGCCAGACGGGCCGGTTTGAGTATTTCAAAATCTGCTCAGGGATTTTCACGCACAACCATTTCTAGGGTTTACAAAGAATGGTGTGAAAAGGGAAAAACATCCAGTATGCGGCAGTCCTGTGGACGAAAATGCCTTGTTGATGCTAGAGGTCAGAGGAGAATGGGCCGACTGATTCAAGCTGATAGAAGAGCAACTTTGACTGAAATAACCACTCGTTACAACCAAGGTATGCAGCAAAGCATTTGTGAAGCCACAACACGCACAACCTTGAGGCGGATGGGCTACAACAGCAGAAGACCCCACCGGGTGCCACTCATCTCCACTACAAATAGGAAAAAGAGGCTACAATTTGCACGAGCTCACCAAAATTGGACAGTTGAAGACTGGAAAAATGTTGCCTGGTCTGATGAGTCTCGATTTCTGTTGAGACATTCAGATGGTAGAGTCAGAATTTGGCGTAAATAGAATGAGAACATGGATCCATCATGCCTTGTTACCACTGTGCAGGCTGGTGGTGGTGGTGTAATGGTGTAGGGGATGTTTTCTTGGCACACTTTAGGCCCCTTAGTGCCAATTGGGCATTGTTTAAATGCCACAGCCTACCTGAGCATTGTTTCTGACCATGTCCATCCCTTTATGACCACCATGTCCCCATCCTCTGATGGCTACTTCCAGCAGGATAATGCACCATGTCACAAAGCTCCAATCATTTCAAATTGGTTTCTTGAACATGACAATGAGTTCACTGGACTAAAATGGCCCCCACAGTCACCAGATCTCAACCCAATAGAGCATCTTTGGGATGGAGGATGGAGAGGTGGTGGTCCAGTGGGTTAAACCACTTAACTGATATGCAGAAGGTTGCTGGTTGCTTGAGCAAGGACACACCACGTTGCTCCAGGGGGATTGTCCCTGTAATAAGTGCACTGTAAGTCGCTTTGGATAAAAGCGTCTGCCAAATGCATAAATGTAAAAAATGTGGTGGAACGGGAGCTTTGTGCCTTGGATGTGCATCCCACAAATCTCCATCAACTGCAAGATGCTATCCTATCAATATGGGCCAACATTTCTAAAGAATGCTTTCAGCACCTTGTTGAATCAATGCCACGTAGAATTAAGGCAGTTCTGAAGGCGAAAGGGGGTCAAACACAGTATTAGTATGGTCAGGGCCGTTTGAAGGACTTTGGGGGCCCCAAGCAAAATGGACATGGAGGCCCCCCCCACCCCCGCACGCACGCACGCAAAGCGTACAGGAACCACAGCATAGCCATACAGTTTAAGTTCACGCATACTTTATATAAATAAAAAAGTTTTTACAGTGCAAATACTGTTGTTGCATATACTGTGCATAAATATAAAAAAAATGTTACAGTGCAAATACTGTTGTGGCACATACTGTGCATAAATTAAAAAAAATACAGTGCAAATACTGCTGTTGCACATACTGTGCATAAATTTAAAAAAAATACAGTGCAAATACTGCTGTGGCACATACTGTGCATAAATTAAAAAAAATACAGTGCAAATACTGCTGTTGCACATACTGTGCATAAATTTAAAAAAAATACAGTGCAAATACTGCTGTGGCACATACTGTGCATAAATAAAAAAAAATACAGTGCAAATACTGTTGTGGCACATACTGTGCATAAATTTAAAAAAAAATACAGTGCAAATACTGCTGTGGCACATACTGTGCATAAATAAAAAAAAATACAGTGCAAATACTGCTGTGGCACATACTGTGCATAAATTTAAAAAAAATACAGTGCAAATACTGCTGTGGCACATACTGTGCATAACATTTTTAAATTACATTTTTCAACAACTGAACATTTGCAAAATGTTAATTAATGTTAATTTGATAGTTAATTAATCTTTAGTTAATTGTCATTTAACTGTTAGCAAACATTCTTTTTACTGTTAACAAACAATTAAATTATAATTAAATGTTTACTAATTATTAGTAATGCTGTAAATTAACAGTTTATTGTAACACACATTATATCTATCATATAATATATTAGGTATCGGGTAATGATTAAAAAATTTTTGTAAACCTTTAAGAAACCATTTTTAAAACATCTATAAACATTACATAGATAGATGGACCAGATATTCCTAACACTTAGTTAAGGGTTACTAGTTGGTTTGTAAACTGTCTATAAACATTATCTGGATGGTTATTATAAAGTTGCAACAGATGACTATAAATAATACCTTGTTAAATAGTTAATAAACAATACCAGTAAAACATGTGGGTTGTCCTGAATACTGTACTTCAAAATGTAACAGTGTAAATATTGCCACACAGAATAAAGTAACTGTTCAAGGTCCATTGGTAACTTATTAAAATAATGTCATATATTTGCATAAACTGTAAAATCATGTTCCTCTGCCTCTTTCTGGTTAAATAATGTTTATAATACCTAATAGTTAATATAGCATGCTATATTAACTATTCCAGGTTATTTATGCATAGCATAAACAATAGTTAGTAGCCTATAGCATGCTATGCCACTTTAATCAAAACCTATTACAATGCTATAGCAATGTCATGTCATTAAATATGATAAACAGTGATTCTGGAACAGATCTGCGTCTTCGGTCCGTGTATATTTTGGCCATTTGATTTTCCTTATAGAAACGGGTATTAAAAAACAAAAAAAGGCTCCTTTTTCGTTTTTTCGTTTTTTAAACAAAACGAAAAACAAGAATTCAGCTCGATTTTTCGTTTTTCATTAAAAAGGAGGAAAATTAATAAACGGCTTGAATATTCGATTTCTAGACGTGGGCGGGAATTATACGCCCCTTTCTGCTGATTGGTCAGCCGAAGATCAAACTGTTCCATCATCAGTACTTCCTCAGTTCCGCACAGCAGAATAATAGTCCTGCGCTGCTACAGCTGTATGGATTACCGCGTTTATTGCAGCTACATTTAATCTTTTATTCATCAAACAACCAGACTAACAAATGGCTCGACACAACACGTACCAGGGCAGAGCCTATACAGGGCTTTCTTCTGTGTAGATAGAAATTCACATACACTTCGCATTAGCTGGGCATGGCAGGATAGGCCTATGTGACGGCTGTCATAACCTACCCTGGTTGCCCAGTAAAAATAAATTAATTAATTAATTAATTAATTAGTTGTAAATTAAATATTTTAATCACTAATACAAATAAATAGATTAAGATATAAATTAATTAGTTGTAAATTAAATATTTTAAACACTAATACAAAAAGGAAAGAATAATGCATTGATGTAGACTATGGCCTATAACATTCACGCAAGAACTGTCATTCTGACTAACTGACAACCATAGAACAACAGATATGTTAAAAAAACAAAAATGTATTAACATTTATTATAATTTATATCTTAAAGAATGTGCTTGTGCGTGTAGCAAGCTGCTGCACACACACACACGCACACAGGACTGCAACACAAGATTTCCACTTGCCATTTTGGTTTGTTTCTCACCAGCAAACCCTATAGAAGCTATAGCCTACCTTCAGAACGCTTGGGATTTAACCTACGACACAAGTTGCATAGGATTATTTTACAAATTTGCATCCGCTTGAAAAAAATTGATGGGCAAATGCGAGTAAATGCGTATTCTTGACGCGTTTATTGCAACTTGGATTTCATCTCTTTCTCATTAAACCACCAGACTAACGAATGGCTCGACACAACACGTCCCGGGCAGAGCCTATACAGGAGTTTATTCTGTGAAGACCAGCGGCTTTAGACCAGCAAAGTGCCAGGGGGTCCGCGAATTTGCTATAGCCTATCATACCGTATTTTTCACATTTTTTATTATCATGAAACATGCTGTGATTTATTCCAAAGTGACTAAATAATGCATTTAACCTCAAATAATCTAAATGTTGACTTTTAAAAGTAGACTCGTTCGCTTTAGGCTATTTTGTGTCATGTTTGTGGTGTGAGCCAGATGTTCAAGGAGACCGAGGC
Organism: Romanogobio albipinnatus; assembly: GCA_023566225.1. NCBI lineage: Eukaryota > Metazoa > Chordata > Actinopteri > Cypriniformes > Gobionidae > Romanogobio > Romanogobio albipinnatus. The sequence goes on from CM042245.1 coordinate 5,870,656, forward strand.
GCACGCAGCGCATCCTGTTTTATTTATTTTTCAAAGGCATGACTTTGTAGTCGTTTTAAATGTGCCCAAATAAAATATACATTTTACTGTTTCCATGATGATTATGATGTCCTACTCATCTGTAGCCTATATGATGATGACAATATTAGGCTAAGTTATTTCCAAATTAGAAAAAATCTAATTTGGTGCCCGCGCCTCACATTATTATCAAAATAAAACACAGACAGCCAAACATTTAAAAAAGATTCTGCTTTATTTCTTTTGTACAATGGTCAATGGTTACAAATGGTCTGTTGGGCAAGTAGAATGCGCATAGCCTGTGGTGGTGTTGTAGCTATTTTATTTACCAGTAGCCTATTTTATACTAATTCTGAATGTAGGCTAATAATAAAGTGCAGTTTTAACAACGATGCAACGCGCGCGCATCTCTCAACATGACCAGGTGTGACACTCAGGTGCGACTTATTTTCTGGCAAAAAGCGACAGTCGACTATAAAAGTTGCAGGCTATTAATACAAAAATCATAGGATGGAGGCCATTTGCACACACACACACACACACACACAACAAAAACATATTGTGTTCATTGCCCCACCCACATTAATTTTGGGCTGAATCACTGTTATAATTAGGCTATGAGGTCCTTGTAAATTTAAAATCCACTTATGGCTATATGCAGGTAAAAGAGACATAGGCTAGGCTATTGTAAGTGTTTATTTCATAAATGAATGTAGGCTACCTCGCATCTCACTTCTTTGGCCTGTTTTGTTTGGATGGCCAACTCACAATCTGTGTGAAAGCTGCGGGACACACAGGACATGGAGAGAACGCACATGATGTGCTTTGGAAATTTAATTGGCAGAGAAAATAACACACACCGTTTTGCTTGACATCAATTAACACTCACTATTAACAAGATAAACTCAAAAACAAAAGGTAGCTATAACAGCTGCGTATTTCCTGAACACTTCAATAGGCCTACTGGTCTGCGCTTGACTGTTGGCGTGTTTATCTGCTTTAGTTTATTGAACTCATCGCAACTTAGGCTATTGGAACTGTGTGACCTGTTGTTCTCCGGTTGTCAGAATGACAGTTCTTGTGTGAACATTATAGGCCCAACATACCCAAGTCAATGCATTATTTTTTTCATATTTAATTTAAAACTAATTATATTAATTTATATTTTAATTATTATTATTTTTTAAACACTGGGCAACCGGAGTGGACAGCCGTCATATAGACCTAGCCTGCCATACCCAGCTGATGCGAAGTGTAGGACTATGTGAATTTCTATCTACACAGAAGAAAGCCCTGTATAGGCTCTGCCCCGGTACGTGTTGTGTCAAGCCATTCGTTAGTCTGGTTGTTTGATGAATAAAAGATTAAATGTAGCTGCAATAAACGCGGTAATCCATACAGCTGTAGCAGCGCAGGACTATTATTCTGCTGTGCGGAACTGAGGAAGTACCGATGACGGAACAGTTTGATCTTCGGCTGACCAATCAGCAGAAAGGGGCGTATAATTCCCGCCCACGTCTAGAAATCGAATATTCAAGCCGTTTATTAATTTTCCTCCTTTTTAATGAAAAACGAAAAATCGAGCTGAATTCTTGTTTTTCGTTTTGTTTAAAAAACGAAAAAACGAAAAAGGAGCCTTTTTTTGTTTTTTAATACCCGTTTCTATAAGGAAAATCAAATGGCCAAAATATACACGGACCGTCTTCCTTATCCCGTTAAAAAACATATTACAGTATGTAAGTTAATCATATTCCGTCCGTTCGAAGAAAAACTGTTCGTTACAAGCAGCATTTGCTGTCAGGCAGGTAAGTTAGCTAACATAAACATATTTTTGCTAGCCTACCTGCTGCAAAATTACACAATTTTTGTAGAAGACAAGTAGAGCTATTTTATCCAGTGTAATTTATCACTTACCACTATCTTGTTTCTTCTTATCCTCCTCTTCTTTTCTCTTTTTTCTTTTTTGGCTTCCTGAAGCATAATTCCGCTTCATGATGCCTGCCGAGTGCAGAGGATGTTTTGTATTTTGCCGCTGCAGAGATCGCGTGATTGGCTGCTGTCAGCGACTACTGAGAGGGGCCCATTGAGGGGGATCCCGATAACAGTGTCATTGCACTTTACTGCATTGACTATCAAAGGGGCGCTCACGCAGTTTGTCGTTGCATTTTATTCTTAACATGTCGTTGTCTTGGGGCCCCAGGCCAGCTCGGGGCCCCAAGCAATTGCTTGGTTTGCCTGCCTTGTGGCGACGGGCCTGAGTATGGTGTTCCTAAAAATCCTTTAGGTGTATATGCTAAGTAACTGATAAAGTGCAAAAAGATGAATATATTTTTGTTTTACAGTGCATGCCCTATCTAACGGCATTTATTGTGCTGTAGTTTTTTTGTTTTTTTTACTGAATAGTCATGAAATGGATTACTTAAAGAGTAGCATGGGGAAATGTCCGAACTCATTATTGTGAATAGATCAGAAAGATGAAGGTTCCCAGCTGGAAGTTAAAGATCAGGAAGAGGATCTCCAGCTCCTTCCTGCCATTCGTGAAGAAACTCAGACTCCAGGACCAACCAGGAACCACAAACTGAGCCAGTTGTTTAAATGCCTTTAGAGAAACTGAGGAAGAGTTTTCTTGCCTTCAACAGGCCAGGTGAAGAACGTTTATAACTAGAACTTACTGCTAGCATGACACAAACAGGACCCAGAAAACTACAGATAAAACCTCTATCCTCTTTAATCAAGCAGCTGTTTAGAGGAAAACACAACATAAATACTAATGGAAAATTGACTGTTGAAATATTACAGTGTATGTGTGACTCAGTGAGCTGTATATTATCTCATGTCACAAAATCCCCAAGCTGTTTTATTTCCGTCTAATTAAATTAGATTAAAACAACACCAACAACAACAACAACTCATTGTTCACTGCCACAGCAGTCAGGCACGCCCACCACAACCATAGCAACCGCATATACAATAACACAGGAATCTATTGGTAGAAACCTCTATTTTTTGGAGCCAATCTGTGATACAGATGAAGAGCAGCATAGATTCAATGAACATCCACATTTAGCCAGAGAGAAAGAGAAAGTGGAGAAGGCCTGATATCATGGCACACAACACCTCAGCAGTAGGTACCTTGATAAGGCCACGGAGGCCACACCGCCATGATCCCTTGAACTTCCTGCACCGCCATGACTTCCTGAACTACAATAAAACTAAATATGTCATAAAACACCACTCTGCCTGTTTTCATACATAAAACATTTTTTACATAAAAAAGATGAATGTTAATATGTGGTTCAGACAATAAGTGTGCATATATATGATTATCACTGTAATAAAATGAAATATGACATAAATCACAACCAAGTCTCTTTTTGTCAAATGTCAGTTTAAATAATCAATAAGTAAAAGGTATAAGAAGCTATACAAGAAATAAAGCAAACAATTCAGTCAGCGCTAGTAGGTACAACGGTAAAGTTAAATAGCCTAATAATATAAAGTTATGAAACTTCACTTTGCTCTCAGCCGAAATTATTTGCCAGGGAACAAATTATAGATTCATGAGACCAAAGACCGTTAGGTCTACACAAGATGAATTATATCACTAAGGTTGTATTTATTTGATCAAAAATACAGTACAGCAGTGATATTGTGAAATATTACAACATAAAATGTAAAAACATGTTTATATTTTAATATATTTCAAAATGTAATTTATTCCTGTGAACAAAGCTGAATTTTCAGCATAATTACTCCTGTCTTCAGTGTCACATGTTTTTCAGAAATAATTGTAATATTCTAATAATACAACAATGTACCGTTTGTTTTATGTTTTATATTACGTTATATTAGATTTTACAATGTATAAAAGAACTGTCATGCTGTACAGTAACTGTAACATTTCATTTGCTGTCGATTATATAATACATCCATGTTAGTGGAAGGCCAGTGGCAGTAATAATTCATTTTCTTGAGAACATGCTTGCCCATAAAGCAAACATTAATAAAATTAGCAATAATACAACTAGCTGAAACTATACCCTGTACATTTTGTACTCTAAAAAGGACAAAAGGTTTCATAAACAATTTTCCAACATTTGGAAGACATTATTTTACATTAATTATAAGTACATCTATTAAATGTAGATATGTTTCTGACAGTTACAGTTCTATTGACCTGCTACTCTTTTGCATGTTTACATGTGAACTGTACATTTCAAACAACACCCAGTTGAAGAAACTAGAACAAGCCATGTTTATTCGACTTAACAAAATGGACCAAAAGCTGTCAGCCATCGAAACCCTTTTAAGTGTTGACCAGCCAATCTGAGAGTTTCTGCTTAATCCTTGCCATAGCACGCAAGAACTGGAGGATTTGTGCTTGAGGATGAAGGACAGAATACAGGACAAAACTGTAAGTAAATTTAACAGCAGATTATAGTTGTGGGGTTTTTTATCACCTGAAATGTGCTGTGACATATATAAGTGCACATACACTATGCACACGCCATATCGGTTTGCATTGCAATGGTTCAATTTAAACTGTTGTACAATACAGTTTTGAGCATATGAAGGACGCTGTTTTACCTGGATTATAAGGATGAAGCCTCATTTACATAAATAATCAGTCCTTCCAGAAAAATTAGGGGTTTTTTTGTGATTGTTGCGGGCAAAAATCCTTGATTATGCGGCACGTTTTCTTAAAAAATGCGATGGAAAATGCGGGATATTTATGCAATTTTATGCAATAAAACTTGCAAAAACTGCGGTTTGATGAAAAAGAGAATATTTTTAATTGAATATTTAAGTTCTCATCTTGTTTTATTGAAGACCTTAATAAACACATGGCTCAATTTGGACCGATTTCAAAACAATGCATCATGAAGCTTCGAAGCGTTATGAATCATTGAGTCGATTCATGATTCGGATCGCGTGTCAAACTGCTGAAATACGTGATTTTGGCGATCCGAACCGCTGAATCGACTCACTGATTCATAACGCTTCAAACCGCTGAATCAACTCACTGATTCATAACGCTTCAAACCACTGAATCGACTCACTGATTCATAACGCTTCAAACCGCTGAATCGACTCACTGATTCATAACGCTCCGAACCGCTGAATCGACTCACTGATTCATAACGCTTCAAACCGCTGAATCGACTCACTGATTCATAACGCTTCAAACCGCTGAATCGACTCACTGATTCATAACACTTCAAACCGCTGAATCGACTCACTGATTCATAACACTTCAAACCGCTGAATCGACTCACTGATTCATAACGCTCCGAACCGCTGAATCGACTCACTGATTCATAACGCTTCAAACCACTGAATCGACTCACTGATTCATAACACTTCAAACCGCTGAATCGACTCACTGATTCATAACGCTCCCAACCGCTGAATCGACTCACTGATTCATAACGCTTCAAACCGCTGAATCGACTCACTGATTCATAATGCTTCAAACCGCTGAATCGACTCACTGATTCATAACGCTCCGAACCGCTGAATCTACTTACTGATTCATAACGCTCCAAACCGCTGAATCGACTCACTGATTCATAACGCTTCAAACCGCTGAATCAACTCACTGATTCATAACGCTTCAAACCACTGAATCGACTCACTGATTCATAACGCTTCAAACCGCTGAATCGACTCACTTATTCATAACGCCTCAAACCGCTGAATCGACTCGCTGATTCATAACGCTTCAAACCACTGAATCGACTCACTGATTCATAACGCTCCAAACCGCTGAATCAACTCACTGATTCATAACGCTTCAAACCACTGAATCGACTCACTGATTCATAACGCTCCAAACCGCTGAATCGACTCATTGATTCATAACGCTTCAAACCGCTGAATCAACTCACTGATTCATAACGCTTCAAACCACTGAATCGACTCACTGATTCATAACGCTTCAAACCGCTGAATCGACTCACTGATTCATAACGCTCCGAACCGCTGAATCGACTCACTGATTCATAACGCTTCAAACCACTGAATCGACTCACTGATTCATAACGCTCCAAACCGCTGAATCGACTCATTGATTCATAACGCTTCAAACCGCTGAATCAACTCACTGATTCATAACGCTTCAAACCACTGAATCGACTCACTGATTCATAACGCTCCAAACCGCTGAATCGACTCATTGATTCATAACGCTTCAAACCGCTGAATCGACTCACTGATTCATAACGCTCCGAACCGCTGAATCGACTCACTGATTCATAACGCTTCAAACCACTGAATCGGCTCACTGATTCATAACACTTCAAACCGCTGAATCGACTCACTGATTCATAACGCTCCCAACCGCTGAATCGACTCACTGATTCATAACGCTTCAAACCGCTGAATCAACTCACTGATTCATAATGCTTCAAACCGCTGAATCGACTTACTGATTCATAACGCTCCAAACCGCTGAATCGACTCACTGATTCATAACGCTTCAAACCGCTGAATCGACTCACTGATTCATAACGCTTCAAACCACTGAATCGACTCACTGATTCATAACGCTTCAAACCACTGAATCGACTCACTGATTCATAACGCTCCAAACCGCTGAATCGACTCATTGATTCATAACGCTTCAAACCGCTGAATCAACTCACTGATTCATAACGCTTCAAACCACTGAATCGACTCACTGATTCATAACGCTTCAAACCGCTGAATCGACTCACCGATTCATAACGCTTCAAACCGCTGAATCGACTCACTGATTCATAACGCTTCAAACCACTGAATCGACTCACTGATTCATAACGCTCCAAACCGCTGAATCGACTCATTGATTCATAACGCTTCAAACCGCTGAATCAACTCACTGATTCATAACGCTTCAAACCACTGAATCGACTCACTGATTCATAACGCTCCAAACCGCTGAATCGACTCATTGATTCATAACACTTCAAACCTCTGAATCGACTCACTGATTCATAACGCTTCAAACCGCTGAATCAACTCACTGATTCATAGCGCTTCAAACCACTGAATCGACTCACTGATTCATAACGCTCCAAACCGCTGAATCGACTCACTGATTCATAACGCTTCAAACCGCTGAATCAACTCACTGATTCATAACGCTTCAAACCACTGAATCGACTCACTGATTCATAACGCTCCAAACCACTGAATCGACTCATTGATTCATAACGCTTCAAACCGCTGAATCGACTCACTGATTCATAACGCTTTGAAGCTTCATGATGTGTGTTCTGAAATCGGTCATCACACCGGGAAACTGCTTTGCTCTTTTGCTGTTATTTTTGTTGGGCGATGGGAGTTTGCGCTTCATCATGGTTTCACCGATATCTATGGCTTCAACACGGGGTTTGCAGCTTTTCGATGACGTTGGCGTTGGGTAATTACGTCACTTCAAAGCGTTCCCATGGCAACAGGGGGAAATGGCGGCTCTTGTGTGAAGTAAACGAACATTTTTCAACTTTCTGCTAATATATATATATGACTTTTTTTGCAACGAAAATGCGAAATGTGGGGATTATGAGATCATGCTAGCCCCGCATATTTTGCACGCGGAAATAGGCAATTTACGCGGCGAAAGTGCGGCGTATTTGAATAAATATGCGGACTTTGGCTGATTATGCATTAAATCATGCAATCGCATAATCGCGTTTTTCTGGAGGGACAGAATAATAGTTTAGCAACTAAACATTTTTTGGATTCATGCTGAATGAGAGGTTTCCGGTTTCAGTTTCGCTTTAAATAAATATAATATAAATGTTGTTTATAAAAGACTGCCACTATTTGTCAATTTTATGTTTTTATTTTTCAGTGTTGTTCTGTTCTGAATACCTTTAAATGAGAGGAATTAAAATACACATTTACAAACATTACAAACCAGGGCTGTACGTTAACTTATTTTGCACATAGGTTGAAAAGAGGTTACAGAGGTTAAAAAAGTTTTGTAGCACAGCCCACAGAATTGTAGCACATGTATTAAACGTCTGAAACCATGTCTGAAAAATGCTAAAAGTGCTATACAATACAAATATTTAAGAATAAAAATAATATTATATAATATATTTTACAGAAAACATAAATCATTAGAAAGGTTTTATAATAAAATATTAAATTATGATAAAAAAAATGTGTGACTGTAATGTCTTCATTTTTGTCTTATTTTATCTTATGTATTCACTGAGAAAGAGTCACTTTTTAGAGTACAAAATGTACAGGGTATAGTTTCAGCTAGTTGTATTATTGCTTTTTAGAAGAAAAAGAAAAAAGGGTAACACTTTAGAATGAACTAACCATGAGCAGTACATTTGTTACTGTATTTGTTCATCTTTGTTAACGTAGTTAATATAAATCCAGCTGTTCATGGTTTGTTCATGTTAGTTCACAGTGCATTAACTAATGTTAACAAGATTTTAATAATGCATTAGTAAATGTTGAAATTAACATTAATAAAGATTAATAAACGCTTTATAAGTGCCGTTCATTATTAGTTAATGTTAACTAATGTAGTTAACTAATGACCATTATTCTAAAGTGTTACCGAAAAAAGTACTGTACACGTCTCAACACCGCAAATCTATCACTGAACTACAGAATATTATAAAATAATATAATTTCTGCCTCATTCTGTGTCGTGAAGCCTGTCAGATTACAAAAGTAAGTTATTTCAAACACTCGATTAAATGTTCTCTTTTGTTGGACAACAGGTTTGTAAACGCTTCTCGTTACTAGTTTGGAAAGAGGTTGTTGCCTTTTCTAATACACATTAAGGGGCTTTAACACTGGGCACGTTTGCTGTGGTCATGTCCAAACGCGATTGTTCCCGGCGTCCCCCGCAGCGCTGGTCTGGTTTCACACTCAACTTGATTCTATCGAACCCTGGTGCACTTGTTCATCTTACGTCATCCAAAATGTTTAACGCCGGATTAAAACACACTGCCGTAAATATTTTGTGTTTTTATTAATTTGGTGCGCAGTTGAGTAAACGACACTTGGGTTTACTGTATGTGCGTCGCATGAAGTTCATTTGTTGCCCTGATTACACGCATATGCGCAAATACACTCGTATCCAAGGTAAATCATCAACACCATCATCCCTTACATGTGTTTTAATGAACTAAATATTCAATCTGCTAAACTAATATGCTAAAACACATATGCAGGTTACGTTTCTTCCTGAACAAGTGCACAGCCGAGTCCGTGTTGCTTTCACATTCATGTGAATCGCGGTACAGTTCGAGTGCCACTTCCTTCAGATAGTCTCGGGTACCCCGGTGCGCACCGAGCCCGCGATTAACAGCTTTTACATTAGCAATTTTTCATGCAAACCGTGCCCCTTTTCGAACTAAAATGCCAATGACTCCATCTCACAGTGCATGCAGAGATAGACCCCCCCCCGTAGTAGGGATGGTGTTCTTGGGATGGTACTCATCATTCTTCTTCCTCCAAACACGTTTAGTGGAATTATGCCCAAAAAGTTCTATTTTGGTCTCATCTGACCACATGACTTTCTCCCATGACTCCTCTGGATCATCCAAATGGTTATTGGCAAACTTAAGACAGGCCTTGACATGTGCTGGTTTAAGCAGGGGAACCTTCCGTGCCATGCATGATTTCAAACCATGACGTCTTAGTGTATTACCAACAGTTACCTTGGAAACGGTGGTCCGCGCTCTTTTCAGGTCATTGACCAGCTCCTCCCGTGTAGTTCTGGGCTGATTTCTCACCTTTCTTAGGATCATTGAGACCCCACGAGGTGAGATCTTGCATGGAGCCTCAGGTCGATGGAGATTGACAGTAATGTTTAGCTTCTTCCATTTTCTAATGATTGCTCCAACAGTGGACCTTTTTTCACCAAGCTGCTTGGCAATTTCCCCGTAGCCCTTTCCAGCCTTGTGGAGGTGTACAATTTTGTCTCAAGTGTCTTTGGACAACTCTTTGGTCTTGGCCATGTGAGTAGTTGGATTCTTACTGATTGTATGGGGTGGACAGGTGTCTTTATGCAGCTAACGACCTCAAACAGGAGCATCTAATTTAGGATAATAAATGGAGTGGAGGTGGACATTTTAAAGGCAGACTAACAGGTCTTTGAGGGTCAGAATTCTAGCTGATAGACAGGTGTTCAAAAACTTATTTGCAATTGTGATACTAAACTCACGATACAATATTTATCGCGATATTGTAAGTAAAATAAAATAAAGAGATGTTTTTATTATTATTTAAATAATATTATTGTTATTATATTAGTAGCAGGACACAAATATTCCTATTTATTCCTAATATTTTTATTCCACAAATATTGCATTACTAATACATGAATAATATACAACATTATGTATTGTAGTTTAATGTAGTAATGTCACTGAAAGGAATGAACTTCAAATGAACTACTTTCTCTAGTTTCTTAAAAAAATATCTTAATTTGTGTTTTGAAGTTAAATGAAAATCTTATAGGTTTGATACCCATGAGGGTGAGTACATGACAGAATTTAAATGTTTGAGTGAATTTATTATTATACCTTATACAGTAAGCTGAGCCTTGGATAAAACTAACTCTATATCGCAAATCATATCGTTTACATAAACAATACAAATCGTCGCATTTTTATATCGCGATATCTCGATATACAATGTATTGTTACTCCCCTAGTTTTGGTATAACACTACAAAGATTTGATCACCTTTTTTGGTGTGATTTCTCACAAGAAGTTCCAGAACGATGATGTGTTAGATAAGTGGGCAGTAAGTAGGACGAAAGTTTACACTAGACAACGCAAATAAGGCTGAAAAATCAGCAACAAAGTCACAATCAGATATGTATCACGACATGTGCCGATATACAGTAATAAGATACATCATGAATGAACATTCACTGTATTACGTGGGCACTTCAAAATACAGTGAATAATTCCTTATAAATGATTCAGTACTGAATTGCATATATATTGAGCATATTTTGCTGAAAGAATCTTATCAAGATTTTATATATCAGTAAAATTTCATAATTCTTGGTACCTATTTTGGTACCACAGCAGAAACCAATTAAAAGCGGACAGAAAATGCTAGACCTCACCTATACTGTGTAACATATAGATCCACTGGAGGCAAGTTGCTGAACCCATGTGCAGTTCTTTATTTATAATAAACAAAACTTAAAACAAAGACTTGGCTTAACTTGGCAAAACATAAAACAAAGTCATGGCATGGCTAAACAAAACTCACCAACAGCAGGTTACAACAATCAATATCAGACAAAGACACATGGCAAACATGAGGGCTTAAATACACACACTAATGACAAGACAAGTGACACCTGTGAACAGTGATTAAACAATGAACCAATGACAGGACAAACACAAGATCACATGAGGGAATGGGAGTCACATGACACTGGAACATGACAAAACCAGGAACCAAGACAGTGAACATGACACACTCAAACATAACGTGATAAACAAAAACATAACCAAGAACGATGAACCTGAACCATCACCAAAAGACCCTGTGACAGACCCCCCCCTCTATGGGCGGCCCCTGACGCCCAAACAATACCAAAACACCACTGGCCTAACAGAGAGTCTTAACAAAAAAGTCTTGGGGGGCGGTCTTGGGGGAGGGATGGTGGGCCAGGCCCGTGCAGGGGCACCGGACCCAGACATGACCTGGACGGGCCTGCGAGCGTGGGCGGACCTGGACCCTGTGGCGTGGGCGGACCTGGACCCTGTGGCGTGGGCGGACCTGGACCCTGTGGCGTGGGCGGACCTGGACCCTGTGGCGTGGGCGGACCTGGACCCTGTGGCGTGGGCGGACCTGGACCCTGTGGCGTGGGAGGACCTGGACCCTGTGGCGTGGGAGGACCTGGACCCTGTGGCGTGGGAGGACCTGGACCCTGTGGCGTGGGAGGACCTGGACCCTGTGGCGTGGGAGGACCTGGACCCTGTGGCGTGGGAGGACCTGGACCCTGTGGCGTGGGAGGACCTGGACCCTGTGGCGTGGGAGGACCTGGACCCTGTGGCGTGGGAGGACCTGGACCCTGTGGCGTGGGAGGACCTGGACCCTGTGGCGTGGGAGGACCTGGACCCTGTGGCGTGGGAGGACCTGGACCCTGTGGCGTGGGAGGACCTGGACCCTGTGGCGTGGGCGGACCTGGACCCTGTGGCGTGGGCGGACCTGGACCCTGTGGCGTGGGCGGACCTGGACCCTGTGGCGTGGGAGGACCTGGAGCCTCAGGCGTGGGAGGACCTGGACCCTCAGGCGTGGGTGGCCATGGCGGCAACAGCAGTTCACCAGGCCATGGCGGCAACGGCAGTTCAACAGGCCATGGCGGCAACGGCAGTTCAACAGGCCATGGCGGCAACGGCAGTTCAAGACCCTGTGACAGACCCCCCCCTCTATGGGCGGCCCCTGACGCCCAAACAATACCAAAACACCACTGGCCTAACAGAGAGTCTTAACAAAAAGTCTTGGGGGGCGGTCTTGGGGGAGGGATGGTGGGCCAGGCCCGTGCAGGGGCACCGGACCCAGACATGACCTGGACGGGCCTGCGAGCGTGGGCGGACCTGGACCCTGTGGCGTGGGCGGACCTGGACCCTGTGGCGTGGGCGGACCTGGACCCTGTGGCGTGGGCGGACCTGGACCCTGTGGCGTGGGCGGACCTGGACCCTGTGGCGTGGGCGAACCTGGACCCTGTGGCGTGGGAGGACCTGGACCCTGTGGCGTGGGAGGACCTGGACCCTGTGGCGTGGGAGGACCTGGACCCTGTGGCGTGGGAGGACCTGGACCCTGTGGCGTGGGAGGACCTGGACCCTGTGGCGTGGGAGGACCTGGACCCTGTGGCGTGGGAGGACCTGGACCCTGTGGCGTGGGAGGACCTGGACCCTGTGGCGTGGGAGGACCTGGACCCTGTGGCGTGGGAGGACCTGGACCCTGTGGCGTGGGAGGACCTGGAGCCTCAGGCGTGGGAGGACCTGGAGCCTCAGGCGTGGGAGGACCTGGACCCTCAGGCGTGGGTGGCCAAGGCGGCAACAGCAGTTCACCCGGCCATGGCGGCAACGGCAGTTCAAAGGCCATGGCGGCAACGGCAGTTCAACAGGCCATGGCGGCAACGGCAGTTCAACAGGCCATGGCGGCAACGGCAGTTCAACAGGCCATGGCGGCAACGGCAGTTCAACAGGCCATGGCGGCAACGGCAGTTCAACAGGCCATGGCGGCAACGGCAGTTCAACAGGCCATGGCGGCAACGGCAGTTCAACAGGCCATGGCAGTAACGGCAGTTCAACAGGCCATGGCGGTAACGGCAGTTCACCAGGCCATGGCGGTAACGGCAGTTCACCAGGCCATGGCGGCAACGGCAGTTCAACAGGCCATGGCGATAACGGCAGTTCAACAGGCCATGGCGGTAATGGCGGTTCAGGGGGCCACAGAGGCGTGGCCTTCATGGCCTCCATGTACCCCCCCAAAAAAATTTCTTGGGCGGGACAGCGGGGCCGTGGGCTGGAGCCTGGACGGGGCCGTGGGCTGGAGCCTGGACGTGGGCTGGAGCCTGGACGTGGGCTGGAGCCTGGACGTGGGCTGGAGCCTGGACGTGGGCTGGAGCCTGGACGTGGGCTGGAGCCTGGACGTGGGCTGGAGCATGGACGTGGGCTGGAGCATGGACGTGGGCTGGAGCATGGACGTGGGCTGGAGCATGGACGTGGGCTGGAGCATGGACGTGGGCTGGAGCAGATGACTCTGGCTGGGTTGTGGTGGCTGGACTCTCTGGTGTGGAGGGTACTGTGGGATTACAAGGCTCCTCTTCTGCAAAACCCACAGTGAACGAGGAATCACTCAGCAGAAGTGCAAAGTCAATATACTGGGCCAGAGTCCACGGCAAAGTGCTCTCAGGCATTAAATAAGCTAGGTGCTCATTCAGTCCAAAATAAAAAATGTCCTTGAGTGCTTGATCATTAAATTCTACTTGGCAAGATAGTCCACAAAACTCCTCAACATAATTTTCCAGGGGACGATTCCTCTGGCGTAAACGCAGTAAAGCAACTGCTGGGTCCATTTTGTCGGTCTGATATTCTGTAACATATAGATCCACTGGAGGCAAGTTGCTGAACCCATGTGCAGTTCCTTATTTATAATAAACAAAACTTAAAACAAAGACTTGGCTTAACTTGGCAAAACATAAAACAAAGTCATGGCATGGCTAGTGATGGGACATCTGAAGCGAGGCTCCGGAGCTTGTGTCGAGCAAAAAGGGGCGTTCCAGATGAAGCCCCGATTCGAGGCTTGTATCGTTTCCGTGAAAATCACGTGACGATGACAAACGAGGCCTCGGTTTCTGTTGAATACGTCATTGCTTCATTCGGAGTATCGCTTCCGGATAAAAGTGGTTCGAAATCTCGCGCCTCTTGTGGGGTTTGCAGTAGGCGTTTGCATTGGTGTTGAGGTGTTGGTTGTACGTAGTAGCGAGTAGTAGCGTGTTTGTAGTAGCATAGTTATCATTATATATCATAGCTTGTATTATATATTATATTACATTATACTTAGTTTAGTAGATTATTAGAGTAAATTATACATAGTTCAGTAGATAATTAGAGTAAATTAGCCTATATCTAGTTGTAATACCTATAATACGTAATTTTATATATATATATATATATATATATATATATATATATATATATATATATATATATAATATTATTATTATTATTATTATTATTATATATCCAAATTTATACAAGCTGGCACTGACGTTCTTATGTTGTCCAGCATCATCGGTGCATCAGGGTGTTTAAAAAGGCTGGAGAGGTGGTTTCCAAAAAGAGAAACCGTCTCAGTCCAAATACTGTTAAAAAATTGTTGTTTCTAAATAAAAACCAGTAAACACTTTTCCCATCCCTGTTGCAGTTTGCTGTTCCACAATTCCAGTCCCATAAGCACTGCACTATTGCACTCCCAGTTCCATAAGCACTGCACTATTGCACTCCCAGTTCCATAAGCACTGCACTATTGCACTCCCAGTTCCATAAGCACTGCACTATTGCACTCCCAGTTCCATAAGCACTACACTATTGCACTCCCAATCAGCACTGCACTCACAATAATTTCTTTACAATCATTTGGGGCATTCACTGTCAGCACTAACCCAAATAACTACTGAATAGTTGAACACAAAGTTGTGTGTTTGTGTGAGTTGTGTGTGCATAGGTTAATACAAGCAGAGTAAAATACTTTATTTAATACACAGGCAATAGAAAAAGGGGGTGCCCACACTATGACAATTTGGTTGCTCAGGATGAATAGATTTGTGTGCAATACATTGCTTTGCACAGCAGGTGTCACTAGGGAGCACACTGTTTCATGAGGCTTCGGGTAAATGAACCTTTTGGTGAACCAATGGGCTGGAAAGCCTCAGTGGTTCAGAAAGCCTCATTTGGCCATCACTAGGCATGGCTAAACAAAACTCACCAACAGCAGGTTACAACAATCAATATCAGACAAAGACACATGGCAAACATGAGGGCTTAAATACACACACTAATGACAAGACAAGTGACACCTGTGAACAGTGATTAAACAATGAACCAATGACAGGACAAGACACAAGATCACATGAGGGCATGGGAGTCACATGACACTGGAACATGACAAAACCAGGAACCAAGACAGTGAACATGACACACTCAAACATAACGTGATAAACAAAAACATAACCAAGAACGATGAACATGAACCATCACCAAAACACCCTGTGACATACTGTCATATGTGGTTTCAGTGGCCCGTTTACACCGTTATTCAGCTAATGTTAAAGTAATGTGTAAATAGGGACTAATGTTCATTGGTCCTTTATTGGCCCCACTTTATATTAGGTGGCCTTAACTGTCACCCCCCTTTTTGAGAATACACATGAAAATGCACTATCCAAACTTAAAGGGCTGTAATTCAAGAATGCTTTGGAATATAGACCAAAGTTTGGTCTCGTTTTAAAGACGACACTCTGCAGATTATTGCTGAAGTGAAAGCAATTCAAATATGAAAGTATGAAAAAGTTATGGAAGTTTAAATTTACTGTAAATGAAAAATACTGTACTAAATATTTTTTATTTCATATAAAATATATATTTTGCAAAAAAGAATTTACTCTAAAATTACTCTAAAATCAAAACCATATGTCTAACCAATTTGTGTTCCAAATTTGAAGTTTGAAGTTCAAAAATTTAAGTTCCCATGAGATTTTGTTTAGGTGCTGTACCAAAAACAGCCACCGGGTGTCATTCAAATTCCATTTATTGTTTTTTTGATGCATTTTCCTGTAAATTTTTGTCCAAATATCACTTCCATCACAAAACGGTCACCAAATATGGACCCTTGAGACTCAGACCGACAATATGTGTTTTGTCAAGATTGGAAAAGATTTTGAATATAAAGTAGTTAAAATAATTGTTGTAATATGAAACATGACGCCGCCCACTAGGGGAGGAGCCCACTAGAATAATTTAGAGTAATGTTTCCATGGTAACACAATGTCTGATTTCAAAACGGTTTTGACAGGATGAATTTTGAGTTTGTAAGCTTTCAAATGATACCTAATTTAATTACTTAAATATATGATACGAAAAAAAGGCGATCAAAAAAAGAGCATCAGGCGTCCCACCGGTGACAGTTAAGAGTTAGGGTAGGGTTAGGGACAGGTGTGGTGGTGTGGGTGAGTTTAAGGGTAGAGTTAGGGACAGGTGGTGATGTGGGTAAGTTTAAGGGTAGGGTTAGGGACAGGTGTGGTGGTGTGGGTGAGTTTAAGGGTAGAGTTAGGGACAGGTGGTGATGTGGGTAAGTTTAAGGGTAGAGTTAGGGACAGGTGTGGTGGTGTGGGTGAGTTTAAGGGTAGAGTTAGGGACAGGTGGTGATGTGGGTAAGTTTAAGGGTAAAGTTAGGGACAGGTGTGGTGGTGTGGGTAAGTTTAAGGGTAAAGTTAGGGACAGGTGTGGTGGTATGAGTAAGTTTAAGGGTAGGATTAGGGACAGGTGTGGTGGTATGGGAAAGTTTAAGGGTAGAGTTAGGTGTGGTGGTAGAGTTAGGTGTGGTGGTGTGGGTAAGTTTAAGGGTAAAGTTAGGGACAGGTGTGGTGATATGGGTAAGTTTAAGGGTAGGGTTATGGACAGGTGTGGTGGTATGGGTAAGTTTAAGGGTAGGGTTAGGGACAGGTGTGGTGGTGTGGGTAAGTTTAAGGGTAAAGTTAGGGACAGGTGTGGTGATATGGGTAAGTTTAAGGGTAAAGTTAGGGACAGGTGTGGTGGTATGGGTAAGTTTAAGGGTAGAGTTAGGGACAGGTGTGGTGGTGTGGGTAAGTTTAAGGGTAGAGTTAGGGACAGGTGTGGTGGTGTGGGTAAGTTTAAGGGTAGGGTTAGGGACAGGTGTGGTGGTGTGGGTAAGTTTAAGGGTAAAGTTAGGGACAGGTGTAGTGGTGTGGGTAAATTTAAGGGTAAAGTTAGGGACAGGTGTGGTGGTATGGGTGAGTTTAAGGGTAAAGTCCGGGACAGGTGTGGTGGTATGAGTAAGTTTAAGGGTAAAGTTAGGGACAGGTGTGGTGATATGGGTAAGTTTAAGGGTAAAGTTAGGGACAGGTGTGGTGGTGTGGGTAAGTTTAAGGGTAGCGTTAGGGACAGGTGTGGTGGTGTGGGTAAGTTTAAGGGTAAAGTTAGATACAGGTGTGGTGGTATGGGTAAGTTTAAGGGTAAAGTCCGGGACAGGTGTGGTGGTATGAGTAAGTTTAAGGGTAAAGTTAGGGACAGGTGTGGTGATATGGGTAAGTTTAAGGGTAAAGTTAGGGACAGGTGTGGTGGTGTGGGTAAGTTTAAGGGTAAAGTCCGGGACAGGTGTGGTGGTATGAGTAAGTTTAAGGGTAAAGTTAGGGACAGGTGTGGTGATATGGGTAAGTTTAAGGGTAAAGTTAGGGACAGGTGTGGTGGTGTGGGTAAGTTTAAGGGTAGCGTTAGGGACAGGTGTGGTGGTGTGGGTAAGTTTAAGGGTAAAGTTAGATACAGGTGTGGTGGTATGGGTAAGTTTAAGGGTAAAGTCCGGGACAGGTGTGGTGGTATGAGTAAGTTTAAGGGTAAAGTTAGGGACAGGTGTGGTGATATGGGTAAGTTTAAGGGTAAAGTTAGGGACAGGTGTGGTGGTGTGGGTAAGTTTAAGGGTAGCGTTAGGGACAGGTGTGGTGGTGTGGGTAAGTTTAAGGGTAAAGTTAGGGACAGGTGTGGTGGTGTGGGTAAGTTTAAGGGTAAAGTTAGGGACAGGTGTAGTGGTGTGGGTAAATTTAAGGGTAAAGTTAGGGACAGGTGTAGTGGTGTGGGTAAATTTAAGGGTAAAGTTAGGGACAGGTGTGGTGGTATGGGTAAGTTTAAGGGTAAAGTCCGGGACAGGTGTGGTGGTATGAGTAAGTTTAAGGGTAAAGTTAGGGACAGGTGTGGTGATATGGGTAAGTTTAAGGGTAAAGTTAGGGACAGGTGTGGTGGTGTGGGTAAGTTTAAGGGTAGCGTTAGGGACAGGTGTGGTGGTGTGGGTAAGTTTAAGGGTAAAGTTAGATACAGGTGTGGTGGTATGGGTAAGTTTAAGGGTAAAGTCCGGGACAGGTGTGGTGGTATGAGTAAGTTTAAGGGTAAAGTTAGGGACAGGTGTGGTGATATGGGTAAGTTTAAGGGTAAAGTTAGGGACAGGTGTGGTGGTGTGGGTAAGTTTAAGGGTAGCGTTAGGGACAGGTGTGGTGGTGTGGGTAAGTTTAAGGGTAAAGTTAGGGACAGGTGTGGTGGTATGGGTAAGTTTAAGGGTAGGGTTAGGGACAGGTGTGGTGGTATGGGTAAGTTTAAGGGTAGGGTTAGGTGTAAGGGAAGTGTCAACAGTGTAATTACAAATGTAACTACAGAAATTAATTACAGATGTAATTACATGCAGGTATTTTTTTTAAGTGTAAGTACAATGTAAAAACATGTATGTACACAATAAGTGCATTGTATCAAATGATTGATTAAAATGTTAGTACATAGTAGTTAAGGCCACCTAATATAAAGTGGGTCCAATTTATTTTCTTTGAGGTTCACATATTGGTTTTCCCAACGTTTTTAATGAAGTTCCACTAAATCGAGATGTAAACTACTTTGCCAAAATGTGTCGGTGAAGGTGTTTAAAGTATGGAAGCTTAAATTGATCAATTTGCAATGCAATATGTAAAATGGCAATGCATTTTAGTATTTAAATGTACATTTTCCATAACATGTGTGCAACATTTGGAGCAAAATGATCATTCAAACTGAATAATATTATTTACATTTGCTATTGCCTACACTAGTTTTAACATATAATTTAATATATATATATTTTAACGCTTTATACGTTGCAAAATGAAAATGAAAATGTATTACATAAATGATTAGATGTGTTCAAGCTAAAATTTTTGCAAAATGATCATTTAAATGTTATTGTTCTTAATTGCATTTACACTCACAGTTAAGATACTCGGGATTGCATTTCCATTATATGTCCCGTAATGAATGTAGCAAAATTCAATGTGGAATTGAAAATGCAATCCGAGCCGACCAAGTCTCCGCCCCGCCCTGTCAATCATCGCATCAATGCGGGGACAGGTGTTGCAAACATGGCGGCAGCAGAGCTATTAGAGCGAGGCGTTTACTGGCAGATGAAGTGGAGCAAGAACACAGAAATGATTGCATGCGTTTTTTTCAGTGACTGTTCTGTTAGACCAGCATGTTATTATAACCATAGATATTTATGGTTCAAACATCTCGCATACCCCTTTTCCACCAAGGCAGTGCTAGAGCTAGATCGGAGCCAGAGCCTAGTTTCAAATCGGTTCTTGTGTTTCCACACCCAAAGCTCCAGCTCCGAGCCAGGAAAAGTGGTTCTTAAGTAGCACCAAAACATTGCTGGGCTAGAACAGGGCTAGAAGTAAGAACCGATTACGTCAGGCGCTGGGGGCGGGGTCAACAAGACCAACACAAACTTGAGATCTGCCATTGTTGAAATAGCAGCTAATGGAGCTAACAGCTGCTGCTCGTTTGTAATCTCCGTCTACACAAATTACGGCGAACTGCATGAATGCGTTGGATTCGCTGTGTTTTCGTTGTGTTTGGTGCCGCTGTAGAATCGTAAAGCCATGTGAATCAATAGTAACACAACGTTTGCATTGTTGATGGAAGGCTTGTTCGCAGCGGTGCTGTGCAGAGACTGATCGCCGTATGATAACGAGTCCAGCGAGAGCACACGACTCCTTATGCTTTTGATTCACTCGTGTGTTTTTTTACATCATACGTGGATTGGTCTGTGCAGCGCCGATCAACAATGGACCATGTGGTCCATACTTATAATGAAAAGGCCTCTTGAGGCTATGTCTCTGCAATGACATATTGACACTATATTGACACCCTGCTTTGATATATTGACACCAATCTTTGCATGTGTCATTGTTCCCTTATTCTGACCACACCACATCAATTTCGTAACTGTGCCACCTATTGGTTGAAAGTGATAAATCATTAAATCATTATTATTGACTGTATTTATCATTTTACAGCTATTTTGCCTAAAATCACCTTAATAGGTCTTTAATTGCTCATTGCTGCAGTTGATCTGACATTGCCAGCCATTTTGGCATGTCTTGTCTTCTTCTTTGCGCTTGGCCCCGATAATGGCTGCTTGCAGCTATATTTATTATTATTATTATTAAAATAGTATACTACTAGTATACTCATAAGTTCATTTGTAGTACAGATGCAGTACAAATGAGAAATTTAGTTGTGCACTTAAAGTTTACTACTGTTAAACTTATAGTACACTTAAACAATTACTTTTATATACTAAAAGGTGCCCAATTTAGTCCCAAGCAGTATTGAAATAGTACACTAACAAGTTTCTACAAGTAAACATTGATGTTAGTATACTTAAAGTTATACTTAAAAATATACTTGAACATTACTTTAGTATACTTCATAAAATGAACTTTTTTGTAAGGGTACTCTTTTATGAAAACAGAGGATTAGGACATGCTAATCATATCTGTCTGTTTATCTGTCTTTTCAGTGTCTGTCTCTTTTTACCTGTAATTTCAGGTATGTTGTGTGTGGGTGTTTTGATGACAGACAGTGACTATCCACATAAGTTCACTCTTCTGCCATGTGTTCTTACGAAAACTGGTTCTATTAGTTTTCTGAGAAAGTCCTGGTATAACAGGTTTACGCTCTGAAGGAAACTCCCCGCTTCCACCGTCCTTTATGAAAACACACATTTAAAGGAGTTTCAAAGTAACGTCTGCTCAAGACAGTTCAAGTTCAGTGGAGGGACAAGAAACATCCACATCCTTATTATTCATGGTAAGTAAATACTACTTCATAAAATACTGACATGTATAGATTTAACAGTGTCATGTGTCCATTCACATTGATCTAGACTTAACAAACATCACTGACACATTGTTTATAACCTTTTTTTTATGCTAACAAAACTCAAAGCAATTACTTTGCAGATTTAAACAACACAGCTTTCTGATGCCTCATATGTTTCTGTATCTGTTCTCTCTTCATAAATGGCAACATTCATCTATTCAGTCAAATGAATGTTTATTATATTTATTTATTTAGCCAGTGAATTACACCATTGCATACAAAAGGAAATGCTAACCATTTTTAGCTTAGCACTAACTATAAGTGTATTGTGATTACCAAAGTCATGTGATTTCAGTAAACAATGCTGTTTTACTGTTTCTAAACGTTTTGAAATGTCATTTGTGAGCTGTTGGGGCATATCTCAGTCAACTAGTTTTTATGGTTTTTACCTAATCTGGGATCAGTTTTATACATTTGTAGATATTTTTAATAAGACATTTGCAGGGTTGCCACACATTTGGCGTGAGACACACGCTTTCGGGCTCTGTCTCATGGTCTCACTCTGCACAACTTAATCTCACGCCAAATTGCCAAACCTGCTTTTGATATTAAACAAGGTCTAAGCTTTTAAAAAATTTTTGGTTTGTTTTAATGCAAAATTCAAACTATAAATATCGTTTTGGCTCACTTAAAGGGATAGTTCACCCAAACATTCTGTCATCATTTACTCACCCTCAAATTGTTCCAAACCTGTATGAGTTTCTGTGTTCTGCTGAACACAAAAGAAGATATTTAGAAGAGTGTTTGTAACCAAGCAGAGAGAGCAACCATTGACTACCATAGTAGGGGAAAAAAAATACTATGGTAGTCAATAGTTGCTCTCTCTGCTTTGTTACAAACACTCTTCAAAATATCTTCTATTGCGTTCAGCAGAACAAAGAAACTCATACAGGTTTGGAACAACTTTAGGGTGAGTAAATGATGACAGAATTTTCATTTTTGGGTGAACTATCCCTTTAATGAGGCATAACAGTTAAAGCCAGAAGCGTTGAAAAACAGAGCTGCGACATGCTCTCATCTCGCGGTGGCGCGCGGTCACATGGTTCATGAGCTCTCAATACTTCTAGCACTGTTTGAATGGCTTAAGCGGATAGACAACAGCTTCACTATACAGGTATTTGCACCAAGTTTTGGTAAACAGTACAGCATATTGTGCATTGATTATTACGTCAAACATGAACGTTTTATTATGGAGACTTGGAGAGTGATGGAGATGCAATATTGTTAACATTGATGTTAATGTTTTTATTGTATTTAGCCCTCAGGTATTCCTTACTAATTGCTCACACTCATACTCATTGGTGGTCAAATGTGACCATTCACCTTAACTATTTTTCAATTAAATAAATGTTATATATTTGAGTTCAATAATATTTATTGAATATTTTGAGAGGATCTCTTGGTACTAAATACTATTTGTGCAATGATTATTGTCAATTAATGACCACTTAAAATATTTTTCTTCTAATATTTTTATTATTTATATTACAATTAGTGTAGTAATTAAGGTTCAAATAGAGAATTCCAATTCAAAGAGGCAAATTAGAGTTATTTTGTGGCTAGAAAATAAAATAATAATCTTCATTTGTAATGCCATTATCCACCAGGTGCCTGTATGGCTCTTTAATAAATATACATCTAGTCTAGTTGCTCAAAAAAGTATTGCAGATCATAACTATTTTAGATTTTGAATTCTAATAAATATTTAGATATGATCAAAAACTAGATTTATTTAAATGTGAAATTTTAAAACGTTAATAACTTACATTCTAATATTTTTAATGATACTTATATTAGCACACACAAGTGAATATTAATGAATGCGAGCACATATAATTTAACCCAAGAAACGTTTAAAATAGTGCTAAGGCAAACTTATTTTTACTTATATGTACAGTAGGCTATATACACTCACCTAAAGGATTATTAGGAACACCTGTTCAATTTCTCATTAATGCAATTATCTAATCAACCAATCACATGGCAGCTGCTTCAATGCATTTAGGGGTGTGGTCCTGGTCAAGACAATCTCCTGAACTCCAAACTGAATGTCAGAATGGGAAAGAAAGGTGATTTAAGCAATTTTGAGCGTGGCATGGTTGTTGGTGCCAGACGGGCCGGTCTGAGTATTTCACAATCTGCTCAGTTACTGGGATTTTCACGCACAACCATTTCTAGGGTTTACAAAGAATGGTGTGAAGAGGGAAAAGCATCCAGTATGAGGCAGTCCTGTGGGCCAAAATGCCTTGTTGATGCTAGAGGTCAGAGGAGAATGGGCTGACTGATTCAAGCTGATAGAAGAGCAACTTTGACTGAAATAACCACTCGTTACAACCGAGGTATGCAGCAAAGCATTTGTGAAGCCACAACACACACAACCTTGAGGCGGATGGGCTACAACAGCAGAAGACCCCACCGGGTACCACTCATCTCCACTACAAATAGGAAAAAGAGGCTACAATTTGCACAAGCTCACCAAAATTGGACAGTTGAAGACTGGAAAAATGTTGCCTGGTCTGATGAGTCTGGATTTTTCAGAAATTCAGATGGTAGAGTCAGAATTTGGCGTAAACAGAATGAGAACATGGATCCATCATGCCTTGTTACCACCGTGCAGGCTGGTGGTGTAATGGTGTGGGGGATGTTTTCTTTGCATACTTTAGGCCCTTAGTGCCAATTGGGCATTGTTTAAATGCCATGGCCTACCTGAGCATTGTTTCTGACCATGTCCATCCCTTTATGCCCACCATGTACCCATCCTCTGATGGCTACTTCCAGCAGGATAATGCACCATGTCACAAAGCTCAAATCATTTCAAATTGGTTTCTTGAACATGACAATGAGTTCACTGTACTAAAATGGCCCCCACAGTCACCAGATCTCAACCCAATAGAGCATCTTTGGGATGTGGTGGAACGGGAGCTTCGTGCCCTGGATGTGCATCCCACAAATCTCCATCAACTGCAAGATGCTATCCTATCAATATGGGCCAACATTTCTAAAGAATGCTTTCAGCACCTTGTTGAATCAATGCCACGTAGAATTAAGGCAGTTCTGAAGGCGAAAGGGGGTCAAACACAGTATTAGTATGGTGTTCCTAATAATCCTTAGTGTACATATGAACTGATACTGAATCAAGATCAAAATCGATATTTGTGCCATTTAATATATTATACTCACAATAAAACATTTGCAGTGGTTTTCAAAACCTGTTTTTATGTCATGTTTGACAGCATTTTTTTGTTGTAATTGGTAATGCTTCGCATCCTGCCACACCCTCATTGGGTTATTCACTGCATGAAAAGTGAGATTTTCGACCCCGTAAACGCCTGTATACTCCCGGAAATCTCCCTAATTTTCGGCAGTTTTCGACAATTTACAGGCAGCGAACGTCGCGTTCGTCTGTGCCACAAATTGTCGTAAACGAACCATGACGTAGGTGGAGAGCCCCCCGCTGAGAGACCGCGCGGAGGTGCGACGCCTCTAATTTGCATATGAATAGCAGCGAAACCAGAGAGTCAACTGCCAGACTTGAATTTACTCACTCACTATTGGCTGAAGCCACTACATTTAAAAAAGAAAAATCCCTCGTGATTGGTTGGCAGATCACTGCAAACCAATCATTATTGGTCCCCATGGCTCATTATAAATGTAAACCCCAATAATATTAATAAATATATAATTTATGTTGTAATAATTTGTTTGATATTAATGTTATTGTGCTATGAAGTATTCATACCATCAAGGAATATATGGGAAAATTATACGGACCGTGCCGTTTATTTAAAGAAAGAGCATTTATAAGCATACAGCTGTTCATTCAAAGAAAGGGCTTCATTTATAAAACACAGCTGTTTATTCAAAGAAAGAGCTTTATTGTTAAACACACAACTATGTACAGTGCAGCAGTAATGTAATGTAAAGTTCGGCGTGCTCCAGGCTGCGAGAGCGCGGTGGCCGCACAATCCATCCAGACACCCCGTCAACAATGCGTCTTCCTCGTCAAACATGAGTTCAATGGTCGCGGACTTCCACATGTCCACCTCATCCAGCACACTCTCGCTTCCAGCAACTGTAATACAATCATAAAGACAATAAGCAACCTGAAAAATACTCACATTGACAAAAAACGGATCTAATATAATAAATCTTACCCTTTTTCTTCCTGATCGACTCCGAGCTAAACTTCGCAGTTTCCGCCTGCTATGTAAGTTCAGTGTTTGTATCTGAAGCTGCGGCGTGTCGATTCATAATACGTCTTACAGGCAGCTGGAAAACAATTACATGAGACTGGTATTAATAAAAACAGTCACGGTAAAATTAAACTAGGAATGAGAAACACATTAGAAGTTACTTACACACAATTTCGTCGTGATCAGCGGTTAAATCTGGACTCTTGGAAATCGCTCCAAGCAGATAAGAGCTCACAGCTTCGTTATGAGGCGAGGATAGTCTGTGTAAACAAAATGTGCAGTTTTAAGCTCGGATCTATTAATGCACCCATTTCCTTATACAGCTGAATAAAAGCATATTCTTTAAATCGTAACGTTACGTTACCCATGCTCTGGTTCATAGCGCCTGCCTCAGAGTTGTGAAGACGAAGACATCCTCCTGAAAATTACTCGAAAATGTTGGTCGCGTCCAGGAGTTGAAGACGGCGTCCTGTCATTGTTGATCACGAAAAAGGAAAGCAGCAAAAAAAAGGTTTAAAGCTCGTCTTCTACGCATCATGGCCATGACCTCGACCTCACACGTCATTGGACTAGGGCTCTACTATGGAACGCGCCCGGGGCCAAATCTCTTTATACGAAACGCGTGACTTATGACTGTTTCAACACGCACTGTTTGTCCGCGTCAACGCAGCAATTTTTTACGTGTTTCTTTTGTATGTGTAGACACGCACATTCTGGTCGTGTAACAGGCATACACACACAGTCGACGCACTGTTTTAACATGTTAAGAAGACACATTTGAACGTGTTTCTTAACGCGCACATTCTGTACATGTCGAAGTGTAATTTTTTTTTTTTTTTTAAAGCAGACTTACCTTTAGATGTAGCCTAGGCTACATACATATTAATATAAGATATTAATTAATTGCTTAACTGACTACTGTGCTAGAGTAAAGTAGCCTGATGTTACAATGTATATTAAGTAAATGCTTATAATTTAGCTATATATAATTTCTAAAAGTATATATAGGCTAATTTACACAGCACATATTTATAACTGAAAACACACACACACACACACACACACACACACACACACACAACTTTATTCACTTTCACATAATAATGTTTTTGTAATTTGGTGTTTAGTTTGTTTATACTGTTCTGTCTCTGTTTTGTTTCCAGGAACATCTGATGAGTGCTATAATAAAATGACTTCATTATATTTAAAATATGTTTTGATATACATTTTATTAATATTATTACTATTTTATTTACCCATAACGTGTCTTTAGGAAGCCATAAGTTATAGAGACAAGAATAACTTTTGCCATTTAAATGCCACATTAATTTACTGAGGACCCATACAGCCAATGATCATGTGTGAAAACACTTATACATAAATTGATCACTTAGAAATCAAAACTAAGGTCTGAGAAAGAAAGAATATGCATACAACAAAATATATTGTTTCATAGCAGCTTCAGTAACAAGTTCAAAACAAATTCTGCTGTAAACCGGCTCTAACAAGCCAATATAGTGTCAATATTCAGCTCAAGTGACTTCAGTGTTGATTCAGTTCAGCTGATTTCAGTTCAACTGATTTCAGTTCAACTGTAAATTCCTCAGTTGTGCATATTTGTGTGTAGTTAGATATATGCAAAAACAACATTTTTGGAAGAGTTAAAATAGTTTTGCACAAAGTGTTGCTTTTGCAAGCGATGTCTGATGTTTTGCATGTTGTGTGTTTTGTGTGTAAAGTTACAAGAAATGGAGCCATATTTTCAGAAATTGTGTGTAAGCAATTAGATAAAACTGTAAATGAATCCAGTTTATTTGAGTTCAGGACTCATAGTCCAGGTGTTAGTAATCTGTGCTTAATCTTTGTTCCAGGCAACAATTTTTTAACTCGCGATTTACTAGATTAGGCCTACTCTTGGCATAATTTAAACCCTGTCCAGGAAACCACCTCTTGAAAATCTGCATTGATAATTCATAAAATGTGGTGTGAGCTCAATTTAAATGACAATTACAGAAAAACACAATCTGACTTAACTATAAACACACAAACTTGTACTTTTCACATTTATGATTAATAGCCATTTAAAAAATAATTCACAGTGCAGGGTGGAAAAATTAATTTTGGTATGTAAACTGTATGCTTTACTTGATTTATTTGTGTGCTTTGGTTCATTGTCTTGTTGCATCACATAACCTCTCTAAAGGTTGAAGACATGAACTGCTGTCCTGTATATTTTTTTTTTACATAACATTGGTCATTGCTAATGACATCCAGAGTAATTAATCTACACTGTGAGCCCGGACAAGTTGAATCTACTTAAAAAATTGGAGCAAACTGGTTGCCCTAAAAATTTAGTAATGTGAACTAAAACGAGTACATTTAACTTAAATTTAAGTTAACATTTTAACTTAAACTTTAAACTTGTTTTAGTTTAAAAAAATTCAGAACCTAGATAAAACTCCCCCTGCTGCTACTCTGATTTGCATTTGTGTAGCTCACAGCATGTTCATTTACATGATAAAGCCTCCCCTAGAATTAAGGGGAGGGGGGGTCATGGGGGGACAACTGCCAAGCAAGGCCCACGTCAATTTCCGTCAATTTGCGGCAGTTTTCGGAGTTGCCTGCAAATTGCCGTGCATAGTCGTAAACCTGAAGTTTCACGGCAATCTACAGTGCCACATACTGACGAAAATCCCACTTTTCATGCAGTGATTGTCTGTGAAATAAACCTCAATTTTCCTCTTGTAGGCCTTTCTTGCCGTGTATAATGCCTCTCCTCATTGGCTGCTATACACTATACAGGGCCTTGTCGTCATACCTGAAGGCGTAGCTGTGCACTTTGAGAAAAGATTGTATCTCACTTATCATCCAGGGTTGTCATTTCTGGTTAGGAAATACCTGAATCTGTTTGTTTACAGTGTTTACAGTTTTTTTTTTCTTTTTTTCTGTTATCCAACAGTTAAGAGAGAACTCCCTTTGGCTCCCCAAGTGTTTATGGTCTTTTTTTGTGGCTTTGTTTTTCTCCTGAGTGGGGATGAGGAGTAGTGACTGTCCAATGCAAATAATCCAAAATCAAGGCAAGACACAGCACGGTGCGCACAGTGCTCGGGATCCCCATCGCCCAGGAAAAAACATTGAGCCCAGAAACATCCATCGAATTTCTAGGCATTCATTTGGATGCAAGCATTTCCAGGCTGCATTTCCCAAGGAAAGAAATTAACAAAATAATTTGGGGGATTTTATTAAGGATTGGATTGCATCTCCTTGCCCCCCTCTTGGTTGTCTTGGTTGAAGGACTTATTGTCCTTTCTACACCTGGAAAAAAAATAGACACTCAATTAGAGACTCTTTTAACTCATTTTATGAAAAATGGAACCCTGTTCTTTCCTATGTGGAGACTGTACCTTCATTGGAGATTTGATTTACCCCTCACCCCCTTTTTTTTTCTTTTTCTTTTTACTTTCTTGGTTTTGCGGGAGAATTTGGGATGGTTAGGGATAAAGTTCTGGGTATTTGTATAATTTTTCTTCATTTATTTCTATAGTTGTTAAAAAAAGAAAACAGCAGGGTGCGATGTTTCCCAGTTTGTCATGCACTTATTGTCATTTATGAATCTGCTCAATAAAAAAGTGTTTAAAAAAAAGAGTGAAACCACTTTTTTTCTTTTCTTTTTGTCGTGCAGCAGTGAATTGGTGAAGGGCGATGGCGTCTGTTAAAGAGCTGCTCGTGAACTCCCTGATGGACCTGGTAAAAGATGATCTGGAGCGGTTTCAATGGCACTTAAAGAATGATAAGCATATATCAAATTCTGAAATGGAGAATGCAAATAGGTTAAAAACTGTGGATAAGATGGTAGCACGTTTTGGACCAGAAGAAGCTATGAATATTACGGTGGAGATCCTGAGGAAGATGAACCAGAATGAACTAGCCGAGCAGCTGGAGAACGATCATAAGCAAGGTAACGCTTAATTCACTGTGACTGTAATGTGATTAACTTAAACTTTCCTCTTTGCTTTGCTTATGTGTTTGTGTGATTTATGTATCCCAGAGAATGAACCTCTCTCTCTCTCTCTCTCTCTCTCTCTCTCTCTCTCTCTCTCTCACACACACACACAGATCAGGCTGAAGGCAATATGAAGGCTTCTGCTTCTGTTGGAGCTCATTCAAAAGAGAGTTGGGGTAAATTACAATCACTCCCTAATATGGAAACAAAAGAAAAGCAGCAAATACAGATCTTATACAAATAAAGGTGTCCTCAGTGACACCCAGTTTACAGTGGTCATTGTATATTCCGCCAGGATCAAATACATTAACATTGTTGATGATTACCATGCTAAAAAATCTTCAGAGTTGTCATGATAGAACTATATATCATTGGCGTGAAATAAAGTTACTAAAATAATTATAATACACAAGGTATTCATTTGACTTGAGTCAAGGTATTTCCATGACCATACATGTTGTCAATTTAAACATATTCTGTGTAAGATTGTGCATGTAAACACAGTTGAAGTATGAATGTGATTCATTTGAATGTAGTAGACAGTGTTCAAGTTACCACACATGTATGTTCGGGGTTTTTTGGTAATAGAAATTAAAAACCAGTTTAGAATTTACCTAAAAATGTTATTATAATTTTATTCAAATTGATCTCTTGCTCTTTGCTGACTTTTCACCCTCTTTCTCAAAGGCTCAGCTGCAGAGAACAGAAAGGCTGTTCTTCATGAGATTAGCCTCAAACTGAAGGACAAATTGAAACAGGACTACAAGCGGATATTGATCGGTAATTCACAGACGGGTCATCAGAAATACCTGAACGATATATACACTGATTTATATGTGGTGGCGAATGAGACTGGAGGAAGAGTGAATGAACACGAGGTGATACAGATCGAAATGAATCATGCCAAAGACACACCGATCCAGTGCAATAACATTTTCAAAGTCCATAATGATCAACAAAACAGAAAGGTGCTGACAATGGGGATCGCAGGGGTGGGAAAAACTGTCTCTGTCAATAAATTCATCCTTGACTGGGCTGAAGGAAAGGAAAATCAGGATATAGCCTTCATTTTACCTCTGCCGTTCCGTGAGCTAAATTTGATCACAAAAAACTACAGTCTCGTGGGACTTCTTCATGAATACTTCTTTAGTGGAACTGAAGAAATGCCCTCTCTTCCTGATGGTGATGGTAAGGTCATGTTCATTTTTGATGGGCTGGATGAATGCCGCTTCCCTTTGAGATTTAAAGAGGGTGACAGAGTTACAGATGTTCACAAAATAACAACAGTGAGCAAGATAGTTACAAGCCTGATCAAGAGACACCTGGTTCCTTCTGCTCTCATCTGGATCACTACCAGACCAGCAGCAGCCAGTCTGATACCCCGTGACTACATTGATCAGGTGACAGAGGTGCGAGGATTCAACGATGAGCAGAAAGAGCAATACTTCAACAAAAACGGCAGACCTGAGGTTGCTATAAATCTCATCAGTCACATCAAGAAATTCAGGAGCCTGTACATCATGTGTCACATCCCCATCTTCTGCTGGATCGCTCTCGTTGTCCTTCAGCCTCTACTGGCTCGAGAGAGAAATGACAAAACACCAACAACTCTCACAGAAATGTACATAAACTTCTTTCTTACTCAGCAGCAACAAATGAAAACAAAATACAGTCCTGAAACTAAAGCCAATGCATCTTTTGATCAGATCATTCTGAAGCTTGGGAAACTGGCCTTTCAACAGCTGGAGAAAGGAAACCTGATTTTCTACAAAGAAGACCTTGAGGAATGTGGACTAGATGTCAGTGAAGGGTCGGTGTACTCTGGGTTATGCACTCAGATCTTTCAGGAGGAAAAGGCTGTTTCAGCAAGAAGTGTGTTTAGCTTCGTACATCTCAGTGTCCAGGAATTCCTTGCTGCTCTTTATGTGTTTTTGATGGGCAAAGATGAGAAAGCTGACCTATTTCTTCAATCCTGGACAGAAAAACTGACATGGAAACTGTCCAAAAAGCCACTGTTTCAGCTTCACAAGGCTGTGATAAACAAGGCCTTACAAAGCGAGAATGGACACCTGGACCTTTTCCTCCGGTTCCATCTGGGTCTCTCACTCGAGTCCAATCAGAGTGACCTGAAGGAACTACTGCCAGAACTAGAACTTAAAACAGAGAACATGAAAAACACTGCTGATTATATCAAACAGACAATAGAGAAGGAGAAATCAGTGGAAAGGACCATCAATCTCTTTTACTGTCTGAGTGAATTGAAAGATGACTTTGTGGAGGAAATTCAGAAGAATCTGAGCTCAGGAAATCTTTCAGCACAGAATCTCTCCTCTGCTCAGTGGTCTGGTCTGGTGTTTGTGCTCCTCATGTCAGAAGAGACTCAAGAGATGTTTGAACTGCAGAAATACAGAAGATCTGATGAAGCACTGATGAGACTGCTGCCAGTGATCAAAAACACCAGAAGAGCACTGTAAGAGTCTTCTTTATATTAATTTATATACACTGTTAGTGTTTCATAAATGGGCCTTCATTTTACATGGGTAACTTGTTGGCCTAGACTGTTCAGAAAAACTACTAAATGTTATGTTTGTGAGGTTTTAATACTGGTTTGATGTTTTATGAAGACAAAATTATTTTAGCTTTGCTTACATCAGTACAGTCAAAGGTTTTTCCAAGCTCAGATTATAAACTCTACCTAATAATCATTACTGGTGCTGTTTGCTTTGTTCTCAACACAGGCTACAGTTCTGTAATCTCACTGCTCAGTCCTGTGAACGTTTGTCTTCAGTTTTACAATCCTCAGACTCTTTCCTGAGAGAGCTGGACCTGAGTAACAATGACCTGCAGGATTCTGGAGTGAAGCTTCTTTCTGATGGACTGAAGAGTTCAAACTGTCAGATGGAAATACTGAGGTTTGAGTTCAAATACTTTTTTTTTTTTGGCAATAATTTAATTATTAAAAATTGCACTGCTAAGATTTATTATGTATGCAATTACATTGTGTTTTTCGTCAGATTTCCAACATGTAATCTCACTGCTCAGTGTTGTGAGAGTTTGTCTTCAGTTTTACAATCCTCAAACTCTGTCCTAAGAGAGCTGGACCTGAGTAACAATGAACTGCAGGATTATGGAGTGAAGATTCTTTCTGATGGACTGAAGAGTCCAAACTGTCAGCTTGAGATACTGAGGTGAATGGTTTTAAAATAATGACCTATGTGTATGAAATATAGTAAATATAGTGAAAAAATATAGTGAAATATAGGTGCTGTTCTTAAACTAGGTGACAACCACTACAGATTGTTCAGGCAGAACAATAAAACACTGGGTCCATGTCCACAAAAAGTCTTTTACTGTTCCCATTTGTATCATACATCAGTTTGAGTGTGGTTCTATAAATGAACAATAATAACAATAATGAATATAAATACTGAATAAGGAATAAACAAACTTTTAGTAAGGTAAAATAACATAACAGCAATTACATCTAACAACAGATGCATACAAGAGTAATTAACTACTTACTTTTAAGAGGTACGCACACTATATGAACAAAAATACATTAGAAATTGGACCAGATCAGCACGTAGATCAATACAAAACTGCCGTTGAAGTTAGCAACATGTTTCTTTACATGTCTGGACATAAACAGACTTTGATTGACATTTAGTTCCGCTGACTTAAACCAATGAAATGACAGGAATAATATACATGTGATTCAGTAAAAATGCGTGTATTCGTAAGTGCAATAAACTAAATGTTCAGTGGCGGGCATCAACGTCATTAAAGGGTTAGTTCACCCAAAAATGAAAATTATGTCATTAATTACTCACCCTCATGTAATTTGACACCCGTAAGACCTCCGTTCATCTTCGGAACACAAATGAAGATATTTTTGTTGAAAGCTGATGGCTGAGAAAGGCCTCAGCAAGCCCTCCATAGGGATTCAGTACATTTACACTCACAAGACCCATAAAAGGCACTAAAAACATTGTTACAAACTCCATCTCACAACAGTGGCTCTACAATAATTTTACAAAGCGACGACAATAGTTTTTGTGCGCAAAAAAAAATCAATATAACGACTTTATTCAACACAAACTTTGGCCTCTGCCGTGAACTCACGAAGCACCACGACGCATGCGCGAGAATATGACGTAGCGCCGGCGTTCGGGAATCCATGAAATGCACACTTTAGTCCCATTTTGAGCACTACGCCGAGACCTAAAGCACGATCAATGTAGAATTCAACAGCTTAGATACGCGCGTCTTCCTCTGCTTGTAAACACATCTCCTCCTCGCTTCTGGGTTATGTGTCCGAACGCCGGATCTGCGCCATATTCTCGTGCATGCGTCGTGGTGCTTCGTGAAATTTTTTTTTGCGCACAAAAACTATTGTCGTTGCTTTGTAAAATTATTGTAGAGCCACTGTAGTGAGATGGACTTAGTAATGACGTTTTTAGTGCCTTTTATGGGTCTTGTGAGTGTAAATGTACTGAATCCCTATGGAGGGCTTGCTGAGGCCTTTCTCAGCCATCAGCTTTCAACAAAAATATCTTCATTTGTGTTCCGAAGATGAATGGAGGTCTTACGGGTGTCAAACGACATGAGGGTGAGTAATTAATTACATAATTTTCATTTTTGGGTGAACTAACCCTTTAAAGCTTGGCCTTTTGTACACTATAATCAGAGGCGGACTTAAAACATATTTAACAAATGCTCAAGTGTGTATTTGGGTTTGTACTTTGGAAAGTGTCAAAGGTTTCTATTTCCAACATGATTTGTAGCATCACGAAATATAGCTAATCACAGACATACTGTATCTGTTTATTTCTTAAATGCAATGGCCAATCATAAGTGTTTAAGTCAGAATCCACTTGTCGCTCAAAACGCCAGAATATTTATTCATTGATTAACTATCTTCCATGACAATTTTGGAATGTGATATTTTTCAATAATTATACAGAAATTTGACCCACGTGGACTGCATAAGTCTGACAAAAATATTGTTTGGGGTGAGGGGGGTGGGAATCGACTAAATTAAGAGTGTATGAAGACTAAAACTGTAAAATGCTTTTATTTCATGCATAGTATGTTACTGACAGCACTGAACAAGCTAGCAGCACCACCTAGTGGCTGTGTGCACCCTTATTATCTCAGCCAGGGTTCAAAATTAGCACCACACACCAAATGGCAATTCAATGAAACACCTTCTTGAGAGAATAGGATATGGCTTAGTATGAATATCAAATTGAAAAGGATGTGATGCAATCATATAAATATACAATATGACTGTAAGGACCAAGTTTAGAACTTGGTTGTGAGTTGTGAAGGATGAATGTAGGTGAAGGCATGCTGCAAAGCTTCGAGTTGAACATGTCATACAGCAAGCCATGGCCCCAGTAAGAACAGGACAAAAATGGAGAGTTCAGAAAATTGTCGATCAGGCCATCAGTCAACTGAAGCATCAGGAGATAGTTGGGTGGTGGCAGCAGTGAACAGAAGGACTGGGGTGGAGACCAGCCCTCAAAATGTGGTCCAAAGCCTCGAAGAAAGAGAGGAAAGAGCTTGTGATCTCAGAAGTCATCAGAATGGAGGATTCATCTTTGAAAATCAGAGCTGTGAGCCAGTAGAAGCAAGGAAGCCGGACAAATTGGGAGGGCAGTCATCCAGTCAGACCATAATTTGGGTCGACATGTGGAAGGTTCCACAGGCTAGACTAAGCTTCCTTATTAGGTCCACATACACCATTCTTCTAAGCCCCCAGAACATTCAGCTCTGGAATGGCAAAGAAACAACCTCCAGAAACAACCTCTATGCAATGCCAAAAATCCCAGCCTACAGCACATTTTGACTATCTGTAAAGCTGCTCTCACCCAAGGCTGGTGGCCAATAAAGTAGCCAATAAAGCTAGTCCATCATCTTTCAAACCACAAATATGCTTCGTCAGGCAAGGAACTGCAGCAGAAAACATCAGCAGGAGAAAGTAGTCCATTCTGAAACCTGGATGCGAGTGGCAGATGAGAGTTGATCTCAACTAGCAGCTCAAGTTTCCATCTGAGATAATAACTACCTCTCTGCGGCCAGACATCATCCTGTGGTTCATTTTTGTACAGTACCATGGGACAGTAATCATGGCAGAGCTCAAAGTACCGTGGGAAGAGATGGAGTCTGCATTTGAGAGAAAAAAATTAGAAATATAGCAAACTAGTGGCAGTGTGTACTGAAATGTTGGAATTTATGTATCCTCCCTTCCAAAATCGATGAAAAGCAGTGAAATAATGAAGCTTGATACTTTGTTTTGAGGTGATGGGGCCGTTTACAGGTTAGCGTGGTTCCTGCGTGGACAATTAGCATGTGAAAGGCTGCAATGTGTGTGGGTGTGGTCACATTACAGATAATGAGGTCAGAAGGGGATGATTGTACCTCTCGTTGGTTTCATACGGATTACATAAATAGAGAATATTTATTTTGGTATGAATTACCTCATTTAAAAGAAGACACTTCAAGCTTTCTAAAGACATCTCTCATGTCTGTGGTTTAGTATTCACTAAGTTACAGTTCATTTTCAGATGTTTTGCAGAATGACGACAGAACTTGCATCCTTTTTTATTGTTTTTGCAAAAAGAGCAACATTTAGTTTTTATAGTAGTCACTTGAAATTACTGCTGGTTATTTAAGTCTTTTAAAATAGTTAATAAATAAATAATACCTAAAGAAAGGCTGAAATAGATATAAATGTTCAAATAACAATTTCTTTAATGCAAATAAGGATAAATGTGTCTGATGACTATATTTAGAAAAGTAAATTAATAAATTGTCTCTGGTATACTTCCACAGACACTTTTGCTACTTTTGTGAATGAATCTACAGAAAATAACTGGTGCAAATACAAACTGCACTGGGCTGTACTTCCCAAAAGCATTGTAAGCCTAAGTTAATTGTAGAACATTTGCCACCAATGGTCTCGATGATCAATTTAGGCTTACAATACTTTTGGGAAATGCACCCCAGGTCAGTGTGTGATAGTAATGTCTGATTGCTAAACTAATGTCATGTGGACTGTTGCTGTATGTCTTTGTAGATTGTCTGGCTGTATGGTGACACAAGAAGGCTGTGGTTATGTGTCTTCAGCTCTGAGTTCAAATCCCTCACACCTGAGAGAGCTGGATCTGAGCTACAATGACCCAGGAGATTCAGGAGTCAAGCTGCTCATTGATAAACTCAACCATCCAAACTACAGACTGGAGAAACTCAAGTATGTAGAGCAAAAATAGTTTTTATTACACAATCTTCACTTATTACAAACAAGTTACACTTTATTTCTTTCATACATTTACAAAAGTTACATCCATATTCCCCATAGGTCTATGTTTTCATATGTAGAATATATATATATATATATATATATATATATATATATATGGGGTTTGTATGTGTGTGTTAGGGATTGCACAGACTAATCGACTTGCTCTGCCATGATGTTTGCTGATATAGACTAGACTTGACTAGTCGCTGATCATGTGATTTTGACACGAACATCATGACCGCCATGCAAATTGTACTGTTCTGACTTAATGTACTACATATTTAATGCACTATATATATATATATATATATATATATATATATATATATATATATATATATATATATATATATATATATATATACACAGTGGGGTAGAACAAGTATTTGATACACTGCCGATTTTGCAGGTTTTCCTACTTACAAAGCATGTAGAGGTCTGTACTTTTTATCAGAGGTACTCTTCAACTGTGAGAGACGGAATCTAAAACAAAAATACAGAAAATCACATTGTATGATTTTTAAATAATTAATTAGAATTTTATTGCATGACATAAGTATTTGATCACCTACCAACCAGTAAGAATTCCGGCTCTCACAGACCTGTTAGTTTTTTCTTTTAGAAGGCCTCATGTTCTCCACTCATTACCTGTATTAACTGCACCTGTTTGAACTCGTTACCTGTATAAAAGACACCTGTCCACACACTCAATCAAACAGACTCCAACCTCTCCACAATGGCCAAGACCAGAGAGCTGTGTAAGGACATCAAGGATAAAATTGTAGACCTGCACAAGGCTGGGAAAATAGGCAAGCAGCTTGGTGAGAAGGCAACAACTGTTGGCGCAATTATTAGAAAATGGAAGAAGTTCAAGATGACGGTCAATATCCCTCGGTCTGGGGCACCATGCAAGATCTCACCTCGTGGGGCATAAATAATCATGAGGAAGGTGAGGGATCAGGGTGAGGTGAGGGCCAGCAGCCATATCAACCTGTCGCCCAAAACTGGTTTCCCACTGAAGCTAAGCAGGGCTGATCCTGGTTAGTACCTGGATGGGAGACCAACTTGGAAAACTAGGTTGCTGCTGCTAGAGGTATTAGTGAGACCAGCAGGGGGTGCTCACCCTGTGGTCTGTGTGGGTCCTAACGCCCCAGTATAGTGATGGGGACACGTCCTTCGGATGAGACGTTAAACCGAGGTCCTGACTCTCTGTGGTCATTAAAAATCCCAGGATGTCTTTCGATAAAGAGTATGGGTGTAACCCCGGCATCCTGGCCAAATTTGCCCACTGGCCCCTGTCCATCATGGCCTCCTATTCATCCCCATATACTGATTGGCTTCAGCACTCTGTCTCCTCTCCACCAATCAGCTGGTGTGTGGTGGGCGTTCTAGCGGAATATGGCTGCCGTCACATCATCCAGGTGGATGCTGCACATTGGTGGTTGAGGAGATTCCCCCCTTCTATATGTAAAGCTTTGAGTGCCTAGAAAAGCTTTACATATGCTAAATAAATGTAAGAAATTAAATTTAATTTAATCAGCCTAGAACTACATGGCAGGACCTGGTCAA
This sequence comes from Romanogobio albipinnatus, assembly GCA_023566225.1. Classification (NCBI taxonomy): domain Eukaryota; kingdom Metazoa; phylum Chordata; class Actinopteri; order Cypriniformes; family Gobionidae; genus Romanogobio; species Romanogobio albipinnatus. The sequence continues at coordinate 5,909,209 of CM042245.1, forward strand.
TAACCTGAGGAGAGCTGGGACCACAGTCTCAAAGAAAACCATTAGTAACACACTACGCCGTCATGGATTAAATTCCTGCAGCGCACGTAAGGTCCCCCTGCTCAAGCCAGCGCATGTCCAGGCCCGTCTGTAGTTTGCCAATGACTATCTGGATGATCCAGAGGAGGAATGGGAGAAGGTCATGTGGCTGATGAGACAAAAATAGAGCTTTTTGGTTTAAACTCCACTCGCTGTGTTTGGAGGAAGAAGAAGGATGAGTACAACCCCAAGAAAACCATCCCAACCGTGAAGCATGGAGGTGGAAACATTCTTTGGGGATGCTTTTCTGCAAAGGGGACAGGACGACTGCACCGTATTGAGGGGAGGATGGATGGGGCCATGCATCGTGAGATCTTGGCCAACAACCTCCTTCCCTCAGTAAGAGCATTGAAGATGGGTTGTGGCTGGGTCCCGCAACACACAGCCAAGGCAACTAAGAAGAGGCTCCGTAAGAAGCATCTCAAGGTCCTGGAGTGGCCTAGCCAGTCTCCAGACCTGAACCCAATAGAAAATCTTTGGAGGGAGCTGAAAGTCCGTATTGCCCAGCGACAGCCCCGAAACCTGAAGGATCTGGAGAAGGTCTGTATGGAGGAGTGGGCCAAAATCCCTGCTGCAGTGTGTGCAAACCTGGTCAAGAACTACAGAATACGAATGATCTCTGTAATTGTAAACAAAGGTTTCTGTACCAAATATTAAGTTCTGCTTTTCTGATGTATCAAATACTTATATCATGCAATAAAATGCTAATTAATTACTTAAAAATCATGCAATGTGATTTTCGGGATTTTTGTTTTAGATTCCGTTTCTCACAGTTAAAGAGTACCTATGATAAAAAGTACAGACTTCTACATGCTTTGTAGGTGGGCAAACCTGCAAAATTGGCAGTGTATCAAATACTCTCCACTGTATATATCTATACACTCACCTAAAGGATTATTAGGAACACCATACTAATACTGTGTTTGACCCCCTTTCGCCTTCAGAACTACCTTAATTCTACGTGGCATTGATTCAACAAGGTGCTGAAAGCATTCTTTAGAAATGTTGGCCCATATTGATAGGATAGCATCTTGCAGTTGATGGAGATTTGTGGGATGCACATCCAGGGCACGAAGCTCCCATTCCACCACATCCCAAAGATGCTCTATTGGGTTGAGATCTGGTGACTGTGGGGGCCATTTTAGTACAGTGAACTCATTGTAATGTTCAAGAAACCAATTTGAAATGATTCGAGCTTTGTGATAGGGTGCATTATCCTGCTAGAACTAGCCATCAGAGGACGGTTACATGGTGGTCATAAAGGGATGGACATGGTCAGAAACAATGCTCAGGTAGGCCGTGGCATTTAAACGATGCCCAATTGGCACTAAGGGGCCTAAAGTGTGCCAAGAAAACATCCCCCACACCATTAACAAGGCATGATGGATTGATGTTCTCATTCTGTTTACGCCAAATTCTGACTCTACCATCTGAATGTCTCAACAGAAATCCAGACTCATCAGACCAAGCAACATTTTTCCAGTCTTCAACTGTCCAATTTTGGTGAGCTGGTGCAAATTGTAGCCTCTTTTTCCTATTTGTAGTGGAGATGAGTGGTACCCGGTGGGGTCTTCTGCTGTTGTAGCCCATCCGCCTCAAGGTTGTGCGTGTTGTGGCTTCACAAATGCTTTGCTGCATACCTCGGTTGTAACGAGTGGTTATTTCAGTCAAAGTTGCTCTTCTATCAGCTTGAATCAGTCGGTCCATTCTCCTCTGACCTCTAGCATCAACAAGGCATTTTGGCCCACAGGACTGCCGCATACTGGATGCTTTTCCCTTTTCACACCATTCTTTGTAAACCCTAGAAATGGTTGTGCGTGAAAATCCCAGTAACTGAGCAGATTGTGAAATACTCAGACCGGCCCGTCTGGCACCAACAACCATGCCACGCTCAAAATTGCTTAAATCACCTTTCTTTCCCATTCTGACATTCAGTTTGGAGTTTAGGAGATTGTCTTGACCAGGACCACACCCCTAAATGCATTGAAGCAACTGCCATGTGATTGGTTGAGTAGATAATTGCATTAATGAGAAATTGAACAGGTGTTCCTAATAATCCTTTAGGTGAGTGTATATATATATTTAATCAATATTGATCAAGTTAATGTATGTTTTAAACAGTTTATTGTACAGGTCAGTTAATGGCCTAAAAAACGGATATTCTGCTACATTGTAATATGCACACACACACACATACAGAGAGTAGCTCGCACATCACAAGCCGATTGAGCACTCACAGAAACATTCAGGAGTGCAGAAACTCCCTGTCAACAGTCCTGTGATTTATCAATAAAATATTTCTAGCATATATTTCTTTCTGTTTTTGAAATAAATAAAATTCACTAGGTGAGAGGTGCTGCACAGGTATGATTAATTCACACGCAATCGCTCTCTCACTAATGCATTTAAATAAATGTGATCTTACTGTGCTACTTTATCTGTATTTGATATATATAACGACCCAAAGACAAATTAAAGCATTTGATAAAAAAAAGAAAAACTGATAAACATTATGCCAGCGCAATAGTGTGTGCAGCGTAATATACCACACAAGTGACCTGAGTTTGAGTCTCAGCTCGAGGGTCAGGCTTCTCAAACCAACATCAAAGATTGTTCACAATCTTTAGCCTCTAGTTTCAAAGCAAAACATCATCAGCAATTAGTCAACGTCGACTCAACTTTAACTACATAACTTAAAAAAATCTGTTGTTTTTCAACCCCTTGTGTGTGTGTGTGTGTGTGCTAATTAACTGATTAACTGTGTGTGTTTTGTAGTGTGGATCATGGAGGAGATATCTGGATTACAGCAGGACTACACAAATGTACGTCTACACACTCGCTCACTCACGATTTTACTCACCCTAGTGTTGTTCTCTGTGTCCTTCTTTCTTTTTCGGACCACAAAAGGAGAAATTTGTCCTGCATGTGCTCCTCCATGTAATGGCAGTGAATTAGCAACCAGGCTCAAACTTTTCAAAAAGTATCAAGCAAAGATAAAAATGAACCATTTTATTCAGTCAAAATACTGAGCTCAGCCTTTACTCTGTATAGTTCCTGAGAGTGTGTGTTGACGGAATAATAGTTTCTTTCTCGCGAAACCTTATAGCATGCCTCCTGAACACTTTCCATATATGGCACGCATCTCGTATCATTACGCAATACTTTTCCTATCCTTTTTGGTTGCTATTCACTGCCATTATATAGAGGAGAGCGTACAGGACTTTTCTACATTTTTGGTTCGAAAAAGAAAGGGGAGCCCACAGGGCATTGAAACAACACTAGGGTGAGTAAAAGATGCCTTTATAATTAACCCCTGATTTGTTTATATCTTCATCAGTTTCCCATCAGTTCACTCTGGACGTGAACACAGTGAATAAATGCCTCCGTCTGTCTGAGAGGAACAGAGTGATTACAAACACTCTCACAGAGCCTCAGCCGTATCCTGATCATCCTGACAGATTTGATTCAGCGAATCAGGTGTTGTGTAGAGAGAGTGTGTGTGGACGCTGTTACTGGGAGATTGAGTGGAGTGGGAGTGTGTCTATATCAGTGTCGTATAAGAGCGTCAGCAGGAAGGGAGGGGGTAATGCGTGTTTGTTTGGACGTAATAATCAGTCCTGGAGTTTGTTCTGCTCTTCCTACTATCACTCATTCATGCACAATTACATAGAGAGTGACATCTATGTAAAGCCCATCAGCAGTAGAATAGGTGTGTATGTGGATCACAGTGCAGGAACTCTGTCCTTCTACAGCGTCTCTGGAGACACAATGAGCCTCATCCACACAGTCCAGACCACATTCACCCAGCCGCTCTATCCTGGGTTTGCGGTTTATCCTACGTTTTCTGTTGGTTCTGGATCATCAGTGAAACTGTGTTGATGATAACTGAGCATGATAAATCAGTGACTGTCACACGCTGACTTGACTAGATAACCCAAGATAAGAGGCATGATGCAGAAAGACGATGAACACTTCATAAAGTACATAGAGGTAAGCCTGACAGTAGCAGTGAGATGTTATAGTCTCCGGTTGAGTGCTAGAGCCCTATTGGTTGTATTGGTTGAGTGAGGGAAACAAGGAGAAGAGCAAGAAAAACCCAGAAAAACAGGCAAGGAAATTAACAGAGAAGAGAGAGCATATATGAGACAACAGAAGATGGAAACACAATGACACTCATTGCAAACATGTCTGGATGATACCAGCAAATCCAAGACTTTCAACTCAAAATTTAAGACGTTCAAAGAGGATCTCAAATGACATAGATGTTAAAGGTCCTGTTCTTCGTGTTTTTTTGAAGCTTTGATTGTGTTTACAGTGTGCAATATAACGTGTTCATGTTTCGCGTGTAAAAAAACAGTATTTTTCACACAATTTACTTATCTGTATACCGCTGTTTTCACTCTCCTAAAAACGGCTGATGAGTTCCTTGTTCTATGAAGTCCCTCCTTTAGAAATACTTAACGAGTTCTGATTGTGCCAGCGGTTCCCGTGTTGTGATTTGACCACAGCTTAGTGCACGTTGCACGGTTCCTGTGTTGTGATTCGACCGCAGCTTAGCGCACGTTGCACGGTTCCTGTGTTGTGATTCGACAGCAGCTTAACGCATGTTGCACGGAAGGTCACGCCTCTTAACGGGGAGATGTATGCGCTCAATGATCTCTAAGTACAGCGTCCCTGTGAAAGCCAAACAAAGGTGATTTGACTCCGGGATGAAAATAACAGCGTCTCGACGACATGGCGACAAACACAACACTTCCTCGCCTTCTCCACACAATAATTCCTCTTCTCCACGTGGGAGAGCAACAAGACCACGCCCCCTTTTTCGCATATTCTTGTGGGCGGAGGTTAGTCTGTTCTACTGACGTAATTAAAGCAGGCTGTACCAGGATGTAGTCCAAGCCAGCCGTTCGCTGTAGGCTTTGAAAGGGAACTTCTGTTAAATAAAATATCTCGCTTGGCATTGAACTTTGAGCTTTATAATTTTACAGGTATTATTTATGCTCTAACAGCAACATTACACACTAACTAAATCATTAGTCATGTATGTAGATGTCATTGATTTACGCCATTTATCATTTTATTAATATTCTCAGCGTTATGTTTAGTTTTGTTGTGTTTTTGATAATATGTTTATGCTCCTTGAGTTTCCTTTTGACCTTAATTACTCCCCGTTTCTGATTATTGTTCACTCGTTTTTTATTTATACTCTGCTTCTGTTCACTTGTGTTCTTAGTTTAGTCAAAGTTTCTGTCAAGGAAAGTCTGTTCACTCGGCAGCCGTATTTGCTCTAACAGCAGCTGCAGTGGTGCAATCATTTTACCGATCAGTGATATCATTCTGAATTGAAACTAGTCTGTGGAAACACTGAGATTCCTTTAAATATACATCTAAATTTATAGAAGAAAAAATGGCATATAAATAATTGTAGAAACTTTTATTTTTAAGTTAATCATCTCACATGTGAGCGAAATGTGTTGTTTGGCTTTAAAATATTGTAAAAGAGTTATGGGCTACCTTATAAATGTGTTACTTCTATAAATGTGTTTTACTTATATGCAATCATAAACCACATTTTAAGGTGAAATTTCAACAATATTTTGTTATGATCTCTGTATCTGAAAATACAAAAGCATTATTATAACATTATTGTGAATAAAAGTCTTATTGTGCTTATATTCTAGATCCATTAACTTTTTTTGCATTGTTTTCTTTTGATATTATTATTAATATTTTATGTATTTTTATTTAATATTATTTGTATTAGTAGTAGTAGTAGTAGTATTGTATGTATGTATTACTTTTTTTTTCTTTGTGAAGATACATACAGAAATTGTACACAATACATATATTGAGACATAACACAAAAAACAACAGAAAGCAACAAAAACAAACAAACAAAAAGGTTGTGAAAAGAAAGATCTTGTAATTAGAATTTGTCTTTAGGGAATATTTGGATGATATCTACTTATCTAGAATAAAGGAAGGGGGGTGAATTGTTTTGTCAATGTGTCCAGTCGTTTTTTTGCTATTGCAGTTTGTCTTTCATAGGTTATATGATTTCTTAATTATTGAGTCCAGTGTGTGGTGGAGATATTTGTTTTGTCTTTCCAGTGTAAGAGAATTGTTTAGAATTGCGGTGTTTAGAAATAGACTGTGTTTTTTAATGGTATTATTAAAACGTGGTAAGTCGGATATTGGGATTTCTTGGCATGCTGTTTGTTCTAATTGTATCCATGGGTTGTGGTGGTGGTTGTTATTTATCCGTTTGGTTAGGTGTTGTATCTGTGCTGAAAGATAGTAGTATTGAAAGTTAGGTGCTGATAATCCTCCTTGTTTTTTAGGTGTTCGTAATGCAATTCTAGGTTTCTGATTTTTCCAATAGAAATTGTTTATTGTGCTGTCTAACGTATTAAACCATTTTTTAGAGGGTTGTATAGGGATCATTGTAAAAAGATAGTTTATTTTCGGTAATACAGACATTTTGATTGTGGCTGTTCTTCCTATAATTGATAGCGGTAGGTTCATCCATCTCTTTCATTTTCTGTCATTTTTAATGCTGAGGTGAAATTGAGATCAAACAGATCTGATATATTTGGGGAGAAGTGTATTCATAAATATGTAATGTTACCTATCCTAAACTGATTATTTTTAAAGATAATAGTGCCGAAGTCTTTATATAATGGGAGTATTACTGATTTATCCCAATTTATGGAATAGTCGGATATATTTGAGTAGTTGTTGAAAAGTTTAATGATTTCTGACAAAATTGGAAAAATCTATTGGAAAAATCAGTACATGTTGTACATGTCATGTCATGACTACTATGTTTCCTTGGACTGCACCTAAGAATTTCACCTACTGTTGCACTTGTGCATATGGTAGAGTGACAATAAAGTGATTTGATTTGATTTGATTTGACAATGATTTTTCTGGTTTCTGTATGTATAGTATAATGTCGTCTGCATATAATGATATTTTATGTTCAGTATTGTTTGATTTATAATATTTTTATTTTGTCTGATAGTTATTGCCAATGGTTCTATAAATAGTGCAAAAAGTAACGGCGATAGTGGGCATCCCTGCCTGGTGCCTCTCTGTAATTTAAATGGTGATGATATAATGTCATTGGTGATAACTGATGCTGTTGGTGTACTGTATAACAACTTGTCCAGTGTATGAAATTATTACCAAAGCCATATTTTTCTAATGTAGTGTAGAGAAATTTCCAGTTTACCTTGTCGAATGCCTTTTCGGCGTCAAGTGAGACGATAGCCGTATGTGTTTTTTGTTTAGCAGAACTATTAATTATATTGAATAGTCAATGTGTGTTGTTGGATGAGTGGCGTCCTTTAATAAAGCCTGATTGATCTGGATGGATAAGAGTTGGAGGGCTTAATTCTAGACGATTTGCTAATGTTTTACTAATTATTTTCACATCTGTGTTTATAAGTGATATTAGACGATAACTAGAGCATATAGTTGGATCTTTATTTGGTTTAAGGAAGACTGATATTAACGCTGTGTTCATATGTTGTGGTACTGTGGATTGTAGTTTGATATCTGTAGTAGCTCTTTGGAATAGTGGTGAGATTATTGGCAAAAAGTGTTTATAAAATTCTGATTGGTAACCATCCATACCTGGGGCTTTATTGTTTTGGAATGTAAATAGTGCTTTCTTGAATGCATCTATTGTTAGTGGTTCTTCTAATATTTCTATTTGTTTAGGGCTTAATATTGGCATTTTTATGTTTTTAAAAAATAAGTCAACTTTATTACTTATTATTAGTTCCCTTTCAGTCGGTCACATTCGATGCCTTTCAGTGCTCGGAACCGACCTGGTGGTTCCTCCCTCCTCACTACCCTCGCGATGCAGCTGTGTCCGGTGTCCGCTTCCAACTAGCGTGGTGGCCCGTGTCTCCCGTCCAAGGCCTGTAAATTCTCTTCCGGTCTGACTGCGAAGGCTTACAGGTTACTCCGGGCCTCCACCCCACCGCCGGTCGCAGCATCTCCGGCTGCTCGTCGCCGAGGACGTCCGCACGCCGCCGCCTCTGCTCCCGCCAAAGCCCAGCAGCAGCCTCCACCCGGGCATTGGCGTGGAGACGGCCGTGGGAAGGACGTCCAGCCGGCTCAAGCCCCTGCCAAGCCAGGTAGCAAGCGCCGTCGCAAGCGACCCTGAGACAGGCCGTCCAGAGATAGAGGAAATTGCTCTTCAAATCCTTGTTTCGCCTTTGATTTCTGTTCCGCCGCTGGCCCCAGTGCCAAATTTTCAATAAAAGAGCAGTTTCCAATATCTCTGGGCCCCAAGAGAGCGCACTTGGTGGTGTTCGACGCTCCTCTCCGATTGCCAGCAGGGGGTGCCGGCTGTGGGGACGCACACAAGCGGCTTTCCCACACTTACACACCGCCTCAGCGGAAGCAGGTAAGTGTTGCACAGCACACTCAGACCCCACTTCGGGCTGCTCCCATGCCGTCCGAGTCGGGTCCCTGCACGCCGCTACGCTCCGGGTACGTCTGTGGTGCCGTTGGTCCCGCTTGCGCAGTCGCTGGGGGCCTGGCTAGTACCCCCGGTCCGCCTTGCTGGCTCATCCGCACCATCAGACTCGGCTATGTGATTCAGTTCGCCTGGCGCTCCCCCAAGTTCAGGGGCATTCACTTCACCTCTGTGGCGAAGGCAGACACCCCTGTGCTCCGGGCGGAGATCGCAGTCCAGCTGGCAAAGGACACGATAGAGCCAGTCCCTCCAGCTAATATGAAATCTGGGTTCTACAGCCCGTACTTCACTGTACCCAAGAAAGGTGGAGGGGTTACGACCGATCTTGGACCTGCAGTCCCTTCACAGGCTACCGTTCAGAATGCTAACGCAGAAACGCATCTTCAGGTGCATCCGTCCTCAAGATTGGTTTGCAGCGATCGACCTGAAGGACGCGTACTTTCATGTCTCGATTCTCCCTCGACACAGACCGTTTCTACGGTCCAGTTGGGTCTTCGGGTCAACTGGGAGAAAAGCAAACTCTGCCCCGCGCAGAGGATCTCTTCTCAGGATGGAGTTGGATTCGGTCGCCCTGACAGCGTGCCTCACAGAGGAGCGCATCCAGTCGGTGTTGAACTGCTTGAATTCGTTCATATGCAGACAGCGGTACCACTGAAACATTTCAGAGGCTCCTGGGGCATATGGCATCTGCAATAACGCCGCTCGGATTGCTTCATATGAGACTGCTTCAATGCTGGCTACACGACCGAGTCCCGAGATGGGCATGGCACAGCGGCTCCCTCCGTGTCTCAGTAACACAGGGGTGCCGCCAAACCTTCAGCCCGTGGTCGGACCCTTCATTTCTACGGGCAGGAGTGCCTCTAGAACAAGTGTCCAGGCATGCTGTTGTCTCCACGGCTACCTCATTCACCGGCTGGGGTGCCACGTACAACGGGCATGCAGTTTCGGGTCTGTGGACAGGACTACAAAGGCAATGGCATATCAATTGCCTGGAGTTGTTAGCAATTTGTCTTGTGCTGAGCCGGTTCAAAACGCCGCTACAAGGCAAGCACGTTCTAGTCCGTACGGACAACACTGCGGCCATTGCGTACATCAACAAACAAGGTGGTCTACGCTCCCGCCGAGTTGTCCCAACTCACCCGCCATCTCCTTTTATGGAGTCAGAAGCATCTGAGGTCGCTTCATGCCATTCACATTCTGGGCCTGCTCAATTGTGCGGCCGACGAGCTGTCACGGTTGCCGGTGCTCCAGATGGTCCAGCTGATCTGGAGTCACTTCGGGGCTGCACAAATGGACCTGTTTGCCGCTCCAGACACGACCCACTGCCAGTTGTTCTTATCACTGACCGCAGAGACCCTCGGCTCGGATGCCCTGGCACACAGCTGGCCCCAGGGCCTACGCAAATATGCGTTTCCCCCAGTGAGCTTTCTCGCACAGACACTGTGCAAAGTCAGGGAGGACGAGGAGCAGGTCCTGTTGGTCGCTCCGTATTGGCCCAACAGGACTTGGTTCCTGGAACTAGTGCTCCTCACGACAGCACCTCCTTGGCCCATTCCTCTGAGGAAGGACCTCCTGACTCAGAGACGGGGCATCCTATGTGTAACCAAGATTACCAGAGAGTAATAGAAGAATAAATAATGTGATTAATATAAAAACTTAATTATGTTGAAAAGCTACTGAAAACGATTTGAAAGAAGTATATTCATTAAAGAAAATATGAATATTATACAAATATATACATTTATATCTGTTATTAATGTGACCAATAGCGTTCAGTCTTGAACTTTAGACGAGTCAATGAGAGCGCAGAATGTGGCGCAGCGGAAAAATTGATTTCCGTATTTTGCACGAGGTTTATGCGTGGAGTTAGAGGCAACGCTCTCTCTCTTGTGAACGGATTGCTGATGAACGCGGTGTTTGTTGACTCCGTGGGAAATATAAAGGAAGAAAATCAGCTAGATGAGTTCTGTCAATGGATTGATGTGAGTGAAATGATGCATTTTATTTCCTATTGGTTATTAGTGATGATAATATTGAAACGGACATTCAGTTTATTAATAGTGGTGTCAACAATAATCGATTCAGCGATGCATCGCAATGCGGGGCATGCACGATTCAGCATCGATGCGGCAAAGTGCCATAATCGATTATGTCACCGTTTATTTTCTGGCCTTGAGTTGAACAATAAAGTTATGAAGTTTCAATTACTTCCAGGGTCATAACAACAACAATCAAGATGGCTGAGGCGGAGGGAGATGACCGCGATAGACGGGTAATTAAAAACGCACCCAAAGCTTGGAAAGCGGACATCTGCACATTTCGGATTCTGACGCCGGCTTCACACCGCACGCGTTAGCAGGGCAGGAGCGGTGGGTGTGGAGAGCGGGAGCCCGCGCCCCCATTGTGGATTCACACTGGCAGCGTTTGTCTCGCGCAGATATTGCAAATACAGACAAATATTGAACATTATGTCACATTTTCCTGTCTCGTGCTTTGATTTATGATGGGCAGCATATGCTGTGATTGTGAAACACACGGGGCACTTCACTACATGATTTCATGGTGAAATTTGTTATTTTCCATGTTAATCTGGTCAGTTTTGATCAAGAACAATCCACTGTGGCTTTAAATCAGCGTGAGCAGCGCGGCAAAAATAGACTCGGCGCCGAAACGATCGCGGCACTGCTGCTTCTGCTCCTGCTCCTGCGATGCGATGAGCTGCCGCGCCGCCTCTGCGTGCGATGTGAATGCTCTAATCTGTTAACATGGGCGCCGAAAAAAATATGCGCTGCTTACGCCCTGCTAACGCGCCTGCCACACTAAAATCAAGCACGAGAATTGACGAGTCCCTAGTGTCAACGTTACTGTGTGTGTTGCACTGAATATTTTTATTGCTGGGTGCCTGGGTGGTGGTTGTTGTTACAATAGTGTGACTGTAATTACGGATTAATATTTGCACAGGAGTTCATGAAGTGCCCTGTCTTAAGTGTTTTTTTTACACACAGTAAAAAGCTCTGTGTTCACTGCTGGAAAAAGTTGGCTTAGTTGGTTATTATTGCTCTATATAATTTCAAATGGTTCTAAAGCAGAGCGAAGAGAAACATTTCTCATTCAAAGCACTGAAAGCAGTGATTTATGTTTTCTTTTTCAGGTTTGAAAATGCCATATCCAATACCCTATACCATTCAATTTTATTTTATTTAATGACATTTATGTCAAAGATACAGGAGAGTGATAATACACACATAGCAGCCAATAAAATCTGTTGTTCAATATCTGACTCCTTGTATTGCCTCATGACTGATTAAAAATTTGCCTTGTTGTGTGCAGTAGAATTTTGATGCATCGCAATACATCGTAGAATCGAATTGAATCGAATCGTTACCTGGTGAATCGTAATCGAATCGAATTGTGAGGGCAGTGCCAATGCACACCCCTATTTATTAATATAAAAGTGTATGGTAATTTAAAATATATATATGTATACTAGCGACAGAGTGTTGCAAAAGTGTTTATGGAGTGTATTTTTGCTCAAAAAGGTTAGAGAAAAGGATTTAAAGGGGACGTGCTATATCGCACCATTCTGGAATTTTCTGAGTTGAACGATCTCCTTGGTAAGTCAAATTGCCTTGTTAATTGTCACCAATTAAATCGTTATTGTGTTCAAGTGGGAAAAGCAAGAGAAATGGAATTTGTAAGTGATTTATGCATATAAAATTGTGTAATGCTGTATTTGGTACATAACAGCTAACTGTGTGCTGATGTATGTCATGAGAAGTGGTCAGTTATATATTAATTAATGTGTAAGTTGGAAAAATGGTCACAAACATTACATATAAAGGAAATATATTCTTTATTTGAAAAAATGCATTTACATGTGTTCAGTTTCTGTGTAAAATGTATGCTTATACATTTATTTTCATGAGTAGAATTTTTTTTTTTATTTGTATGTTGTTACAAATATATAAATTCTATTTTTGTGACCTTGTCTGTTCAAGGTCAGGTTTTTTTTCCTTGTTGTTCTGTCCTTTCGGAGTCCTCTGTGTTACGTGACGAGATACGTGTATTCTGGATTGTCCCGGCCTTCCAGTGGTTCTGAGGAGGGTTTGGACTGGCGAGCCTCCCTTGAGTCTAGGTCTTGAGTTCTGGGTTTCTGTGGAAACAAAAGACGAGTTTTTCTGAATTCTGCGACTGGTAGGAAATCAAATGACTTTTCCCATCTGTTTTTTTCTTGGGATGAAGTGACTTTCCCTAAAAGGACAATTGAGGTTTTTTTTCAACGGACTATTTGAAATTGAAGGACATCATTTTATTTCCTTGAAAATTGTAAATGTTCTTTTGGGATTGAAAACTGATACATTGTTTTGAGTTTGATTTAAAGGAAAAAACAGAGTTGAAGCAAACGAACTAAGAACTCACCTTGTTGAAACGGTTAATGAAACCTGTGAAAGCAAAAGAGTGATACAAATTCAGAAAGAGAATTTCAATTGTGAAAATTTATATATATTTTTTATTTTTTTTTGTTTTAATTTTCACATGGATTTTAACTTACTTTCTGATTGCTGCTAACAGAATATACATTGTGTGTTCAACCAAACTGTTCTCCGAGTCTGTTCACTGTTGTTGTTGCATCTTTCTCAGCAGCGAATCTGTGAATCTGAGACGCTGGTCCATAGATTGCCATATAACTAGTCTTTTATAGTTGCAAGTTATTAGCGGAGAGTGAGCGTTACATATGGCACCCGCGTCCGGACCTCTGGAAACTTCATGTCTGGTCCCTGGACGGGACGCAGAGGTTCTAGGTGGCCTACCACAGAATGTGGTGGACACCATCACTTCCACTAGAGCTCCCTCTACGAGGCTCCTCTATGCGTTGAAGTGGAACCTGTTCGTCGATTGGTGCTCTTCTCACCGAGACTATGACATGGTAGATTGTAAGTCTGTTGGGAAGCATGATCTGATCGTCAGGTTCCTAAGGGGGGTGAGGAGACTAAATCCACCTCGCCCTCCCTCTATACCCTCTTGGGACTTAACTCTGGTGCTAACTGCATTACAGAGAGCGCCCTTTGAGCCTTTGCAGTCAGCAGAGTTAAAAATTCTGTATTGGCTGACTGTATTGGCCTCTATTAAGAGGGTAAGGGACCTGCAGGCATTTTCGGTCGACGAATATTGCCTGGAGTTTGGGGCTGATAACTCGCATGTAATCCTGAGACCCCAGCCTGGCTATGTGCCCAAGGTTCCCACCACTCCCTTCCGGGACCAGGTGGTGCAAGCGCTGCCTTTGGAGGAGGCAGACCCAGCCATAGCTTTTCTCTGTCCCGTCCGCTCCCTGCGGACATATGTGGACAGAACGCAAAGCTTCAGAACCTCAAAGCAGCTCTTCGTCTGTTACGGAGGCCAGCAGAAGGGAAAGGCTGTCTCCAAGCAGAGGATGGCCCACTGGATAGTGAATGCCATCGTCTTGGCGTAAATGAAACCCAAGACATGCCCTGCCCGCTCAGGTTAAGAGCCCACTCCACCAGGGGTGTAGCTTCTTCCTGGGCGCTGGCTTGTGGCACCTCGCTGACAGATATTTGTAGAGCTGCGGGCTGGGTGACACCTAACATGTTCGCTAGATTCTATAGCCTCCATGTAGAGCCGGTATCTTCCTGTGTGCTCACTTTCTATAGTCAGTAACACCGATGTGCCCATTCTAGTGTCGGCTTGCTGCGCCACTCCCTTCCCCATGGAATGGATATGTGCGCTTATTGCTCCAGTCGAGTTTCCCAAAACGGCGAACCCTGTCGAGTCCTCCGCAACCCGCGGCAGTCAGATGTGGCGGAGCGTCCGACGCCAGGTCTAACACTTGTATGCATTGGTGGAACTTGTGTTAGGCTGGGTTCCATATGTTGTGACCCCCACAGCGGTCCCATGTGTGTATTCTTCCACGGTAAGGCTCCCTACGACGAGCCTGTGTTTTTCCCTCGGCAGAGTTCCTCTGCCTACACAGGCCGGGGCCACCCCTGGAACTTCCGTATGTTGTACTGCCCAAGGCCAGTCCATACGTTCATTCTCCACATGTTAACTCCCTCTGGGCATGATGTGGCTTCCACAGTGCCCCTCCGGGCACGCTGCCCCAGCGTTATCCAATAGTCTGCTGAGTGGGTCTTGCGGAACAGCAGTTGTCTTTCCCTGCGTGAGTTTTCCTGCCCGGAATATACGGGATCTGAGGGGCTCTTCGCTGGGCACTTGAAGTGGTAGTAACTGTGATGTTTTCCAAAGGGATCCCAATTCGTCAGTACAACCGACGTATGTCGAATGTGACCAACCAACTATGCGCTGCTCTCGCTTTCTGTTTATACCCGTGGCGCCGGGCGGAGCGTGAGATGCAATCTTGCACGCCAATGACCCATTGGCCTGTTCTCTATATCTCGAAGCTGATAGGGGCTCCCTGAAGTGATCCCAATTCGTCTGTGACGTCCAACGTATGCCTCCGTTCCCTCCTTCAGGTAACAAGGGTTACCATACGTAACCAAGACGATTTCTTCAACCCACTTTGTATTAGGTGGCCTTAACTACTATGTACTAACATTTTAATTAATGTTTTTACATAGTACTAACATTTTAAAAATGACCTGCATGTAATTACATCTGTAATTCATTTCTGTAGTTACATGTATAATGCCTGTTGACACTTCCCTTACACCTAACCCTACCCTTAAACTTACCCACACCACCAAACCTGTCCCTAACTTTATCCTTAAACTTACCCATACCACCACACCTGTCCCTAACTTTACCCTTAAACTTACCCATACCACCACACCTGTCCCTAACCCTACCCTTAAACTTACCCACACCACCACACCTGTCCCTAACTTTACCCTTAAACTTACCCATACCACCACACCTGTCCCTAACTTTACCCTTAAACTTACCCATACCACCACACCTGTCCCTAACCCTACCCTTAAACTTACCCACACCACCACACCTGTCCCTAACTTTACCCTTAAACTTACCCATACCACCACACCTGTCCCTAACTTTACCCTTAAACTTACCCATACCACCACACCTGACCCTAACTTTACCCTTAAACTTACCCATAACACCACACCTGTCCCTAACTTTACCCTTAAACTTACCCACACCACCACATCTGTCCCTAACTTTACCCTTAAACTTACCCACACCACCACACCTGTCCCTAACTTTACCCTTTAACCTACCCATACCACCACACCTTTCCCGAACATTAACTTTAAACTTACCCATACCACCACACCTGTCTCTAACTTTACCCTTAAACTTACCCATACCACCACACCTGTCCCTAACTTTACCCTTAAACTTACCCACACCACCACACCTGTCCCTAACTTTACCCTTAAA
Source organism: Romanogobio albipinnatus (assembly GCA_023566225.1). NCBI lineage: Eukaryota > Metazoa > Chordata > Actinopteri > Cypriniformes > Gobionidae > Romanogobio > Romanogobio albipinnatus. The sequence goes on from CM042245.1 coordinate 5,925,152, forward strand.
CTTACTCATACCACCACGCATGTCCCTAACTTTACCCTTAAACTTACCCATACCACCGCATCTGTCCCTAACCCTACCCTTAAACTTACCCATACCACCACACCTGTCCCTAACTTTACCCTTAAACTTACCCATACCACCACACTTTTCCCGAACTTTAACTTTAAACTCACTCATACCACCACACCTTAAACTTACCCATACCACCACACCTGTCTCTAACTTTACCCTTAAATTTACCCATACCACCACACCTGTCCCTAAAATATGAACACTAAGTACATTTGACTTATTTTTTGATTTAAGTACATAGTAGTTAAATCCACCTAATATAAAGTGAGACCGATTTCTTTTCTGGTTAAATTTTATTTTCCCCTGGCTCTTTGTTGCTGCTCTTTTCTTGTATTTTAGACTTGCATAGGACGTAGTTTCTCTTTGTTGGAACACCTTCAGACCTCTAGATGGGCGTTAACGGTTGCATATGCTGCGCACCAGTATCGGCCCATAAAGACATGGATGAGCGAGTTTGGTGTGGAGGAACTGGACTGGCCTGCACAGAGTCCTGACCTCAACCCGATATAACACCTTTGGGATGAATTAGAGCGGAGACTGCGAGCCAGGCCTTCTCGTCCAACATCAGTGCCTGACCTCACAAATGCGCTTCTAGAAGAATAGTCAAAAATTCCCATAAACACACTCCTAAACCTTGTGGAAAGCGTTCCCTGAATAGTTGAAGGTGTTATAGCTGCAAAGGGTGGGCCAAGTCCATATTAAACCCTACACCCTATGAGGTTTATGACTGGATGACCATTTTATGGTCCTACGCAGATCATATAAATACATTTAGATCACTTAACTTAGTGATTGCTATCAGGATGTGAAGAGACATTCAACCAGCATAACAAATTTTTTTTTTAAGTAAATCACCTACCCTGCCTTTAAGGGATACAATGATAAGACTACAGGGGGACTTAAAAAAACTAGTAAATCAAGAAATAAACCAAACAGATCATTAGTAGTAGTTTAGCTGGTTGATAAATTATTAGTTGATATATTACTAATCACTTGATGTCAACATTTTTTAGCATCATCTTAAAGAAAAGTTTAATCATGAACAAACCATTAGTAAATGATCATAATCTAATTTATTGATGTATTGTGAAGTTGTAAGCTGGTTCAAAGGCACAAAGATGCTGAAGCAGTGTTTTAAAGAGGAGTAATTTATTTGTTTTCAAGTTAAAGGGGCTATATGCGTTTTTCTGAAATTTAAACTCGCGACTGACACATGTGGCCAAAAAACAGAACTGCTCTTATTTTCTGCTAGCTCTCGCAGCGGTGGTGACGTCACATCCGCAGACAGCGCGGGAAAAAACGACCCGCCAGAAAATAGGAAAAATAGGATACAGGCTTATAGGTGCACCCACTGTGAGCGGACAAGGTGTCAGTATGCTCATCAGGAGATGTTTGACTCATAAATGGTAAAATAAAAAGGCTATTGTTACGTTTATTTTGGGGAAAAAGTTGCATATAGCCCCTTTAATAAACATTTAAAAATGACATGTAGTCAAGGGATTACAGTGATAAACATTTCATATCACTTACAGATCTTCTTGTAACAAGTTGTGTGTAACGTGATCTCATGATCATATTAGTACGTAAAGTCAGTCTGGCATACTTGCATTTGAAGAGTGAATTCTCATGTGGATTTTAAGGTTTCCATTTCGACTGAAACTATTTCCACACTGAGGGCATGTGTAAGGCTTCTTTACAGTGTGAATGTTCATGTGTTTTTTAAGGGTTTGTTTCTTACTGAAACCTATTCCACACAATTTGCAGGTCAAATTCTTCTTTCTAGTGTGACTTTTTATGTGGTATTTGAGATGTTCTTTCTGAGTGAAACTCTTTCCACACTGATGGCAGGTGAAAGGCATCTCTCCAGTGTGAGTTCTCATGTGGACTTTAAGGTTTCCTTTTCGACTGAAACTCTTTCCACACTGTTGGCAGGGGTAAAGCTTCCTTCCAGTGTGAACTCTCATGTGGACCACAAGGTTTCCATGCTTATTGAATCTTAGTCCACACAGATGGCAGGAGAATTTACTGATAGTCCCTGTCTTTCGAGCCCTTTTTTGTGAGGATGTTTTTTCAGTCTGTGAGCAACTAAAAGATTGTTCTTTAGTTTTTACACCACGAAGTGTCTTGAATGGATCTTTCTCTTTCATTTCATTCAGTTCTTCGCTCTCCTCTTTCAACGGAATCAGGTCTAAGGAAACAAAATGACATAAAAGTTAATCCCAGTTTAATGCCACAAAGAAATCAACAGACATCAAAACATTTAGACAGATAAAACATTAAAATAACATGTTTTCTAGATCCCATACATCAGGTGTGCCAAACAAAAAGCATTGTGGTTGTGTCTAGGTGCAGGTCCACCATCTGATCTGGATACGACTGACTACTTTAAACCTCTGTATAAACAGAGAGACTAACATTAGCGTAGATGCCCTTCTTCTGATGATGCAATGGGTACATCAGATGTAATGGGAAGTGTTCCCGGTTCATGTAACAGATTTGAAAAATAGAAATTGATAATGTTCTATGTGTATGCCACAGTAAAGAGATGTGTTTTTAGTCTAGATTTTGGTAAGCAGACAGAGTATGTCTGCTTCCCGAACAATGTTAGGAAGACTGTTCCAGAGTTTAGGTGCTAAATAGTAAAAGGATCGACTGCCTGCAGTTGATTTTGATATTTACCAACTGGACAGAGTTTTGAGACCGCAGTGGACGTGATGGAGTATAATGTGTTAAGAGCTCGCTCAAGTATTGGGGAGCTAAACCATTTAGTGCTTTGTAAGTAATAAGCAAGATTTTAAAATGTATGCAATGTTTAATAGGCAGCCAGTGCAGTGTTGACAGAACTGGGCTAATATGGTCATACTTCCTGGTTCTAGTAAGAACTCGAGATGCTGCGTTTTGGATCAGCTGCAGTTTGTTTATTAAGCGTGCAGGGCAACCACCCAGTAGAGCATTACAATAATCTAGCCTTAACTGTTCAGCATTTTGGATTGAAAGCATGTGTCATAATTTAGATATATTTTTAAGATGGAATAATGCGGCCCCTCTCCTTGAACTGTCACCTTATCGTGGTGGAGGGGTTTACAGATCTTCTTGTAACAAGTTGTGTGTAACGTGATCTCATGATCATATTAGTACGTAAATCAGTCTGGCATACTTGCATTTGAAGAGTGAATTCGCATGTGGATTTTAAGGTTTCCATATTGAGTGAAACTGTCTCCACAGTGAGGGCAGGTGAAAGACTTCTCTCCAGTGTGAATTCTCATATGGACTTTGAGGTTTCCATCTTGAGTGAAACGGTCTCCACAGTGAGGGCAGCTGAAAGACTTCTCTCCAGTGTGAACGCTCATGTGTTTTTTAAGGTTTCCATTTCGACTGAAACTATTTCCACACTGAGGGCATGTGTAAGGCTTCTTTACAGTGTGAATGTTCATGTGTTTTTTAAGGGTTTGTTTCTTACTGAAACCTATTCCACACAATTTGCAGATAAACTTCTTCTCTCTAGTGTGAATTTTTATGTGGTATTTGAGATGTTCTTTCTGAGTGAAACTCTTTCCACACTGTTGGCAGGTGAAAGGCGTCTCTCCAGTGTGAGTTCTCATGTGGACTTTAAGGTTTCCTTTTCGACTGAAACTCTTTCCACACTGATGGCAGGTGAAAGGCGTCTCTCCAGTGTGAGTTCTCATGTGGACTTTCAGGTTTCCTTGTTGATCGAAACTCTTTCCACACTGTTGGCAGGGGTAAAGCTTCCTTCCGGTGTGAACTCTCATGTGGACCACAAGGTTTCCATGCTTATTGAATCTTAGTCCACACAGATGGCAGGAGAATTTACTGATAGTCCCTGTCTTTCGAGCCCTTTTTTGTGAGGACGTTTTTTCAGTCTGTGAGCAACTAAAAGATTGTTCTTCAGTTTTTACACCATGAAGTGTCTTGAACGGATCTTTCTCTTTCATTTCATTCATTTCTTCGCTCTCCTCTTTCAACGGCATCAGGTCTAAGGAAAAAAAAAAAAGACAAAAGTTAATCCCAGTTTAATGCCACAAAGCAACAGACATCAAAACTAGGATACGGCTGACTACTGTAAACCACGGAATAAACAGAGAGACTAACATTAGCGTAGATGCCATTTTTCTTATGATGTAATGGGTACATCAGGTGTTATGGGAAGTGTTCCCGGTCCATGTAACAGATTTGAAAAATAGAAATTGATATGTGTTGTTCTATGTGTATGCCATAGTAAAGAGACGTGTTTTTAGTCTAGATTTAAACTGACAGAGTGTGTCTGCTTCCCGAACAATGCTAGGAAGACTGTTCCAGAGTTTAGGTGCTAAATATTAAAAGGATCGACCGCCTGAGGTTGATTTTGGTATTTTAGGTATGATCAACTGGACAGAGTTTTGAGACCGCAGTAGACGTGATGGAGTATAATGTGTTAAGAGCTCGCTCAAATACTGGGGAGCTAAATCATTTAGTGCTTTGTAAGTAATTAGCAGATTTTAAAATGTATGCAATGTTTAATAGGTAGCCAGTGCAGTGTTGACAGAACTGGGCTAATATGGTCATACTTCCTGGTTCTAGTAAGAACTCAAGATGCTGTGTTTTGGACCAGCTGGAGTTTATTAAGCAAGCAGGGCAACCACCCAGTAGTGCATTACAATAATCTAGCCTTAACTGTTCAGCATTTTGGATTGAAAGCATATGTCACAATTTAGATATATTTTTAAGATGGAATAATGCTGTTTTACAGATCCTAGAAATGCTTTCAAATGAAAATTGTTATCAAAGAGCACACCCAGGTTCCTCACTGACAATGAGGACTTGACAGAGCAGCCATCAAGTGTTAGACAGCATTCTAAGTTATTACGTATGAAGGTTATTGGCCCAATAATTAGAATCTCAGTTGTCTTTCAGAATTAAGTAGTAGGAAATTACTAGTCCCCTAATTTTGTGAATCGCTAAGTTTTGTCCGGGTGCGAAGAAAGAGAGTATCGTCAGCATAACAATGAAAACTAACGCCATGCTTTCTAATGATATCTCCCAGTGGTAGCATGTACAGGGTGAAAAGCAACAGTCCTAGCACTGAGCTTTGCGGTACTCCATACTGAACTTGTGATTGGTATCTCTTAATTTACGGCTACAAACTGATATTAATCAACAAGACAATACAGACAGAAGAGTAGTACATAATTTGATACTGTAAAGGGTCTTTTATTTGTGTACATTCACAATACCAACAAAACATTGCTCTTTTGTAAAATAAATAAAACAAACAGGCTGCCCTTTCTTCCGTCTGTTTCTGTGAACTTCTGGAACAAGTCACAAAACAGGACAAGTTCTTGTTATTTACTCTTGACACACACTCATGCATCTTTAAGACACAGATGACCATGTTGTTTCTTGTTTTACAGTTTCTTTAATGTTAACCAATCAACGTTTTTGCATCCAAGTAGATTTCGCTATGTCTGCTATTTATGTTTTCACATATAAAGAGAACACATATCAATTTCGGTTGCAAGTGCATCAATTTTTTGCGATCACAAGAATGCATAAAACAATTCAATTAAGGCTTTTAAGTCCAACTTCTTACACATCTAGAAAAATACAATATACACTCGCCTAAAGGATTATTAGGAACACCTGTTCAATTTCTCATTAATGCAATTATCTAATCAACCAATCACATGGCAGTTGCTTCAATGCATTTAGGGGTGTGGTCTTGGTCAAGACAATCTCCTGAACTCCAAACTGAATGTCAGAATGGGAAAGAAAGGTGATTTAAGCAATTTTGAGCGTGGCATGGTTGTTGGTGCCAGACGGGCCGGTCTGAGTATTTCACAATCTGCTCAGTTACTGGGATTTTCACGCACAACCATTTCTAGGGTTTACAAAGAATAGTGTGAAAAGGGAAAAACATCCAGTATGCGGCAGTCCTGTGGGCCAAAATGCCTTGTTGATGCTAGAGGTCAGAGGAGAATGGGCTGACTGATTCAAGCTGATAGAAGAGCAACTTTGACTGAAATAACCACTCGTTACAACCGAGGTATGCAGCAAAGCATTTGTGAAGCCACAACACGCACAACCTTGAGGCGGATGGGCTACAACAGCAGAAGACCCCACCGGGTACCACTCATCTCCACTACAAATAGGAAAAAGAGGCTACAATTTGCACAAGCTCACCAAAATTGGACAGTTGAAGACTGGAAAAATGTTGCCTGGTCTGATGAGTCTCGATTTCTGTTGAGACATTCAGATGGTATCGGCATAATTTAAATGCCACGGCCTATCTGAACATTGTTTCTGACCATGTCCATCCCTTTATGACCACCATGTACTCATCCTCTGATGACTACGTCCAGCAGGATAATGCACCATGTCACAAAGCTTGAATCATTTCAAATTGGTTTCTTGAACATGACAATGAGTTCACTGTACTAAAATGGCCCCCACAGTCACCAGATCTCAACCCAATAGAGCATCTTTGGGATGTGGTGGAACGGGAGCTTCGTGCCCTGGATGTGCATCCCACAAATCTCCATCAACTGCAAGATGCTATTCTATCAATATGGGCCAACATTTCTAAAGAATGCTTTCAGCACCTTGTTGAATTAATGCCACGTAGAATTAAGGCAGTTCTGAAGGCGAAAGGGGGTCAAACACAGTAGTATGGTGTTCCTAATAATCCTTTAGGTGAGTGTATGTTTACGTCACAGGACCAAGGTATTCGGAGGACCAAAAACCCATGGCCATTATCCCAGAGGAAACTCAGATGAGGCCCAATCAAGCCCCGGATGTGACAGTGGAAACACAACTGGCCCTGGCTGGCACTAGCAAGCTCGCTTTTGGCCCGACAGTAGAAATATAATTAATGTTGTAGTGTACACTGGCTCCAGCACAGACATTGCACACACTCCAGGACTTGGCGTCCGGCTCAGTAGTGTTGACACTGCAGGAGTCATTTCTGGGGAGAGGGCATACACTGTATGTAGACAACTGGCACAGCAGGGGGTATTCCAGAAAGCAGGTTATGTGACATACCTGGGTATGGTTAAGAGTAAGTAACGGATAACCTCAACTTTCGGTTCCAAAAATGGAGGTAACTTTCAGGGTATGCAAGTAGTCATAGCTACTCACTCTCTGAACATAACCTGCTCCAGTGCAGCTCATGATCCAGGGTTAGCTTACTTCAGTGGTGTTCAGTGCATGTGTGCCCTATTGATGAGACTCCAGTGGGCGTGACAGATTGCGCAGAATATTATATTATTCGATATTATATGCCTCTTGAGATCAGGGGAGTGAGGTTTGCCTGCACAGCACTAGTTTGCCTCCGTTTCACATTGAAAGAACAGCAAAAATGACTGCACAACCACCAAATAGGTGGCGATGTGCACTAAGTAGGCTATGTAAATCGCCATTGAACAAAATAAGGAGGAAGTAGTATGGCGCGTTTTTCTTAGCGACTAATGACTCGTCGCTCTGTTGAGAATGTCTTGTAAGTTAACCAGGAACATACTCTGGGTTGTCTGAACTTACGCCTGGACTCGTTTTTGGATCCAGCTGAGTAAGCAAGGTTTGAGTTAATCAACCGAGAGATCAGGGTATATGTGACGGTAAGATAACCTTGCTTTCTGGAATACCCCCCAGTCCTAATCTCTTCAATCAAGTACATAAACACTAACGTACATCAATGGCGCAAAATCAGTTTTACATATGAACAACTTGTACAAATGTTTACTTCTCTCCGGTGTGAATTTTCACGTGTTTCTTAAGGTTTCCATCTTGATTGAAACTCTTTCCACAATGAGGGCATGTGTAAGGCTTCTTTCCAGTGTGAATGTTCATGTGTTTTTTAAGGTTTCCTTTCTGAATGAAACGTATTCCACATTGTTGGCAGGTGTAAGGGGTCTCTCCAGTGTGAATTCTCATGTGGACTTTAAGGTTTCCTTGGATACTGAAACTCTTTCCACACTGAGAGCAGGTGTAAGGCTTCTCTCCTGTGTGCATTCTCATGTGGACTTTCAGGTTTCCTTGTTGATTGAAAATTACTCCACACTGTTGGCAGGGGAAAAGCTTCCTTCCAGTGTGAACTCTCATGTGGACCTCAAGGTTTCCATGCTTATTGAAACGTAGTCCACACAGATGGCAGGTGAAATTACCAATAGTCCCTGTCTTTTGAGCCCTTTTTTGTAAGGACATTTTTTCAGTCTGTGAGCAACTAAAATATTTTTCATGATGTGTCTTGTACTGATCTTTCTCTTCCATCTTATTCAGATCTTGACTCTCCTCTTTCAACGGCATCAGGTCTAAGGCAGAATAAAGACATAAAAGTTAATCCTAATTAACCCCTTTTTAGTTAAAATAGATTCTCATATGTCTGTGTCAAATTTCAATACAGAGAAGTATTATTTATTCAATCTTTACCCAAAATGCGCAGATGTAATCATAATGAGCGCTGGATACTCTGATGTGTTGTGTTTTCAGTTCATAATGGCAGCTGGAGGGCGCTCCATGCACATGTAGTCCATATATAGCACAGACGAAGAAGAGATATACCATGTGACATTCCAGGAACTCCCTGACATAAACAAAGGTCCTGTCCCAAATGGCATACTTCATGTGCACCTTCGGTCTTGTGGACTTACAATGGCCGCTGCGTGCGCATGTCCGTTAAGTCCACGAGACCGCAGGGTGTCCCATTTGTCATTTTAGGTCTCAGAAGGGTGCTCACGAGCGCCCCCTTTGAGGTCGATATGCGCCCTTGATGCGCACTTCTGCCGAGCCCGCGCTGGTCCGAGCTACACAGCGGACTTCGTCCCGGCAGTCAAAGTGGCATTACGTCGTGAAAGTGCGGACTTTAGGGTGCCATTTGGGACAGGGCCAAAGCTTCCTGAGATCGCTATAACATACAGATAGACACGTTTGAAGACAATAAACACACACTTGCGACGATGTATGGTTTATCTGTGTTCTTTATACCATGTTGGGTGTATTCATAATAGATTAAGGAAATGTTTGCCATTGAAATGCCTGGGAAAAAGTGTCCAAATCAACCTGAATTCACCCTATACTATTATAGGACACAGAATTTATTTAAAGGAATCATGAATGGTGATTTACTAAGGTTTGCACTAGTCAGTTTACTGGCATTTGAGCCATTATTACCACCCAAACCAGTGCTAATTTGCGCTGCTCTTGATAGATTGCTTAGTTATTATGGAAATGTTTCGGCTGCGTCTGTGTTCTTTATTTTGCGTGTCGTCTGTAGATCATGCGCAGAACTTGTCACTCCCATTGCCGCTTTTTTGGAATTGCGTTCTCAAGCTAATTGGCCCCATTTTATTAATTCTAGCCCTAAGATGAATAACATGTATGCCAGATCCTATATGCAAGAGGTGCCAAACTCAGATCTTGAGGTTTTCCTGGTTGCATTCGCACTGCCAATATGAACTCTGAATTGACTTAAGCCGACAAAAGTCCTGCCTCTCTGGTTGCTGTGTGGGACTTTTATATTGGCAGCTCTGAGAACGCCAGAGCCTGAGCACACAGAGCTCCCGTCCGTCTTCATTAGTCTACAATCTGTTTAACAGTCCTGTCTTTTATGTCATAAGATAAAACGGTTTTAAAAAGGTCTACAAAACGTTTTGTAGAGTTCGCCTTGTGGTTGATGCCAATGTCGATAGCTGAACAGGTATACATAAACTTTGCCGTTAGTCCATCTATCATGGTTTTCCATGTTCGTGGAGCAAATATGAGTCAACTGTGTGCTTACATGGCTTTTTAAAAATGGCGGGTGTCTGCGTTTTGCATACGTTCAGCCAATCAATGAACACTTGCGTCACTAGTAGTTCCTACACGGCAAAAAATGCTCTTCTTATTTAGTATTTTTGTCTTGTTTCTAGTCTAAATATCTAGTAAATGCATCTTGATTGAGGAATTTGTACATAAGTAAAATTACCTGGAAAATAAAGTCAAAATGAAGTGGTTTTTGCTTAAAACAAGCAAAATGATATGCCAATGGGGTAAGAAAAATAAAACATCTTGTTTGTTTAAAATCTTGTTTCTGTCCCTGTCCCAAATGTTTTCCCCACTGAGTGTTTTTCTTTACACTGAAGGCTCAGAGGAAACCGGGCAGTGCCTCTCACCTTTAGCTATGTTTCTCAAGGATAATGAACCTCCTCAAAGCTCTGATGTTCCTCAAAGAACTATAGTGCAGCCTGAGCAGGGTGAAGCCAGCACCTCACACCATATTCCTCAACCAAGACCCAGACAGGCCTTGCCTGAGAAAATACCTCCTAGACACTAAACAGATATGGGGAGAAAAGATAGAGTAGAGGATCCCTCTGGGGCAGCCCTACCAGAGGGCCTTGACACCAGAAATGCAGGTAGAACAGAAAATCTCCCAGTGGTAGCACCCATTAATGAAATAAACACCATAAATGAGACAAACACCACATATGTGGAAACCACAGCCTTGGTCGATGACGATCATGCAGCCGGGCCCACCAGACACATAAACACTGGCAAAAAAATGGATTGGTCCAATGTATCCGGACTTCCGACCTACAAATGGCCTGACTTTGGCTTTAACAATAGACAACAAATGTATAGGATTGCGGCTATAACTGAACTGCAAAAGGCCCACAAGGCTGTTGCCAAAAGACTCCCTAACACGGGAGTGTTCTTTCCACTGATCAATTTTGCTAAAACACTACCACTCAATGAACAAATTATGATCGAACACTTGAATATTCACATAAAGAAAAATACCAGTTATATCCCACCACTCCCCTTTGAACAATTTCAGGTTGAAGGTGATTGGATACACTGGAAGGCCCTTACGGCCAAGGCCATGCTACAACACTGGAGAACACATCTAAACTGTTCATCTACGAGAGTCCAAAACAGGAACAAAAGAAACTCATAGTGAATCTTGGTCAAAATCTCGATGGCTGACACACCTCAGCACTAAGACCTACGCATCACAACAACGTAGACATCTGACCCCTCTTAATTACCTAAACTTACCCATTTTAGCCCCTTCTTTGCCATCACTGGACTGACCAAAACCACACGGGACCCTAAAACCTACCCAAAACAAAATATGTAAAATAGCCCGAGGCTCAAACAGCCCGCCTCATTACACCCCTGACACTAAAACACTTAAAAATAAATTTAGATCATATAATATTATACAAGATTACGCTTCCATTTTCACCTTTTTACCCATTTTACTGTCTATAGCAGACAGGCTGACCTCTTGATCTTTCAAGTGTTCAGGGTGGATTTTAAGACCTAAAAACTACACACAGGTCTCTTTAAAATTTGGGGCTAGCTACCTTTGAACCTTAACAGAAATTGACAAAAATAGTATAGCCCACCAGACCCTTTTGGGCCTCCTTCAGGGGCCGCGCAGTCCATGTACCTACCTACACACTTTTAAGGAGGTCTAAATAGTTTTAAACACTAGCGGTCACTAGTCTACCAGAATATGGGGTCTCTTCAAGGATTATACATATGGTTGTACACAGATGGAGAGAGAAAGAAAATAAGTACATAAATACATAAAATTATCTTTTAGTAAAAAAACAGTTAGCAAAAAACAAAAACATTTTAATTTTTCTATACACTCTAGAGACTTTATTTAATACCATTCTACAAGACTTTGTTCTATAAAATATACTATGGCACAAAAGTAATATAAAACTTTAAACTGTATCATGATGAATGTTAAAGTTTAAGAATTTTTAGGCCAGGACAACAAAACCAACAAAGTTGAATGTAAATTGAATAACAGCGCTCAGACCAAAGCAAATTAGCGAAACACTTCCGCATCATAAGCCGTGTTTCCATTACCCTTCAAATTGCGCAAATTGAAATTGCGAATTGAAAATACACCCAATGGAAACGCGTCAATTTCGCAAAAACTCCCATATATCGCAAAAAGGTTTTTACACTCGCATGAGGAGGCTTTTCAGTCAATTCGAAAAAGGAAATTTTCGCAAAACTGCAATGGAAACAGTTTTTTTCGCATTAACAGGTCACCTGGTACGGTCATGCATTGCTCCCACATAGGGCCTACATATTATGTTTTTTCCACTCAAGTATGTCTAATAACGAGATCTTATGTCATTAAAACGACATATATTTTTTCCTAATAAGAAAAGTGGCGTAACTTTATAATGACGGACCCCGGTGCAACCACAGATATCATAACTATCTATAGGCCTACTGTAATTAAGACATATATTCAAGACGTGTATTAAAACAGACAGACGCTATAGTTTCAGCCTTGCTCAAAGACTGAGGAAACAGGCCAGCACGTCAATGCATTCCCGACGATCTTGGTTTGCTTCTTATTTATTAAATATACAGCCAAATAGTTGATTAAACGTTGATCAAAATTAAAATACAATTTATTCAAAATGAAATTAATTTTAAAGAAAGACTTTCTAGAAAACACAATTCAATGAAATGCTCAATCCATGTCCCCAGACATATGCGCATCTGATTCTTACTCATGCAGCTCACTTTTCATAATCAACATATGAAATTAAAAGATTATAATATTTAGACATAGCCTAACTATATGAAACTAAATAGGCTACGTTTTCTTTAACCCTCTGTCCAACGAAGTCGTCGTCGCCTTCTGATGGATTGTTTCCTTATTCCAGCGGAAACAACTCACAATACTCCGTCATTTTTAGCCATACAGATAAGGCTAAGTGCAAGACGTAATTATAAACAGTAAACTCTCTACTTTTATTTGTGTACACTCAATAACAGCAAAGGCCGTGGACTCAGGGAACGGATTATTTTGCACTCCACTCCAATCGCTGTCTTTATTTCAAAAATATATTTTGTTTATTAAACGCAAAGTTTTTCCATTTCAAAAGCATTTCTAAATTCAGTTTATATTTACAACAAACGAAATTCCAAGCCAAAATAACGAAGTGGTAAAAAAAAACCTTTGAGTAAATTCAAACTTTTCGCTCGTCTCTGTATGTGGCAATGCGTCACAATAACCTGCGTAAGTAAAAGTCGATCATTCCTTATAGATGATGGTATGTTTGGACAGAAGACGAGTTCTTTATTAAACTCATAAAAAACAATAGAATAAAAATTGCCACAATTTATCATAACACCTCATGTGTGTCGCTCAAGTATAAGGTGCTTTCCTTGCCATCAGTGATTGGATAACACACACACACACACACACACACACACACACGTCTTAATAATAATGGCGTGCGGTGGCTGTGATATACATAAACCTAACAACATACGTAGCATGATTTTTGGAATGATTTATCACGAGAGGAAAAAAATGGTTTTAGTCGCATAACATCAGTTAATGGAAACGCCGTCATTTTGCAATATTTTTTTATCGACTTTTAGAAAATATCGTAAAAGTTTTACGCAAATCTGTAATGGAAACGCAGCTATAGATCAGTCCTTCCAGAAAAATGCAGCTTTTTTTGTAATTGTTGCGGGCAAAAATCCTTGATTATGCGGCATGTTTTCTAAAACAAAATGCGATGGAAAATGCGGGATATTTATGTAATTTTATGCGATGAAATTGCGGGAACTTGCAAAAACTGCGGTTTGATGAAAAAGAGAAAAAAAGCACTACATCAGAAAGTGCTGGGAATATTTAAGTTCTCATCTTGTTTTATTGAAGACCTTAATAAACACACGGCTCAAATTTACAAAACATTGAGTCAAACAAGTTCTGTAGCTTTACAAAAGGAATATTCTACAACTTCTGAAGAGATGAATAAATAACTTCCTGTTTTACAGAGGTAGCTATACAAAACAGACATTTGAGTGCTTCCAATGCACAAAGTGCAATCTCTTAAAGGGTTAGTTCACCCAAAAATGTAAATTCTGTCATTAATGACGTCCCCTCATGTCGTTGGACACCCGTCAGACCTCCGTTCATCTTCAGACACAAATGAAGATATTTAAGTTGAAATCCGATGGCTCAGAAAGGCCTCCATTGGCTCAATGCACTGTGCACTCTCAAGACCCATAAAAAGACACTAAAGACGTCGTTACAAAGTCCATCTCACTACAGCGGCTCTACAATAACTTTATGAAGCGACCAGAATAGCTTTTGTGCTAAAACCTAAATAACGAATTATATAGTGATGACCGATTTAAAAGAATTCATAACGATGAAGCGTTGATTCATAGCGCTTCAAACCGCTGAATCGACTCACTGATTCATAACGCTTCAAACCGCTGAATCGACTCACTGATTCATAACGCTCCAAACCGCTGAATCGACTCATTGATTCATAACGCTTCAAACCGCTGAATCGACTCACTCATTCATAACGCTTCAAACCGCTGAATCGACTCACTGATTCATAACGCTTCAAACCGCTGAATCGACTCACTGATTCATAACGCTTCAAACCACTGAATCGACTCACTGATTCATAACGCTTCAAACCGCTGAATCGACTCACTGATTCATAACGCTTCAAACCGCTGAATCGACTCACTGATTCATAACGCTTCAAACCGCTGAATCGACTCACTGATTCATAACGCTGAATCGACTTACTGATTCATAACGCTCCAAACCGCTGAATCGACTCACTGATTCATAACGCTTCAAACCGCTGAATCGACTCACTGATTCATAACGCTCCAAACCGCTGAATCGACTCACTGATTCATAACGCTCCAAACCGCTGAATCGACTCACTGATTCATAACGCTTCAAACCGCTGAATCGACTCACTGATTCATAACGCTCCAAACCGCTGAATCGACTCACTGATTCATAGCGCTCCAAACCGCTGAATCGACTCACTGATTCATAACGCTCCAAACCACTGAATCGACTCACTGATTCATAACGCTTTGAAGCTTCATGATGCTGTGTTTTGAAATTGGTCATCACACCGGGAAACTGCTTTGCTCTTTTGCTGTTATTTTTGTTGGCCAATGGGAATTTGCGCTTCATCATGGTTTCACCGATATCTATGGTTTCTCCGCGGGGTTTGTAGCTTTTCGATGACGTTCGCGTCGGGTAATTACGTCACTTCAAAACGTTCCCATGGCAACAAGGGGAAATGGCGGCTCTTGTGTGAAGTAAACGAACATTTTTCAACTTTCTGCTAATATATATATGACTTTTTTTGCAACGAAAATGCGTGGATTATGAAATCATGCTAGCCCCGCATATTTTGCACGTGGAAATAGGCAATTTATGCGGCGAAAGTGCGGCGTATTTGAAAAAATGCGGCCCCCGCATAAATATGCAGACTTTGGCTGATTATGCATTAAATCATGTGATCGCATAATCGCGTTTTTCTGGAGGGACTGTGAGATACTGATTAGGCCTCACTTTTAGTTATTTTTGTAATGTATTAATCTGTTTTATTGCTTGAAAAAGTTGTATTGTTTACGCACTTTATTTGTTTCTGATGGACCATGTGGTGGGAGGTTTTGCATGAAGAATAATGTCCCTCCCAAACTAATCTTGTGTCGTTTTTGGCTGAACATAAATCATTAAAGGGATAGTTCACCCACAAATCATTTACTCTCCCTCAAGTTGTTCCAAGCCTGTATGAGTGTCTTTGTTCTGCTGAACACAAAGGAAGATATTTAGAAGAATATTTGTAACAAAGCAGAGAGAGCAACCACTGACTACCATAGTAGGGAAAAAACACTATGGTAGTCAATGGTTGCTCTCTCTGCTTTGTTACAAACATTCTTCTAAATATCTTCCTTTGTGTTCAGCAGAACAAAGAAACTCATACAGGTTTGGAACAACTTGAGGGAGAGTAAATGATGACAAAATTTTCATTTTTGGGTGAACTGTCCCTTTAAGTGCTCTTAAGAATACAATTAGAATAAAAATCATAGGCTAGGTTTCAGTTAAGAATTAGTTTAATTCCATTCTAATCAACATATCAATCAACCTGCCTACCTTAATCAACCTTAAACACTGGTCTATGATATAAGGCTTTATTGTGGTAGGCCGTCATTTAGGCACAACAATAGTTTTCTGGTTGAATGTTTAGCGCAAGTCATGATGCCGAACATGATTCAGAATAAGTATTGCACATAAGGTATAATAAGGTATTGCACATCTTTAGCAGACCACACCAAAATCCACTTGAATGCAGGAAATCGCATCTACTTAATCCAACATGTCCTGGGGGTGGACCTTCAGCTATGTCTTCTTCACAGAATGTAACCAATATTGTCCATTTCCAGTGGGCTGCCCATATCGACGGCTTTGGGCCTCCCCACAAACCACCAGAATGCAGGGTATACATTTACATTTATGCATTTGGCAGACGCTTTTATCCAACGTGGAGTAAAGTGCCTTGCTCAAGGACTCACTGGTGGTGACCGCTGGGATTGAACCAGCAACCTTCTGCATATCAGTTCCATGGTTTAACCCACTGGACCACCATCTCATACAAATTAATTCCAATTCTCTGATATCTGAGCCACCAACTTTCAACTGGGGCTGCGTGTGCGGCATAATTTTGATCTCCCCTAACAAAATCTCATGGAAAGGTTTGATAAGTTGGCAGGTATGGTAATTTATAAGTGGTTAGTTAAGGATGAACTAATCATTTACAAAACATTCATAAATGATTATCAATTGATATGCTAACATTTGATGTATGTTTTGTAAATTCCGTTACAAGTCATTTGTAAATGATTAAATAATAATTTACGAAACTTGACTATGCTTTCCTAAATGATTAATAAGTGAAATGTTAATTATTGTACGTATGTTTTGTAGATTCAGAAGTCATTTACAATTGATTAGTTAATGATGAACTAATAATTTACAAAACATGACTAAGCATTTCATAACTGTTTAATAAATTATGTTACATTATTTGTAGTGCAGCCATCCATAATCGAAGTACGATTTTTACTTAATTGTCACCTTTAATATGTCACTTTTTATGTGTTTGTTAATTTTATCACGAAATACAAGCAATAAATGTTGTTTTGGCGCTCTTTAATGTGGCCTGACAGATCGACCAATCACCATTTCGACCTTGGAAAGAGCTTGTTGCCTATATCATTGAATGTTTTTGACATAAATTTGACCGTACATAAAATTAAAAATGAAATTAAACACTGCCAATATAATTGCATGTGAAGAGTAGGGCTGTCAAAATTGCTCAAAAATGACGTTCGAATATTCCCTCTAAAAAAACACGAATATTCAAACTATTCGAACATCTGGTTGCGCATTTTGTCAATGACGCGCATTGCATCAATAACAGGACAAATTAATACAAAGAGACATAACTACTTGTATAGGTAGTCTATTTAAATTTAAACATATTTGACAACGTATCACCTACACACAAACAAGTAAATCAACGAATGGCCAAGACCGCAGACCTCACTCTCTCTCTCCCTCACCCTCACACTCTCTGTGCATAACGGGTTAAATGAACAAACACATTTTGAGAGCTGATCAAGAGTTTTGTGCAAGCAATTTAAGGTCGCTTTAAATTTAAGGTAAAGTAACTATTACTATACGTCTGAATAATAAGATGTATAAATGTACATTTAAATAGTATATGTTTAATAATTGAATACTTTGATCAATTTATCCTTTCTAAATTAAATATTACATTATTTACAAACCAGTTATTTAGGAGTTGTCAGTGGTTCATCCGATCATTTAGAAAGTTAATATTATAGATATGTTTATAAATCAAGAATAAAGCATGTATTTATAAACTGCCTATTAATTTATATGATGATTCTAGACCAAGATGGCGGCGCGAGTAGATCGCGAGGCTCAGCGTCTCTCCAGATTCTGCAATTTTGCGGTATTTTTCCTGTTCTTCTCGGGTCTGTTCGTACAGAACAGTTGTGCCTTAACAACGTACACCTGCGCTGAGCTTTTGGATATTGGTTTGCGAATTTCCGACAGTTTTATGGACAATCTACAACTCCTTCCTGAGATCGCTAGAACACCCGTGGCTCTGCACTCTACACGGCCGGGTGGAAGTGCACGAAGGCGGAGGAGAGATCGTAAACAAAGGCGGGGAAGCGTGGAGGAACGCGTGCTAAGCTAATGCTATCACCGCACCGACTCCCTTTACCCAGCATTTTCCTTGCCAATGTGCGGTCGCTAGTGAACAAAATGGAGGAGATTCGACTCAGCATCACACACAGTAAGAAACTTTTGAACTGTAACGTCCTAATATTCACGGAAACCTGGTTAAACAGCGGAATACCGGACACCGCTATCGAGCTAGCGGGACGCCACACACTCCGGACAGATAGAACATTAGATGGCTCCGGGAAGAGCAGAGGGGGTGGATTGTGCATTTACATTAACGAAGCTTGGTGCACAAACTCTGCTATTGTTGGGAGTCATTGTTCAGCTAACCTTGAGTTTCTCATGGTTAAATGTAGACCGTTTTATCTACCGCGGGAGTTCACTTCCACCATTATAACTGCAGCCTATATTCCCCCGGATGCTGATGCCAAGCTTGCTATGAAAGAACTTCACGCAGCCATCAGTAAACAACAGACTGATCACCCGGAAGCTGCGTTTATTGTTGCAGGTGACTTTAATCACTCAAACTTAAAGTCAGTGCTACCCAAGTTTCACCAGCATGTTTCCTGCCCCACCAGAGGAAACAAAACCTTAGACCATGTTTACACAAACATGGCTGGAGCTTACGTTGCAACACCCCTCCCCCACCCGGGACAGTCAGATCACCTCTCTTTGTTCCTCAGCCCCAAATATGCACCCCTCATCAACCGTGTGAAGCCATCAGTGAAGACAATCAAGGTGTGGCCTGCGGGGGCAGATTCCACACTCCAGGAAAGGTTTCTAAACACAGACCGGTGTGTGTTTGCTTCTCAAGCCACCAGTGGCGCTTACACGGACATTGACTCCTACACCTCCTCTGTATTGGATCATATCAATACCACCATTGACAGTGTTACAACCCAGAAACAGATCACCACATACCCAAATCAGAAGCCTTGGATGAACAGGGAAGTGCGACTCCTGCTGAAGTCACGCAATACTGCCTTCAGATCAGGAGATGCACAAGCCTACAGCGCATCCAGAGCAAACCTGAAGAGGGGCATCAAAAAGGCCAAGCACTGCTACAAGCTTAAGATAGAGGGACACTTTTCCAACTCTGACCCTCGACGCATGTGGCAGGGCATTCAGGCCATCAGTGATTATAAACCCACCCGGTCCACCCCCGCAGCCACTGATGTCAACTTCCTGAACGAGCTAAATTACTTTTATGCTCGTTTTGAAAGAGACAACAGAGAAACTGCCACCAAGCTCAAACCCTCAGCTGACCACCCACCAATCACACTCTCCTCCACAGATGTCTGCAAGGCACTGAGCCGGATCAGCGCGCACAAGACTGCTGGACCAGACAACATCCCTGGACGTGTTCTCAGGGCATGTGCGGAGCAGCTCGCTGGGGTTTTTACAGACATTTTCAACCTGTCTCTTGCCCAAGCAGCTGTACCATCATGCTTTTAAACGCACTTCCATTGTGCCAGTGCCGAAACACTCCAGCCCGAGGTGCCCTAATGACTACCGCCCTGTAGCACTCACACCCATCGTTATGAAGTGCTTTGAGCGGCTGGTCCTGGAACACCTAAAAGACTCTATACCATCCACATTGGACTCACACCAGTTTGCCTATCGCAGCAATAGGAGCACAGAGGATGCCGTTTCCATGGCACTGCACTCTGTGCTCACCCATCTGGACAGTAAAAACACTTATGCACGCATGCTGTTTGTTGACTTCAGCTCAGCATTCAACACTGTCATCCCATCCAAGTTAATAGCCAAACTTGGAGACCTGGGCATCAACACTTCAATGTGTAACTGGATTTTGGACTTCCTAACTGACAGACCCCAGAATGTTCGATCAGGATCCACCTGCTCCACGTCCATCACACTCAACACTGGTGTACCACAGGGCTGTGTGCTAAGTCCGTTTCTCTACTCCCTCTTCACCTCCGACTGCAAGCCTGTGTATGGATCTAATTCCATCGTCAAGTTTGCGGACGACACTACGGTGATTGGGCTCATCAGCAACAACGATGAGACTGCCTACAGGGAGGAGATCCAGCACCTGGCCACATGGTGCACTGATAATAACCTGCTCCTCAACACCAACAAAACGAAGGAGCTCATCGTGGACTTCAGGAAAGAGTCAAGAGGCACACACGACACCATCCACATCAATGGAATGGCTGTTGAGCGTGTCTCCAGTTTCAAGTTCCTGGGGATCCACCTCTCGGCGGACATGTCGTGGACGACCAACACCTCCAGCCTGGTCAAGAAGGCTCACCAGCGCCTCTTCTTCCTGAGGACACTGAGGAAGAATCAGCTCTCCTCGGCTATCCTGGTGAACTTCTACCGCTGCGCAATAGAAAGCATCCTGACCAACTGTGTGGCAGTATGGTATGGGAGCTGCTCTGTTGCGGAGCGCAAGGCACTGCAGCGGGTGGTGAAAACTGCCCAGCGCATCACAGGGACTCCACTACCTGCCATCGAGCACATCCAGAGGAAACGCTGTCTGCATCGAGCTCGCAGCATCCTCAAGGACTCCTCTCACCCAGCCCACAGACTGTTTTCTCTCCTGCCCTCCGGCAGGCGTTTCAGGATCCTCCGGACCAGGACCAGCAGACTAAAGAACAGTTTTTCCCCCAGAGCTGTCTCTTCACTGAACTCAAACCACCGTTGATCCACTTCCCTCATAAACTGCAAACTCTCCTACCTCACATCTACATTTACTTTGTTATTTGCACTACCGACTGTTTATTACAGTAACAACTGTTTATTTATGCATCTTGCACTGCCATATCTTAACTGGATCATGCTCATTTGCACTGCCGACTGTATTTACAGTACCAATGTTTACATTTGCATTTTGCACCGTACTTCTAACTGTAATATGCAACCACTTTCCACTGCACTTTTACACTTTCTTTCGGATAGCTCTGTCCATAATTTATTGCACTAACTTAATCCACTGCTATATTCCTCATCTTGCCTAACATATTATTGTATACCTCTAACTGTAAAATTCTGTTTAAAGTTATAGCCATCTGTATATTATATTCATAGTACATATTCACCTGTAAATTCTGTTTATAGTAATAGACATCTGTATATTATATTCATAGTACATATTCACCTGTAAATTCTGTTTATAGTAATAGCCATCTATATATTATATTCCTAGTACATATTCACCTGTAAATTCTGTTTATAGTAATAGCCATCTGTATATTTATTCACTGTATATATTCATC
This sequence comes from Romanogobio albipinnatus, assembly GCA_023566225.1. Taxonomy (NCBI): domain Eukaryota; kingdom Metazoa; phylum Chordata; class Actinopteri; order Cypriniformes; family Gobionidae; genus Romanogobio; species Romanogobio albipinnatus. Next base: position 5,946,527 of record CM042245.1, read on the forward strand.
TGTAAATTCAGTTCTGTTTATAGTAATAACCATCTCTCTATTTATACATATTTATATATATTCAGTACATTTTTATGCCCTGCACTTATGCAACCATTGTATATATCCTGCACTTGCTGCTATTGCACTTCTGGTTAGACCTAAACTGCATTTCGTTGCCTTGTACTTGTACTTGTGTAATGACAATAAAGTTGAATCTAATCTAATCTAATCTAATATTAATGCTTTATAAATGATTCATTAACTATTTACTAATGCTTAACTAATGATTCATAGCGTGTAGTTATTATAAAGTGTTACCCATGAGGGTAATGTTCCACATTTATTCAATACATTTTCTCTAAAGATTATTTTGTTTTTATATGTTGTTGAATGTGGTTTGTGACTTTTGGATCAGAGCGCTGTCAATCACTTCCTGATTCGCCGCCTGTTGTTGCCAGTAAATCTGATAATGCTCAATAACAGTGTTCATTCAGTCCAACACCAGCAGATGACATGGCACCCCAAACCAGTGTTCATTTTGACGGCAGATTTTGATTTAGTTCTAGTCATAGTCTTTTGACTAAAATGCCATTTAGTTTTAGTCATATTTTAGTCACCTGAATTGTTTCTAGTTTTAGTCGACTAAATATCATAAGATCTAATCTACAGTAGATTTAGTCTCCTAAAATCTGATGCGTTTAGTTCAATTGTAATACATTAAGCATTTAAGCATTACATAACCGACTGTCACTTGAACTGACATTGTGTTTTTGACATAAAAAATACACAAATTCACTTTTTTGTTTGTTTTTTTAAAAACATCTATATAGTTTTTATATCTTTGTATTTCTGTTTTAGTCAGTAGGCCATATCAGGTTAAGCTAAAGCTTCAAATATTTTTATTTATTTAATTTCAAGTAATGAAGATTTTTTTTAATGGTTTTAGTGAACTATTATAACCCTGATACTTTATTGATTATGTGTCAAATACTGGTCTTTCCTCCTGACTATGAATTAAATGGGAATTAAATTAAATACAGTTTATTGTGTAACCAAAAACGAATATATAATGCGTGACTTTTAATTATAAACCAGCTCGAATTGACCCTTATTTTGAAATGTCTGCGCCTCTGTTGCAGGAGCTCATTCAAGTTCAGATGAGATTCAGGTTACAACCATATTACTATATAAACATCGTAAGGTAAACATTGTCCTTATTCATCAGCATTAGTTCATAAACAATTGCCTGGCATAAATGTGTGCATCTGTTACACAGGACATCAGTTCTGACTGTAAAGTCAAGTCCCTCCCGAACATTTTCGTCTCGTTTTTATTTGTTGACGAAAATGACAGTTGATTTTCCTCATAGTTTTTGTCATCCAACACTAGTTTTTATTTAGTTATCGTCTCGTTTCCGCCAGTGAAAAAAGGTCGTTGACGAAAATTACGATTTTTGATGAAACATTTCCAGGATTTTTCTCCATATAATGGACTTCAATGGGCCATTGAAGTCTATTATATGGAGAAAAATCCTGGAAAATCCTTAATTTCTTTTCAACTTTAAAAAGAAAGACACGGACATCTTGAATGACATGGGGGTGAGTAAATTATCAGCAAAAGTTTATTTAAAAGTGAACTAATCCTTTAAGAGCCATCTAATGGTTACACCCAGATGATAAATGGTGCATTATTTAGAGGTACATATTTAGTACATTTACTTCATATAATTAAGGGATATTTAGTCAAATTCCCCTTAAAATATTAAAGAAAAATATTATTGACAAATATATTCTGTAGCGCTGAACAGTTGAATAAGGATCAAATGAAACCAACCTGTTTGTGTCTCAGTTTCTTCATCTTTCAGACTGAATACATCTTCAATCTTCAGGTCTTTACTGTCCTCTTTCTTTGTTTCTTCCTCAGTTTCTTCATGTTTCAAACTGAATACTTCTTCAATCTTCAGTTCTTCAGTCTCCTCTTTAATAAACGCCATCTTTATAACAGTGTCACGTGGATCTCAGTCGCTTCATCAGGAGTTTATCTGTGTGTTTAAGATGAGAATAATTAACAGAAATAAAGCCAAACTAAATCTCTAAATCAGCAGGGCTTGAATTTCGGCATGGTATTGCGCACAATTTGAAATGCGACATTTATTCACTTGAACATGAAGGTTGTATGAATAAATGAATCCACACAGATTATAAAAACAAACCCGTAATTTCACAAAGAGTGAATAGTGATACCAAATTAAACACACAAGCGATTTAAACATTACAGTACTTCAAACCGCATTACAAACAGTTCACGAGTAACACAATTTAGTTCATTTTTCTGGATTATAGTGCTTTGAGGGTGAAAATCACACAAAATGATGTCAAATTTCCAGCCTTAGGTCCTAAATCCACATAAATAGGCTGTGTATTTAATTAATATGGGACTAAAATACCCTCCAGTGTTATATTACATTTGATTAGTTGTTATTCTGTGTCTGTAGTACTTCTGTAGCTGAATACTAGTGTCTGTGGACTGATTTAGACATTAAACATGTAAAACTAGCACCACACATTCACAGAAGAGCACACACTTCATATATTAGGAAGTTTATGGCATTTAATGCTTTGTAGAAATCGAGACAGAAACGGAAATAGCAATGCAGTGTTACATTCAATGGTAAATAATTAAACCTGCGTCGCTTGTGAAACGTTTAAGACGTTTTCTATGGGTTTAAACATCTTATAAACACAAACCTTTCCTCAGCCGAATCTCAACGGATCCAGGAGCGCGACGCAGCCTTATGACGTCACACCACCACACCAAAATAAAAGTCCCGTTCACACACTGCTGTGTCTAAAATGTATTGGTGAAAATATATTTAATAACACAATGCACTGCAAAAAATGTTTTTCTTACTTAGTATTTTTGTCTTGTTTTCAGTCCAAATATCTAAAACATCTTACATTAAGAAGCATTTACTAGACAAGCAAATGTTTTTGTTTTATTTGGGGGGAAAATAACTCAAAATTAAGGAAGTTTTTGCTTAAAATAAGCAAAATAATCAGCCAATGGGGTAAAAAAAATAATCTTGTTTTTTGTTTGCATTAAGATTATTTTGCTTACCCCATTGGCTGATTATTTAGTTTATTTTAAGCAGAAACTCCCTTAATTTTGAGTTATTTTCAAAATTATGAGTCTTATTTTCCCCCAAAATAAGACAAAAACTTTTGCTTGTCTAGTAAATGCTTCTTAATGTAAGATTTTTTTGATATTTGAACTGAAAACAAGACAAAAATTCTAAGTAAGAAAAGCATTTTTTGCAGTGTGGTAAGTTAATAATACAGTTCCCATTCAGAGTTTTAAAAAAATAACGCAATAACACAATCCAGTCACTTCATTTTGGTGAAGTACTTGTGACCCTGGACCACAAAATCAGTCATCTCAGTCAAATATTGTTCTATCCTAACAAACCATGCATCAACGGAAAGCTTATTCCGCTTTCAGATGGTGTGTATAAACCTCAATTTAAAAAAATGGATCTGTTTGACTGGTTTTGTGGTCACGTCCCTTACGAATATTAACCATGGTTTTATTGTAGTAAAAATGTAGTAACCATGTTTTTTTGGCTAATTGAATGCCATTTATATAACTACAGTTTTACCACAAATACCATGGTTAAACTAGAGAAGCAAAACCATCATTAATTTGCGGTTTACTACAATAACCATGTTTTTTTGGTTTTATTTGTAGTAAAACCATGGTTTATTTTCGTAAGGGATTATTTGTCCAGGCAGAGTAGATATTGTCCTATCCATATTGTCCCATCCAAATATTTTCCGCACATCATTGGACATCATGTATTTTGTTATCCAGGAATGACAAAAAAAAAATTTCTTTATAATCAGGCACTAACTCAACCACCTGTGGAAAACTACAACTTAGCGATCACCATTTTAAGGTAATCTTTTCGATCAAATACATCGTTTTTTAATATAAATACATTGCAAATGTTTTATTAGTGTTATCAGTGACCAAAAAGGTCCAAATATCAGCATTTTAAGAGACGCTTACTGGCCTTTACACGTTTCGGGGCTCCTTCAGGGTCTTCTTTTTGATACAAAATGCATTATGGTCCAAAATGTTCATTGATGTCTGTTATCCAGGAATGACATTAGATAAATCACAAATTGGAGATAAAAGTCTGTATGTCATAAAAATGTAAATAAGTTTAGTATTATCACTATATTTGTTGGAATCATTGAAAACATCAATACAATTATGCCCAAGTAGATACTTTTATTATGTTTTTCTTTACATTTTTGTCTTTTTTTTAGGGCTGTCAAAAGATTAATCACGATTAATCACATCCAAAATAAAAGTTTGTGTTTACATAATATATGTGTGTGAACTGTGTATAATTATTATTTATATATAAAAACACACACAAGCATGTATATATTTAAGAAAAATGTATTATATTTATATATAAAATATTTATATTTATATATAATATAAATTATATAAATGTATACAGTATATACATGCAGTATATACAGTATATACATGAATATTTATATAAACATAATAATTATACAGAGTACACACAAATATATTATGTAAACACAAACTTTTATTTTGGATGTGATTAATCGTGATTAATCTTTTGACAGCCCTACTTTTTTTTCAGATTTTAACCCGGAATGACATTTTGGGACTTAGTTCCTTAAAGATTAATTATTTATAATGAATACTAGTCAAGAAGGGGAAGTCGAGTCAATTAATGTAGTGTATTTAAAAATGTATATATATTTAATATCCTTTGGACACCAGAATTGACACGCAACCTCATTGCGCCATTTAAATATGTATTTTACCAATACATGCAACTGTCATCTCTTTTATTATTTGTATATGTTTTGTAATGTAAATTTCTTTAATTTACATTACAGCGTGTGAACAAGACTTTTATTTTGGTCTCCCGGTGTGACATCATAAGGCTGCGCCGCACTCGTGCATCTCTTATGATTCTGCAGAAGAAAGGTTTGTGTTTTAAGCATTTCCGGTGTTAAAACCTATAGAAACTGTTGTATTTAATGTTGTGTGAGCAAAGTAACATAATAAAAACACGAGTAACATTAAATGTGCGCCTCATCCCGCTATCTATAACATGAATCAGTTTATCATAAACATCACTGAGAGAAACTGAGCATTTGAAACTCATTCAATTATTTTTCTTTTCTGTTCATTATTCTCGTCTTAAAGATGGCATTTATTAAAGAGGAAACTGAAGACCTGATGATTGAAGAAACATTGAGAGTGAAACATGAAGAAACTGAGGAACAAACAGAGAAAGAGGAGAGAGAAGACATGAAGATTGAAGAAACATTGAGAGTGAAACATGAAGAAACTGAGGAACAAACAGAGAAAGAGGAGAGAGAAGACATGAAGATTGAAGAAACATTGAGAGTGAAACATGAAGAAACTGAGGAACAAACAGAGAAAGAGGAGAGAGAAGACATGAAGATTGAAGAAACATTGAGAGTGAAACATGAAGAAACTGAGGAACAAACAGAGAAAGAGGAGAGAGAAGACATGAAGATTGAAGAAACATTGAGAGTGAAACATGAAGAAACTGAGGAACAAACAGAGAAAGAGGAGAGAGAAGACATGAAGATTGAAGAAACATTGAGAGTGAAACATGAAGAAACTGAGGAACAAACAGAGAAAGAGGAAACTGAAGACCTGATGATTGAAGAAACATTGAGAGTGAAACATGAAGAAACTGAGGAACAAACAGGTTGGTTTCATTCTCCTCATTCAAATGTCCAGCTCTACAGAAATGTCCTGATTAAAGTGATTTTATTTGACATGGAGCGGGTCTTGTGTGGACATACATCCTTAAAATACGCCATATTAAGATATAAACAGGTCTGTGCCGCCATTTTCATAATTAACCAAACATGTCTTCTTATAATAACATAAAATGCCTCTAATGTAGTTTTGCACCATTTCTTTATCAAAGGATCAGTCAAATGAACTTATATCGAAGTAATTTCGATTTCCAACATTTCTGTGGGAAGATGATCACAGCATTTCACTAGGTTTGTAATGAGACGCGTTTGTTTTTACAGAAACGGCCAAAATAAAAGCTCAAGGGTTTCACTTGACGATGTAGATTTTAGGACAAAGTATGGTAATTTCCCCACTGTAGCGTTAAAATAAAATAACATACTTATGAAAAACTACTAAAAGAGGGTGGACTCACCTTTAAAGTTCAATTTGTACACATCAAAGTCAAGGGCAGCGTAAATAATAAGTATTTTTAAATATAGTTTGACTATTTAAATCAGATACACGTTGTGTAGTTAACTGTAAAGTGTACTCTATTCTTCTCCCAGTTCACCAGCCACTTACTTTCAAGTCTTTCAGGAGAAGTGGATAAATTTACATGATGTAAATACGACAGCTCTGATTCTCTGAATCGCAGCGCAAACTAACATGGTTTAAAACTTCATGATTTACTCAACAACTTTGGAAATTGATAGGAAATGATCTGATTTTAATAAGAAAACGTTACCTAACTGTGTTTTTATATGAAGTCTCCCTGTATATTCTTACATTGCAAACGTCCTAAACATTCATTTACATTTACATTTACGCATTTGGCAGACGCTTTTATCCAAAGCGACTTACAGTGCCCTTATTACAGGGACAATCCCCCTGGAGCAACATGGAGTAAAGTGCCTTGCTCAAGGACACACTGGTGGTGACCGCTGGGATCGAACCAGCAACCTTCTGCATATCAGTTCCATGGTTTAACCCACTGGACCACCATCTCACATTTTAAAAAAAAATTTCAAGTAGTGCTTGCTGCAGAGCATCTGGAGCTCAAGGGTGGAGCTTAACCTGTTTAGTGGGAGTAGAGATAGGGTTAGGGTGTGGTTAGGTGGATGCAGCTCCACCCATCATGCCCACAGTATGGTCAAGAGAGGAGGAGCTGGAGCTCCAGAGAGGGCGGGGCTGGAGGTGATGGCTCTGCAGTGAGTAGCCTCTCGAAATTTTCCCTGCTTATTAAAAGTGTGAGCAAGTTCGTCTTCATTACAGTAGTGAACATGAGGTCAATGGACGGACAAGACAACCCTACATATGCACTGCTAATGTCAAAGCAGTGATTATGAAATCTGAATACAGCATTTTTTTCACAATTACATTTTAAACCAATTCTACTTTTGGTCTATTATTATCAGGAAGTGAAGAATTATTAGGCAAGTTGTATTTTTGAGGATTCATTTTACAACATTAATAATTAAACAACAACCATGTTCTCAATGAACACAAAAAACTAATTAATATCAAAGCTGAATATTTTTGGAAGTGTTTTTTAGTTTTAGCTATTTTAGGGGGATATCTGTGTGTGCAGGTGACTATTACTGTGCATAATTATTAGGCAACTTAACAAAAAACAAATTTATACCCATTTCAATTATTTATTTTTACCAGTGAAACCAATATAACATCTCAACATTCACAAATATACATTTCTGACATTCAAAAACCAAACAAAAACAAATCAGTGACCAATATAGCCACCTTTCTTTGCAAGGACACTCAAAAGCCTGCCATCCATGGATTCTGTCAGTGTTTTGATCTGTTCACCATCAACATTGCGTGCAGCAGCAACCACAGCCTCCCAGACACTGTTCAGAGAGGTGTACTGTTTTCCCTCCTTGTAAATCGCACATTTGATGATGGACCACAGGTTCTCAATGGGGTTCAGATCAGGTGAACAAGGAGGCCATATCATTAGATTTTCTTCTTTTATACCCTTTCTTGCCAGCCACGCTGTGGAGTACTTGGACGCGTGTGATGGAGCATTGTCCTGCATGAAAATCATGTTTTTCTTGAAGGATGCAGACTTCTTCCTGTACCACTGCTTGAAGAAGGTGTCTTCCAGAAACTGGCAGTAGGACTGGGAGTTGAGCTTGACTCCATCCTCAACCCGAAAAGGCCCCACAAGCTCATCTTTGATGATACCAGCCCAAACCAGTACTCCACCTCCACCTTGCTGGCGTCTGAGTCGGACTGGAGCTCTCTGCCCTTTACCAATCCAGCCACGGCCCATCAAGACTCACTCTCATTTCATCAGTCCATAAAACCTTAGAAAAATCAGTCTTGAGATATTTCTTGGCCCAGTCTTGACGTTTCAGCTTGTGTGTCTTGTTCAGTGGTGGTCGACTTTCTGCCTTTCTTACCTTGGCCATGTCTCTGAGTATTGCACACCTTGTGCTTTTGGGCACTCCAGTGATGTTGCAGCTCTGAAATATGGCCAAACTGGTGGAAAGTGGCATCTTGGCAGCTGCACGCTTGACTTTTCTCAGTTCACGGGCAGTTATTTTGCGCCTTGGTTTTTCCACACGCTTCTTGCGACCCTGTTGACTATTTTGAATGAAACGCTTGATTGTTCGATAATCACGCTTCAGAAGCGTGGCTATTTTAAGACTGCTGCATCCCTCTGCAATATATCTCACTATTTTTGACTTTTCTGAGCCTGTCAAGTCCTTCTTTTGACCCATTTTGCCAAAGGAAAGGAAGTTGCCTAATAATTATGCACACCTGATATAGGGTGTTGATGTCATTAGACCACACCCCTTCTCATTACAGAGATGCACATCACCTAATATGCTTAATTGGTAGTAGGCTTTCCAGCCTATACAGCTTGGAATAAGACAACATGCATAACGAGGATGATGTGGTCAAAATACTCATTTGCCTAATAATTCTGCACTCCCTGTATAACAAAAAGTCTTTTAAAAAAAACATTGCCTACCACTTCATTTTAGGGTTCAATTATCGCTATTAACTAGTTGCTTATTAGCATGCATATTACTAGGATATTAACTGTTTATTAGTACTTATAAAGCATATATTAATGCCTTATTCTGTATGACCGTATTCTGCATCCCTTAATCCTACCCAATACCTAAACTTAAATGCTGCAAAACTATTTATTCGCAATAAATTAAGAGTTTATTGAGGCAAAAATCATAGTTAATAGTGAATATGTGTTCCCCATACTCAAGTGTTACCCCTACCCTACCTTTAAGCCAGTATACACTGAAAAATATTATAAACGCAACAGTATTGTTTTTGCCCCCATTTTTCATGAGCTGAACTCAAAGATCTAAGACTTTTTCTATGTAAGGCCTATTTCGCTTAAATATTGTTCACAAATCTGTCCAAATCGGTGTTAGTGAGCACTTCTCCTTTGCCGAGATAATCCATCCACCTCACAGGCGTGACATATCAAGATGCTGTTTAGACAGCATGATTATAACACAGGTGTACCTTAGGCTGGCCACAATAAAAGGACACTCTAAAATGTGCACAATATAATATAACATTTAATTCCTTTGCAAACTGTGAAAGGTTTGAAAAATGCTAATAGGTTTTGGTAATGGGTAATTGTATACAGAGGGCATGTATACAAGGAAGAAAAGCAGAGGACCTAATACTGAGCCCTGTGGCACACCACACTTGTGTTTGATGAGATGTCTCTTCATATTACAAATAGGTAGCATTCTAATAGGACTTTTAAGGATATGTGTGGCTTTTTGGTGGACTGAAAAATTATCTTATCTCCGTTTTTTCTTTTCTCTGTCATTTTAGTAGTTGCCTGAATTGGCCGTGTAAACATCATATTTCAACATGTCACTCAATTTCACATATTTCAGTTTGACGATATAGTTTATGAAAAGCCCAATTAGTTAAATGTGTATATGTTTATTCAACAATAACACGTAAATTAAGGATAAATAAGAATAAATGACTTACTAATTATATCCTCCACTGAATAAAGTCACGTCAGGGTCATGTTCTTCTTCTAACTTTGAAGGGACCAAATGTAACACGATTATGCATTTCAGCTCAGCTAACTACATCAACCACTTCGTACCATTTATTTGTTTAATAGTTCTATATAATAACGTATTGGGACTGTTAAACAGATCGTAAACTAACCAAGACAGCGAATGGGAGTGCTGTGTGCTCAGGCTCTGGCTTTTAATATAAAAGTCCGTCTTGCTGTCAAAATAACAGTCATGAGAACAACCAGAGTGGCAGGACCTTAGTGTTGGCTAACCTCACTTCAGACTTCAGATTGCAACTAGAAAATGGCTCTAGGGGAAGATTCAGTTCTTGGGGGACTGCCCAGTGGTTAGTTTATATAATTGAATTCTGTTTACTACCCGATGCAAAATTCGCTATACGTGTAGCTGTCGAATAAAACTAAAAGTACTTAAATAGCTGGATCAGATGCATTTAATTAAAGTTGAAGCTAAACTCTGCAGGGCTGTGGCACCCCGGGTGTAATATCTAGCATACATGTTATTATTTTTTACGTTTTACTTGTCTAAATCTTTTGATGTCTATTGATTTGTGGTATTAAACTGAGAATAACCTTTATCTTTTTTCACCTTAGAGCTGATGCTGTTGAAAGAGGAGAGTCAAGATCTGAATGAAACGAAAGAGCAAGATCAATATGAGACATTTTGTGATGTCATAACTGAAGAAACATCTTTTAGTTGCTCACAGACTGAAAAAACTTCCTCAGGAAAAAGGGCTCAAAAGAAAGTGACTAGAAGTTATTTCACTTGCCAACAGTGTGGAATAAGTTTCAATCAGCATGCAAAGCTTGAAGTCCACATGAGAGTTCACACTGGAGAGAAGCCTTTCACATGCCAACAATGTGGAAAGAGTTTCGATCTACAAGGAAACCTTAAAGTCCACATGAGGATTCACACTGGAGAGAGCCCGTTTACCTGCCAACAGTGTGGAATAACTTTCAGACAAAAAGGAAACCTTAATAACCACATGAGAATTCACACTGGAGAGAAGCCTTTTACATGTCCTCAGTGTGGAAAGAGTTTCAATCAAGATGGAAACCTTAAAGTCCACATGAGAGTTCACACTGGGGAGAAGCCTTACATATGCTCTCAGTGTGGAAAGAGTTTTGATCTACATGGAAACCTTAAAGTCCACATGAGAATTCACACTGGAGAGAGCCCTTACACTTGCCAACAGTGTGGCGTAAGTTTCACTCAAAAAGGACACCTGAACAGTCACGTGAGAGTTCATTCTGGGGAGAAGCCATACAAGTGTCAACAGTGTGGAAAGAGTTTCGATCTACAAGGAAACCTTAAAGCCCATATGAGAACTCACACTGGAGAGAGCCCTTACACCTGTCAACAGTGTGGAATAAGTTTTAAACAAAAAGGAAGCCTTAACAGGCACATGAGGATTCACACTGGAGAGAAGCCTTACACCTGTCAACAGTGTGGAATAAGTTTTAAACAAAAAGGAAGCCTTAACAGGCACATGAGGATTCACACTGGAGAGAAGCCTTACACCTGTCAACAGTGTGGAATAAGTTTTAAACAAAAAGGAAGCCTTAACAGGCACATGAGGATTCACACTGGAGAGAAGCCTTACACCTGTCAACAGTGTGGAAAGAGATTTAGCCGAAAAGGAATCCTTAATTACCACATGAGAATTCACACTGGAGAGAAGCCTTTCGCATGACGACAGTGTGGAAAGAGTTTCACTCTACAAGGAGACCTTAAAGTCCATATGGGAATTCACACTAGAGTGTGGAAAAAGTTTCAGGCAGGGGCGGAGGTAGGGGGTGGCACCCTGCTCACAACTGCTGTTTCTGTCTTTTTTTCTTGACAAGAATTGCATGGATTTAAACACAGAACCATCTCTTTATGACCACAACAAACAGAAGACTTTTCAGATCGCACTCCAACCTCGCCTCAGCACCAGGAACAAGAACAAGTCTGGATAAGGTACAGCTGCCAAATGAGCTTCAGCAGAACAACAGTGAACGGCGAACAGTAGATATAGCCCACGTCAATGTTTCTCAACTGGTGGGTTGCAAGACCGCTTTGAGTGGGTCGCATAGTGTGCCGTCAAAGAAACGACCACAATGCCAATGTGTGAAAGCTGCAGGCACTTCTGTCAGATGCTGAGAGAAATGTGTTGTCCTGATTCAGTATCTGCGGTCAGATGAGATGCATGCATGGTCAGGTTGATTTTGAGACGGACCTTACAGTCTAACTCATAATTGTTGAATAGTTTATTGATTACATAAAAGTCAATAAAGGTTGACTACACCAAACAAGATGGAACAAACACAGGTCACTGATCTTGCCACACCAAGAAGTCAGGCATACATGTAATCAGGTACACAGCCTTGAATAAGGTCAAAGGATGGCATTAAAGAAAGAAACATCTTCAAATGGCCCATGGCTGACAACATGGCATCACCAGGAGATTTTAAAAACTTCCAATGCGAAAACTCAAGCATGACCTTTCTCTGCAACAGAACTTTTGTATACAATGAGAACAACCACATTCTCCATTGAACTGCTTTTGGTTTTGGACCATAGGTCCTGCAACTGGCACAAAAAGCAACCACTTTTGATCTACGACAAATTCCATCTATGCTAACCCAGTCGAACCCGGCAGAAAGTAGATCATTCTTTGGCAAAAGGTGCTAAGTATTTGGCTTTTTGCTACCGAACCATAATGCTGATAACATCACATTATGCTCTCATATTTGGGAGTAGCACATACAGTATATTGTGTAGAGAAGTGGCCAAATACTCTTCATGGACTTCTTGGATACAGAAACACTATTACAACTGAAAGTCAATGTCAAGTTGATGCAATACCCAGAACTTCATTATTCCTGAGAAAGCTCTTGTACAGCTCATGATATCAGTATGGAAAATTCCACCAAGTGCATGATTACAATGGAAAGAGCGGCAGCTGAAGATTTGACTGGCCTTTCTACGACCTGTGCTACAGCATATGGGGAACAAGCCACTCGGCAAACCCAGTGACATTACTGGGGAATATGGACTCATATCCATATAGAAATGGCTAGTTCAGCCGTAGTTGCCTCTTCTTTTGCTTCCTAGTTGGTGTCCGCAGTTGCCCCCAGCCAGGAGACCATGGAAGAAAACCCCAGAGAAAGCCATTCAGGTGAGCTACATAACCATTCTAAAATTCTTTATATACAAACTTTGGTCCTCCAATATACCTGTGTTCCTGCATTAAGCCACGTTTAAGGGTTTTAAAATGTCCCCATCATTGTAGCCTTTACTTTGTGCTTGCTTTGCTATGCATCACAATGTTTATTCCAGGTTAATAATCCACCTGGGGTTTTGTCTTTTCAGAATCGCCTCAACCACCTCCTGCTAAAAAGGCCAGACCTTGTCCAGGACTCAAATGATTGTACAGGACAATGACTGTGAAAGAGGTGAAGGACCTCTTTTTTAAAAATGGACAAGGACTTTGAGGAGAGGGAGCGTGTTCGCTTGGCAGAGCAGAGGGAGTACGAGGATCGACTGAGGAGGGAGGCAAGTCAGGCGAGAGAAGACGAACTGGCAAGGCAGATGTCGATGCTGTGCAAGCTACAGGAGACCCAAAACTGTTTTTTGGGGTGAGCTCCTATGCCAGCTCCAGCCCCTGACACACCCAAACGTTATTATGTGTCACTACGTAATACCTGCTTTAATAAAGCAAGCACATTGAACGGCACACTCACCCCATTGCCGTCGTCTTGTGGTGTAGGACAAAAACCCAATAGGATTTTCCCATAGGCTTTTGGATAATCGCTAAAAACAAGCTTTGCTAAGAACTGGCTACAATTTATCTGTAAACAATTTCTACACCAGCTCATCAGTATTCCTCCAGAAGGGCATCTGGGCCTGTGGGACCATTCAGAGCAACCAGGTGGGCTTCCCACAAGCTGCCCAGAAATGCTCCCCGTGGGAGTATGCGGTGAATTTGAGACAACAGTCCTCTCTTTGTGGAATGGAAGGACACCAGGGAGGTGCTCATGTGCCCCTCCTTCCGTTCAGCAGATGGAGATCCCACCATACAGAGGAGGGTGAAGACGAGCTGGAGGATGGAAAGAACTCACTGTACCTATACCTGCTGCAGCACATGACTACAACAAGTGAGGTGAATTTATTCAGGAGTGTTGTGCACAAAAATTGGTCAAGTAAGTCATATTTTATTCACTTGATTATGTTTGCATTTAGATTTGAAATATGTTCTATTATTTTCCACACAGGTACATGGGAGGAGTTGATGTCACCAATGCCCCTGTCGGGTATTACAAAGTACTCCAAGAAAGACCAGGAAATTATACCGCTCGGTTTTCTACCACTTTGTTGGCATCGCAGTGGTAAATGGATTCATCCTGCACCAGCAATTGGCTGCTGCTAATAACCAAAGAGCAAAAACACAGAGGGCATTCTGTGAAGCTTTGGTTATGGAGCTTGCAGACTGGACACCTCAATGTGAGCCTGCTCCTCCTGCCCCAGTCCCAGCACCTCACATAACAAGAGAGCTCTCAGGCTATGCCTGCCACAGGCCAATAAACTGATACACGAGTGTGCCATCAGAAACAACTTGTGTTTTGCCAGGGATGTGCATCATACTTGTGTTTCACGAGTTCGCACTTACACATCATTTATAGAGAGTAATTCAATGCGTATTTGGCGTGCTGTCCGGTGGGAGGGCTTCGAGCTCGGAATTAGGCCCGAACCAAGAGTACACCCCCTATATGTAAGTGGTTTTAGAGTTAAAAGGTGTGGCGAAGGGGTGGTGGAAGGGTTGCTGATAACTGTCAACAAACGGAGGTAGGACTGCTGCGTGTATATACACCTCTATTGTTGATTAGCTGAGTGCTCTCCACCTGTGTCAATTATCTGAACGTGCTTCTCCCGAACCTTGTTTATAAGACATCATTTCGAGATTGCTTACAATAACTAGCATGATGTAAATAGTTTCCAGTATTTTTATTTCACTATTCTTTCATTATTTACTAGTCTTATTCATGTTTCAGTTGTAATTTGTATTGAAAAGTGAAAATGTTTGTGAAAAGTTTATTAAAAAGAAAAAACAAATCTCTCTATCTCGCTGTGTTTGTGATGTGGTGTCAGATTTCAGTTCAAGAAACTACTCTAATGGCTTGTTTCCCCCGAGTGGTGCGGTACGGTTCAGTACAGTACGATTCGGGACGGTAAACCCTGATGATTGATGAATCGAAGGTGACCGTGACTTCCTAAAATATTCATTAGTGATTACTTACAGTCAAAAGTAATTGGTCATAATTGCTTCTGGTCATAATCACTGTTATATATTATTATGAATATACATCAAACTGGAGCTTTGGTAACAACTGAAAATGGGCCATATCCCTTAGGACCAGCCTGATGTTTCACAACTGGTTATGTCCAACATTAATGTTGAACCCGGTAGTCTCAGAGACAGTCTCTAGTCTCGATTCTTCTGTTTTGATAAGTTCATGTATGACAGACCATATACTGGGGCCTGTGCTATTTATAAATGTAAAATATGGTACAAAAGACGTGGTTCTATAACCAAATGAATTTAACTACAGTAGGTAGTGTTATACTGTTGTTCGCTGATATTCAATTTAATAACAAACCTACCAAGACTTATCAAAGGTCAGGTTTTCTTTAAAGCGATCATACAGACTATAAATTTACTCATCTGAGCAATGCTCAAAGGGTTAGTCCACTGTTACGTCCGCAACGTATGTTGGTTGTTTGTTTTCTTTTTTTCTTTCTCTATTCTCAGCTATCCTTCATTCTTAGGTTCATGATTGGTTGTTTTGAACATCAATCATCATTTGTTCCTGAGTGACATCCCTCCCGAAGAACCAATCGGAGCTCGCCTTCCCTGTATAAAGACCCGGAAGTGACCAGAGGAAGGGAGGCGTGGTTTTCTCTTGATTGCTTTGTTTTCTTGTTGTTTGTTTCTAGTCTCCCCGATTGATGTTTGATTGGTTATAATTTGTTTTGAAAGATTCTTTTTCTGATCATAACTTTAAGTTTGTACCGTTGATTTGTTTGAAACTTGATTGCTATTTTCTCGGACTCAGAGCGATGGGATAGTATCATGTCACGTGACTTAACAAAAGTAAACTCTACACAACTAAGCTACACTAACTAACAAACATAAATACATGGAGTAGCATCTGCTCCTTACCTGGTGTGTATAAACAATTTCAGAAACTAACGTATTATAGTTTCTGAAATTGTTTATACACACCAGGTAAGGAGCAGATGCTACTCCATGTATTTATGTTTGTTAGTTAGTGTAGCTTAGTTGTGTAGAGTTTACTTTTGTTTTTATTTCTTAGTTAGTTGATAACATTAAATAAGTTAGTGGATGTTTTTTGTTGAATATTTTTTTTTTTTTTTTTTTTTTTTGCTTTAGCACCGCTCATTGTCCCTTGCTTCTATGTTCTGTGTTTTTGTTTCACTATATGTGTATGTATAATATATATATATATATATATATATATATATATATATATATATATATATATATATATATATATGTGTGTGTGTATGTATGTATATATTCCTTTCCTTGATCATTATTACTTTGTAAATCAATCAGGTGTTCACTTATGATTTTGAATTACTAAAAGACTTAAGTTCAAATCTGTCTTTGCCTGATTCATGCTATCACGTAATTTATCAGTAACTGAACCTGTTTATTTATTTTGTTTCTTTTATTTAACACGCGTTACTGACCCTGTTACTCCTAGACATTTATTTCTTTTTAGTAGGGAGACGTAACATCCACCCATAAATGAAATTTCTGTCATTAATTCCTTACCCTCATGTAAGACCTTTGTTCATCTTCGGAACACAAATGAAGATAATTTTAATGAAGCGACGATAATACTTTTTGTTCACAAACAAACAAAAATAACTTTATTCAACCATTTTGTTTTCTCTTCTAGTGTAACTCTTACACTATTCTGAACCCCTACGGCCTTCAACCCTCAAACATGAGCTTCTTTTTCTCATGGCTTCATGTTTATCATCATTTATCAGTTTATGGCTTTAAAATAGGAAAAAAAGTGAACCAAATGACGTCAATAACTGTTGAAAAATGTATTGAGATTTTATATTATATATTTATTATTAATAAAATAAATCTACTCTGCATCTAAAATCATTAATCGTCATGTTTTAAACATTTTACATTGACACACACACACACACACACACACACACACCGTGTAAATAGTTTCTTTCTTCCTCAAACAATACAGTTTTAACTTTTAGACAAAGTCTCAGTCTTAACTAGTTTCCTAATATGTTCAGCACATTATTGAACAAGTATTTAAATATGTATTTCACCAATACATTGAACTCTGAATTTCTGTCATCTCTTTTGTTATTTGCATATGTGCACTTCTGTGATTGTAGAGTGTGCACTGGACTTTTATTATGGTCTGGTGGTGTGATGTCATAAGGCTGCGCCGCAATCCTGCGTCTGTTGTGATTCTGCTGAAGAAAGGTTTGTGTTTTAAGCTTTTAAAGTGTTTAAAACTATAGAAACCAGCTTCAAAGTTTTACAGGCGACGCAAATTGAATTATTTATTATTAAATGTAACATTGTATTGCTTTATCTAACAGAGTAGAGATGAGAGAAACTGAGCTTTTTGGGAACGATTTACTGATCCAACGTGCTCTATTTCCATTTCTGTCTCGATTTCTACAATCATTAAATAATATGGTGTCTGTATGATTTGTGTTCTTTTATTAGTTTGTAGTACTATTTTGCAGAGATGGAAACTCGAGTCAGCGACTTGGACTCCAGTTGCACAAAAAAAGGACTTGAGACTTGACTTGGACTTGAACACAGAGTCTTGTGATTTTGGTATGAAAGGCATTCTCAGTTATGTTCTCTCTTCTTTACAAACCCACATGACCTCTTCAAACACCACATTTTTTTTATAGTTATTCATCATTTATTCATCAATATGCGCTGCAGCTGCAAATACAATTAATCTCCAAACACACATTATTTACCATTAGTATTATTAATAATATAGATAAAGGCTGGGTATCGATTCAGATGTTCCGATTTGATTTCGATTCGCAAGCTCTCAAATCGATTCGATCTCGATTCAACTCCATGAATATAGATTTAATGAAGAGCCACAAACCTGTATATTTATCTCTTTTTATTTTAGGTGCACTCGGGGACATTAAAACAGAACACATCTGTATTTATAGTACCAATGTTTACATTTGCATTTTGCACCGTACTTCTAACTGCAATATGCAACCACTTTCCACTGCACTTTTACACTTTCTTTCGGATAGCTCTGTCCATAATTTATTGCACTACCTTAATCCACTGCTATATTCCTCATCTTGCCTAACATATTATTGTATACCTCTATCTGTAAAATTCTGTTTATAGTAATAGACATCTGTATATTATATTCATAGTACATATTCACCTGTAAATTCTGTTTATAGTAATAGCCATCTGTATATTTATTCACTGTATATATTCATCTGTAAATTCAGTTCTGTTTATAGTAATAACCATCTCTCTACTTATACATATTTATATATATTCAGTACATTTTTATGTCCTGCACTTATGCAACCACTGTATATATCCTGCACTTGCTGCTATTGCACTTCTGGTTAGACCTAAACTGCATTTCGTTGCCTTGTACTTGTACTTGTGTAATGACAATAAAGTTAAATCTAATCTAATCTAATCTAATCTCTATATTTCAAATGCATACAATTATGTTAAATACAATTTTGATTCAACTTTATTCTAAAAAAATGTATACAAGAAGTATTTATACAATTTAGCTTTTTATGGATTTTTTGATATATTTATTCTAAAACATAAAAAGCATATTGGATGATTTTCAGCAATTTTCAGTACACGACAAGCTTTTCTTGCGATCATGTGTGCAGTTACTTTTCATACACGAGAAGCGCGTTCATACCTGGACACATGTAGTTGCTGTGGTAGCGAACAATACCTTAACGTGCTGACTTATGTGAACTAACTTTTATTTGAGGAAATCTGTTTATAATAATATAAGCTATTAAGTTTGAATTATTGGTCCTGCGCTGTCTATAGACCAATTTACTGTTTGTAAACACACAGGATGCGTGCGCAGCTAGGTTGCAGAAAACCAGGGGGAGATGGCGTTTGCGTATAGAAAATTACATGGATACGGTACAAAATCGTTAGATTTAAAAAGATATAGATTATTAGATGTTATTTTCAAAATGTTGTCCGCATATTACAATAGTTTGGGGTGGCTGAGTATCACAGGCGCTGGTCGGCCAAAATACTTTTTTTGTAGGTGAAGCTGTTTACGTGAATATTATGACACGAGTGAAGCACAAACATTTATTTCCAAAATAAATATTAGGTTTGCAATTAAATGTTATATCGCAGCCATGGAAGCATATTATATTCATGCGAGCTGAGCCAAATTTAAGCTTTGCCTGCGTTTTGCAATCTGGTCACTCGATTTTTCCATGAATTTAACAATAGGCTTACTCCATTTTACTCTACTGGACATGGAATCTCTTATTTATTTTCCAAAATCTTCATTTACGCCTCTCACAGGGGATTATACACGTTTCTTCCTTGTTTGCTTTTAATTAGGAGTTTGCATCATTTACTGTGGTAAAGTAGAAAACGGTGCTAGGACAGATGCATTTTTACTTCAAACTATTTAACACAGTTTGTGCTTGTTATTAGACTTGCGTCAAGTTTATGTGTATAGCACATTTCATACATGCCGGATATTTTTAGTTTGGCTTTCTCTCGCAGCGCATAATCAAAAAAAGCCTAAAGTTCTTGACCCTGCAGAAGATAATTCCATTCTTCACACCTTCTAATAAAATGATTCGTTTTGGAACATCAGGAGAAAACATGAAGATATTAGAAAAGCGATGCTCTCTTTCCTGCTCGTGTACATCCCTTTCTGCGCAAAGCGGCATATGAGCACCTCTGTGGGGAAATATAAAACCAATATATTAACTAATATTTAACTTACATCATTTATATTACCATTATTTACTGATATTTATTTAAACGTTTTACAGGCTGTAGTATTGTTGTAGTATTGGAAAATGTAGGCTAAAAAGATAGATAGATAGATAGATAGATAGATAGATAGATAGATAGATAGATAGATAGATAGATAGATAGATAGATAGATAGATAGATAGATAGATAGATAGATAGATAGATAGATAGCCTACATTTTGAAAATAAAAATATCTTACACTTAATCTTAAACTTTCTCAAATGTTCATTATTTCCATTCAGTGTCAGCAATTTAATCAAACATTTAATCAAATTAAACAGCTTATTTGCTGAAATCATTCAACTGTTGTTATACAGGGAGTGCAGAATAATTAGGCAAATGAGTATTTTGACCACATCATCCTCGTTATGCATGTTGTCTTACTCCAAGCTGTATAGGCTGGAAAGCCTACTACCAATTAAGCATATTAGGTGATGTGCATCTCTGTAATGAGAAGGGGTGTGGTCTAATGACATCAACACCCTATATCAGGTGTGCATAATTATTAGGCAACTTCCTTTCCTTTGGCAAAATGGGTCAAAAGAAGGACTTGACAGGCTCAGAAAAGTCAAAAATAGTGAGATATATTGCAGAGGGATGCAGCAGTCTTAAGATAGCCAAGCTTCTGAAGCGTGATCATCGAACACTCAAGCGTTTCATTCAAAATAGTCAACAGGTCGCAAGAAGCGTGTGGAAAAACCAAGGCGCAAAATAACTGCCCGTGAACTGAGAAAAGTCAAGCGTGCAGCTGCCAAGATGCCACTTGCCACCAGTTTGGCCATATTTCAGAGCTGCAACATCACTGGAGTGCCCAAAAGCACAAGGTGTGCAATACTCAGAGACATGGCCAAGGTAAGAAAGGCAGAAAGTCGACCACCACTGAACAAGACACACAAGCTGAAACGTCAAGACTGGGCCAAGAAATATCTCAAGACTGATTTTTCTAAGGTTTTATGGACTGATGAAATGAGAGTGAGTCTTGATGGGCCGTGGCTGGATTGGTAAAGGGCAGAGAGCTCCAGTCCGACTCAGACGCCAGCAAGGTGGAGGTGGAGTACTGGTTTGGGCTGGTATCATCAAAGATGAGCTTGTGGGGCCTTTTCGGGTTGAGGATGGAGTCAAGCTCAACTCCCAGTCCTACTGCCAGTTTCTGGAAGACACCTTCTTCAAGCAGTGGTACAGGAAGAAGTCTGCATCCTTCAAGAAAAACATGATTTTCATGCAGGACAATGCTCCATCACACGCGTCCAAGTACTCCACAGCGTGGCTGGCAAGAAAGGGTATAAAAGAAGAAAATCTAATGATATGGCCTCCTTGTTCACCTGATCTGAACCCCATTGAGAACCTGTGGTCCATCATCAAATGTGCGATTTACAAGGAGGGAAAACAGTACACCTCTCTGAACAGTGTCTGGGAGGCTGTGGTTGCTGCTGAACGCAATGTTGATGGTGAACAGATCAAAACACTGACAGAATCCATGGATGGCAGGCTTTTGAGTGTCCTTGCAAAGAAAGGTGGCTATATTGGTCACTGATTTGTTTTTGTTTGGTTTTGTCAGAAATGTATATTTGTGAATGTTGAGATGTTATATTGGTTTCACTGGTAAAAATAAATAATTGAAATGGGTATAAATTTGTTTTTTGTTAAGTTGCCTAATAATTATGCACAGTAATAGTCACCTGCACACACAGATATCCCCCTAAAATAGCTAAAACTAAAAACCACTTCCAAAAATAATCAGCTTTGATATTAATGAGTTTTTTGTGTTCATTGACAACATGGTTGTTGTTTAATTATTAATGTTGTAAAATTAATCCTCAAAAATACAACTTGCCTAATAATTCTGCACTCCCTGTATGTACACTCACCTAAAGGATTATTAGGAACACCTGTTCAATTTCTCATTAATGCAATTATGTAATCAACCAATCACATGGCAGTTGCTTCAATGCATTTAAGGGTTTGGTCCTGGTCAAGACAATCTCTTGAACTCCAAACTGAATGTCAGAATGGGAAAGAAAGGGGATTTAAGCAATTTTGAGCGTGGCATGGTTGTTGGTGCCAGACGGGCCGGTCTGAGTATTTCACATTCTGCTCAGTTACTGGGATTTTCACGCACAACCATTTCTAGGGTTTACAAAGAATGGTGTGAAAAGGGAAAAACATCCAGTATGTGGCAGTCCTGTGGGCCAAAATGCCTTGTTGATGCTAGAGGTCAGAGGAGAATGGGCTGACTGATTCAAGCTGATAGAAGAGCAACTTTGACTGAAATAACCACTCGTTACAACCGAGGTATGCAGCAAAGCATTTGTGAAGCCACGACACGCACAACCTTGAGGCGGATGGGCTACAACAGCAGAAGACCCCACCGGGTACCACTTATCTCCACTACAAATAGGAAAAAGAGGCTACAATTTGCACAAGCTCACCAAAATTGGACAGTTGAAGACTGGAAAAATGTTGCCTGGTCTGATGAGTCTGGATTTCTGTTGAGACATTCAGATGGTAGAGTCAGAATTTGGCGTAAACAGAATGAGAACATGGATCCATCATGCCTTGTTACCACTGTGCAGGCTGGTGGTGGTGGTGTAATGGTGTGGGGGATGTTTTCTTGGCACACTTTAGGCCCCTTAGTGCCAATTGGGCATTGTTTGAATGCCACGGCCTACTTGAGCATTGTTTCTGACCATGTCCATCCCTTTATGACCACCATGTACCCATCCTCTGATGGCTACTTCCAGCAGGATAATGCACCATGTCACAAAGCTCGATCATTTCAAATTGGTTTCTTGAACATGACAACGAGTTCACTGTACTAAAATGGCCCCCACAGTCACCAGATCTCAACCCAATAGAGCATCTTTGGGATGTGGTGGAACGGGAGCTTTGTGCCCTGGATGTGCATCCCACAAATCTCCATCAACTGCAAGATGCTATCCTATCAATATGGGCCAACATTTCTAAAGAATGCTTTCAGCTCCTTGTTGAATCAATGCCACGTAGAATTAAGGCAGTTCTGAAGGCAAAAGGGGTCAAACACAGTATTAGTATGGTGTTCCTAATAATCCTTTAGGTGAGTGTATAGCCTAAAGCACAATTTAAACCAATGTGTTTCATACATTATAACACTTTCCAGACCGTCTTTTGCAACCGACATGCGCAGTTGAACCTGCGTGACGTCAGTGTGACGTTGGCTGTAAATTGGTCTATTGATTTGATTTGAATATGTCTGTAATGGCTAACGTACGTGCTTAAAGGGTTAGTTCACCCAAAAATGAAAATAATGTAATTTATTCCTCACCCTCATGCCGTTCCACACCCGTAACACCTCCGTTCATCTTAAGAACACAAATGAAGATATTTGTGTTGAAATCCGAAAGCTCAGTGAGGCCTGCATAGCCAGCAATTTTCTCTCTCAAGATCCATTAATGTACTAAAAACACATTTAAATCAGTTCACGTGAGTACAGTGGTTCAATATTAATATAATAAAGTGAGGAGAATATTTTTGGTGTGCCAAAAAAACTAACTAACGACATATTGTGATAACCGATTTTAAAACACTGCTTCATGAAGCTTCGGAGCGTATCGAATCAGTGAGTCGAATCCTGATTTGGATTGCGTGTCAAACCGCCCAGAGCCATAGAAAAAGAGAGTTGCGACACTTTGTTGTAGCTCGTTGGCTGAATATCGTGATAAATACCGTATCGTGAGCTGAATATCGTGTATCATATCATGAGATTAGTGTATCGCTACAGCCCTAGTTGCGACACTTTGATCTCGCCGCCACGTGGTTCCTTGAGCTCTCAATAGTTCCAAACAACTCCGCACTGTCAATCTGTTTGAATAGGATTAAGCAGGATAGATAGCAGTTTCACTATATTTGCAGCGATTTCTGGTAAATATTAACACAATATGTGCATCGACTTCCACTAGGCCTTACAGTAGCATTTTACTCTGGGGAGAGATAAAGAAGAGATAACGTTAATGTTGTTTTTGAGTGATCTGGTTATTTTATTTGGGTCATGTGAGTGCATGATTTTACAGCGTTGAGTGTTGTAGCCGATCACAAGCATTTCTGTTGAAAATAATGACCAGTCATGTTTAATTTACCAGGAATGAGAATCCATATCGATTAAAACAAGTTTTATATAGTCTCTAAACCAGGGGTCTTCAACTAAAATTGCTTGAGGTCCAGTAAATTAACTCTTGTCAGCAGCCGAGGTCCGGACAATTATACACCTAAAAACAATAATTTATGTTTATTGCCAGACTAAAGAAATTAGTTTAGATAGCATTTGTTCTTAATTGAACAAAATATAATATGTTCTCATATGGACAAAACATGTCTGTTCATATTGTTAAAGCAAACATAGGTAATCCTTCACAAAATTGATCTCATTTTGTTGTTGTTCTGTTTTGTCCTTTAAGTTACTTTGGTACAAAATATCTAAATTCAACCAGTAACCATGTCTGACAAAAATTTGATGAACTAAAAATGCCTTCATCTCTAATTCTGCACTGAAAATACATTCATTTTAACATTACTAGCAGCTAAAGTGCTTTTTCCTGCTGAACTAAGATTAATAATAACAATCAAATAACGCAAACCCCCCTGGATCAGAAAATCTGAAATCTCATAACACATTTTATGTTTATTCACATGTATAGTCTTAACTAAATGTATCTAATATTGAACACTGCTCTCTTCTGTGCTTCAAAATGCACTGGTAAAATATCATTAGCAATATCATTCAGAAATACAAACAGGCAAAAGTAAAGTGCTACCAGTGTTGGAAAAATTAAAAAGTGCAAGAAACATTTTATTTAATGTTCCCACAACCGCAACAGAATCAGAGCAAATGAGACACACAGGCCTTGTACAGGATGCAGGAAGAATAAATGTGAATTTTTTTCTCCACCCATTCATCTCGGAAAACTCGGTTTTCAGCGTCAACCTTCCTAATTTTTCATTGTTTTTGCGCGCTGCTTTCTGCTCTGATGGTGCGTTCACACCGGGGGAGTGATTTAAGTCAATGCAAAGATGCAAATAGACATAATAAATAGGCAATTCGCGCGAATTAAGCGGCGTGCATGACGCATCATGAACGCACCATCAGTCTCTTCTTCACTGCATGCGTGACCGGGCGTCTGGGTCTGAACGTAGCAACAGTGAGCATAGTAATTTTTTAATGGCATGTGGCATATTTATTTCATTACGTCAAAAGGCTTCGCGGTCCGCGGTCTAATTAAAATAAAGATTTGTTGTGAAGTTTTGTCAGAAGTTTTTGTTTTCCATGAGACTTTGTGATTTTCCCTACAATTAGCCCATATATTTAACACTTCAGTACAAAGTAACAAAAATAGATATTTTAATGTTATAATAGTGATTTGATGATCAATGAAAATTAATTAAAAAAGCGAAAAAATGGCCAATAAGTGTTCCTCTACCACCATCTACTGGTTAGTGCTAATTTCTTTTATAATTTAATGTTGTTAACGTCCGAAAGTTATTTTATGATACTCGCATAAGCATACACAACAGGTGAATATAAAGTAATGATTCTAGCATATACAGAATTGAACCCAAGAAAGAAGTTGTAAATAGTGTTTAAAAAAAAAACAATTTAATTCAACTCTTTTTATCCAGGCGTTATTCATATTCATTATTCATAGGCGTTATACGTTATTGAAACTGTTGAAATATGACCGATAGCATCTGGATATAGTATCTGTTGCAGTGCTGCTCACATTATCTAACTGCAGTTAGAGTCTAACCATCTATATAATATAACAATAAACATTAACTCTAACGTGCTTCATAAAATACCACTAATATTGATATTCCTGAGAGGTCAACTAATGCCATAAAATCTCAAAATATGCAGTAATTTCATCAATTTGCCAGCAAGTGCGCTTGAGACACATTGAAATGAATGGGGTTCAATGCTGGAACTATTGGTTGTTTGGAACTATTGGTCGCTCCATGACACGCTTCACTTCCTGCATTCCTCATTTCTTATGGCAGTCTATGGGAGTGTCATAACTCTGTTTTTCAACGGCTCTGAAACTGCCAAACTGCTGAAATCATGTGACTTTGGCGCTCTGAACCGTGCTGAATACGTGCTGAAACTATACAATCACTATACAAGTCGTTTTTTTTTTTTTCACACCAAAAACCTCGCTTTATAATATTAATATCGAACCACTGCACAAACATGGACTGCTTTAAATATGTTTTTAGTACATTAATGGATCTTGAGAGTGTAAATTGCTCTCTATGGAGGCCTCACTGAGCCTTCGGATTTCAAGTTTAATAGATGATCATAATGCAAGGCAAGCATTCGCATGTATGTGATCTATTTTTAGCGGTTGTGTGCTCGGCTGTGTGATGTCTCTTCAAATGGTTCCGCAGATTTGTAGCATTTCACCTCAGCATTAAAAACGTCAAATAAGAGGGTGACATCTAGTGGAGAAGACTAGTAATTAGAT
Organism: Romanogobio albipinnatus; assembly: GCA_023566225.1. Lineage (NCBI taxonomy): Eukaryota > Metazoa > Chordata > Actinopteri > Cypriniformes > Gobionidae > Romanogobio > Romanogobio albipinnatus. The sequence goes on from CM042245.1 coordinate 5,972,972, forward strand.
TTATGTTAATCTTATGTTCAATGTTTGCAGAAATAAATATGAAAAAAATTGATTCGTGGCCTTTGAGAATCGATTTTGAATTGAACACATTTTAAAAAACGAATAATCGGAAAATATATTTTTTTGCCCAGCCCTAATATAGATTATCACGCATCTGAAGGCACGCGTTTATCACTCATATTGTAAAAGTGCTATATATTGAAAAGAATCAAACTGCTAAGAGTTCTTTGCTTCAACACAATGGCTGCGTCCCAATTAGGACTATCCGTCCTAAATAGTATTCGAAAAAAGAAGTAGTAGTTCCCAAATCGTAGTATGTTGAAAAGAGTATTCCAAAGGTTCCCGGATGGTCTACTATGTCCGGTCAGAATTCGAAGTGCAGATCGATGCGCACTCTAACGGCTGATATTGCCCACAACCCATTGTGAGATGGACGAGGATTCGATTAGAACTACAAACACAGATAAAAAGTGTTAAAAAACTACAAACATGACGGTTATCCAAGTCCAACGGTTAAGTAGAGAGGGTTAGAAATAGGGGTTTGAGTGAGCAATTATCAGTATTTAACCTGATGAAAAGATATTTATTCAATATTATCCACATTATATTTCACCTGCAGCAGCATTGAGAACTTTTGTAATGATACGTTGGGCCATTAACTTTTAAATGCATCATTATATTTAAACTGCAAACAAATGAGAGTAGTCTCTGCATTAAAGACCCACGAATGGCAGATCAACGTGCGACTACGCTTCTCTCCGATATGGTAGGAAATTAAATTGAATGTGGAGGATTTGAACTGTGATGATGATTGACAGGGAAGTTTAAACGGTGATGGGATGCACGTAACTAAGCAACAGAGTCCGTTAAAGATGACGAAGTAGTATGTCCCAAAGCTTGCCTACTCTTCTGCTACACACTCAAAAGTATGTACTTTTTCTTCACAAAAAGAGTACATACTTTTAGGTCGTAGTATAAGTAGGCGAATTGGGACGAAGCTAATTAAGCTCTTCAGGATTACTAGAAAGCTACAGGCAGGTGAGTTTGATAAAGGTTGGAGCTAAACTCTGTAGGACAGTGGGCCTCGAGGACCAAAGTTGAGAACCCCCGAACTAAACTGCCCTCCATCATAACATTTGGTTTAAAAAATCTTCAGTATAATTGCAACAAACGGAATGCTGTATGTAAAACATGTGGCATAAACGCATAAGACGCTAGTACTACAACATCGAGCTTCATCAGACTATTGATGTTTTATCTTTAAATCGAAATTCGATGAAAATTTAAAATGAAAAAAAAAAAAATTTGTTTACCGTATTTCTCATAAATATTAAAATATATTTGTATGTCTTGTTAGACTATATATATCTGTATTTTAGTTAAAATTAAATGGATCAGATGTAATAGTCTGAATGTAATTGTTCTTTTTTATTGTTTATGTATAAAAAAAGTAATGATTTGAGTAACACCTTGTGTGCTTTTATTAGACAATTTTGAAAAAAATAATCAATACATTCTATTGAGGTAATCAGTTTTAATATTTTAAAATTTATTTAGCCTCATACACTTCTACAATAACTAGTGGAAAAATTATTGCTAAAACAAAGACTTGAGACTTGACTTGGACTCTACAGCCGCGTTTCCACCGCAGGATCTTTCCCCAGGAACTAGGAACTTTGGGGTGGTACTTGGTGTCTTTTGACCACAGGAACCAGGGCCTAAATGAAGTTCTAGGTAAATATTTCCCCCTCCAAACGGCCCTGCTCCCGAGGTAGTACTTTTTCAAAGTTTAGGAACTTTCGGGGGTGGGACTTGGGCGCTGAACATGCTGATTGGTCGACTCCACACAGCATTTTATTTCAACCAGCATTTTTAAAAGTCTTGCGAGGTTCGTTCTGCGTTCAGTAAATATCAGTCTTGTTCTTTCTGTCCGATGGCACGCGTTCGTCTCAGCAATCTCACGGATTCCTGTAAAAAAAGTTCCTGGTACAAATTGTTCCGGGTAATTTCGGTGGAAACAGGGCTTACGTCCAAGACTTGAGACTTGACTTGACTTGGGCTCTACATCCGAGACTTGACTTGACTTGGACTCTACATCCAAGACTTGAGACGAGACTTGGACTCTACGTCCAAGACTTGAGACTTGACTTGACTTGGACTCTACATGCAAGACTTGAGACGAGACTTGGACTCTACGTCCAAGACTTGAGACTTGACTTTACTTGGACTCTACGTCCAAGACTTGAGACTTGACTTCACTTGACTTGGACTCTACATCCGAGACTTGACTTGACTTGGACTCTACATCCAAGACTTGAGACGAGACTTGGACTCTACGTCCAAGACTTGAGACTTGACTTGACTTGGACTCCACGTCCAAGACTTGAGACTTGACTTGACTTGACTTGGACTCTACATCCAAGACTTGAGACTTGACTTGGACTCTACATCCGAGACTTGATTTGACTTGGACTCTACATCCAAGACTTGAGACTTGACTTGGACTCTACATCCGAGACTTGACTTGACTTGGACTCTACATCCAAGACTTGAGACGAGACTTGGACTCTACGTCCAAGACTTGAGACTTGACTTGACTTGGACTCTACGTCCAAGACTTGAGACTTGACTTGACTTGACTTGACTTGACTTGGACTCTACATCCAAGACTTGAGACTTGACTTGACTTGACTTGGACTCTACATCCAAGACTTGAGACTTGACTTGGACTCCACATCCAAGACTTGAGACTTGACTTGGAATCTACGTCCAAGACTTGAGACTTGACTTGGACTCTACGTCCAAGACTTGAGACTTGACTTGGACCTGGAACTTAGCGACTTAATACTTGACTTGGACCTTAGGACTTCTGAACATCTCTGTACTATTTTGAGTGTTTTGATTCTCTTTCTGTTAATTATTCTAATCTTAAACACAGGAAAAACTCCTGGTGAAGCAACTGAGATCCATGTGACACTATTATAAAGATGGCGTTTATAAAAGAGGAGAGTGAAGACTTGAAGATTGAAAATGTATTCAGTTTGAAACATGAAGATACTGAGGAACAAACAACGAACAAGGAGAGTGAAGACCTGAAGATTGAAAATGTATTCAGTTTGAAACAAGAAGAAACTGAGACACAAACAAAGATGGCGTTTATTAAAGAGGAGAGTGAAGACTTGAAAATTGAAAATGTATTCAGTTTTAAACATGAAGAAACTGAGACACAAACAGGTTGGTTTTATTCTCAAAACTGAACTCACTCATTTGATCTTTATTCAAATATCCATCTCTACAGAAATTACATTTTTGAAGAATGTCTTATGAATGTCCTCAGTGGCCAATGTCCCCCCTCTTTTTGAAAACACGCCCCTTCGGCTTTATTTTGCACCCAGCAAGCTGTGAAGACACAAAAAAATTACAGTCTCCGCTTTAGGGCTGCAACTAACGATTATTTTGATAATCGATTAGTTGACCGATTATTTTTCTGATTAATCAGATAAAAAGCCTGTTTGTTTAAATTGACAAAACACACTATTCCACATCCTGCCCAATGCTGTCCTTCAAACAAACGTGTCAGCTGAGTGCTACGAACACATACATAATGAATATATTTACAGTTACATAAATTAGCTATCGTTTTACATCGAATAAAACAAACAAAAATAATACAGGGAGTGCAGAATTATTAGGCAAATGAGTATTTTGACCACATCATCCTCGTTATGCATGTTGTCTTACTCCAAGCTGTATAGGCTGGAAAGCCTACTACCAATTAAGCATATTAGGTGATGTGCATCTCTGTAATGAGAAGGGGTGTGGTCTAATGACATCAACACCCTATATCAGGTGTGCATAATTATTAGGCAACTTCCTTTCCTTTGGCAAAATGGGTCAAAAGAAGGACTTGACAGGCTCAGAAAAGTCAAAAATAGTGAGATATATTGCAGAGGGATGCAGCAGTCTTAAAATAGCCAAGCTTCTGAAGCGTGATCATCGAACAATCAAGCGTTTCATTCAAAATAGTCAACAGGGTCGCAAGAAGCGTGTGGAAAAACCAAGGCGCAAAATAACTGCCCGTGAACTGAGAAAAGTCAAGCGTGCAGCTGCCAAGATGCCACTTGCCACCAGTTTGGCCATATTTCAGAGCTGCAACATCACTGGAGTGCCCAAAAGCACAAGGTGTGCAATACTCAGAGACATGGCCAAGGTAAGAAAGGCAGAAAGGCGACCACCACTGAACAAGACACACAAGCTGAAACGTCAAGACTGGGCCAAGAAATATCTCAAGACTGATTTTTCTAAGGTTTTATGGACTGATGAAATGAGAGTGAGTCTTGATGGGCCAGATGGATGGGCCCGTGGCTGGATTGGTAAAGGGCAGAGAGCTCCAGTCCGACTCAGACGCCAGCAAGGTGGAGGTGGAGTACTGGTTTGGGCTGGTATCATCAAAGATGAGCTTGTGGGGCCTTTTCGGGTTGAGGATGGAGTCAAGCTCAACTCCCAGTCCTACTGCCAGTTTCTGGAAGACACCTTCTTCAAGCAGTGGTACAGGAAGAAGTCTGCATCCTTCAAGAAAAACATGATTTTCATGCAGGACAATGCTCCATCACACGCGTCCAAGTACTCCACAGCGTGGCTGGCAAGAAAGGGTATAAAAGAAAAAAATCTAATGATATGGCCTCCTTGTTCACCTGATCTGAACCCCATTGAGAACCTGTGGTCCATCATCAAATGTGCGATTTACAAGGAGGGAAAACAGTACACCTCTCTGAACAGTGTCTGGGAGGCTGTGGTTGCTGCTGCACGCAATGTTGATGGTGAACAGATCAAAACACTGACAGAATCCATGGATGGCAGGCTTTTGAGTGTCCTTGCAAAGAAAGGTGGCTATATTGGTCACTGATTTGTTTTTGTTTGGTTTTTGAATGTCAGAAATGTATTTTTGTGAATGTTGAGATGTTATATTGGTTTCACTGGTAAAAATAAATAATTGAAATGGGTATAAATTTGTTTTTTGTTAAGTTGCCTAATAATTATGCACAGTAATAGTCACCTGCACACACAGATATCCCCCTAAAATAGCTAAAACTAACAACCACTTCCAAAAATATTCAGCTTTGATATTAATGAGTTTTTTGTGTTCATTGACAACATGGTTGTTGTTTAAATATTAATGTTGTAAAATGAATCCTCAAAAATACAACTTGCCTAATAATTCTGCACTCCCTGTAATAAATAAATACCAGGGTTATTGTAGTTATTCAATGGTAACCACAAATTAATCATTGTTTAGCTTCAAACCCATAGTTTAACTATATGGTATTTGTGTGGTTATACGAATGGTAATCAATACGTCAAAAACATGGTTTTACTATAATAAAAACATGGTTAATTTTCATAAGGGTATGTTTGTGCAATACATTGTGCAAACAAGTTGCTAAGCAAAAGGAGTTTAAATCCTACATTAAAATTATATAAAATAATATAAAAAAACACAGTAACTGTTATTGTCATTTCTTTATCCTGTAGAAACATTTATATTCAATTACACACTGTTATCCCTTTACAGTCACTATTCTCATAAAATACTTGAATTACATGTTGACTTTAGGGCTGGACCAGAATATTTGTTCGATGGGTTGGTATTCAATTTTCAATTTTGGGATTCGAATATACTTTTTTTTTTTTCCGCACACCTGGCATCCCCCTCGAAACGGTTCTCATTCATGCTTGCATATGTATACACTATAAAATCTGGCAAAATACAATACTCTTTAATAAATGTATTTACATTTTGGGTTAAGCTGCGTTGGATTGCCATTGTGGAAAATAGAATAATAGAATCAAAATGTATTAGCCTATTTACCCGTTCGGGATGTGATGGTGAGAGAATTTTCCCTCAACGTCACATTACAGTGCATGTGCGGCCGTGAACGAATGACAGTGCGGCAGTGCGCATTTTACTTTCGGTTTAGAATTAGTGCCAATTTTAGACAATTATATTCTTAATGAAAAACACAACAACAAAACAGTACAATGACAAACTCCCTTATAGGCGCTTTTACATTTCGCTTTGAAACCAAATCTTCCGCGATCATCTTGTCCTTCAGCTTCTCACTCTCGTGATGAATGAAATCTGACTCCCGTTCGGCTCACGCGTCACGTTCAGTTTTTAATTGTAGTTAATCTGTTCTCTAACTGAACTAAACTTTTGACTACTATAAAATATCAAAACAATGTTGTGGCGGAGCCACGGTGGGCAAGTTATGCCTGAACACCGGTAACCCCGACTATCACAGCAAGCCTATAACCCATTATTATCAATCTAAATGAATCTACTGTGAAATATAGGAGCTTGTCACTGGGCCGTAACAGACCGGTGTGTTTTGTATCACTAGTGTAGTCCGTTCTCGATGCTTCAAAGCTCATAAAATGCTATTTGGACCAGCCCTAGTTGAGTTTTAAACCTAAAATAACAGCAGATATTTCAGCTAAATTATTGCCGCCCCGCAGCACTCGTTCAGTGAAGTTTTAAGTTTAACGCAGACTGTCAGGGCTAGGGATGCGCGGTATACTGGAACTGGGAAAATACTGGTATATATTTTATTTCTAATGGTACAATATCATTTTGCTCATTTCGGTATATGCTGCTGTTCCAAAGTTCACCGCTAGGTGAAACCGGCAAATGTGGCAACATAGAACAAAATGAATACAGCAGTTGAATCTCACTTAACACGCCCAAAACAAAATTAATAAAGAGAGGAGTAGAAGTGAAATTTGTAATGACTTAGAACCATCAAACCTTGCCAAGCATCTGTCACTTGCCATTCCTGTCTTGTACAAGACATTAAGAGATCGACAGGTAAGTGCATAATTCAAAACTGAATGTCTGATCATGTTTTGATTCAAATTTGAGGATGATACTCTCAAAAATTGCTTCTGTAAGCTTTTATGTCAAGAAAAGACTAGGCGTCCTTTTAAAAAAGGCCATTTATTTATTTACTTCAGAACATTTGTAATTGTAAAGAGTAATTTTTCATTCAAATAAAAAACTAATTTAAAAACAGAATTTACAAAGTGTAAAAAGCTCATTTAGTTGATAAGAACTGTCTGTCATACAGTCAGCGAGCTGTGCTATGTAAAAAGTGGGATGCATTTTGAAGAGTGGACCCTTACACTGACATGTATGCTGGTGTTTCTTGGTTTCGTCTGGTCGGATCTGAGCGATAGGAGATGAAAGATGAGTACTGAGTTTCAGGTTTTCATGGCCGGTCCTTTAGCATTTCATTTAACCCGTTCCTCTCTGGTGTATTTATTGCAAAAACAAGTTTAGAACATGAATCTTAAGCTTTAAAATGATGCTTAGTTTGTGATAGTTGATTGAAGTGGTTAGATCAATTAGGCCCAATATACAGGATGTCCCGGCTAATACGGGACAGTTGGCAACCCTGGTCTATATTAACCCAATTTTGTTGCATAATGTTGGTTTTGATGTATTAATACTTGTCTGTCTGTTATAAGATGTCTGTTGCTCTGAGCCATTAAACTGTCATTAACTCTTTTTTTCGCTTTAGATCTGATGGCACTGAAAGAACAGAATGAAGAACTGAAGGAAATAGAAGAGAAAGATCAAAATGAGAGACAAGATTTCATGGATGTAGAAAAATCCATACAGACTAAAACAACGTCGTCACGAAAAATAGTTCAGAAGACCAAATCTAACAGGGACTTCACCTGCTCACATTGTGGAAAGAGTTTCAACCTAAAAGGAAACCTTGAAAAGCATGTGAAAATTCACACTGGGGAGAAACCTTTCACGTGTGATCAGTGTGGAAAGAGGTTCACTCAGAAAGCAGGCCTTAAATCCCACATGAGAACTCACACCGGAGAGAAGCCGTTCAAATGTGATCAGTGTGGAGAGTGTTTCAAATTTAAAGAAAGCCTTAATGTCCACATGAGAAATCACACTGGAGAGAAGCCGTTCGCATGTGCTCAGTGTGGAGAGAAATTCAAACATAAAGCAACCCGTGATGCACACATGAATCGTCACACAGGTGAGAGTCCTTACACCAGCAAACTCTGGGATCCACAGCAATGCGTTATTCACTACTGCTTTGACGATATTATCAGTTGGTTGATCTAGCCGCAAAATCAACGATACTCTCTGCTAACTTGGACAATTATGTAGTTTCATCACGTTGAGGAAATGTAAAATCTAATTTCATTTACAAACCATAAGAGAACTCTAATGATAATGTCCCTCAGGGACAGCATATATTAGGAGAAAAGCAGAGGACCTAAGATGGAGCCCTGTTGCACACCATACTTGTGTTTGATGGAACATCTATTTGTCTACACAAAGTATTAGCAGTTGGATAGATTTGACCTAAACTGTGTTAATGCTTATCGACAAATATATAATTCTCAAGATATCCAAAATAATGACTTGATCTACACTAACCTAAAGGATTATTAGGAACACCTGTTCAATTTCTCATTAATGCAATTATCTAATCAACCAATCACATGGCAGTTGCTTCAATGCATTTAGGGGTGTGGTCCTGGTCAAGACAATCTCCTGGGGCCTCATTTATAAACGTTGCATACGCACAAAAGAAGGCGTACGCCGCTCTCTACGCAATAATTGGTATTTATAAAAAGCAAACTTGACTGGAAAATGTGCGGTCCTTCACGCAAGCTCTGACCCAGACGTACGCACAAAAACGGGTGAAATGAGAAATGGCGACACTGTCGGCAGATGGAAGAAACACGTGAAAGTGTGTGAAACTGTAGATCGTTGTGTAAAAGAAATGGCAATACTGCCTCTTATATATAACATGAAGACTTCACAAAGCAAGTCTTACAATTAACAGCCTACACTAACACTCGTTTGATCGATCTGCAGTGCAAAACAAACAAAATCAAACGAAAATTACAACAGAAATGCAAATTAACACATATTTGCAAAAAGAAAAGTGAAATATATTCTGAGATAATATTGGCATGTTATGCAATTCATCCTCATAAATAATATGGTAAACAGAACAAAATAGCTAATGTACAAAACTGATATTCTCGTCAATGTGTCCGTCTGGCAGAGCAGATATAGATGCAAATAGATAGATAGATAGATAGATAGATAGATAGATAGATAGATAGATAGATAGATAGATAGATAGATAGATAGATAGATAGATAGATAGATAGATAGATAGATAGATAGATAGATAGATAGATAGATAGATAGATAGATAGATAGATAGATAGATAGATAGATGTATTAATTGTCCACTGGGGAAAGTTGTTTTCATAGTAAAATTTCTTCATCAGCTACGGAATCATGGTATTCATGCATATGCCTTTAGTTTTATTTTTGATAAAATAACGTATGACGTATGTCTCAACCATTCAGAGCTGCAAGACATTACATTTGCACTGAACTATTTCCCATTTCCACGTAGATTATAACCGACATCTGTAGCTTGTCAGATGCAAATAAAATGCCCCATTACAATGCGTAATGACGCACAATGGCTGATCTTGCGCTCTTAGAAGATGTGGCAAATGGAAGGATTCGGAGTGAACGCATCTTCACACAGCAAGAAGACTTGCTGGCAAACGAGGACACACTCTGGCGATGGAGCACTAGATGCTTTTTTGCCTCGACTTTGATGTCCGACCATTTCTTTTTTATTTCGGCCATGGTCTGAGGTTGTGAGGCTACAGCATTTACGGCGTCTGCAACCTTTTGCCACTCAAGTGCCTTTTTGGCATTAGTAATGCCCACACTGTGCCCTCCAAAACAAAATTTGTATCCTCTTTTCAACCTCACCAATGATAACTTCTACTTCACATTGAGTTTAATATTAACTTGTGGGCGTTTCACAGACTATTTATGGGCAACTATGGGCGTGACATGAAGCCGCAAAAGCTGCGCTACATTTAGAATTGATTGTGATTTATTAAAGGAAAACTGCATAGGATGTGCGTGCGCACCGTTTTATAAATCTGAATATTTCTGTGCGTACACACGTCCTATGTTTCATCTGTACGCCACTTCTGACGCAAATCCTATGCAAAGTTTTATAAATGAGGCCCCTGAACTCCAAACTGAATGTCAGAATGCATTAAATCATGCGATCGCATAATCACGTTTTTCTTGAGGGACTGTATATAGCTAAATAACACCAAATTTGATGTTGTCTGCACACTTTGTTGACAAAAACTTTACAAAAAATAAGTGAGAGAGCAAAGGGAGGCTTAAGTCTGTCACAGTTTGTCACACTTAAACTCCTGTAAATATTTCCCATTATTATATATTGTGAGTTAATACTAGTATCTATAACATTCTTCAATGTTTTATTAAGACTATATTAATAGTAGCCTATACACAGTTAACAATTTAATATAGTATAAATGTTCTAAATGAGCTGTATCGGGTACAATGGGGCTTAATGCACACCCTAAGAAAAATGTGCTTTTCAGAAAACATGTATGTTTGTATTAAACATTGCTAGAGCAACAGATTTTCTGTGAAAATAAATCATAAAAATGGTTTGTTTGTTTAAAAATCGTATAAATGGCAAGGGGGCCTTTTACCCCACATACGGGGTCAAACCATCATGGGGCAAAAGACACTGCTGATACAAATACTTTAGCTAAAATAATGTTTAATCATGTCTTAGTTAATACTTGTTCAAAACAATCACTTCAGCAAAGTATGTCCTATTTTCTGTTTATTTTAATAAATAAAATTCATTATTGTTCAATAAATATACTGTCATTAAAATATTTTAGTATAAAATACTAAAATATTTAGTATAGTTTAAAAAAAGTAAGGTTTCTAAAAGCATTTAATGGTAATTCAATTAAATGTATAGTCATTTCTAATCAAGATTTACATTAGTAACAAATAATTAAAATATATATTTATTACATGATATGGTTAATATAATATTTTAAATATGATTTTTTCATTATAAATATGATTTCTAAGGTGGACACCCAATTTATCATATGATATTTCCCATCTGAAATAAGTCATTAAACTTGTCTTTAACTTTTATTTTTTCACTTTAGATCTGATGGCACTGAAAGAACAGAATGAAGAACTGAAGGAAATAGAAGAGAAAGATCAAAATAAGAGACAAGATTCCATGGATGTAGAAAAATCCATACAGACTAAAACGACTTCATCACGAGAATTAGTTCAGGAGACCAAATCTATCAGCGACTTCACCTGCTCTCACTGTGGAAAGAGTTTCAATCAAAAATGCATTCTTAAAAGACACATGTTAATTCACACTGGGGAGAAGCCTTTCACATGTCAACAGTGTGGAAAGAGCTTCATTCATAAACATAATCTTAATAAACACATGCTAATTCACACTGGAGAGAAGCCGTTCATATGTGATCAGTGTGGAATGAGTTTCAATCAGAAAGTTCACCTCAATTCCCACATGAGAGTTCACACTGGAGAGAAGCTGTTCACGTGTCTTCAGTGTGAGAAGAGTTTCACATATAAAAGGAACCTGAAATGTCACTTGCTAACATGTGGAAGGAAACCGCAGTGCTCTGAGAGTGGAAAGAAGGAGCAATATCAAAAATGTTCAGCGCATTCAGTCCGGAGGAAGGCGATTTAATTGTGATCAGTACAATAAAACATTTCTTTTGCCATCACACTTACAGATACATGTGCATGACTTTTCAGGTATGCATGACCACCATCATGAATTCGACTTTTTTGTCTTTTTATTTGTTTGTCTTGTACACATGAACTCCCGCACCTGACCATCTGCTTTTCTAGTTCTTTTTATTTGTTTCAAGGCACACCTTTGTGAATATGAAATTCTTCTTTGAAACTTTTTTGCAGTTTCACATTCACAAACAGCTTTATTACACCCTTCTGTCTTTCTGACAAATGCCATTGAAAGATTTGAAATAAAAGTCACATGAGTGAAATATGAATGTTGAATTGCATTATTTGATTCATCGTTAGTGAATCCACACATAAACATGTTGTCAAGTGGAGTCAAGAAGACTCATTAAAAGTAATTATTATGTTAAATGCCATTATTATAAGTGTCATTAAATCAGTTCATGTCAGTCGTAAAGTTAATCAATTTTGAAGCTCTACAACAAAACGTGTCATTATTCAGCTCAGTTCAGTTCAATCTTATGTTCTCATATGAAATTGTCAGTGCAGTGTAATTGATCATTTCTGAATATTGGGAGGCCAGACTGTTGTATTTTGTACTTATTCCCACTGAATATTATCTCTCTTGCTCATGCACTGGTTGAATCTAATAACAACAGTCATCACATGACCAGGAATTCCATGGGGATACCCCTTTGTAACCCATGTGACATCCAGCAAACTGTCGCATATGTGCAAAGATTGCAGGTTGAAATAAACGTTCATTCTGAATACCATGGATTCCGCCTTTCACAGCCATGTAACAAACATTTTTGTTGGAGCCATGCGTTGTGCGTTCTCCAGAGGCTGCTTAGGATTGGATTTGTTTGGATCCGTTTATTCGGGACTCTGTCAGAGCGCGGTAAGTTGCTTATGTACACACAAGTGATGTTTTTTTGTGTATGAGTGGCATCTAAATGTTATACACATACACTCACCTAACGGATTATTAGGAACACCTGTTCAATTTCTCATTAATGCAATTATCTAATCAACCAATCACATGGCAGTTGCTTCAATGCATTTAGGGGTGTGGTCCTGGTCAAGACAATCTCCTGAACTCCAAACTGAATGTCAGAATGGGAAAGAAAGGTGATTTAAGCAATTTTGAGCGTGTTTTGAGACCCCACCAGGTACCACTCATCTCCACTACAAATAGGAAAAAGAGGCTACAATTTGCACAAGCTCACCAAAATTGGACAGTTGAAGACTGGACAAATGTTGCCTGGTCTGATGGGTCTGGATTTCTGTTGAGACATTCAGATGGTAGAGTCAGAATTTGGCGTAAACAGAATGAGAACATGGATCCATCATGCCACTGTGCAGTGGTGGTGTAATGGTGTGGGGGATGTTTTCTTGGCACACTTTAGGCCCCTTAGTGTCAATTGGGCATCATTTAAATGCTACAGAGTGGACAACCTTCGCTCTAACCCACCTTGAGGCGGCCCAATGCAAGACATACTGCCAGCAATTCGAGGCAGTCGATATGTCAATACAGTTGGGGCCCCGTCCACAGACTCAAGACAGCATGCCCGTTGTATGTGGCCCCCCAGCCGGTGACAGAGGCATCCGTAAATACCACAGCATGCCTGGACACCTTTCGAACGAAGGGTCAGATAACAGGCTGAAGGATTGGCAACAGCACAGGGTGATGGACACCCAGTGCGTACTGCTCTGTCACGTCCATCTCAGGACTCGGCCATGAAGCCAGTGTTGAAGCGGCCTCATGAAGCAATCCGAGTGGCGTAACCTCAGCTGCAGATAGGGTTGGGCATCTTTTGATTTGAACGATTCTGATTCCGATTCTTACTTTCGATTTCGGTTCTTCTCGATTCCGATTCTTTGAGGGGTGGAGTCAAAACATGTCACAGGCTCATTTCACAGAGGAAAATATTATTTTGATTCAATAATGAGTTTTAGTTTTGGGACTTTATCCACTGGCATTTTCCCCTGCTTTGCTGCAAAGGTGAATGGAGTTTCACACCGAGTCTCCACCGGTTTAACAATAGCATTAGCAGCAGTCATATTAGAACTGCTACTAGCGCGGGCAATTTGCGTAAAGCTACATTTTTCTACGAGGGGAAAAAATTATTTCAGTAACGTTGTTGTTCACAACAATTATCAATTTGGTTAAGGGCTTTGCTATTATACTACAATCACTTACCTGATTGTGACGAAGTAGCATTAAAGGGATAACGTTAGTTCACCCTGAAATGAAAATAAAGCCATCTTTTACTGCCAACCCTGCTGTTGTTCAAATGCGCGCGTTCCTGTGTGTGTGCACTCTAAATTTCTGCTTTTGAGGTCTGAAAAAGATAGAAGGACATAGGGCACTGGGACAACAGCAGGGTGAGTAAAAGATGGCTTTATTTTCATTTCAGGTTGAACTATCCCTTTAATAATGTTGGTTAGCGCAGGGTTGCCCAAGGAGGACGAGACAGTGGACCTGCGCAGCATGTCAAACACTTTACACCACATATTTGTACATACGGTGGGTACGGAAAGTATTCAGACCCCCTTCAATTTTTCACACTTTGTTATATTTCAGCCATTTGCTAAAATCATTTAAGTAAAAATGTTTCTCATTACTGTACACACAGCACCCCATATTGACAGAAAAACACAGAATTGTTGACATTTTTGCAGATTTATTAAAAAAGAAAAACTGAAATATCACATGGTCCTAAGTATTCAGACCCTTTGCTGTGACGCTCATACATTTAACTCAGGGGCTGTCCATTTCTTCTGATCATCCTTGAGATGGTTCTTCACCTTCATTTGAGTCCAGCTGTGTTTGATTATACTGATTGGACTTGATTAGGAAAGCCACACACCTGTCTATATAAGAACTTACAGCTCACAGTGCATATCAGAGCAAATGAGAATCATGAGGTCAAAGCAACTGCCTGAAGAGCTCAGAGACAGAATTGACAAGGCACAGATCTGGCCAAGGTTACAAAAACATTTCTTAAATCCTTAAATAGAAGATATTTGGGGCGACCAGAACCTTTCCTAGAGCTGGCCGTCCAGCCAAACTGAGCTATCGGGGGAGAAGAGCCTTGGTGAAAGAGGTAAAGAAAAACCCAAAGATCACTTTGGCTGAGCTCCAGAGATGCAGTCGGGATATGGGAGAAAGTTGTAGAAAGTCAACCATCACTGCAGCCCTCCACCAGTCGGGGCTTTATGGCAGAGTGGCCCGACGGAAGCCTCTCCTCAGTGCAAGACACATGAAAGCCCGCATGGAGTTTGCTAAAAAAAAAACACCTGAAGATTCTCTGGTCTGATGAGACCAAGATAGAACTTTTTGGCCTTAATTCTAAGCGGTATGTGTGGAGAAAACCAGGCACTGCTCATCACCTGTCCAATACAGTCCCAGCAGTGAAGCATGGTGGTGGCAGCATCATGCTGTGGGGGTGTTTTTCAGCTGCAGGGACAGGATGACTGGTTGCAATCGAGGGAAAGATGAATGCGGCCAAGTACAGGGATATCCTGGACGAAAACCTTCTCCAGAGTGCTCAAGACCTCAGACTGGGCCGAAGGTTCACCTTCCAACAAGACAATGACCCTAAGCAGCTAAAATAACAAAGGAGTGGCTTCACAACAACTCTGTGACTGTTCTTGAATGGCCCAGCCAGAGCCCTGAGCAACCCAATTGAGCATCTCTGGAGAGAGCTGAAAATGGCTGTCCACCAATGTTTACCAACCAACCTGACAGAAGTGGAGAGGATCTGCAAGGAGGAATGGCAGAGGATCCCCAAATCCAGGTGTGAAAAACTTGCATCTTTCCCAAAAAGACTCATGGCGTTATTAGATCAAAAGGGTGCTTCTACTAAATACGGAGCAAAGGGTCTGAATACTTAGGACCATGTGATATTTCAGTTTTTCTTTTTTAATAAATCTGCAAAAATTTCAACAATTCTGTGTTTTTCTGTCAATATGGGTGTGTACGTTAATGAGAAAAAATGAACTTAAATGATTTTAGCAAATGGCTGCAATATGAAGAGAGAAAAATTTAAGGGGGTCTGAATACTTTCCGTACCCACTGTATTTGTAGTGCCTCCTCCCGAGCAAGAAATAAGTTTGTCACGTGTTGCACTGTGCCGACCCAGGCTTTTTAAAATTTTAAATAAAGCCACACTTTTGGGCGCAGCAAGCACTTCCGGAAATCCGATGGCCACTATGGAAACCAAAACTTCACTCCACTATGGAACCAATGATCGGAATCGAAAACAAATTTTCTAAACGATTCCAATGGCATCTTTATTTTTTAAATGGTTCCAAGTTGGAACCGGTTCTCGATGCCCAACCCTAGCTGCAGATGCCATATGCCCCAGGATCCTCTGAAAAACTTCAGGCAGGTGCTGTCCTGCCTTTCAACGAATTCAAGCAGTTCAACACTGACTGGACGCGCTCCACAGTGAGGTTGACCAAGTTCAACTCCATACCGAGAAAAGAGATCCTCTGCACGAGGGAGAGTTTGCTCTTTTCCCATTTTACCAGAAGTCCCAACAGTCTGAGGTGACTGAGCATCATGTCCTTGTGATTACACAATTGATAGAGAGTCTGAGCCAGTAAAAACTCTGGAGAAATGTCTCTTAACACAGTTTTTGGTACTTACAAATTCGGTTACTTTGAAATCCATACCTGTGCCTGTAAGAAATGTATTGCGTATGTAGCCCTCTCTCTCTCTCTCTCTCTCTCTCTGCATGTTTACTGGTCTCCAGCACTGCCGCTACTACTCTGCGCTGTGTTGTTTATGTTCGTGGGCAGTGGTAGAGGAAGGGGACAAGGACACAGAGGGGTTCGGGACTGTGGCTTGACCGTTTATTTCACAGCACGGCATCTATAGCATTGATAACATGAACTCAACTTAAGTTTTAAACTTTTATCAAAGTACATTTCAATGCACATGTAACTCAATAGCAAGCTATCGCTGCTTATATTATAATAGATAGCTTTGCATTAGCCACCACGTATTAATCACATTTAAAAGAAAGAACAAAACATTTTAACTCTCCATATTTCTCTGCATTTAGGTCTTTAACAGTTAATCAC
The DNA here is from genome assembly GCA_023566225.1 of Romanogobio albipinnatus. Lineage (NCBI taxonomy): Eukaryota > Metazoa > Chordata > Actinopteri > Cypriniformes > Gobionidae > Romanogobio > Romanogobio albipinnatus. The sequence goes on from CM042245.1 coordinate 5,989,725, forward strand.
AAAATATATCAATAAACTGAACTTTAGTGTGATAACAACAAATATATTTTACATTGCACCCTCCACTATCGTTGACATGGCTTACCTATAGCATTGATAACATGAACTGAAGAACTTATCAACACTACGGTACATCAAGAACCTCAAACCGATACAATGTAAGTGCAAGGCAGTGTATTGTATTCTCTGTGTGTCAGTGTGGTTTCCTCCAGGTACTCCAGTTCCCACCACAGTTCAAAGACATGCAGCAGAGGTACATTAGTGTCTGTATGTGAGCCCAGTGATGGACTGGCCATCCGTTCAGTGAGTTGGCTGGGAGGGCTCTCTCCAGTGTGAATTGTCATGTGGATTTTAAGGGTTTTAAGTAGATCAAAACTCTTTCCACACTGTTGGCAGGCCTAAGGCTTCTCTCCAGTGTGAACTCTCATGTGCTTATTAAGGTGTCCTTTTTGCGTGAAACGTATTCCACACTGTTTGCAGGTGAAAGGCTTCTCTCCAGTGTGAACTCTAATGTGGACTTTAAGTTTTCCTTTATCAGTGAAGCTCTTTCCACACTGTTGGCAAGTGAAAGGGGTCTCTCCCGTGTGAATTCTCATGTGGGCTTTAAGGTTGACATGATGAGTGAAACTCTTTCCACACTGTTGACATGTGAACGGCTTTTCTCCAGTGTGAATTCTCATGTGGACTTTAAGGTTAGCATGATGACTGAAACTCTTCCCACATTGTTGGCACGTGAAAGACTTTTCTCCAGTGTGAATTCTAATGTGCTTTTTAAGGTTTCCTTTTTCATTGAAACTCTTTCCACAATGTTGGCAGGTGTAAGACTTCTCTCCAGTGTGAATTTTCATGTGGACTGTAAGGTTTCCTTTATGTTTGAAACACTTCCCACATTGTTGGCACTTGTATGGCTTCTCCCCAGAATGAATTCTCATGTGGACTTTAAGGTTTCCTTTTTGAGTTAAACTCTTTCCACACTGAGGGCATGTGTAAGGCTCTCTAGTGTGAACTCTCATGTGGACTTCAAGCTTTGAATGCTGATTGAAACTTATTCCACACTGTTGGCTGGTGAAATAACTTTCAGTCCCTTTCATTTGAGCCCTTTTTCCTGAAGTCTTTTCAGTCTGTGAGCAAGTCTGATCACAATGCCTCTTATATTGATCTTTCTCTTCCATTTCATTCAGATCTTGACTCTCCTCTTTCAATGCCATCAGGTCTAAGGTGAAAAAACAAAAAACAATTCAAGTTTAGTGCCACAAAGCAACAGATATCAAAACATTTAGACACGTAAAACATTAAGGGCCAGATTTAATAACAGCTTGCGCCAGCGTAAACCCGCTTGTGGCATTAAAAAACTACTGTCAGGATTTACTAAAGACGCGCAGTGATAAATTAGCACTGAAAAGGCATGGACAGGGTTATTTTTGCAGCTGACCTTATTGCATATGCATTTGTAGGAGTAAACAATCTACATAAATCTACAACAAAGGCCCTAATATGGAACCTTGAGGGACTCCAACTATTAGTTCTGCCTACCCTGACATAATGCCTTCACAAGTGACATGTCGATATCTACTAGACAGATAATTTTTAAACCATTCAATAACATTTTCAGACATCCCAATTTTAGACAAAATGGTGTGATCAAGTGATCAATGCTTTTGAGAGATCAACAAATAATGCTGCACAAGATTCTTTACAATCAATAGCACTATCAATATCATCAACTACCTTTGTAGCTGCTGTGATAGTGCTATACCCTTTCCTGAAACATGATTGAGAAGAAGTAAGAATATTATTTACTGTTAAAAAAAATCCTTTAACTAATCACAAACTAATGACTCAAAAATGTCGGCTAATACTGAGAGTTTTGAGATATAGATGCCATAATAGTTGGATCTAGTTGGAAAATATTTGGAAATATGAATATAACAACACTCCGTCCTTTGCTCTTTCTATCTACACGAAATATATTGTAACCATCAATGGCAATATCATTATCTGAGAGGGTCTTCTTTGTTTCTGATCTAGCAATAATATCTGCCTTTGTACACATCGCCCATATTCTAATATAATAAATTTTAGGCATCAAATTACGGACATTCAAATGAACAACTTTCGAACCAGGACGACTTGAAAACTCGGAAGGAACATACAAACATTCAGGTCCAGAACATTTCCTGCCATGAGTAACATCAATAATATGAGATGACGTTGCCACACATATTTCGATATTTTGTCCTCAGACAAACATTTTAATGAGTCAAATGACTTCACATTAAAATAACAAACAAAAACAAATAAACTAAAGAGAAACAACTTTAAGTCCATATTGAAACTCCTGTGTAGGAGTGTATGTGTGTGCAATGTACATTTTGACAGCGCGTGTAAAGCGACAAATAATGTCCTTGGTACATATGGTGTGTTTGGTACATTATTGTTCGCATAACAGGTCTTTAAATCTAAAAGACAAAGTAACCATATCACCTGCAATGCACCCATGGCAAAACAGACTGTTGGAAGTCCAACCACGGTGAGTCCAAAACAATCAACGCTATAGTAGTCAGCTAGAAATTTTGTCCATGAAACCTATGCGACAATATGGGAATTGTGTTTGGGCAAGGGAATGGGAAATGGGAAAAGGAGATTTTGACCTGGGAATCTCCCAGAATTTAGCACCCTAGGCAGGCGAGCAGATATAAAATGCAAAGCCGGTTATTTAACAAGACAAAAGTAGAGTCGGAATTTCCAGGCTCTCTCATGAATGAAGTAATGAAATCCTACATCGAGGCTGGCGTTCGAAGAGGAAGACTCCCAGCTGTAGCAGATAAATGTAGAGCCGTTTTTTGGCAAAGTAGAATCGGAGTTTCCAGATATTTCCTCATAAATGGACAGATATCGTATTAGTAGTCACTCAGCCTTCAACATTGCTTCAACTGCTTTAATTTGCGTGTTGTCAGTAGATTGCACACAGAACTGTCCTCTCCCATCAGCGCTTTTATGGAACTGTGCACTTGCGCTAATTTGCCCTGTTTAGTAAATCTGGACCAAAAACTAATAACATGTAGATTAGATCCTAATATACACCTGGGGTGCCAAACTCCTGGTTTACTGGTTGCATTCGCACTGCCAATATGAACTCTGAAGTGATGTAAGCCATCACAAAAGTCCTGCCTCTCTGGTTGTTGGGATGAAAGCCGTGAGAGAATGGCACAAGGCCAGTGGCGCGTTTGCTAATGAGCATCACCTGCGTGCCTCACCAACCTTGTGTCTCAAGGAGCTTCGGAAGCATAAAAGGACCAGACCTGGACCATTTATTAGGGCTCAAGCCTGAAAGGGCGCAGAGCCCTATTGTTCTTCCTCGGTTTCTTATTATTATTATTATTATTATTATTTTATCGACTTCTCGGGCACTTTTGGGGCTCTTACCATGCTCAAAAACTCTTGGCAGGGGGGCTCGACAGCGCCCCCTAAAGTGGGGTCTGAAAACTTGGTCTATATATCAAACACACTTGCACGTACATGTATGAAACTCGGTACACATATAGACCTCATCGGGCCGAACAACTTTCGTGCTCTAAGTTACGTGTCAGCCCAACAGGAAGTGAGCTAATATGGGTTGTTCTGAAAACACATGCTCTGGAATTTAATATACTCCTCCGAGGCCATTGTTTCAATCAGTGCCAAACTCGGTCAGCATGAAGTCAAGACAAAGAGGATGCTAAATTGCGAGCGGATTTTTGATATCTCAAACGGTTTGGCCGTGGCGAAGCAACGAATTTATGGCGAGAAAAGGTAAACAGGAAGTGTATAATAACTTGTGCAAACATTGAATGATTTGGATGAAACTTCAGCTGTGTATTCATTGTAAGAGGCCGATCAGATGGATATGACTTTTGTGAGTCAAAGTTAAAGCGCCACCAACTGGCAGCAGGAAGTGTGTCACTTTCAAAAATGCTTTGAATCACCATCTTATTTTCACTTGATTGACTTCAAACTTCATCAGTATAATGTGAAAACATGACAGATAGAGACGTATGAATGGATTCCTGATATTTCAAATAATGTTGCCATGGCAACATGTCAAAGTTTAATAATGTTTTTGGCTGTTTGTGTGCCCTCCCCTTTATCACCACAAGGTGGCAGTGTTGTATTATTTTTTAAACTCCCTCTGTATGTGTAGATGTGACTAGTTTTGAGACTCTTAGCATGCTTGAAATTGCTTGAAACTGATTGAAACTCAACACACACATCAGAGATGTCAGTCAGTACACATTGGCAAAGCCTCAGAAACGGGCGGGGATGAGGGGCTCTATAGCGCCACCTTTTGACAAAGGTGGGGGGGTTAGTTTTATCTTCAGTCCCCAAACTCGGTACATATATTGTTCTCTTCGAGCCGGACAACTTTCTAATTTACAGTCATTAGCTCCAACCAACAGGAAGTCAGATATTTTGGTTTGAAGGTGAATTTTTGGTTAAATCGGGGTCTGAGTTTTTACGTTCTCCTCGTAGGCGATTTATTCAATCTCCACCAAACTCTGTCAAAATGAAACAAAGATATGGAAGATGCTAAAATGCGAAAGAATTTTGGATATCTCAAACGGTGTTGCCATGGCGAGGGATTAAATAAGGACAAAAAAGGGGAATAGAAATTCTCTCATATCTTGTAAAATCATTTTTTGATTTCAATAAATTAAGTTTGTATGTTCAGTAATTGAACTTGGATTTATTTAAATGACTATACTACTTTTCAGATCAATATATTTATTTATTTAAAATATTTCTTTAAATAATCTATTCCGTCTGTGTGTGCTGCTCTCCCCTCAATGAACACAAGATGGCAGCATTGTATTAGTTTTGAAGCAGGATAAAAAAAAATTCCATCTCTCTTTCTCTCTAAGGGGTTTGTCTGTGTGTGTGTGTGTGTGTGTGTGTGTGTGTGTGTGTGTGTGTGTGTGTGTGTGTGTGTGTGTGTGTGTGTGTGTGTGTGTGTGTGTGTGTGTGTGTGTGTGTGTGTGTGTGTGTGTGTGAGTGTTTGTGTGTGTGTGTGTGTGTGTGTGTGTGTGTGGCCAGGCCACCAACTGGCAGCAGGAAGTGTGTCACTTTCAAAAATGCTTTAATTCACTGTCTAGCTTTAAAAACATTCTAAACAATGTTTTATTCAAAATGTAAAAATGCAGAATGTTTTCTGTGATGGTAGGTTTAGGAGTAGGGGTAGTGTAGGGGGATAGAATGTACAGTTTGTACAGTATAAAAACCATTAAGTCTATGCAATGTCCTCTGCCTTTCCTTCCCCTCCCCCCCTCACTCTCACTTTCTCACTGTGTGTGTGTGTGTGTGTGTGTGTGTGTGTGTGTGTGTGTGTGTGTGTGTGTGTGTGTGTGTGTGTGTGTGTGTTGCAGTTTCTGTGATTTGGCTCCATTTATACATTTTTTTATTAAATTTTTTTTATTGGACCACCCATATTGAAATGAAAGCACGCTTTATGGTGCATAAGATTGGTGCAAAAACGGTAGCTAAGGTAGCTCAAAAACACATGAAGAGAAGTGTTAGAATAAAACAACATCAGCATTCAAATGGTATTCTGAACTCATTCCAACTTGACCTTTGACATAGTCTGACATGAAATTCATATAAATTTAATTGATCTCATAGATGTGGTTTGTGGTCATAGCAGCACCAACTACTGCAGTTAATGTGGTGAATTCAGATGACTTTGACATAGTCCTTTTATGTTTTCCCATTTTAAATGCCTATTACCTGCAGTGCACAGTTAAGCTGATGCCACCGGCGTGGCGGTGCCACCGGCTTGAGCCCGTCATCGCTGCTCGCAGCTTTAATGTTATGTTTTGTTTATGTATGTGCGGTAGTCGCCCGTGAGGAGTGATTTTTTTATGGAGCTACAGAAGCATAAATGGAGGAGTAAAGACAGTGAAGGATGAGAGAGGACCAGGCCTAGGGGGTATTCCATAAAGCAGGTTATGTGACATACCTGGGTATGTTTAAGAGTAAGTAAGCAGATGACCTCAACTTTCGGTTCCAAAAACAGAGGTAACTTTCAGGGTATGTAAGTAGCTATAGCAACTCACTCTCTGAACATAACCTGCCCCGGAGAAGCTCATGATCCAGGGTTAGTTTACTTAAGAAGTTCAGATGCATGTAATATTATTAATTTAAATATATATTAATTCTAAAGCACTATTATAACAAGGTAATTTATTATTTATTTTATTATCATCTCACACATGGATCTGCATTCAATTAATTAGCCTCAAACAAACAATATAATCCTTATTCTCAGTGAATAAAGATCGGTGACGGTAAGTTAACCTTTCTGGAATACCCCCCTGCACTATTTAGGTTATGTTTTGTTTTTGTGCTTGCGGCAGTCGTCTGATTATTTAATATATTAAAGTGTTGAACATTCGCCGGTTCCCGCCTCCTTCCCTGAAAAACATACCGTGTTAAATAATGCGATATTTGAAATGTGGTACGATAATGTTTTAAATGTGTAAAAAAAAACGCTAGTAGACTTACAGTGAAAGAGTAACCAGAAGCGCAGAGGATGGAACAAAACAAAACACCGGTCATGAATTCGAGCATGCCATGCTTCTACGTCAGGGGTTACTCTTCCGCCGCAAGTCGACTTGCTAGTTATTTTAGTCTATAAAGTTTTAAATATGGATTTTAGTTCATTTGACAGATACTTTGCCAAGAAATGGCACAAAACAACATTAAATCATTTTTAAGTTATTCTATTTATATAAAATAATTTCTGTAGAGCTGGACATTTGAATAAGGATCAATTGAGTGAGTTCAGCTTTGAGAATTAAACCAACCTGTTTGTTCCTCGGTTTCTTCATGTTTCACTCTGAATACTTCTTCAATCTTCAGGTCTTTACTGTCCTCTTTCTTTGTTTCTTCCTCAGTTTCTTCATCTTTCAAACTGAATACTTCTTCAATCCTCAGGTCTTCAGTCTCCTCTTTAATAAACGCCATCTTTATTGTCGCTTCACCAGGGTTTTTTCTGTGTTTTTGTCCTGTTTAAGATGAGAATAATAAAATAAGTCCAAACTAAATCTCTGAGTGTCTCAATCAACATGCGTCAAACACTCAAAACTAACACTACAAATTAATAAAAGGAGCACAAATTATACAGACACTATATATTTTAGGCAGTTCTGATTCAGTCGACTCAAGTTTCTCTCATCTCTACTCGCCAGAGACTGAATTCATGATAAACTGTGAGACTCACCTTTTCTGTTACTCGTGTGTTTTCATTCTGTTACTTTGCTCACACAACGCTAATAAATGTTAGATAAAGCAATGCAATGTTACATTTAATAATAAATCATTCACTCTGCGTTCCGTGTAAAACTTTAAAGCCGATTTAATGATGAATGCTTAAAACACAAACCTTTCTTCAGCCGAATCACAACAGATGCAGGAGCGCGGTGCAGCCTTATGATGTCACACCACCAGACCAAAATAAAAGTCCTGGTCACAAAAATATCTTGCTGCAAAACTGTTAATATGACTTCTGACTAACCCAGACTGAGTCTGGTTTTTAGAAAGTTTTTTTTTCTCCATTATGATGGTTCCTTGCCACCGTCGCCTTTAACTTTGGCTTAATCAGTTGGGGACACTAAATATTCAACTATTATTACTATATTAACTATACCGATCAGCTCATTTAAATTATCATAAAGTCATAATTAAGAGATAAAATGTTGAAAATATGATTTTAAATGTCCTCATTGTTAGATAAAAAGTCAAAAATATGATTTAAAAAGTCATAATAGTGAGATAAAAAGTGACATGCAAGTCATTGTGAGATGAAAAGTTGAAATTAGGACTTAAAAAATTTAAATTATGATTAAAAGTCCTGATTATGAGATAAAACCAAGTAGAGAGAGCAACCATTTACTACCATAGTATTTTTTCCCCTACTATGGTAGTCAATGTTTGCTCTCTCTGCTTGTTTACAAGGATTCTTCAAAATATCTTCTTTTGTTTTCAGCAGAACAAAGAAACTCTTACAGCTGTGGAACAACTTGAGGGTGAGTAAATGATGACAGCATTTTCATTTTTGGGTGAACTGTCCCTTTAAGGTCAAAATTGTTCTTTTAAAAATGTTTTATTTCATATTTCAGTTATAAAAGATATAGGGTTGATGGATAATTGATGTTTTATACCGAACGCACCGTAGAGTGTATTAGGAGCACCTAGTATTTGTTGTGTTTCTGACTCTGTATTTGCTCATTGCTTATTTTCACATGTGCATTTGTTTCTGGCAGTTTTGTGACATATCTCGTATTTTTGGTGTCATTTCATGTATTTTAGTCCATTAAACACGATGAGTGAGCTCAGCCTACTTCTCCATGTGGTCCTTCCCAGGAGTGTCGAAACAAAAAGAATGAACCAGAAAGAGGGGGTTACACGTGCTGCACTGAAGACTTGGAAGTAAACACCCATGGCTAGGTTTGGATAAGATTTGTGTATTTTAATGAGCTTGTCAAACAAAATGTCTTTATCAAACAAACAGGAGAGGAGAGAATACAGAAACACGGCAAGTATGGAGGTATACGAGCTAGGCTACAGGTTAACACAAGACCAGCAATACCAACACTCATGCTGTCGAACGTACGCTCGCAGAACGACACACCTGCACAGAAATTGCCCACACCCCCCACGCTCTCTGTCTGTCTCCAGCCGATGTAAGGAAGACCCTATCTAGGATTAACCCATGCAAGGCTGTGGGTCCTGACAACATACCTGACCATGTACTGAGAGACTGTGCTGCACAGCTGACAGATGTCCTAACAGACATCTTCAACACCTCGCTGAGCTAGGCAGTCATCCCCACATGTCTCAAATCCACTACCATCATACCAGTACCAAAGAAAACACCTGTGTCCGGTCTAAATGACTACCGTCCCATAGCACTGACTCCAATCATGATGAAGTGCTTTGAGAGGTTAGTCATGCACCACATAAAAACCAGCCTCCCCAACACACTCGACCCACTCCAGTTTGTATACCATCCAAATCGCTCTACAGATGATGCAATTTGCTTCACCCTCCATGTGGCTCTTACCCACTTAGAACAGAAGGACACTTATGTAAGAATGATGTTCATCGACTTCAGCTCAGCATTCAACACAATAATCCCTCAACAGCTTATCAATAAATTAAAATAGCTGGGCCTCAACTCATCCCTCTGTAATTGGATATTGGACTTCTTAACTGGAAGACCTCAGTCAGTCCATGTTGGCCACAACACCTCGAGGACTACCACACTGAGCACTGCTCTTCACGCTGCTGACTCATGACTGCACTGCCAAGTTCAGCTCCAACCACATCATCAAGTTCGCTGATGACACAACGTGGTAGGTTTTATTAGCAACAACGATGAAACACACTACAGAGAGGAAGTAGCTCAGCTGGCGGTATGGTGTGGCAGTAACAACCTGTCCCTCAATGTGGGAAAGACAAAAGGGGTTGGGATGGACTTCAGGAGTGATCTGTTGATCACCCCCTACTGACCATCGACAACTCGACTGTGGAGATAGTCAGCAGCACTAAGTTTCTGGGGGTGCACATCACAAAGGATCTCACCTGGACCACCAACATCACGTCACGTCTCCAAGAAGACACAACAGCGCCTACACTTTCTCTGTCTGCTGAAAAGAGCAAGTCTCCCTCCACCAATCCTCATCACATTCTATAGGAGAACCATTGAGAGCCTGCTGACCAGCTGCATCACTGTCTGGTATGGGAACTGTAGCACAACAGACCGCAAGACCATCCAACAGACAGTGAACATGGCTGCAAAGATCATCGGTGCCCCTCTCCCCTCTATCCTGGACATTTTCTGAACACTATGCCTCAGCAAAGCCACCAGCATTGTAAAGGACCCCAACCATCCCTCCCACAGTCTGTTCCAGCTCCTGCCATCAGGAAGACGATACCGGAGCATCAAAGCTTGCTCCACCATAATGCTCAACAGCTTTGTTCCCCAGGCTGTGAGAACCCTGAACTCAAAATCACCCCATTCACCTCTGAAAACACCATACAAAACCTCCTGAAAACATGGACTGTCTCAACTCCGCCCCCAAACGCTGCCATGTTCATGCACTGAAAATCATCTTGCACTGTTCCCCAGCCAGCTGCTTGCCTTACAATGTTTCCTTTTGCACAGTATTTGTATAATTTATGTATAGGTAAATATTTTTATAAAATATAATTATCGACTATTGGGTCCGTCTCAACAATGCGGCCGAAATCACTGACAATCACCTGCAGAAACAGGGTAGTCGAATGAAGAACATTTCACAAGATGTTGGGCTGATGTTTATTAGGAACTGCCCTGATGTTGAACTTTCTAGTGTGTTAAGGTACAAGCCTACCACCTAGAGGTCATCGACAGAAGTGCAAGAAGCCATCGATGAGCATCAAAGGGAGCTGAGAACACAAAAAAACACACTCTCACTCTATCCCTGGTCGTTTGCTCCAAGTGGCAACTGCTGCCGTCAACCACACAGGTCCCACCACTGTAGACAATACTGCCGTGCACACAGCAGTATCCATCCCTAGTACCCAGACCAATAAGCCAGAGATCACCACAGTTCTTTCACCCACGGCCTTGACTGACACGGGTACACTAGAGCGAGTGCTCAGCATGCTAGATAGGGTGCTCGACTGTACCAATGCAGTCACGTATTTCAGAGGGTAGTGCGGTGTTGATTGAACCAATTGAGTCACCAACCCATAAGAAGGATGTCATTGTGGGACGTGTGGTGGTTTCCATGACCGCTGATAGGTGGGTGCCAGTTAGGATGATTAACCCATCACTTTGAAGAAAAATTCATAGGTAGTCAGCTTTTCTCCTTTTGTGTCTTTTGAAGACCTGGAAGTGGATGCAAAGCATGATGAACCATCCAACTCAGATTTCCATGATATCTTGCAGAAGATCGGACTGAGTGACTTGTGCAGACTCTTGCGTAATGTCACCTCAATGGAAAAGCCAGTTATTGCTTTTGTGCATCGGAAAGGTTGGTTGTCAGACAGACGGATGCTGTCTGATAACCAACCTTTCCGGCTGCCTTATTGTCGTGCCACCAGGGTACTGTCAGAGATGGAAGAGCGTGACTTCATTTGTAAATCCAGCAGTGAGTGGGCCTTGTGTGGAAGAAGAGTGGTGACCTCGGTATCTGTGTTGATTACCGATGGCTGAATTCACACATCAAGCCTTGGGAGGGAATGCGATTTTCAGCGCAATGGACCTCACGTCTGGATTCTACAACATCTCCATGTCTGAGGAAGACAAGAAACTTACAGCCTTTACCAAACCTCTAGAGCTCTGCGAGTTCAATCGTCTTCCGCAAAGACTATGTAATAGCCTAGCAAGTTTCATGTGGCTTATGAGTGTATTTGGCGACCAAAATTTCCTTACCCTGCTGTGCTACTTGGATGATCTCCTAGTTGTATCTCCCAATGAAGAAAAGGCCCTGGAAAGGTTGGAGATGGTCTTCAAGAGGTTGAAGTTGGCACCTAAGAAATGCTACTTGCTACTGACGGAGTGTCAGGCTCATTGGCCATGCTGTGGATGAGCATGGAGTCAAAACCCAGACAAAAATCGCACAGTCACTGAAAAGGACCTTATGATGGATGATGGGGCCTCACCTTCCCAAAGAAAGATCAAGTCCTTTTTGGTTATGGTCATGTATTACCAGCAATTCATCCCTAACTGTTCCAGCATTGCCAAACCGCTCTTTGCACTAATAGCTGCTGCTAAAAGGAAAAAGGGTTTCTCAAAGGGTGGTGCTGTTTTCAGTAAACTCAGCCCATCGGATTGGACTAGAGAATGTGTTCTATAATTTGAACAGTTTAAGACGGCCCTTGTCAGCTCCGTAGTGTTGGCAAATCCCAATTTCACTCTGCCATTCGTCCTCTCTACATATGCCTCTTTGGATGGTAAAGGAGCAGTACTATCACAAGTCCCTGCAGGAGAGTCCAAGGCACAACCTGCCGCCTTTGCAAGTAAGGCACTTACAAGAGCTCCGTCTAACTACCCTGCACATCGCCTTGAGTTTTTGGCATTGAAATGGTCTGTCTGCGATAAATTTAGCCATTGGCTAAAGGGACACTCTTACACAGTCTGGACAGACAATAATCCATTGGCCTACATTTTCACAAAGCCAAAACTAGACGCGTGCGAACAGAGGTGGGTAGCTAAGTTGGCCCCGTGTAACATCGACATCCAGTACATACCTGGTACCAAGAATGTGGTTGCAGATGCTCTAAGCCGTCAGCCGTTTGTTCCCAGTTGTGAGTCAGAGACTAGTGGCAGAGCCTTATGACCTTCTACTAGAACAGTCTGAAAAGATAAAAGAAGATGCAGAACAGGATTCGTTTAGGCAAATACCCAGTGTGTAGGACATTCATTAGAGGAATATTGTCTTCCGATCAGGCCTCTGCTGTCTTTGAAGCTCATGATAAGTGAGAAGCAGGAGCAGAAGGGAGAGTAATTTCCTGGCTTTCTCAAGAAATACAACAGATGACGCCTGCTGGTCAGAACCCCTTACCTGTCTACTCACTGGAAGAGCTTTGAAAGAAGCAAGAAGATGACCATGTGCTTTCAAGGGTTTTCTTCTTTGTGTGCAGAGGTAGGAGACCATCTCAGAGAGAAAGATCAAAGAACCTTACAAGGCCTTGAAACTGTTGAAGCAATGGGACAGATTAAAGATGTTGGATGGCATACTGTACAAATGCAAGGATCCAGTGACTACGTTTACACGTTACCAGTTTATAGTTCCTGGTTCGCTGGTAAGTGAAGTCTTGTGTGGCATCCACGATGAGGCAGGCCATAAAGGGCAAGGAAGAACATTGAAGATTTTCATGGGTTGGTCTGGAAAGTGACACCTGAGAGTATGTGAGACGTTGTCAATGTTGCGTGGTCAGCAAAACCCATGAACCTGAGGGAAGAGCTCCTATTTTTATATAATGAACTTCCCAAAAGTATATTTGTTTTGTGGAGTACAAGTCATTTTTTCTTGATTCCTTTATACTAATATAATTCATGGAATTTTATTTTGCGTAGGAACTATCAGTTAAGGTATTTGTTCAGTGGGACTTTGGTGTTTACATTGTAAGTACCAAAAACTGTGTTAAGAGACATTTCTCCAGAGTGTTTACATTTTTTACAGAGTATTAAGTGCATTAAATATTTAAATATAAAAAAATAACAGATGAGGCTTTACTTTAAGATTCACATTTTACTGTAGTTGTACACTAAACTGTGTTAGAGACTCTGGGAAGTATTTTCTAAAACAAAAACACAGAGGAAAAAGAACACAAACTCAACTAGACAGCATGTGGAAAACAACACAATAGAAAAAGAAAACACCTCAAAATTGTATGTTACCTCCACTATCGTTAACATGGCTTACCTATAGCGTTGATAACATGAACTGAAGAAAAGTATCAACACTACAGTACATCAAGAACCTCAAACCGTACTAAAGGCACTTGAATCTTTTTTTAGCGACATCTTGTGGACAACACAATAAACTGCCTTACACTTAAGGCTGATTTATACTTCATCGTCGGACCTACGCCATATCCTCTACGGCGAAATTATGTGTTGGTTTTCATTTATACTTCTGCGTCTATGTGCAATTCCACATGCAGACCGCTAGTTGGCAGTGTCTACGGGCATGTTGATGGTAACCCACAGTATCAAGGCAAAAGCTGAAGAAGAAGCAACTTGTTTACATTGACGTAGTATCTGCAGCCGTCATGGTGTCAGATAGCGGCATTTCTTGCGGCTTGAGTTGTTGTATCTAATACAAATTAAGCATCTCTAGTTGATTAGTAGAGTTACATAAGAGGCAATCTGGCGCTGGAATGCGTTTTTTTGATATCATGCCGAGTGCTCGTGGCCGCTGTTTTCATTATCGGTGGCTCGAGCACAGACGAGCGCTTCAATTGATTGCTGTTGCGGTGACTTTATTCATTCCATTGAAATCACAAAACGAAATGCACCCTAATGTGTCCCTGTTCTTGATATACAATCACTGATTAACATATTTTGTTTTAATGAGAAAATAAATAAACTATACACAGCGGATATATGTTTTTATTCACTAACATAAAGAATCTCTGCACTACAAAATATTGTGTTATATAGCAGATATAAGGATTATCATCCCATTTCTGGACACACACACTCCTATCGCAGATTTTTTTATTCATTTATTGACCTGAGGGAAGGGTTCTGGCAGACCCAGCACTTGGGGTCCGTGTAGAATTGACGGTTTGATACATTTTTGGAGAGGTGCGCGTCAGGGTACGTCGTAGGGTACGCGCACATCACACAGCCTACGGCGTACACTCGATGCAGAAGTATAAATTGGCCTTTACATTGTATCTATTTGTCTCCCTGGTTCGCGTCCTGGCTGAGCCAGTAGTCAGCAGGTTCTCTGAGGTACTACAGTTCCCACCAAAGTTCAAAGACATGCAGCAGAGGTAAATTAATGTCTGTATGTGAGCCCAGTGATGGACTGGCCATCCAGTGAGTTTTGAACATTCGGAAATAACCTTTTCATAACATTTCCAAAGTTATAGAGTGGAATATTCCTCTAATGTTCATACAAACCAAGAAAAAAAACTCTTACATTATTAACTGGATGTTTTCATTCTTAGAACATATTTTTGTTATCTGGGAGGGCTCTCTCCAGTGTGAACTCTCATGTGGACTTTAAGGTTTTTAAAGTAGATCGAAACTCTTTCCATACTGTTGGCAGGCCTAAGGCTTCTCTCTAGTGTGAACTCTCATGTGGTCTTTAAGTTTTCCTTTTTCAGTGAAACTCTTTCCACACTATTGGCAAGTGAAAGGGCTCTCTCTCTCATGTGAATTCTCAAGTGGACTTTAAGGTTGGCATGATGACTGAAACTCTTCCCACATTGTTGACATGTGAAAGGCTTCTCTCCAGTGTGAACTCTCATGTGCCTGTTCAGGCTTCTTTTTTCATTGAAACTCTTTCCACACTGTTGGCAGGTGAAAGGCTTCTCTCCTGTGTGAACTCTCATGTGGACTTTAAACTTTGCATGCTGATCGAATCTCTTTCCACACTGTTGGCAGGTGAAAGGCTTCTCTCCAGTGTGAATTCTCATGTGATTGTTCAGGCTTCCTTTTTGAGTGAAACGCTTTCCACACTGCTCACAGGCGAAAGGCTTCTCTCCAGTGTGAACTCTCATGTGCTTATGAAGGCATACTTTATGTCTGAAGCTCTTTCCACACTGTTCACAGGTGTAAGGCTTCTCTCCAGTGTAAACTCTCATGTGATTTTTCAGGCTTCCTTTTTGAGTGAAACTCTTTCCACACTGTTGGCAGGTGTAAGGCTTCTCTCCAGTGTGAATTCTCATGTGATTGTTCAGGCTTCCTTTTTGAGTGAAACTCTTTCCACACTGTTGGCAGGTGTAAGGGCTCTCTCCAGTGTGAACTCTCATGTGGACTTTAAGGTGCCCCTTTTCAGTGAAGCTCTTTCCACACTGTTGGCAGGTGTAAGGGCTCTCTCCCATGTGAATTCTCATGTGGACTTTAAGGTTGACCTTCTGATTGAAACTCTTTCCACACTGTTGGCAGGCGTAAGGCTTCTCTCCAGTGTGAATACTCATGTGGAATTGAAGGTGTCCTTGTTGTTTGAAACACTTCCCACATTGTTGGCATGTGTAAGGCTTCTCTCCAGTGTGAATTCTCATGTGATTGTTCAGGCTTCCTTTTTGAGTGAAACTTTTTCCACACTGTTGGCAAGTGAAAGGCTTCTCTCTAGTGTGAACTCTCTTGTGCTTATGAAGGCTTCCATTGTGTCTGAAACTCTTTCCACACTGTTGGCAGGTGTAAGGCTTCTCTCCAGTGTGAATTGTCATGTGATTGTTCAGGCTTCCTTTATGAGTGAAACTCTTTCCACACTGTTGGCATGTGAAAGGCTTCTCTTTAGTGTGAACTCTCATGTGGACTTTAAGCTTTACATGCTGATTGAAACTCTTTCCACACTGTTGGCTGGTGAAATAACTTTCAGTCCCTTTCTTTTGAGCCCTTTTTCCTGAAGTCTTTTCAGTCTGTGAGCAACGAAAAGATGTTTCTTCAGTTATGACATCACGTTGCATCTTATTTTGATCTTTCTCTTCCATTTCATTCAGATCTTGACTCTCTTCTTTCAATGCCATCAGGTCTAAGGTGAAAAAAAAAACACAGTTTTCAAAAAAATCCAGTTTAGTGCCACAAAGCAATAGACATCAAAACATTTAGAAACGTAAAACATTAAGGGCCAGATTTACTAACAGCTTGTGCCAGCGTAAACCCTCCCCCTCGAGTCGGCGGTTGCGCCGGCGCGATCGGCTCTCTTTTTTTCTTATCAGTGCCCAAGAGACTCAAATATGTCGTTTTTTTTATCATCATTCAGGCAAGTGTTATATATCATTATAATCTGTTAAATTTCTTTTTTTTTTGTTTACAGTCACAATAAAAACAAAATGTTTTGCTTTTTGCAAAATAAAGAAAACAAACATGATGCGCGATCTGCAGCCTCTCTCTCAAAGACATTCATTCAGATAGTCTTTAGAAAAGGACCTCTAGCTTAGTGAATACTTATATACTAGTGAATATATGTATTAAGAAACGTTGAAATGTCAGGTTTTAAACAATGTAAACCAAATCGAAAACAAATATGCTGTGTTTATGTAATCTGCTTGAAAAGCGATAGATGTCAGTCACCCGCAAGCCACTTCATTATCCGCTAATGCGACCAGGCCCACGGAGCATGCGCTCTTTCAGATTCAAATACTGATGATCCAGAGTCGACGCCCACACATCAACTCATACAAACACATCAAGTGAAGCGCTGTAACGTTACTTCAGCTACATCGTTTTGAGACGTTGAGGAATAATCCTGGATTTATTCTGCTTTATTTCGTTTTGTATAAATTGTATCTTAATTTTATTTATTTTTTTAAGCATAAAAAAAAAAATAGTAAAAAAAAAAAAACAATTAAATGCTCTTCTTAGCAATTTTTGTTTTGTTTCTAGTCTAAATATTTAAACATTCTTAAATCAAGATCCATTTACTAGATGAGTACAATTTCAACTACATAAGAAGAGGTCATTCATTAAGCAGCTCATTATGTGGGCTATTACCGTATTTCCTCAAATAAAAGCCTGTATTCAATTAAACGCCGGGCCTCTGATAGTGGCCGGGGGCGTGGCCAGCACGAACAAATAAAGGCCGGTCTCAAATTAAGGCCGGGGAAAAAATATTGCCTTTCATTTAATGTGCATTCAAGTTCAGCGTAATGTACTGTAGGGTTATGCCGAAGGAGCGAAACCATTGTGACCATCGCCCCCTGCAGGGAGTCTTGCGAGTGCGACGCACACTAACCCTGGTCTCTTCTATACTTAACCTAAACACTTTGCAGGGATTGCTCTATAAATTAAATAGAGAATATAACTGATGCATATCTGCTATTTTAAATACTGTAGTCTATGAGAGATGTGACGTGTGTTAGTCTGTGAAAGCTACACAAATGATCTGGACAATCTCTTAGCCTCTTGTCTTTTTTACACATCTTACTCTGCATTTAACTTAAACTATTTTATTTTGTACAAGAAAACAGCATAGGCTTCAAAATAAATTATGTTATTGAAATATTGTAAAGTGGTCATTTGAACTACTCGAACGAACATTTAAAAAACCATATGCAAAATCAAAATTGAATAGCTCCATAACGGATTGAGAAAAGTGCGCGCATTAGTTGGGTTAGAAAAATAACGAAATTATAGTTTTTTTTTTTAAAGTAGAAAATAATATTTATGTAAAGAGATATATATTAAAATAAAAAGTGCTTAAAGGAACACAACTCTTCTTAAGTCTTTTCCCTCACGGGGAATATAGAAAGCACATTAGTTGGGTTGAGTCTATAAAACACGAAAGAACAACAAATATATCACAAAAAAACCTCTCTTTAAAATGAATTTCGTTTTGTATAAATTGTATCTTAATTTTAATCTATGTTTTATCAACCAAATTGCCCGGATTTAATAAATAACAAGCAAATAACTATAACAGACAATGACATGAGGTGGAAGCGGCAGCGCGGCTTAAATGAACTACTAGAAAAGAAAAAAATCTTTAGTCAGGGTTAGCCCTTACTATTTATTTCAGATAGGCCTATATTTGATCCAGCAGTTCACAAAGGGAGTTCTGGGTTGAGCGCGCGGCGCTGAGCGGAAAGAGCTTCAGAAATGAGCAGATCTCCAGAAAGATGCTTGATCTCCACTGGAGGAAATATTACCGCTCTTTCAGTCACAATATGACCTCATGTATGTTTTAAAAACACAATTCAACTTATAAATAATACTTTTTAATGGGCCACTTAAAATGTTTATTACAAATAAATTAGTAATTCTAAAAATGAATAAAAACTTCCATTGCATTTGCAATCCTTTGAAACCACCCCACTCCCCGCCCCTGATGATATCTGTCCTCTGGAGCGCTATCGCTTTTCATTTAAAACGGTTTATTTAAAACAATTATTTTTCAAATAGATGGAATTCGAAATACAGGCCTGCCCCTAATAAAAGCCTGCCTCAAATAAAAGCCGGTGACCTTCTGCAGTTCAGGTAAATAAAGGCCCCGGCTTTTATTTGAGGAAATACGGTATGTTCTGTTGTATCCATTCTGTTGTATGTCGTGTCTGTATCCATCATTATTCATTAGCTATCACGCCTCCTCGCATACTGGCTTTGTGAAGAAAAACTGTCTTACAAATTTTAAATCAGTGTATTGTTTTATGTGGATGTGTAGGCTCAATGATTCTCACATCAGTTTGAAGCAAAAACTCTTGGCAACAACACCCATTATTCAAAAGTCTTGTGGACACATATCTATTGTGTGTTTTGAAGCATTAATTTTAAAGCAAATTTTTTTGTTTTTTCAAAAATCATGCATAAACATTTTTCTCTCAAAAATACAAGCATGCACATATATGTTGCTCACATATTATGGTAGCCCAGTTTGTGCTGAATACAGTGTAATTACACTTTTTCCATTAATATGTTTATAAGCAACTAAAAAAAGCACAAATGTAAGAGCATGTCAAAACTTCTAAAGGGCCCCAAAACAGCTCAGACTCCTAGGGGTTAAAAATTACTGTCAGGATTTACTAAAGACACACAGTGATAAATTAGCACTGAAAAGGCGTGAACAGGGTTATTTTTGCAGCTGACCTTATTGCATATGCATTTGTAGAAGTTTCCCTTTCAGGCGCAAAATTCATGGGAGGAGAATATTTAAATGAATCATGCAAGGTGAGTTACAAAGGTTTGCGCTCATCAATTTACTGGTGTTTGCGCCATTATTTACCACCCCACGTTTTAAACCAGACACTAATGGACAGATTGCGTTGGTCATTATGGAAATGATCCGGCTGCGTCAGTGTGCTTTCATTTGTGCATTGTCAGTAGATCATGCGCATTACTGTCCACTCCCATCAGCGCTTTTATGGAACTGCGCACTTACGCTAATTTGCCCGGTTTAGTAAATCTGGACCTAAAACTAATAATAATAATAATAATACATTTTATTTGTACTGCACTTTACATTTGGAACAAATCTTAAAGTGCTACAGTTAAGATCATTTAAGAAGGATAAAATACTAATAGATTGAATAGTTAAAATTCACAAGTTCTCCTAAAAAGAAATGTTTTTAGTCCTTTTTTAAAAGTCTCAAAAGTTTGAGGTGCCCTCAGATGGTTGGGAGGGTATTCCAAATCCGAGGAGTGGCAGAACAGAAAGCCCGATCACCCATAGATCTGAGCTTTGTCTTGGGGAGAAGGAGGCGGTTTGAGTTTGTTGAACGGAGTGATCGAGTTGTAGTTGAAGGTGTGAGTAGTTCTTTCAGATAGGAGGGGGCATTTCCATAGATGCACTGGTGGGTTAGAAGGGAGACCTTATATTCAAGCCTGGCGGAAACAGGAAGCCAGTGAAGTGAATGGAGAATGGGTGTGATGTGATCGTATTTTCAAACTCTCATCAGGATCCTAGCAGCACTATTCTGAACATACTGCAGTCTCTGCAAGCTTTTGTTAGGGATCCCGATGAGAAGTGCGTTACAGTAATCCAGTCTGGAGGAGACAAAGGCGTGGACCAGTTTTTCAGCATCTGCTAAGGTTAGCATTGGACAGAGTTTTGCAATATTTCTGATATGGTAGAAAGATGTTTTGCAGAGGTTTTTGATATGGGCTTCGAAGCTGAGTTGTGGAACAAATCTTACACCAAGATTGGTAACAGTTGTGGAGAGGGGAATGTCATGATCAGAGATGGTTATACCAGTTATGGAGGAAGACTGGGTTTGATGTGGTGTGCCAACAAGAATTGTCTCAGTTTTAGAGCTGTTTAACTGGAGGAAGTTGTGCTTCATTCACACCCTTATCTCCTCCAGACAAGCAGTAAGTGTTGAAGACGGAGATGATGTTGGTGAAATTGCAGAGGTGTGTGTTCCTGATTTCATGTACAGTTGTGTGTCATCAGCAAAGCAGTGAAATGAGACTCCATAGCGGCTAATGACATGGCCGAGGGGGATGATGTAAATGATGAAGAGAATGGGGCCAAGGACTGACCCCTGAGGGACCCCGCAGGTAACTGTGTGTTGCCGGGACCTTGCACTTCCAAGTGAAATGTACTCTGTTCTGTTAGTGAGGTACAATTTAAACCAGTTAAGAGCAGTGCCAGTGAGTCCAGTGGTTTGATGCAGCCAGTTAAGGAGTATACGCCATGATCCACTGTATCGAATCCAGCAGACAGATCGAGGAGTATGAGGAGGGATGGTGAGCCTGCATCAGCTGTCATCTGTAGGTTGTTTGTGACTCTAACCAGGGCTGTTTCCGTACTGTGTGCAGAGCGGAAACCAGACAGAAATTTTTCGAAAAGATTTTAGATGATCCCGGAGGTGGGAAGCTACAACTTTTTCCAGTACTTTTGGAGAGGAATGGGAGATTGGAAATGGGCCTGTAATTTGCAAGCACATTTGGGTCAAGGGTGGGTTTTTTGAGAAGTGGTCTGATTATGGCAGTTTTTAGGGCAGATGGAACATTGCCAGACTGGAGGGAGTTTATTATAGTGGTAATCAGAGGACAGAGGTGTCTACTTTCACTAGAGCTGTAGGAAAAGGGTCGAAGGAACAGGTGGTAGGTTTCATCCTTTTAATTATTGTCTCAACCTAATAACATGTATACTAGATCCTAATATACACCTGGGGTGCCAAACTCCTGGTTTACTGGTTGCATTCGCACTGCCAATATAAACTCTGAAATGGCGTAAGCTGTCACAAAAGTCCTGCCTCTCTGGTTGTTGGGACGAAAGCCGTGAGAGAATGGCACGAGGCCAGTGACGCGATCGTAATGAGCGTCACCTGCGTGCCTCACCAACCTTTTATCTCACAAAGGAGCTTCGGAAGCATAAAAGGACCAGGTCTGGACTATATATGTTGTGTTTTGTTTATGTCTGTGTGGCAGTTGTCCATGAGGGGCTGCCGTTTTTACTTTTGTTTATTTTGTAATTATTAAAGTTGTGAAATGCTTGCCGGTCCCCGTGTCTTTCTTCCCTTATCCACATTCCATGTTACATAGGTGGATCGCGGTGCTGAGGAGGTCAGGCAGCACAAAGGAGTGGTGACTACGAGTGACTACCCGAGGCAGTGGTGCTGGAGCAACTGAACAACAGGTGGGACAGAACTCCCTGCCATGCTCCTGGGTCAAGGAAGAGAGGCTGCCGTCAGTGAGGGAGCAGAGGAGTTGGCGGCATTTGCTGAGGCCAAAGCCTGCTATCGTCTGCCATGTTTGGGGTGGAGCAGGGAATGGGGGACTCGCTGCCGGCTGCCTTCAATCGGAGGAGCCTTCGTCCGTCAGAAGGCAGAGAAGGATCGAGCCGTCCACCAAAGAGCGTCTTGTACCCTTTCATGGCACCATGAGTAGAGTCTCTAGGCTGGTTGAGGAATGAGCGGCAGTGTGTCCGGGAACCGGACCAAGAATTTTTTTTATTTGTCTACTCTCTCATCTCTGTCACTCCTCATGCTTCCATCTCCTTTTCTCTGGCCTCATCTTTCCTTACCCCTAGGTGCCCTGGAGGGGATGGGGGTAGCATGCAGTCATGTGGGTATGTGGCAAGCAGGGGCGGGACCAAGAGCCGTGAGAGAACGGCACCAGTCTCGAGTGTCTCACTATGGAGCTACAGAAGCATAAAAGGAGGAGTAAAGACAGTGAAGGATG
Source organism: Romanogobio albipinnatus (assembly GCA_023566225.1). NCBI lineage: Eukaryota > Metazoa > Chordata > Actinopteri > Cypriniformes > Gobionidae > Romanogobio > Romanogobio albipinnatus. The sequence goes on from CM042245.1 coordinate 6,012,049, forward strand.
AGAGAGGACCAGGCCTGGGGGGTATTGAATAAAGCAGGTTTTGTGACATACCTTGGGTATGTTTAAGAGTAAGTAAGCGGATAACCTCGACTTTCGGTTCCAGAAACGGAGGTAACTTTCAGGGTATGTAAGTAGCCATAGCAACGAAAGTTCTGTCGATCCCTCCTTGTGATGTTCCTCTCGAATCATTCACTCCCCACAAACAATGTGTAAGAGAAGGAAAAAGAAAAGGAGAGGTTCTAGAGGGGGAATTCGGAATCGGCTTAAACAATGCGGCAGCCATTTTCATGATGATAACTGCTTACTTATTTTTAGATTTTGCATTCTAATAAATATTTAGATATGATCAAACACTAGATTTATTTAAATGTGAAATTTTAAAACGTTAATAACTTACATTCTAATATTTTTAATGATACTTATATTAGCACACACAAGTGAATATTAATGAATGCGAGCACATATAATTTAACCCAAGAAACGTTTAAAATTGTGCTAAGGCAAACTTATTTTTACTTATATGTACAGTAGGCTATATACACTCACCTAAAGGATTATTAGGAACACCTGTTCAATTTCTCATTAATGCAATTATCTAATCAACCAATCACATGGCAGTTGCTTCAATGCATTTAGGGGTGTGGTCCTGGTCAAGACAATCTCCTGAACTCCAAACTGAATGTCAGAATGGGAAAGAAAGGTGATTTAAGCAATTTTGAGCATGGCATGGTTGTTGGTGCCAGACGGGCCGGTCTGAGTATTTCACAATCTGCTCAGTTATTGGGATTTGAGGCTACAATTTGCACGAGCTCACCAAAATTGGACAGTTGAAGACTGGAAAAATGTTGCCTGGTCTGATGAGTCTCGATTTCTGTTGAGATATTCAGATGGTAGAGTCAGAATTTGGCGTAAACAGAATGAGAACATGGATCCATCATGCCTTGTTACCACTGTGCAGGCTGGGGGTGGTGGTGTAATGGTGTGGGGGATGTTTTCTTGGCACAGAAAGTGCCAATTGGGCATCATTTAAATTCCACGGCCTACCTGAGCATTGTTTCTGACCATGTCCATCCCTTTATGACCACCATGTCCCCATCCTCTGATGGCTACTTCCAGCCGGATAATGCACCATGTCACAAAGCTCGAATCATTTCAAATTGGTTTCTTGAACATGACAATGAGTTCACTGTACTAAAATGGCCCCCAGTCACCAGATTTTAACCCAATAGAGCATCTTTGGGATGTGGTGGAACGGGAGCTTCGTGCCCTGGATGTGCATCCCACAAATCTCCATCAACTGCAAGATGCTATCCTATCAATATGGGCCAACATTTCTAAAGAATGCTTTCAGCACCTTGTTGAATCAATGCCACGTAGAATTAAGGCAGTTCTGAAGGCGAAAGGGGGTCAAACACAGTATTAGTATGGTGTTCCTAATAATCCTTTAGGTGAGTGTATGCTATTTTAAATACTGTAGTCTATGAGAGATGTGACGTGTGTTAGTCTGTGAAAATACCGTGTCAGACAGGCTACACAAATTATCTTAACAATCTCTTAGCCTCTTGTCTTTTTTACATGGCTTACTCTGCATTTAACTTAAAATATGTTATTGTGTACAAAAAAACAGCATAGTCTTCAAAATAAATTATGTTATTGAAATATTGAAAAGTGATAATATAAACTACACGAACGAACGTTTAAAAAACAATATGCAAAATCAAAATTGAATACCTCCATAACGGATTGAGAAAAGTGCACGCAATGAGTAATAAACAATAACGAAATTATAGTTAAGTATAAAAAATATATTTAAAGAGATATATATTATGAAGGAATTGAAAATAATCAAAGGTATTTGATATTTGAAATCCTATAAAAAAATGCTTAAAAGTCTTCTTAAGTGGAAGGAAGCTTTTTTCCCTCACGTGGAATATAGAAAGCGCGGATGCATTAGTTGGGTTCAGGGGCGTAGTTTATGGGGGGGATGGGGGGAGGTAACCCCCTCAATATTCAAATCAATCAATTCAATATTTCAACTTGAAAATCACAGTAGATCAAATGAAAAATATGTAGAATTAATTTATTTTGCCCAACCAATGAGTCGCACTTTCACCAAAACAACGCGAGTGGTGTTTGAATGGGAGAGCACACAGTAACGTCGTTAGCCAAAAATGAAGAGAAGCGCTGCACAGTGGACTATATTTAACTGCTGGTCAGAGAGGGATGAAAAAAAAAAGAAAAAAAAAAAGCATGTACTGAGAATGAGGTATGACAATATTGTGTAATAGCTAAGTAGCCTACACACCACATATATTTTAGCTAGCTAATCCATTGCAATGTATTTAGCTATAACTATCAGTATAACAAGTTACCAAAGCAGCCGTCTGTTTTGCTAGTTCATTTTTCAATAGTGTCTGTAATTATCAATGACAAAAGTATTCACATCAGTGTTTGTTTTCTTCCTAAATTAATCTGACTTTTGAACGAATTGGATAAATGAACGATTTAAGTGGCTCACTCATTAAAACAGTGAATCGCTGCCGCCTACTGGCAGTTTCAATAATTTTATGAATGATGATTATACACAATTTCCATAACGTTATGAGGTGTATAATCGCTTAACATGTTTTTATAACAGATTCAAGGTAACTATAGCCACAGGGTTGAAAATTCAGCAGAGGGAGAGGAGGAGTTGGTGATCAGGTAAAAAAGCATCTATTCAATTAATAAAATAAAATGGGAAACAGTATAGAAAAACAGCAGCTTTGTAAAGTTAGACTATACATTAATGCCTTTAATGTTTTAAAGACTCCAGTAAACAGCTTTATACTAAGTCAAGTTCCTAAGGCTGTCAAGAAACTGTTTTACATTCCGGCTTTTCTCTATCACAGTGAGGAACAGGTAGAAGGCAACAGACAGGCAGCTCTTTCAGACAAAACGGGTAAGAAAACAGGGAGGGGTACAGAAATGTTCAAAAGTGTTTGATCATCATTTTATTATACATTTTTAAAAGTATGCTGTGATTTTTATGCTGTGATATTTAATGAGGATTACTTGGTCAATTAAAAATCTATTTCTTAAATAGATATTTAGAATAGATGGTATACACTGTGGTTTAATAATTTGTTAGTTTTTGGTGTTTTAGTTGTATGTCTTAGTGGTTTTGTTCTTATATCAGATCCAATGGGAAAGTAGCAGCAGATTAAACCAATCAAAAGAAGGACAGGAAGAACATCTGATCAGGTAATGACATACAAACAATAATGAAAAGTTAATTCAGTCAATAAAACTGGCTAAAACTATAATATGTGTACATCACAGTGAGGGACAGGGTGAGGACAATAGTCAAACAGCAATTTCAGATGAGCAGGTAAGAATAAAACTTTTCTGATAGGGAAGAATTTTTGATATGACAAACTAAAATGTACAATTTTCTATACTGTACACAATATACTAGGGAGCTATTTGGTGTGTAACAGTGTTGTAATGTCAGTTTCAGAATGAACCTAATGTTAGAGACCAGCTGAGCACAGACAACAGGGACAGAGAAGATTCAGAAATCATCACTTGCTTAAAGCCTGCACATCCTGAACCCAAGTTTATAGAAGTACAGACTAGAGCAAATTATGTGCTACACTTTCAGCAAAAATGGTTTCAGATGTTCCCATGGCTGCATTATAGTACCACATTAAAAGGGGGTTTATGCTTTTATTGTGCAAAAGTCCTCTCAAAGAAGACAATGCTTGCCTCTAAGATGGATCCTGCCTTTGTGAGTACTGGTTTTAGGAACTGGAAAAAGGCAGTTGAAAAGTTTACAGCCCATGCTAAAAGCCAGTCCCACTGCCATGCAACAACTGTGTATGCTCAGGAAACAAACAGCATAGCATCACAGCTTTCCTCAGTTGTTTCTAGACAACAGGAGGAAGCAAGAAATGCATTGCTAAAGATTGTAGGATGTATTCAGTATTTGGCTCGACAAGGTATTGCATTGAGAGGCCATGCTGAAGAGAGGGGGAATTTTTCCCAACTTCTAAAATGCATGGGAGCAGATGATCCAGCCCTTGACAAGTGGCTAGCACAAAAGCATAATTACACAAATCCTCAAATTCAGAATGAACTACTTGGCATAATGAGCAATGACATCATCAGAGGAATAACTAATAACATTCAGTCCCTTACTGTTACTCAGTTTGCCTTAATTGTTGATGGAACACAAGATGTCTCAGGTACAGAGCAAGAGTCTATTTGTCTTCGTTATGTTGACCATGATTTGATTCCTCATGAGGAATTCATTGGTTTTTATGCAGTGACAGAGACTACAGGAGAGAGTCTTACATTTACATGTATGCATTTGGCAGACGCTTTTATCCAAAGCGACTTACAGTGCACTTATTACAGGGACAATCCCCCTGGAGCAACGTGGAGGACACACTGCTCAAGGACACACTGGTGGTGACCACTGGGATCGAACCAGCAACCTTCTGCATATCAGTTCAGTGGTTTAACCCACTGGACCACCACCTCTCCTGTCTTGCAAAAATGGCAATGGATGTACTCTCTCGATTACATTTGCCATTATCTGGATTGTGTGGCCAGACATATGATGGTACAGCCAAAATGTCTGGTAAATACTCAGGAGCACAGGCTGTAATTAAAAAGAAACAGCCTTTATCTTTATATGTGCACTGTGGAGCACATTGTGTAAACCTAGTTACCCAAAAGGCATGCACAGCTTCAAAACTGCTGCGAGATTCTCTTGACTGGGTGCATCAGCTAGGAAATCTGTATACCCTGTCTGGTAAATTCAAAGAAAAGTTCAACCAGATTGCTAGGGCAGATCATGGTATCGCAAGCCCTCTAAAGCCTCTCTGTCAAACACGATGGACAGTACGACACCAAGCAGTAACATCTGTTCTCAAGCAGTATGATTCTGTGCTCACTTCCTTAGAGGAAATGTCAAACAGTAATGCTCCTAGTGCAGCCACCGCCAATGGCTTGCACCAACAATTTCTCAAAGGCCAGACCTTACTGGGTCTTGTGTTTGCAGGAGCTGTGATTGGAGAATTGGAGTGTTTGAAAGAAAGACACAGACTATCTCTGGCATGAAAGCTGCCATTTCTTGTGTTCAGTCTGTCTTGAAAGACAAAAGAAATGACGATGCCTTTCAAAGTCTTTTTGAGCAAGCAAATGTGATTGTGGATTCTCTAAATCTAAAGCCTATCAAAGTTCCAGAACCAAGGTGACTTCCTAAGCGTTTCAGTACAGATGCAAGCACATACAAGCCAAAAACTGCAACAGAGTATTACAGAGTCGAGTTTTATCAGGTGCTTGATGTTGTTGAGTCAGAGCTCAATGAACGTTTTCATCAGGAAGATCTGCTGACCTTGCAGAAACTAGAGGACACTCTTCTCACTGGACAAATTGATTCAGTATGTTGTGAGTATCCTGAGATCAACAGCAAGTTGCTTGCAGTTCAGTTACCAATGTTTAGGCATAACTACCAATTTGGATCCAGTATGAAGGCAGCAAACATTCTTAAAGGTTTGTCAGTGGAAGTCCGTGGCCTTTTCAGTGAAGTGGAAACTCTGGTCAGCTTGCTTCTGGTTGTACCAGTGTCATCTCCTGAAGCAGAAAGGAGTTTTAGCGCCCTTAGAAGGTTAAAAACTTGGCTACGCTCAAGTATGTCACAAAAGAGGTGGTCCAGTGGGTTAAACCACTGAACTGATATGCAGAAGGTTGCTGGTTCGATCCCAGCAGTCGCAACCAGTGTGTCCTTGAGCAAGGCACTTTACTCCATGTTGCTCCAGGGGGATTGTCCCTGTAATAAGTGCACTGTAAGTCGCTTTGGATAAAAGCGTCTGCCAAATGCATAAATGTAAATGTAAGAGACAGAATCATGTGGCAGTTTGTCATGTCCACCAAGACAAGTTGGACCTTTTAGACAACAAGTTGGTGTGCCAAGAATTTGTTGTTGGTCGTGAGAGACGCAAGCAGATTTTTGGAGCATTCATTTAAACTGTGTAATCCTAATTCTGTGTAATCATAATCACTGTTCTGTGCCTTTGAGTAAGTGGTGTATCTAAATTTCATGTTTACAGTTGTTCAAGAGCCGATGTGTTTCCCTTTAAAAAAATTAAAATGCATTAAGGTGGAATGTAAAAATCTTAAAATAAATGTCTAAATGTTGTCTCTTTCATATTTGTATATGTTGAATTTGTAATCAGTTAAAGCAAGTATAGATAGATAGATAGATAGATAGATAGATAGATAGATAGATAGATAGATAGATAGATAGATAGATAGATAGATAAAAACTGAATGAATAAAAAATAACAGAGCATACCAACGTTCAACCCCCCAATGTTCAAACCAAATCTACGCCCTTGGTTGGGTTAGTAAAATAACAAAATTATTGTTGTTTTTTTTAAGTAGAAAATAATGTTTATGTAAAGAGATATAGTAAAATAAAAAAAAATGCCTAAAAGTGCACAACTCTTCTTAAGTGGAAGAAAGCTTTTTTTCTCTCAAGTGCAAACAATACAGAAATTAAGCGCGGAATAAACTTTGTCGCCCTTCTGGCTGTTGTTGTAAATGGTGATATTTTTGCAAATGTTTCTATAAAAATCAATGATATCTGTCCACTGGAACGCTATCGCTTTTCATTTAAAATGGTTTATTTAAAACAATTATTTTTCAAATAGATGGAATTAGAAATACAGGCCTGCCCCTAACAAAAGCCTGCTTCAAATAAAAGCCTGTGACCTTCTGCAGTTCAGGTAAATAAAGGCCCCGGTTTTTATTTGAGGAAATACGGTAGTGAAAGTATCTTAACATTTAATATCATTTCATGGTATGAAAATAAATTGTCACGAGTAATTAATGAAGCAAGTAAGATAACCGGCCAGAAACAGAATACAATACAAGAGCTGTTCGCACATTTTATGGAAAAAAAGGCTGACCAAACCCATCCACTCCATTTTTGCTTTGAGGCCTTCCCTTCGGGCACAGGCTGTGCGTACTGCGGGCCAATAAGAATATATACAAAAGATAATTTATTCCTTTGGCGGTGACTGTGTTAAACCAAATTCTTAATTAAGGTACTGAGGTATATACTTATATGGTGCTTGTACGCATATGAGAGAGTGCATGTGTTATCGACGGCGACGGCAATATATATTGTAATGATATGGTATTTACTTTGTGTCTATGTGTTTGTTTTTTATTATAGGGACTAATGTGTTTTATGTGATTTTACTATGTGGATGTATAGTATTGTCAGCGTCAAAAATGAATTTCTGTTCTGGAAACTTTGTAACTTTCAGTGATGACACTATAATACAAAACGTTGTAAAATAGTGTGTAAATTTTGGGATGCGCCAGTGGAGTTCACTTCATTAATTTGTGAAATGAGCCGTTCTGAGAAACACTGGAGCACAAGCTGATCGTGAGAGAAAAGTGTGCACTTCACTTTGAAAAACGCAGTGACTACATGTTTACATGGGCGTCGGAACCATTGTATGTGGGTGGTGTCATATATTAGAATGATGGTCTGTATCTTTAAGATCGAAGTGCACTATGCATTATGGGACCGGATGTTAAGTGTATGAGTTGAGCAGAGAAGAAGTAAAGTTGCCATGCAGAAAACTGTCAAGTGTGCGACTGATTTAATTCAGTAGAGCTTATGAGAAACATCAGAACAGATATACAACATTGGCGACGAGGATGCAGCTTGGATGCTAGCACTGATTGCACGCGATGGAAAAGTCAGGTATTCCTGCGTTTGAGTGTTACAAAGATCCCGCGACTCTTGGTTCAAGATGGACAAGATGGCTGACATCGTTTGAACTTTATGCCGACGGCAAAGGACTAATAATTGAAGAGGATGCTGCAGCGCCAGTTCGCCAACGGCGCAGGGCACTTCTTTTGCATCACGCTGGAACTGATGTGCAAGATATATTTTCCACGTTGACAGATACGGGAGATGCTACCGATTATAACGCGGCCGTTGCAGCCTTGAATGCATACTTCGTGCCGCGAGTGAATACTGCTTATGCAAGACAGTCATTTTATAAACTCTCTCAAAACCCCAGCGAGACAATTCAACAGTTCACAACACGTCTCAGACAGGCAGCAAAAGACTGTGCATTCGCGGATGACATGAATAATCAAATCAGAGATTCTATCGTAGGGAAATGCACATCAACATACGTGCGCCGTAAACTTTTGGAGGAAGGACCTAATCTCACGCTTGATCGTGCGTTGGAGGTTGCCGCCCTCTGTGAACGGATAGAGGAACAGATGGGTGCATCATCAGTGAGCAACGCATCAAAACCTGACTCCGAGTCTGTGAATCACGTCTGGAAAAAAGGAGGAAAGATTAAAGGTAAATTCAAGGGAAAGCAGCAAGCTGAATGCAGTAAACAGAACAAACAATGTTATAGATGTGGAAATACAGATCATTTAGGACGAGATTTAAAATGTCCAGCAAGGGGTCAGACATGTCACAAATGTAAAGGACGAGACCATTTCTCAAAAATGTGCAAAACCAAAAATGTGAAGCAGCAAGCTGTTAACCAGGTTGAAAGGCAAGCTGAATATGCATTTGTCATCCAAGACGATTACATGGCTGAGAGACTAAACGTCTGCTTGGGAAATGTAAATTTAAAAATGCTTATAGACTCAGGTGCGACTAGTAACATCATCGATGAAAGAACAAGGGAGGAACTGAAAGCAAAGAACATCAAATGCCATTCATATATCCCAGAAATAGAGAAGAAACTGTTCTCTTACTCATCAAATCAGCCATTGCCATTAAAGGGAGCTTTCAAGTGTGAAGCAAGAATAGACAGCCGGACGGTATATGCTGAATTCATCGTCATCAAAGGGATGGGAGAACCGCTGTTAGGAAGAGACACTGCCATGAAACTTAGATAGGCGCAAACGTTGCTGCTATAACAGACCACAAAAAGTCACTCCATTTTCAATACCCCGAGGTGTTTCAAGGAGTTGGTAAACTAAAAACCAAACAAATCAGTTTGTACATAGACCCAAAGGTACAGCCAGTGGCCCAGCCTTTAAGGCGGATTCCATTTCACTTAAGGGGTCCTGTGGAAGAAAAGATAAAAGAACTCTTGAAGATGGACATTATTGAAGAAGTGAATGGGCCTACCCCATGGGTTAATCCAGTCGTGATTGTTCCAAAAGCCAATTCTGAAATCAGACTTTGTCTTGACATGCGGCAAGCCAATCAAGCAATTATCAGAGAACGATTTCCCATCCCCACTGTAGATGAACTGCTACAAAGCATGAACGGGTCTATGGTTTTTAGTAAGTTAGATCTTAAATGGGGATACCACCAGTTGGAGCTGACACCAGAATCCCGCCAAATTACGACATTTGCAGTTCACAACGGGGTGTACAGATACAAGCGTCTCATTTTTGGAGTATCATCGGTGAGTGAACAATACCAACATGAGATAGCATCTGCCCTTGCTGGAATAGAGGGAGTCGAAAACATCTCAGATGATGTGATTGTGCACGCACCTGACCACAAAACACATAATCACCGTCTGCATGCCGTCATGAAGCGTCTGAGAGATTGTGGACTAACTCTGAATCCTGAAAAATGTCAGTTCAGCTTAGATCGCTTAAACTTTATGGGGATTCTGCTCACACAGAAGGGTATTGGGCCCACTGAGGAGAGAGTCAGGGCTGTGGTGGAGGCTCGAGAACCGCAGAATGCCTCAGAAGTTCGGAGTTTTCTTGGACTCGTCAATTACAGTAGCAGATTTATTCCACAATATGCAACATTGGCAGAGCCCTTGAGATGTCTTACCAGAAAAGACTCCAAATTTGTCTTTGGTCCTGAACAGAAAAGTGCATTTAACACTCTTAAAGAAGAACTTGCAAAATCAGGAACTTTAGCATATTTTGACAAAGATGCACCGACCCAGGTTACAGCTGATGCCAGTCCTGTAGGTTTGGGGGCTGTATTGGCGCAGCGCCAAAAAGGACAAATGGTGCCAGTGTGCTACATTAGTAGAAGCCTATCAGATTGTGAGAGACGGTATTCCCAGACTGAGAAGGAGGCCCTTGCCCTTGTATGGGCCTGTGAGAAGCTTCACCCATATGTTTATGGAAGACAATTTGACCTGGTCACAGACCATAAGCCATTGGAGTCAATTTACAGTCCACGCTCTAAGCCCTGTGCCCGCATTGAGCGATGGGTCTTGCGTCTTCAACCTTACAACTTTAAGGTTGTCTATATTTCTGGGAAAAAGAACATTACAGATCCCTGGTCACGACTTCTTGGTAGCACTGCAATGAGAGAACAACACTTACATGATTCGGATGAATATGTGAGATTTGTAGCTGTTAATGCCACCCCAAGAGCCCTTACCACTAGGGAAGTGGAAGAGGCATCGGAAAATGACCCAGAACTGATAGAGGTGAGACAAGCTATTGAAAGTGGACACTTTGAAAACTGTATGACATATGCAGCTGTTGCTAGTGAGCTGTGTGTGGTAGGGTTTCTAGTCCTACGTGGAACGCGTATTGTCCTTCCAAAAATGTTGCAACCACGAGCATTGGCAGTTGCTCATGAAGGACACATAGGCATTGTCGGGACCAAACAACACTTGAGGACCAAAGTATGGTGGCCTGGCATGGACAGGGCTGCCGAGAGATATTGTAAGTCTTGCCATGGATGTCAAATTGTCTCTCGTCCAGATGGGCCAGAACCACTGCGCCCCTTACCATTGCCGGATGGACCATGGCAAGATCTAGCAGTAGATTTATTGGGTCCCCTGCCGTCAAAACACTCAATCCTAGTCGTGGTGGATTACTACAGTAGATATTACGCGTATGACATTCTAACCTCAACCACGACCGCGAAAGTGATTGACAGCCTGGAGAACATATTTAGCCGACATGGACTTCCTGTCACACTCAAATCAGACAATGGTCCTCAATTTAAATCGGACGAATTCAAGAGCTTCTGTGAGGAAAATGGAATCAGACACCTAAAAACAACACCTAAATGGGCTCAAGCGAACGGTGAAGTCGAGCGTCAAAATTCTTCTATCATGAAACGAATCCGAATCGCACAGTCAGAAGGACTTGACTGGCAAAAGGAACTTCGGAAATATGCTACAGTGTACAGAGGAATTGTACATAACACAACAGGAAAAAGTCCTTCTGAACTTTTGTTTAAACGGAAAATGAGAGGTAAGCTTCCTGAACTCACATCAGTGGACAAAGATCTAGAAGTTCAAGACCATGACGCTGAGAAAAAAGGGAAGTATAAACTGTATGCAGATGAACAGCGAAAAGCAGAGTACTCAAATGTAGCTGTTGGAGATCGAGTCCTGATAAGGCAGGAAAAGACGGACAAGTTTACCACACCTTTCAAGACAACACCTCATAGGGTCGTCAGCAAAGCTGGGAACAAAATAACTGTTGAGTCACCCACTGGAGCCCAGTACAGTCGCAACACAACATTTGTGAAGAAATATGTGGAGAGGGAGAAAGGAAACGAACAAAGTAGCAAGACAGTAGGAGAGGTTGACTGTTCGACAAACTCAGACCAACAGATGAGGTCAGAAGATTCACAGAAACCTGTGCATACAACTGAGTGGCATGAAGATGTGACATATGTCAAGCCCCAAAGACAAAAGAAATTGCCTCAAAAACTTGCTGACTTTGTCATTGGTTAAATTTGTCAGTACAGGTTGGTTGTAGACAATGTTACTGACTTGTTCTTGGTTTGATAAATAATAAGAAAAAGTAATGTGAAAATCTTAGATAAGCATGTTTTCTTTTGTGTGTTTGTGTTTAGAGAGTACAGAGACAACAGTTAAGTGTTAAAGGTCTCTATCCGACGTTGGAGGGGATGTCATATATTAGAATGATGGTCTGTATCTTTAAGATCGAAGTGCACTATGCATTATGGGACCGGATGTTAAGTGTATGAGTTGAGCAGAGAAGAAGTAAAGTTGCCATGCAGAAAACTGTCAAGTGTGCGACTGATTTAATTCAGTAGAGCTTATGAGAAACATCAGAACAGACAAGGGACAAGACCCACCCACTTTTTACGATAAATGATAATGGACCCACTCATTTTTATCGTCTCTAACATTCAGCACATGTCTGTTTACCTACCCCTAATCGATAAACACTTATTATTAAACACGTTAGACGCTTTATTTCCACTTTTCTAATATTTTATTCATTTTTATTGAAAATAAATGCCTTTCCGATCTAATAAGTGATGGGAAAAGAGGTTGATTTGTGTCAAAACTAGATGCCGTGCGTCTTACCTCTACACTACTGCTACTCTCAAATATATGGTGATTTCTGTCATTTTGTCTTTCCAAACTATACATTTAGCAAGCAAAGCAGTATACTTGTACTTTATGAGGACCCACCCACATTTTTTTTGCTTCTGACGCCCATGCTTGTTTAACTAAATCCCAGTCTGTTTCAATTTCATAAAGGCAAATAGACATATCGCACTCGATTTTAGTTCATTTGACAGATACTTCACCAAGAAATGGTGCAAAACAACATTAAATAATTATATTTATATAAATTAATTTCTGTAGAGCTGGACATCGGAATAAGGATCAATTGAGTGAGTTCAGCTTTGAGAATGAAACCAACCTGTTAGTTCATCAGTTTCTTCATGTTTCACTCTCAATGTTTCTTCAATCTTCAGGTCTTCAGTCTCCTCTTTCTTTGTTTGTTCCTCAGTTTCTTCATGTTTCAAACTGAATACTTCTTCAATCTTCAGGTCTTCAGTCTCCTCTTTAATAAACGCCATCTTTATAATAGTGTCACGTGGATCTCAGTCACTTCACCAGGAGTTTTTCTGTGTGTTTGTCCTGTTTAATAATAAAAAGTCCAAACTAAATCTCTGAGAGCGTCTCAATCAACATGCATCAAACACTCAAATCTAGCACTACAAATTAATAAAGGAACACAAATTATACAGACACTATATATTTTAGGCAGTTCTGATTCAGTCGACTCAAGTTTCTCTCATCTCTACTCGCCAGAGACTGAATTCATGATAAACTGTGAGACTCACCTTTTCTGTTACTCATGTGTTTTCATTCTGTTTATTTGCGCACACAACGCTAATAAATGTTAGATAAAGCAATGCAATGTTACATTTAATAATAAATCATTCACTCTGCGTTCATTGTAAAACTTTAAAGCTGATTTAATGGTTTCTACCGGCTACTGTGAAGGCTTAAAACACAAACCTTTCTTCAGCAGAATCACAACAGATGCAGGAGAGCGGCGAAGCCTTATGATGTCACACCACCACACCAAAATAAAAGTCCTGGTCACAAAAAACTCTTTAACCACAAAACTGTACCCATGAAAATGTTTTGTGCACTGGTTTTTAATTGCATACAGTTGAAATGTGGAATTAGTTGTCACAGTGTTATTTTACAAACCCTTTCTGGTCTGTATAATAGTAAATCACCTGATGTGTCCAAACACCACCAGCCTTTAAGATCCTGTTTGTGACCGGTTTCCAGTGGTGTAAAAACAAGTGATGTTTCTTGATTGCTGTAATTAAAGGTCCCGTTCTTTGTGTGTTTTTGAAGCTTTGATTGTGTTTACAGTGTGCAATATACCATGTGTTCATGTTTCGCGTGTAAAAAAAAACAGTATTTTTAACACAATGTACTTATCTGTATACCGCTGTTTTCATTGTCCTAAAAACGGCTGATGAGTTCCTTTATTCTATGAAGTCCCTCCTTCAGAAATACGTAACGAGTTCTGATTGTGCCAGCGGTTCCCGTGTTGTGATTTGACAGCAGCTTAGCAAACGTGGCACGGTTCCTGTGTTGTGATTCGACAGCAGCTTAGCGCACGTGGAAAGGTCACGCCTCTTAACGGGAGATATATGCGCTTAATGATCTCTACAGCGTCCCTGGGAAAGCCAAACAAAGGTGATTTGACTCCGGGATGAAAATAACAGCGTCTCGACGACATGGCGACAAACACAGTCAAACGCAACACTTCCTTTTCTCCACGCGACACGTCCTCTTCTCCACGTGGGACAGCAACAAGACCACGCCCCCTTTTTTCGCGTATTCTTGTGGGCGGAGGTTAGTCTGTTCTACTGTTCTACTGACGTAATTAATGAAGGAAGTACCAGGATGTAGTCCAAGCCGGCCGTTCGCTGTAGGCTTTGAAAGGGAACTTCTGTTAAATAAAATATCTCGCTTGGCATTGAATTTTGAGCTTTATAATTTTACAGGTATTATTTATGCTCTAACAGCAACATTACACACTAACTAAAGTTTGAACAATGGGATCACGAAGAACGGGGCCTTTAAGTATAATTTCAGTCGTGTTACTGGCACGGGCAAAACATCCATAGAACTGCATTACAGGAAGAAAAACTAAAATATGTAAATAAAATGCAAGTTTTGGGCACTTGCTGCAGTATTTCAGCCTCTGAAGACAGCGTTAAATGTGAAATGAACAGTGATATTAAAAGACCAAATTACACTATCCTTATTGATGATGAATACTATATATAGGCGAGATGAGCCCAGAATATGAGCACAATGTGTTAAATGATTTCTTATAAATATTAGAAAATATTCATCATATGTGTTGATTTTTCACAGGTGCTTTACCTGTATTTTCAATAATTAACTGCTTTTAGTTGTGTAAACTTAACAGATAATGCCCTGACAGAACTTTTTCAGATTTCTTTTTGTTTTACCATGTAATTGATCAACAATTTTAGGTACTTGCTAATAACAATATAGTAAATGAATAATAATTATTGAACAATTACAACGATCAGCTCAATTCACATATATTTGTGTACTGCTCCTCTCTCCAGGCTGATGCTGCCATTCAATGCTTCCCTCTTCATGTTTTAGAGAGAAATGCCTGCCTTTTTTCATTTGAGTCCCTTTTTTAAAGTTGCCAGATAAATATAAATAATAGCTCAATTTGCTATGTCCTTTTTTTTATTTATTCCACCAAGAAACCAACTCTGAACTCCTCTGAGATCTATATAAAATTTCTGTGCACTTGTGATTGTAGACACAGCAGCGCGTGAACGAGACTTTTATTTGATCTGCCAGTGACGTCATACGGCTGCGTCGCGCTCCTGCATCTGTTGTGATTCGGCTGAGGAAAGCTTTGACTGTGTTTTAAACTATAGAAACCAGCTGCAAAGTTTTACAAACGACACAGATTTAATTATTTATTATTAAATGTAACATTGCATTGTTTTATCTAACACTTATTAGCCTAACGTTGTGTGTGCAAAGTAATGCAATGAAAACACAGGAGTAACAGAAAAGGTGCGTCTCATCCTGCTCTCTATATCATGAATCAGTTCATCATATAAACATGAATTCAGTTGACGGACCCAAGACTGCATGCCCGTTGTACGTGACTCCCCAGCCGGTGGCAGAGGCATCCGTAAATACCACAGCATGTCTGGACATCTTTTCTAGGGGAACTCCTGCCTGTAGAAACGAAGGGTCCGATCACAGGCTGAAGGTTTGGCGACAGTACAGGGTGATGGACACCCATCTCTATCATGCCCATCTCAGGACTCTGCCATAAAGCCAGTGTTGAAGCGTCCTCATATGAAGCAATCCGAGTGGTGTAACCTCAGCTGCAGATGCCATATGCACGAGGAGCCACTGAAAATTTTCAGGCAGGTCCTGTCCTGCCTTTGAATGAATTCAAGGATTTCAACACTGACTGGCGCGCTCCTCAGTGAATTGTGCTGTCTGGTTGACCGAGTTCAACTCCATACCAAGAAAAGAGATCCTCTGCACCAGAGAGAGTTTGCTCTTTTCCCATTTGACCAGAAGTCTCAACAGGCTGAAGTGACTGGGCATCATGTCCCTGTGATCACACAACTGATACAGAGTCTGAGCCAGTATTAGCTAGTCGTCTTGATAGTCCATTCTCTGAGCGGAACAATGGCTGCCTCTGCAAAGAGTGGCCGTAACCCACCGTCTTTCTTAGGTACACTGAATTAGGGACTGTAGAACCCTGACTGTCCTCTAGCTGCACACTGCTGGCAATAGAAGAGGGGGATGGGAGTGGTAAGGCATTTTACTGCATCACACACTGCCATCCGGTGGAACAGAAGGAAAATAAACAAAATATTCTACACCCGGCCCTCCCCCGTGTAGTGTAGCCGAATCCTCATCCCCTGAGGACATTAGCTCACCCTCCGATGCAACATCTGATCATCTGGTGGAGTCTGATCATTGGGATTTTGGCCCACTCCTCCATACAGACCTTCTGTGAAAGACTCATAAGACTATGGTCCCAGCTCTCTTCAGGTTATTGACCAGGTCCTGCCGTGTAGTTCTGGGCTGATCCCTCACCTTCCTCATGATCATTGATGCCCCACGAGGTGAGATCTTGGATGGTGCCCCAGAATGAGGGAGATTGACCGTCATCTTGAACGTCTTCCATCAGTTGTTGCCTTCTCACCAAGCTGCTTGCCTATTGTCCTGTAGCCCATCCCAGCCTTGTGCTGGTCTACAATTTTATCCCTGATGTCCTTACACAGCTCTCTGGTCTTGGCCATTGTGGAGAGGTTGGAGTCTGTTTGATTGAGTGTGTGGACAGGTGTCTTTTATACAGGTAACGAGTTCAAACAGGTGCAGTTAATTCAGGTAATGAGTGGAGAACAGGAGGGCTTCTTAAAGAAAAACTAACAGGTCTGTGAGAGCAGGAATTCTTACTGGTTGGTAGGTGATCAAATACTTATGTCATGCAATAAAATGCAAATTAATTATTTAAAAATCATACAATGTGATTCCATCTCTCACAGTTGAAGTGTACCTATGATAAAAATTACAGAACTCCACATGCTTTGTAAGTAGGAAAACCTGCAAAATCGGCAGTGTATCAAATACTTGTTCTCCCCCACTGTATATCCACATGCATATTTATTTGAGCAGTACCATGTTTTAATGATAATTTTCTATATAATATCAGGGATGCAGAGCATATTAGTAAGGCCGCTGTATGCAGAGAGGTGAGGAAAGTTTGCCTCACTCTCACGTGAGCTCTTTCTGAATTGTTGGACTCGGCATCAATTTCCTCAAGTCCGCGTGTTTGTTTTAATGAGGAGAGCAGAAACAAAATAGTTTAACTGTTTAATGTTTAGTTAAGTCAAATGAAGGAAGCATACAGAGCTCTGGGTCACAACTGTCCCTGATTACACAATCCTTTGCGAGGCTTATGTTCAAGCAGTCTGCAACTGCTCGCCTGTCCCTCGACACAATATTTATACACAAAATGAATAATGGTGATCAGATGACTTCTGGTCTTGTGGAAGTCAGAGGACTTCTATTCCGTTTGCCTCGTTTGCAACATTGCACCCAGTCCTGCTTTTCACCCTGCACACAAAAACTACTTCTTTGTTAAGACACACAGAGAGGTGTCACAAGGCAACTTCAGCCCCATGACAAAACAATATCTTATATGGACCTGTCATACATACCAACACCCTATGTCTATCACTCTGGTCACACACTTCAACAGAAAGTACATAATTTTCTTACCCCTTATATTCTTAACGCATGAATCATCTCATAAGCTTTCAATTCCAGTTATCTTCAATGAACTATGTTAATGTTTAATTTCTACAAGCATTTGTTAGCAATAATGCACAAACAAATATTTTATTCTCATCAATATGTTTGTGTTGTTTCCTGGACACAAACACATGAGAGCATCTAAGATGAGTTTCCCAGGATTGCAGGTTAGTGGTGTAGAAATCAGGTTAAATGACGTTCACTTGATATCTTGTTGCAACCTCTGGAAGAAACCTAATAATTCGAATTTTCTTTAGGATTTCCATTGTGATTGGATGCATTGATACGCATATTCAGGGGCGTAGCACAAGATCCCGGACTCTATGCATAGGCGGTCCTGATGGGCCGCCATGTTCCATGTTAAAATATATTCCAGACTTTTCAAGGGCCCTCTCTCCCCTTGGGGCCCTGGTAATCTGGACTGGTTTTACCCTGAGTCCGACGCCCCTGCACAAATTCCAGTCGTACCTTCCAAAGATGAAACAGAATACGATATGGAATGGAAGAATACCAGATGGAAGGGTAGTTTGAAATATATGCCATACACCCAAGATATTAAATAAACACATATTATTAACAATTTATTTGGTCATCTTTGTAAATATAAAAGCACCAGTTCTTTTTTTTCCTGTTTGATTTTAAGATTCTTCCTCTATCTCCTCTTCTTCTGTCAGTGGTGCTGGTGTTTTGTGAGCCTCTCTCTTCTTGATTTTGGCTGAGTAGGTCAAATGTTAATTTAATTATCCTAATTCAGAAATGTAACAGGCTGGATTAGAGAACATTATGTGAAAAGAGCATTAGACTATGAGGAAAAGCTGTTGCACATTGAAAAAGACACTGAATGATATTTATTTAATAAGTCAAATGTTTGTAAAGTCATGAAACCTACACCCATGACTTTTGTCATCGTCTTAACACAACAGCGTTATAGCGGCATCTTGTGGAAAACACAATACACTGCCTTACACTTACATTGTATCTATTTTTATCCCTGATTCGAGTCTCGGCTGAGCCAGGAGTTAGCAGGTTCACCGTGTGTCAGTGTGGTTTCCTCCAGGTACTCCAGTTCCCACCGCAGTTCAAAGACATGAAGCAGAGGTACATTAGTGTCTGTATGTGAGCCCAGTAATGGACTGGCCATCCGTTCAGTGTGTTTTGAACATTCAGAAATAAAGTTTTCATAACATTTCCAAAGTTATAGAGTGGAATGTTCATCTAATGTTCACACAAATCAAGAAAGAAAAAACATTCTTACATTGAAAAAACTGGATGTTTTCATTCTAAGAACATATTTTTGTTAGCTGGGAGGCTTCTCTCCAGTGTGAAGTCTCATGTGGACTTTAAGGTTTCCATTTTGTGTGAAACTCTTTCCACACTGTTTGCAGGTGAAAGGCTTCTCTCCAGTGTGAACTCTCATGTGGAGTTTAAGTTTTCCTTTTTCAGGGAAACTCTTTCCACACTGTTGGCAAGTGAAAGGGTTCTCTCCAGTGTGAAGTTTCATGTGATAGTTCAGGCTTCCCCTTTGAGTGAAACTCTTTCCACACTGTTTGCAGGTGAAAGGCTTCTCTCCAGTGTGAAATCTCATGTGGACTTTAAGTTTTCCTTTTTCAGTGAAACTCTTTCCACACTGTTGGCAAGTGAAAGGGCTCTCTCCCATGTGAATTTTCATGTGGACTTTAAGGTTGGCATGATGACTGAAATTCTTCCCACACTGTTGGCAGGTGAAAGGCTTCTCTCCAGTGTGAATACTCATGTGATAGTTCAGGCTTCCCTTTTGAGTGAAACCCTTTCCACACTGTTGGCAGGTGTAAGGCTTCTCTCCAGTGTGAACTCTCATGTGGACTTTAAGGTGTCCCTTTTCAGTGAAGCTCTTTCCACACTGTTGGCAAGTGAAAGGGCTCTCTCCCGTGTGAATTCTCATGTGGACTTTAAGGTTGACCTGCTGATTGAAGCTCTTTCCACACTGTTGGCAGGTGTAAGGCTTCTCTCCAGTGTGAATATTCATGTGGTTATTAAGGTGTCCTTGTTGTTTGAAACACTTCCCACATTGTTGGCATGAGTAAGGCTTCTCTGCAATGTGAATTATCATGTGCTTATGAAGGCTTCCTTTATGTCTGAATCTCTTTCCACACTGTTGGCATGTGAAAGGCTTCTCTCCAGTGTGAACTCTCATGTGGACTTCAAGCTTTGCATGCTGATTGAAACTCATTCCACACTGTTGGCTGGTGAAATAACTTTCAGTCTGTTTCTTTTGAGCCCTTTTTCCTGAAGTCTTTTCAGTCTGTGAGCAACTAAAAGATGTTTTTTCAGTTATGACATCACAATGCATCTTATATTGATCTTTCTCTTCCATTTCATTCAGATCTTGACTCTCCTCTTTCAATGCCATCAAGTCTAATGTGAAAAAAACACAAAAAACAGAACAGGGTTATTTTTGCAGCTGACCTTATTGCATATGCATTTGTAGGAGTTTCCCTTTCAGGCGCTAAATTCATGGGAGGAAAATATCTAAATGAATCATGCAAGGTGATTTACAACGGTTTGCGCTCATCAATTTACTGGTGTTTGCACCATTATTTTACAGCCCCAAAAAAGCGCGTCTTAAACCAGACGGTAATGGGCAGATTGTGTTGGTCATTATGGAAATGATCTGACTGCGTCAGTGCAGTCTAGCACGCAGTCTTATGGGTATGTGGCAAGCAGGGCTAGGCCAAGAGTCGTGAGAGAACGGCACCAAGTTCTCGAGTGTCTCACTATGGAGCTACGGAAGCATAAAAGGAGGAGTAAAGACAGTGAAGGATATGAGAGGACCAGGCCTAGGGGGTATTCCATAAAGCAGGTTGCAATATACCTGGGTATGTTTAAGAGTAAGTAAGCGGATGACCTCAACTTTCGGTTCCAGAAATGGAGGTAACTTTCAGGGTATGTAAGTAGCCATAGCAACACACTCTCTGAACATAACCTGCCCCGGAGCAGCTCATGATCCAGGGTTAGTTTACTTAAGAGGTTCAGATGTGTGTTATATAATTAATTGAAATATACATGAACTCTAAAGCACTATTATAACAAGGTAACGTTTATTATTTACTAAAAAAGCTAACTTCCGGTGGATTTCCATACGCATCGATTTACTGTGAAAGAGTGGAGGATTTCGATCTAAGAGAAGAGGGCGTGAAAAGCGTGCGATGCTCCTGTACATCACGTCAGGGGTTACTCTTTTGCCGTAAATCGACTTGAGTACCGCTGACTGCCAGAAGCTTTAGTCTATAAAGTTTTAAATATGGATATTTTTCTTACACAAACGCCTTCAAAAGGCCTTTATAACCTTTATTAGGCCTTTATTACCTCATCAACTAAAACAATTTTGAATATTCCCGAATAATAAACCCTGGATCAAACAAAGATCTTAAAAAATCTTTAAATAAGAAGATAATAGCTTTTTTAAGGAAGGAGACAAATACAGTAAAAGAGCTAAACAAAGAAATTAAACATAAGGGTGGCACAAATACATTATAAAGGAGAAGTTGAGAAGAAATTTACAACTGGTAATATCAGAGATGAATGGAGGGGATTAAACATTATGATGGGCAGACAACAGAATCAAGTACAATTGGGTGATGTAGATGCCCAGTTTTGTAAATAACTTGAATGCTGTTTGATAATATTGCAGTTGCTACGAAAATTGATACTCTCACAGAATCTAAACATAAGAGATTAGAGGTAGGGGAGGTTATCAAAGTGCTCCGCAGAACTAAACTAAACAAAGCTACTGGCCCTGATGGCATTAAGGGCATTGTTCTAAAAGTGTGTATAGAACAACTTGGGCATGTAGGCACTCGGCTATTTCAGGTTTTCTTAGACGCTGGTTTTGTAGCAGCAGATTGGAAAATCACTACAGTTATTCCAGAACCTAAAACATCTCAGGCCACAGTTCTTAAAGACTTTTGCCCAATTGCATTAGCATCTGTTCTGTCCAAGTGTATGGAGCGTCTATTATATAAAGAATTGCTCAAACAAATGAATGGCTCTGTAGATCCTTTACAGTTTGCTTATATGCCCAATCGGAGCACAGTAGCCTCTCTGACCTTACTTCATACAGTGGGGAGAACAAGTATTTGATACACTGCCAATTTTGCAGGTTTTCCTACTTACAAAGCATGTAGAGGTTTGACATTTTTATCATTGGTACACTTCAACTGTGAGAGACGGAATCTAAAACAAATCCAGAAAATCACATTGTATGATGTTTAAATAATTCATTTGCATGACATAAGTATTTGATCACCTACCGGCCAGTAAGAATTCCGGCTCTCACAGACCTGTTTTTCTTTAAGAAGCCCTCCTGTTCTCCACTCATTACCTGTATTAACTGCACCTGTTTGAACTCGTTACCTGTATAAAAGACACCTGTCCACACACTCAATCAAACAGACTCCAACCTCTCCACAATAGCCAAGACCAGAGAGCTGTGTAAGGACACCAGGTATAAAATTGTAGACCTGTACAAGGGATCACAGTCTCAAAGAAAACCATTAGTAAGACACTACGCCGTCATGGATTAAACTCCTGCAGTGCACGCAAGGTCCCCCTGCTCAAGCCAGCGCATGTCCAGGCCCGTCTGAAGTTTGCCAATGACCATCTGGATGATCCAGAGGAGGAATGGGAGAAGGTCATGTGGTCTAATGAGACAAAAATAGAGCTTTTTGGTGTAAATTCCACTCTGCGTGTTTGGAGGAAGAACCGTATTGAGGGGAGGATGGATGGGGCCATGTATCGCGAGATCTTGGCCAACAACCTCCTTCCCTCAGTAAGAGCATTGAAGATGGGTCGTGGCTGGGTCTTCCAGCATGACAACGACCCGCAACACACAGCCAGGGCAACTAAGGAGTGGCTCTGTAAGAAGCATCTCAAGGTCCTGGAGTGGTCTAGCCAGTCTCCAGACCTGAACCCAATAGAAAATCTTTGGAGGGAGCTGAAAGTCCGTATTGCCCAGCGACAACCCCGAAACCTGAAGAATCTGGAGATGGTCTGTGTGGAGGAGTGGGCCAAAATCCCTGCTGCAGGGATTACCTGTGCAAACCTGGTCAAGAACTACAGGATACATATGATCTCTGTAATTGCAAACAAAGGTTTCAGTTCCAAATATTAAGTTCTGCTTTTCTGATGTATCAAATACTTATATCATGCAATAAAATGCAAATTAATTACTTAAAAATCATACAATGTGATTTTCTGGATTTTTGTTTTAGATTCTGCCACTCACAGTTGATAAACTCACTATGACAAAAAAATGTCAGACTTCTACATGCTTTGTAAGTGGGCAAACCTGCAAAATCGCAGTGTATCAAATATTTGTTATCCCCACTGTAAGGTCCAGCATTATCTAGACCAGTGGTTCTCAAACCTGTCCTGGGGACCCCTCACCACTGCACATTTTGTTCGTCTCCCTCATCAGACACACACAATTCAAGTCTTGCAGTCTCTACTAAGAGCTGATGATTTGAATCAGGTGTGTTAAGATTAGGGAGACACGCAAAATGTGCAATGGTGAGGTAGCCTGGATGCCAGCCGAACTTAGCCCCGCCCACATTTGAGCTCGGGCAGTTCGGTCTGGACTTGATCCGTAGAGAAGTAATTATGCCCGAACAGAAACGGTTCGGACCAATGAAAGTGTCAGGGGGGCGGGCTTTAGACGATGATCGATTGATTCTCCGGAAAAAATGGCATTTGGGGGGTAAAATATGTGTTATATTGGCAGGGCTGCCTGCGTTTACATTTGGCATCTAACATTATGCGTCGCTCCGTTGCTCTGATTGGTTGTAGGTCTATCCAATTGAGGTCTTTCCTGGTTCGGTTAAAAACCCGCCCCATAATCACAGCCCAACGGAGCAGATCAGACTCATATTCTGACTAGAATTGAGTATGACGACGTCAGGCTAATGGTGAGGGGTCCCCAGGACAGGTTTGAGAACCACTGATCTAGACTAGACAAGTGTTAATGTTAGAATATTTTTTATTGATATTACTTCGGCGTTTAATAATATACAACCACCACACATTTTCAAAGAAATATTGTATGAACTAGGTGTAAGTTGTTGGTTGATTTTATGGATTGATAATTTTCTAAGAAATAGGCCTCAGAGAGTTTATGCTAATAGAATTTCATCTGATTGTATAACCTTGAATTCAGGGTTACCACAGGGATGTGTACCATCTCCTCCGCTTTTTGTGGAGTACACTAATGAACTTCAATGTAACAGGGATGATCTCACCCTGATCAAATATGATGACTTGGTTTTAATTTCTTGCCAAACAGATATGAATAATTCAATCTATTTTGAGTTCTTTGAGAGTCTTGTACAGTGGTTTGATAACAGTCATCTACAACTGAATATCGAGAAAACAAAGGAATTATGTTGTGGGAAACAAAATAGGATCAGTACGGCTGGTACTTCTTATGAACAAATTACTATAAAGGGTGCAAAGGTAGAGCAAGTTTCAAAGATTAAATATTTAGGTACCATTATCGATGATAAACTTTCTTTCCAGGAAAATGTGGACCCTATATACAAAAAGGAAAGATAGCACTTAGGTCTACTTAGGAAACTAAGGAATTTTAATATTGATAGGAGGATTTTAACTATTGTTTATAGATCAATCATTGAAAGTATATTAACATATAATATCATTTCATGGTATGGAAATCTAACAATAAAGCAGAAAAATACATTGTCACGAGTAATTAATGAAGCAAGTAAGATAACCGGCCAGAAACAGAATACAATACAAGAGCTGTTCGCACATTTTATGGAAAAAAAGGCAATTGCAGTATATTCTGACCAAACCCATGTGTTTTATGTGATTTTACTATGTGGATAGTATTGTCAGCGTCAAAGATTAATTTCTGTCCAGGAAACTGAACAGACAATAAAGTTTAACTAACTAACTAATTTTCATTTCTGGGTGAACTAACCCTTTAAGTGTCCAACATTCCACACTTTCCTTTCCAGTTAATTACATGCATCATCTGCGTATTTACAGTGCACTTTTTCTGTTCATAACTTTCAGTGATGACACTATAATACAAAACGTAAAATAGTGTGTAAATTTTAGGATGCGCCAGTGGAGTTCACTTCATTAATTTGTGAAATGAGCCGTTCTGAGAAACACTGGAGCACAAGCTGATCGTGAGAGAAAAGTGTGCGCTTCGCTTTGAAACGCGCAGTGACTATATAATTATTTAACTAAATCCCAGTCTGTTTTAATTTCATAAAGGCAAATAGACATATCACACTCGATTTTAGTTCATTTGACAGATACTTTACCAAGAAATGGTGCAAAACAACATTAAATAATTATATTTATATAAATTAATTTCTGTAGAGCTGGACATCGGAATAAGGATCAAATGAGTGAGTTCAGCTTTGAGAATTAAACCAACCTGTTAGTTCATCAGTTTCTTCATGTTTCAAACTGAATACTTCTTCAATCTTCAGGTCTTTACTGTCCTCTTTCTTTGTTTCTTCCTCAGTTTCTTCATGTTTCAAACTGAATACTTCTTCAATCTTCAGGTCTTCAGTCTCCTCTTTAATAAACGCCATCTTTATAATAGTGTGTCACGTGGATCTCAGTCGCTTCACCAGGAGTTTTTCTGTGTGTTTGTCCTGTTTTAAAAAAGACAGGCGAAAAGCGTCTCAATCAACATGCGTCAAACACTCAAATCTAGCACTACAAATTAATAAAGGAACACAAATTATACAGACACTATATATTTTAGGCAGTTCTGATTCAGTCGACTCAAGTTTCTCTCATCTCTACTCGCCAGAGACTGAATTCATGATAAACTGTGAGACTCACCTTTTCTGTTACTCATGTGTTTTCATTCTGTTTATTTGCGCACACAACGCTAATAAATGTTAGATAAAGCAATGCAATGTTACATTTAATAATAAATCATTCACTCTGCGTTCATTGTAAAACTTTAAAGCTGATTTAATGGTTTCTACCGGCTACTGTGAAGGCTTAAAACACAAACCTTTCTTCAGCAGAATCACAACAGATGCAGGAACACGGCGCAGCCTTATGATGTCACACCACCACACCAAAATAAAAGTCTTGGTCATAAAAACATCTTTAACTGCAAGACTGTACCCATGAAAATGTTTTGTGCACTGGTTTTTAATTGCATACAGTTGAAATGTGGAATTAGTTGTCACAGTGTTGTTTGCGAACCCTTTCTGGTCTGTATAATAGTAAATCACCTGATGTGTCCAAACCAGGGCTCTGAACCGGTTCAAGGAACGAAAACGAAAACCGGAAACGAACGAAATTTTAAGAGGAACAAAAACGGAAACGAAATCAAAATCAATTTGAATCGTTCTGAACAGAAACGTTAATTTGAAATGACCATTAACCGGTTAATAACGTTATTTTATCGTTCTCTTTAATATTTTAATTTGGCAGTGACCAATCATGAAATGAGTAGTACAGCATGTGACGTTGACGGATCAAGCGTGAGTGAAATGCCCGCGCACCATCATCTATGAATCTACCCGTAACGCAAGTCAGTGTGAGCGCGCATTTTCATGCCTCAAGTACATTTCTTTCCCCGCTGAGGTCTACAATGAATGTGCAGGTATTGGAGGACATTCTTTTCGAACGTTTAAATAAGCAGTACGGACTTTAAGCTCAAATAGACTGATTTAGGATAGTTTATGGATTCCGTTTAAGCCTATCCAAGTAGGCTATAGCATCTATCAAACATTGCCAATACAGGACAGGTCAATGTTTTCTATATAGACGGTTGATGCTTCGTATTAAATGGTATGTTATATTGCATTAAATGCAAGCTTTATTAGCTGACTGAATTTGATTATGTGATGCAAGAACGTGTTGCGCAGTGTTTGCTTTGAAATTAGCAGTTGACGGTGCATTAAAAGAGCAATGGTTATCCAGTTAATTTATTCTTTATTCATGCATTTTTTAAAACAAGTCGTGTTGAAAAAAAGTTATGTACAAAGAATGTTATCACTCTTCTGAAAATAATTCGGCATTAGAGGCCACTTTCGATTGTCTAACGCTCCATTAAAACAGGTCCGCTGTTTATGCCTTGCAATTAATGCATGTATTTCTGGTTTTAAAAATTTTATTAAATAAATATTCAAGTTTAATTACCATGTGTTATATTATTATTGAGTGAAAATAAGTCTATTTATACATATTTGTTTAAAATTTATACATATTTGTTTAAAGTATAGGCTTAATTAAATAACGTTATTAACCGGTATTTTTTCATATCAAACCGTTTTCGGAACAGTAATGTTTATTGAGGAACGCAAAAACCGAAACGCTATAATATCGATTCTGCTCGGAGTGAACCGATTGATATTTTTTTCCGTTTTTAAGCCCTGGTCCAAACACCACCAGCCTTTAAGATCCTGTTTGTGACCGGTTTCCAGTGGTGTAAAACACTTAAGTGATGTGAAATGAACAGTGATATTAAAAGACAAAATTACAGTATCCTTATTGATGATGAATACTATATATAGGCGAGATGAGCTCGGAATATTAGCACATGTGTTAAATAATTTCTTATAATGGTTTTCTATGGAAAAACACGTCATATGTGTTGATTTTTCACAGGTGCTTTACCTGTATTTTCAACAACGTCTGCAGACAACCGTTACGCTACGAGGTCTCTCTTCAGCTTGAAGGATCTCAAAGTATTTTCAAAATTGGTAATATTTGAAACTCCGTATGAAAAATGTACACAGAACATAATTTTGAGCTGTTTTCTTGTTCTATTATGTTGTTTTGCACATGTTGTCTAGTTGTATGTTAGTGTTTGTGTTCTTTTTCCTCTGTGTTTTTGGTTTAGAAAATGTAAGCTTTGCTTTTATGAGTCCATGTTTTGGACTGTGTACTTCCCAGAGTCTCTAAAACAGTTTAGTGTACAACTACAGTAAAATGTGAATCTTAAAACTAAAGCTGCATCTGTTATTTTTTTGTATTCAAATATTTAATGCACTTACTTAATACTCTGGAAAAAACTCTGGAGAAATGTCTCTTAACAGTTTTTGGTACTTACAATTTCTGTTACTTTGAAATCCATACCTGTGGCTGTAAGAAATGTATTGCTTATGTAGCCCTCTCTCTCTCACTTCCGGCGTGGGCGTTAAGCGCGAATGGGTTGAGTGTTGTGAGCGTGAGTGTGGTGAGTGAAACTTTGTTTCTGTTTTCTGTGTCTTATCTTTGTTTTTTCTGACTTTTTGTGTTAGTTTTTGGTGGGGTTTTGGGCGGAAACATGACGGCCCCAACTACACTCACGCGGCGTCATTCGGTTAAGTGGTCGTTGGCGGTGAGTATAGAGGAGATTCGTTTATCTGTTGGGGAAGTTGTAGGACACGGATACTTTATCAGCATCTAGAATGAATAGCGCTACAGGGATTTTTCTGAGTAATATTGAAAAGGTGAATGAGGTGGTTGAGCGTGGAATTGTGTTTGATGGCGAGTTTGTTCCCGTTCTACCTTTAGCATTACCTACCCATCTAGCATGACCGAAGAGGGTCACCTTATCTAACGTTCCCCCTTTTCTCAGCGACGAGATAATAACAAAAGCGTTAGCACGCTATGGAAAACTAGTATCACCAATCAAGAAGATCCCAATAAGCACAGGTCCTCCCCTTTTGAAACATGTTGTATCCTTCAGGTGATTTGCTTACATGATCGTTCAGGATGATGAGGAATTAAATGTATCACTTAGTTGATGATTTTGAGTACACAACATTTTTGAGAAAAAGTGCTTTAGATGTGGAAAAGTAGGCCATCTGATTCATAACGGCAAAGAAAAGGTACATTTACACATTTGGCAGACGCTTTTATCCAAAGCGACTTACAGTGCCCTTATTACAGGGACAATCCCCCTGGAGCAACATGGAGTAAAGTGCCTTGCTCAAGGACACACTGGTGGTGACCGCTGGGATCGAACCAGCAACCTTCTGCATATCAGTTCCATGGTTTAACCCACTGGACCACCATCTCACCGGTAGTCACTGAGAAAGGAGATGCTAATTCCAATGCAAGCACGAGTAAAGAAGTTGGTGTGGATTTCTACCAGAAAGACTTGAGAGAAAAAATACTGTGACAATTATCCATTTATTAACAACCCAGCAAGCAATAAAGTACTTTGGCATAGGCCCCATCCGTAGTTCGCAATTTGAGGGTCCGGACTCTGCATATCCTGCCTGAAGACTAAGGCAGAGGCCCAGCCGGCCGACGGTTTTTTTTCTTTCAATTTTGCCATGAGTGAAGTTTGTTTAGCAACACTAAATGTAAATGGTGCTGAGATATTAAGAAAAGAGCAATGTTAAACAAATTAATGAAACGAATCTTGATATTTTATTGTTGCAAGAAACACACAGTGATGAGGTGAATGCTGTTGTAATACTTTCACTTTTGGGCCCAAACAAGGGACGCCAATTATGTAGTGATTTTACCTTTGTCCATCCAAGGACGTTAAGTAAGGTTGTGATTGGTACTCACGTCACCGCAGACGTTTTGATTTTTGGATCACACGTAATTTAAGGTGTGGTTATGAGTACATCAGATGACCACCTTCCCCCTCTCTTAGTTTGGGATCAAGGTCTTTTACCTTGGCTCTATGAGAACACTCCAAACGGGAGGCGGTTCAATCATTTTAGATTGAATGTAAAGTGGGGAGAGTTGGTCAGCTGATTTATCTGAAAGATTGGTGAGATTTCTAACTTGTAGAGCCTTTTCTGTATTATCAGCACAAGTAAGACACAATTGTAATAAAATAGATTTTATTAACAAAAGATAAACAAGAATAACTAACACCACTACTAAATGAATACAATGAATGATAAAAGAATAAAGTGCATAAAATATATAAAATACATGTGATTAAGTTTAGTGTGGCTATGGAAGAGTTGTGTTATCTTATGGAAAGATAAACTGTTGTTTCTCTGAAACTAAGGTGAAAACCTTATTATGCATCAAACAAAAGTTTATTTGTTATTAACTAGCACCAGTTAAATTACCTCAAATGTAAATTAGAAAATCATATACTAATATACAACAATGCCAAGGTTTCTGGAAAGAGGTTTGGTTAAGTGATATTTACGTTCCACTTGGTTGAGTGAGCAGTCCGATGGCAGTGACTTCTTCCACTGGTTGTGCTGGGTGACAATGCAGTGGGAAAGGAGCTGGAATCCGTTTCAACAGTCTTGAACAAGAAGAGCTGTGGGATGCTGATCTCCTGGAGCACCAAAGGGTCCTAAAATCTGGAACACGCAGATGAGGCCCTGAAGTAGGTGCAGAAGGTCCTTAATCTGGAACACGCAGACAAAGGAACCTCGAAGTGAAGGTTTGCTCTCCTGAGCTTAACCTTGTTGCAAATGTCTCTGTGTGTCTTCTGACTCTGTGGGTCAGACACTCAGGACTTGGTCAATCCCCTTTGGTCTCTCTGGCATGGAGACTCGGGACGTGCTGTAGTCTCGCTGGACTAAAACTCTGAACGTAGTGGTTGTTAATGTCTCCTTCCTCACAGGCTGGAGGCTCAGAACCTGGTCGTATCTGTTGCTGCCTCACAAGCTGTAGACTCAGATCCTTGGATCTTTTGTTGTCTCTCTGGATTAACCAGAGGCTTAGAAATTAGTTGCTCTGTCACAGTCTCATCCTCGCCGGACAGATTCAGAACTTGGTGAACTGTTACAGTCTCATCCTTGCTGGGGAGACTCAGAACTTGGCGAACTGTTTGTCTCTCTCAAGGAGAAACTCAGAACATTACGGTGTATCTGTTATGTCTCTCTTGAAGGGAGACTCAGAACAAGGTGTGTCTGTTGAAAGGGTACCTTTATCCTTTTCCGAATAGGAGGAGATTGCAATTTGGCGCTTCTCCATTCCAGTGTTGTGATAGGCTGCTGGCATCAGAGGGGGCTCACCGTGTGGCCCACCCTCCTTTCTCCTGTGGAACTCATTTGCATACTGTACACAGTTAGAAGTCTTTAAAGTGTCTTTAAAGTTTACCAATGCATTTCTCACTTTCCAAACCACCATCAGAATACCCTTGGCAATATTCTAAACAAATAGAACAAATAGTGGTTGTTGGAACGGTGCCTTTAGAGCTGGAGATGAGGTGGGCCTGAGGACAGCTAGGTCACGTGGCATCAGAGAGGCTAAGAGACAGTACTCCAGGAGGATAAAAATGGTGTGAAAAGGGAAAAACATCCAGTATGTGGCAGTCCTGTGGGCAAAAATGCCTTGTTGATGCTAGAGGTCAGAGGAGAATGGGCCGACTGATTCAAGCTGATAGAAGAGCAACTTTGACTGAAATAACCACTCGCTACAACCAAGGTATGCAGCAAAGCATTTGTGAAGCCACAACACACACAAACTTGAGGCGGATGGGCTACCACAGCAGAAGACCCCACCGGGTACCACTCATCTCCACTACAAATAGGAAAAAGAGGCTACAAGAGGCCAAAATTGGACAGTTAAAGACTGGAAAAATGTTGCCTGGTCTGATGAGTCTGGATTTCTGTTGAGACATTCAGATGGTAGAGTCAGAATTTGGCGTAAACAGAATGAGAACATGGATCCATCATGCCTTGTTACCACTGTGCAGGCTGGTGGTGGTGGTGTAAGGATGTGGGGGATGTTTTCTTGGCACACTTTAGGCCCCTTAGTGCCAATTGGGCATGGTTTAAATGCCACGGCTTACCTGAGCATTGTTTCTGACCATGTCCATCCCTTTATGACCACCATGTACCCATCCTCTGATGGCTACTTCCAGCAGGATAATGCACCATGTCACAAAGCTCAAATCATTTCAAATTGGTTTCTTGAACATGACAATGAGTTCACTGTACTAAAATGGCCCCCACAGTCACCAGATCTCAACCCAATAGAGCATCTTTGGGATGTGGTGGAATGGGAGCTTCGTGCCCTGGATGTGCATCCCACAAATCTCCATCAACTGCAAGATGCTATCCTATCAATATGGGCCAACATTTCTAAAGAATGTTTTCAGCACCTTGTTGAATCAATGCCACATAGAATTAAGGCAGTTCTGAAGGCGAAAGGGGGTCAAACACAGTATTAGTATGGTGTTCCTAATAATCCTTTAGGTGAGTGCATAAGGCCCTACAAGACATGGAACCTGGGAAAGCTCCTGGAATTGACGGCCTCCCAATCGACTTTTATAAGTCTTTTTGGGCAGAGTTGGGAGTGGACTTGTTACAAGTGCTGAGCGATAGTTTGTCAAAAGGTATGTTACCATTGAGCTGCAGGAGAGCAATGATAACGTTAATACCTAAGAAAGGAGATTTGACAGACATAAAGAATTGGTGCCCTGTATCACTTCTTTGTTGTGATTACAAACTGCTCTCTAAGGTTTTAGCAAATAGATTAGCTGGAGTAATGGGGGAAGTAATCCGGACCAATCCTACTGTGTTCCTAGCAGATCTATTGTTGACAACATTTCTCTAGTTTGTGATGCATTAAAAGTGTAAAAATGTGGATTTTGGTCTGATTTTCATGGACCAGGAGAAGGCTTTTGATAGGGTTGAATGCCCATATTTGTGGAAAACTTTAGCAGCTTTTAGTTTTAAACAGGACTTTATTAAGATGGTCCAGGTACTCTGTAGTGAGATTGAAAGTGTATTGAAGATAAATGGCGGTTTATGTGCTCCATTTAAGGTTAAAAGGTTAAAGAGGTGTAAGACAAGGGTGTTCTCTATCTGAAATGTTGTGCTCCTTGTCCATTGAGCCTTTACTACAAAAAATAAGGGGAAAAGTTTCTGGGTTAAATTTGCCCAACTGTACAAAAAATGTGTATCTGCTTATGCTGACGATGTAATGGTATTTGTAAGTGGACCAAAAGATGTACAAAATGTAATTAATTAATGATTTTACTCTTTTATCTTCGGCAAAGGTGAATTGGAAGAAATGTGAAACACTTTTGGTTGGTCAATGGGATAATGGTAAACCAAAACTTCCTGAAGGATTGGTCTGGGGGAAAGGGGGTTTTAAATATTTGGGCATTTTTTTAAGGTGATGACATGACTCAACAAAAGAACTGGAAGGAGTTGTTGAAAAGATTAAAGGACGACTAGAGAAATGGAAATGGCTGCTCCCAAAAATGTCATATAGGAGACGCATTCTTGTCATCAATAACCTGGTCACGTCTTCACTGTGGCATACGTTGGAGTGTATTGATCCTCGTCCTCAACTACTGATAAAAAATACAAGCGATTCTCGTAGACCTTTTTTTGGGGGGATAAATTACACTGGACTCGACAAAGTGTTCTTTATTTACCGAAAGAAGGAGGACAAGGACTGATTCATTTACAAAGCAGAACTGCTGCTTTTCGTTTGAAATTTCTGCAGAGACTTTTTGTGCATCGGATGTCAGCTGGAGGGCAATTGCCCATATTGATTTGCAACATTTTGGAGGCTTTGGCTTAGACAAGCATCTATTTTTATTGAACCCTTTAAAAATGAACTTGTCTTTTTTTCCACCTCTTTATAAGAGTCTTTTTAAAGTTTGGAGTTTGTTTCACATTAAGAAATCTGAAGACCCATATTCAATTTATTGGCTTCTGGAAGAACCTTTAATTCTTGGGCCCCGTTTAGATGTGACTGACAACAACAGTTTATTGGTGTCAATTACTGAACATTGCTGGAGAGGAATTAAACAATGCTGTAAAAGTAGCTGATTTTACGCACCAGATCTATTCGACTGGTTTCTCTCTTTTTAATTAAGTTGAATTCTGTCTTTACAACAGAGGAGAGTTTAATGTTAAGAGACTATTTTTCTGACATTTCTTTTCCTGATGAAAATTATTTTTTTCCTTGCTTGATGATTGGGGGACAAGGACACAGAGGGGTTCAGGATTGTGGCTTGACCGTTTATTTCACAGCACAGCATCTATAGCGCATAGCTTTGCATTAGCAACCACACATTAATAGCATGTAAAAGAAAGAACAAAACATTTGTCATCTGTCTTAACACAACAGCATTATAGCAGCATCTTGTGGAAAACACAATACACTGCCTTACACTTACATTGTATCTATTTTTATCCCTGGTTCGAGTCCCGGCTGAGCCAGGAGTTAGCAGGTTCTCCGTGTGTCAGTGTGGTTTCCTCCAGGTACTCCAGTTCCCACCACAGTTTAAAGACATGCAGCAGAGGTACATTAGTGTCTGTATGTGAGCCCAGTGATGGACTGGCCATTCGTTGTACATTGGAAATGTTATGAAAACGTTATTTCTCAAGTTACAGAGTGGAATGTTCCTCTAATGTTCACACAAACCAAGAAGAAAAAAATTCTTGCATTAAAAAACCTGGATGTTTTCATTCTAAGAACATATTTTTGTTAGCTGGGAGGCTTCTCTCCAGTGTGAACTCTCATGTGATTGTTCAGGCTTACTTTTTGCCTGAAACTCTTTCCACACTGTTGGCAAGTGAAAGTGCTCACTCCCGTGTGAATTCTCATGTGCTTATTAAGGCTTCCTTTTTGAGTGAAACTCTTTCCACACTGTTTGCAGGTGTAAGGCTTCTCTCCAGTGTGAACTCTCATGTGGACTTTAAGTTTTCCTTTTTCTGTGACACTCTTTCCACACTGTTTGCAGGTGAAAGGCTTCTCTCCCGTGTGAATTCTCATGTGGACTTTAAGGGTGACATGATAACTGAAACTCTTTCCACATTGTTGACACGTGAACGGCTTCTCTCCCGTGTGAATTCTCATGTGGATTTTAAGGTTGGCATGATTACTGAAACTCTTTCCACATTGTTGGCAGGTGTAAGGGTTCTCTCCAGTGTGAAGTTTCATGTGACTGATCAGGCTTCCTTTATGAGTGAAACCCTTTCCACACTGTTGGCAGGTGAAAGGCGTCTCTCCAGTGTGAATTCTCATGTGGACTTTAAGGCTGGCATGCTGACTGAAACTCTTTCCACACTGTTGGCAAGTAAAAGGGGTCTCTCCTGTGTGTTTTCTCATGTGGGTATTAAGGTTGAAGGGATGAGTGAAACTCTTTCCACACTGTTGACATGTGAACGGCTTCTCTCCAGTGTGAACTCTCATGTGGATTTTAAGGTTGGAATGATTACTGAAACTCTTTCCACACTGTTGGCATGTGTAAGGCTTCTCTCCAGTGTGAATTCTCATGTGATTGTTCAGGCTTCTTTTATGAGTGAAACCCTTTCCACACTGTTGGCATGTGAAAGGCTTCTCTCCAGTGTGAATTCTTATGTGATTGTTCAGGCTTCCTTTATGAGTGAAACTCTTTCCACACTGTTGGCATGTGAAAGGCTTCTCTTTAGTGCGAACTCTCATGTGGACTTCAAGCTTTGCATGCTGATTGAAACTTATTCCACACTGTTGGCTGGTGAAATAACTGTCTGTCCCTTTCTTTTGAGCCCTTTTTCCTGAAGTCTTTTCAGTCTGTGAGCAACTAAAAGATATTTCTTCAGTTATGACATCACAATGCCTCTTATATTGATCTTTCTCTTCCATTTCATTCAGATCTTGACTCTCCTCTTTCAATGCCATCAGGTCTAAGGTAAAAAAAAAAAAAAAAAAGTTTAACAGATATTAAAACATTTTTCATTCAGATTTACTAGCAGCTTTCCCAAGCGCGAACCCTCTTGTGGCTTTAAAAACTACTGTCAGGATTTACTAAAGACACGCAGTGATAAATTAGCACTGAAAAGGCGTGAACAGGGTTATTTTTGCAGCTGACATGCATTTGTAGGAGTTAACCTTTCAGGTGCAAAAATTCATGGGAGGAGAATATGGCAGTGGAGGTCCCATGGCATGGATTTTTTTGTATAATTTTATAATGTTTCCTGAGGTGTACTTATATTGTTAGTATGGTTTTTACATAAAAAAAGAGTCATAATTTAGAAATAAAAGGCATTTTTTCTATACTGATATTAGCCCTCTGGCTTGAATGCTCTGTTTCAAGGGGCCACTTTTGTGATTGGCTGACATCTTTGCATTTGAAATAAGTATTAGATTATGTGGCGGAGGGGGTGTGGTTTAGCGAGGCACCGTCTGACTCTGCAAGCACGGCCAGTCCAGAGAGAGACGGCCTGGGCACACAAGATAGCTGATAAAGTTATATTGTACAGAGTTGTTGAGAGCACTGTGAGTTTATTTTGTTCTGAATAAACACGAGTCCCAGTCACGCGACCCTGTCGTCTTCCTCCTTATTCTACTCATTTTTTAACATGGAGTCCCTCTAAACCCATTAAACAACGTTTTATTTACCATCACAGCCGTCGAGATGAACTGTCAATATGAACTCTGAAGTGACGCAAGCGGTCACAAAAGTCCTGCCTCTCTGGTTGTTGGGACGAAAGCCATGAGAGAAGGGCACGAGGCCAGGGGCGTGATTCCTAATGACAAACTTTGTATCTTACAAAGGAGCTTCGGAAGCATAAAAAGGACCAGGCCTGGACTATTTATGCTTTAGGTCTTGGTGTAGTGCTCAAAATGGGGCTAAAGTGTGCATTTCATGGATTCACGAACGCCGGCGTTATGTCATATTCTCGCGCATGCGTCATGATGGTGCTTCATGAGTTCACGTCTTAGGCCTATACGGAAGATAAGCACTTGTTGAATAAAGTCGTTATTTTGCGCATTGTAGAACCACTGTAGTGAGATGGACTTTGTAACAACGTCTTTAGTACCTTTTATGGGTCTTGAGAGAGGAAATGTCATTGCTGCCAATGGAGGCCTTTCTGAGCCATCGGATTTCAACAAAAATATCTTCATTTATGTTCCGAAGATTAACAAAGTTCTTACAGGTGTCGAACAACATGAGGGTGAGTAATTAATGATAGAATTTTCATTTTTGGGTGAACTAACCCTTTAACCCTCTCGAGTCGGCGGTCGCGCCGGCGCAATCGGCTCTCTTTTTTTCTTATCAGTGCCAAAGAGACTTAAATAATCGTTTTTTTATCATTGAGGCAAGTGTTATACATCATTATAATCTGTTAAATTTCTATTTAGTTTGTGTACAGTTACAATAAAAACAAAATGTTTTGCTTTTTGCAAAATAAAGAAAACAAACATGATGCGCGATCTGCAGCCGCTCTCTCAAAGACGTTCATTCAGATAGTCTTCAGAAAAGGAACTCTAGCTTAGTGAATACTTGTCTCACAAACATGAGACATAAGTCTAAAGAAACGCTGAAATGTCAGGTTTTAAACAATGTAAACCAAATCGAAAACAAATATGCTGCGTTTATGTAATCTGGTTGGAAAGTGATAGATGTCAGTCACCCGCGAGCCAGTTCATTATCCCCTAAAACGGCCACGCCCATGGAGCATGCGCTCTTTCAGATTCAAATACTGATGATCCAGAGTCAACGCCCACACATCAACTCATACAAACACATCAAGTGAAGCGCTGTAACGTTACTTCAGCTACATCGTTTTGAGAAGCGTTGAGCAATAATCCTGGATTTATTCTCATGAAAAGCTGTTCATTTCTGAAAGCAGCAGTTTCAGGGCTGATTTTAAGGTAGGCTTTATTCTGTTAAGTTTATTCTGTTAGCATCTGTGAATATTAAACGCACAAAGACCGTTTAAATATGAATCCTGCTGCATGTCATACACGCAAGACTGTTTAGACAAGATTTATTTGGCCTGTTTTGGACAGATCATAATGTGTTTATTGTAAAAGAGCCTAGTGTCACATCAATAAAGCTTTTATTCACAAATGTCTGCTCAGATGCTATAAATATAGTACCAGTCAAACGTATTTTTCTTCATATTGATGTTTAAATATTATAGCCTAATGTTATTTTTTAAATTTAATATCAAAGTTTGTTTTATCGAGTTAATATCGAGTTTTGTTTTGTAGAAAGTTATTTTTTTGTTTTGTAGAACGAGAATTGCTTTCTTTAAAGTGAATTTCGTTTTGTATAAATTGTATCAATTTGAATTATTTATTATTTAATTTTTTAGCATGAGACTACTTTCAAAAACAAAAAATAGTACAAAAAATATAAGAAATGCTTTTTGTCTTGTTTCTAGTCTAAATATTTAAACATTCTTAAATCAAGATGCATTTACTAGATAAGTACAATATAATAATATATGTCCTGTTGCTCTCAGTCACACACCTGAATTAAGCTAATTCATTAGGCAGCTCATTATGCGGGATATTATGTTCTTTTGTTCTCTCAGGTGATACTCATCATGATTCATTAGATATCACGCCTCCTCGCTTACGGGCTTTGTGAAGAAAAATTTGTCTTACAAATTTTAAATCAGTGTATTGTTTTATGTGAATGTGTAGGCTCAATGATTCTCACATCAGTTTGAAGCAAAAACTCTTGGCAACAACACCCATTATTCAAAAGTCTTGTGGACACATATCTATTGTGTTTTGAGGCCTTAATTTTAACTCAAAAACCATGCATAAATATTTTTTGTCTCAAAAATACAAGCATGTGCATACACGTTGCGCTCATATTATGGTAGCCCAGTTTGTGCTGAATACAGTGCAATCACACATTTGCCATTAATGTGTTTATAAGCAACTGAAAAACCCCCCACAAATGTCAGATCATGTCAAAACTTCTAAAGGGCCCCAAAACAGCTCAGACTACTAGGAGTTAAATGTGTTAAAAAATATATATATGTTTATATATTTAACCCTAAAAGGGACGGTGCATCCTAGGGGATGCAAACATTTGAGATGCTGCGGGGAGAAGCAGGAAAAGTGTAAGTCTCATTTCTTGGTTTCATGTTGAAAGGGTGCTTGTTGCGAATATTTAGATCTGGTGACTTCATTCATACATTCTTTATTTAGCTCACGGGTAACTTAAAAAAAAAAACATGACCACCTGTAGTGGGAAATCTAGGGAAATAACTTAACTTGCATGATTAAAAAATGGTTGATAAGCGTCAGCTTGATACGTTTATGAATGAAATTTTATGAATGTCATTAAAAAAAAAAAATCATAATCTGTAAATATTAGTATCCCTGAGGATACGTCGCCCCTTTGGGGGTCTAAATACATTGGAAAAAGAAGGCATGTTTGGCAATCGATATAACATCTTAGCCCAATTTTTAAAGGTCCCATGGCATGGATTTTTTTATTTTACTTTATAATGTATTCTGAGGTGTAATTATACTGTTAGTATGATTTTTCCATCATAAAATGTCAATTTAGAAATAAAAGGCATTTTTTCTATACTGAGGTTTGCTCTCTGGCTGAATGCCCTGTTTTAAGGGGCGTGTCTGCTGTGAGACTTCAGTAAAAATGCCCAATGTTGTGATTGGCTGACATCTTTACATTTGAAATGAGTATTAGATCTTGTAGCGGAGGGGGCGTGGTTTAACAAGGTCTACGAGCCTGCCAGAGAGACGGATGGACCTGAGTTCACTTCTCATCAGTTCTCTCAGCACGTCTAAGTTCAGTGAACTGTAGTAGTTACTAGCATATACTTCAGGTTATTTGTTTATTTCTAGTTGGAGGGACTGTCACTCATGTCAGAAAGTTAGTCCATCCATCCATCCATCCATTCATCCATCCATCCATCCATCCATCTTCTTCCGCTTATCCGGGGCCGGGTCGCGGGGGCAGCAGTCTAAGCAGAGATGCCCAGACTTCCCTCTCCCTAGACACTTCCTCTAGCTCTTCCGGGGGGACACCGAGGCGTTCCAAGGCCAGCCGGGATACATAGTCCCTCCAGCGTGTCCTCGGTCTTCCCCGGGGTCTCCTCCCGATTGGACATGCCCGAAACACCTTCCCGGGAAGGCGTTCAGGAGGCATCCGGAACAGATGCCCGAGCCACCTCAGCTGTCCCCTCTCGATGTGGAGGAGCAGCGGCTCTACTCCGAGTTCCTCCCGAGTGACTGAGCTTCTCACCCTATCTCTAAGGGAGCGCCCAGCCACCCTGCGGAGAAAGCTCATTTCGGCCGCCTGTATCCGGGATCTTGTCCTTTCGGTCATGACCCAAAGCTCATGACCATAGGTGAGAGTAGGAAGTAAGAAAGTTAGTAACTTTAGTAAATTATGAATCAGCGCTGACTCGAGACGCGAACCGTTTAGTACGATTCAGTCCGATTTGGTGAACTGGTTTGACTGGTTCACTAAAAAGTTTAATCGTTTCAAAAGAACGATTTGTTCGCGAACCGGACATCGCTAGTGGACCAGAGACAGAGCGATTGCTAACAAAGTGATATTGTAACTACTGAGTTGTGAGAGCGCTGTCAGTGCTGTGAGTTTATTGTGTTTGTCTCTGAGAGTTCTGAATAAACACGAGTCCCAGTCACGCCGAAACCGTCTTCCTCCTTATTCTACCAACTTTGTAACACATGTAATGTACCATTACAGCTGTCGAGATGAACGAGTTATGAGTGTTTATTATAGCATTATTTTTATATATTTTCCTATCATATGAAAAGCGTCAGTGCATTGAGTACACAGCGCAAACAAAGACACAACAGCAGTAATCAAATGTAATCCAGTTTATTGTAGGGATAGCTGGCTAGCCTAGCCCGGATACCCTCACGCTTACCCCCCTCCTGCTTAATCTCGTGCTGCATTTGGTGCCTCCGCTGTGGGCCAGATGCAGTACTGGGGGTCGGTGATGTTGAAGGCCGACCGGTCAGTGCAGCCCGAGCTTCGGCGTAAGTGAGGTTCATCTCTAAAGATGTGGCTCTGCCGATGTTGAGCAGAAACTCACGACTGTATGCACATTTTAGAACAGATAGACGCGACGAGGACGTACAAAAACACTGACTCACAAGATAGAAAACACCGTTCTGTCGGAAGAGAGAGAAGCCTCAGCGTGTGCACGAATAATAAAGTTCTGTGTGAACTTGAATAATTAGTTACACATCAGAAATCACTGATCAAAGATCAGAAGGAACTGAAAAAAGTCTTCAGAGAAACTGCCAGCATTCACTCGTTCACAAGCCATGATCTCTCGAGGACAAACAAATATGGCGCTTGCATGGGCGTGCCAAATTCTCTGGGTGGAGGAAAGAGAGGTAACCGTTCCTGTTATGACGTCATAACAGGAAAATTCAAGATCAGCTCATCTGAGCTGTCATTTTCTCAAAGGCAGAGAAAGACAGCCAGAACTCGGTTTACACCGATTAAAATTTCTAGTCACTTGGGGACAATATGCAGGCTAGGGGAACTCATATTAATGTTGAAAAACCTCATAAAATGAAAATGTCATGCCATGGGACCTTTATATAATTCTGGCCTGGTTTCACAGACAGGGCTCAGATTAAGCAATGATTAAGTTAAATTAGGGCATCCAAATTCAAAATAATGGAGCGGGTGGCCACCTCCTCCTTAGACTGGAAGCACACGCAGGTTGCCAGATTGACGACACCAGCAGGAATGAGTGCACCTGACGATGGAAAGCAGCGAGAAGGCTGCTTTCACACTTGACGTCTTTTTTTAAGATGCCAGCATCTGTTTTACATTATAATCCCATTGAGTAAACCAGGTGTGGGCAATTAATGTTCCCAATGGGGCACATGATAAACTGGGGACCAGTTGACTTCAGTAAATAAATACTGAAGTTCATGCCTTGTTATAAACTCCATTTTTTAATGTTAGCTAACATATATACGGGTTAACAGCATATTTAAGATTTCTTGAAAGCTGCCCTACATGATCGTGAACACATTTGAGTAAAGGTGCACACTTTCTGTAAAAAAAAGAAAGAAAAAAAGAAAGTGTGGTTGTATTGCATGCACCTAATTACACCTATTTGCGTTTTATTTTTAATTAACCAATTACAGGGCTCAACGCTGAGGACTTTTTTCTATTGGCTGTGTTTTTATGTTTTAAACACTGTAAAAAACTTTTTGGGGAAAAAATTATCATTACATATTGGCCCAATAAATGACTTCCAAATATTTATCCCCATGCAAAAAGATTGTTCTAATCATAGCTTAACAGTCCCTCCAGAAAAACGTGATTATGCGATCGCATGATTTAATGCATAATCAGCCAAAGTCTGCATATTTATGCGGGGGCCGCATTTTTTCAAATACACCGCACTTTCGCCGCGTAAATTGCGGGGCTAGCATGATTTCATCATCCCCGCATTTTCGTTGCAAAAAAGTCATATATTAGCAGAAAGTTGAAAAATGTTTGTTTACTTCACACAAGAGCCGCCATTTCCCCTTGTTGCCATGGGAACGTTTTGAAGTGACATAATTACCCGACGCGAACGTCATCGAAAAGCTGCAAACCCCGTGGAGAAACCATAGATATCGGTGAAACCATGATGAAGCGCAAATTCCCATTTGCCAACAAAAATAACAGCAAAAGACTGCCCAAAGCAGTTGAAGCTTTGAAGCTTTATGAATCAGTGAGTCGATTCAGCGGTTTGAAGCATTATGAATCAGTGAGTCGATTCAGCGGTTTGAAGCATTATGAATCAATGAGTCGATTCAGTGGTTTGAAGCATTATGAATCAGTGAGTCAATTCAGCGGTCTGAAGCATTATGAATCAGTGAGTCGATTCAGCAGTTTGGATCGCCAAAGTCACGTATTTCAGCAGTTTGACACGCGATCCGAATCATGAGTCGACTCACTGATTCATAACGCTTCGAAGCTTCATGATGCAGTGTTTGCTTTCGCAAACTGGAAGTATAAGTGCTACTTTTCCCTCGTTGAGGTGAAAGGTAAGAATGTTTATGTAACGTGCAGCTTATGCCCAGGAAGAAAGAGTCTCTCCACGTCTGTGGCCAGTAATTCTAATCTAATGAAGCCTCACATCATCACAGCCACAACATTAGTGGCTAAAAACCCAGGTGATAACGTGAGCTCCACTACCAGAGGAGCAGTGATGCGCGGGTTGATCCAAAATGAGCGGGTGCCTGCGGTCACCCGCGGTTACGAGTCATCCAAAAATATTTTTAATGATATTCGGGTCACGGTCGGTCGGGTCGTCAATAAATCCTTATTTACCTTTTGAATGTTGAGCGTTATTAACTTTTGAATAAATGCTGACGCGGGACAAGATGCCCGATTTCCCAACACGTTGAACTGAGCAATGCCATTGTGCCATTTTAATAGGCTACTTTTAAACGCATATAGCTCAGTAAAGTCAGTTTTATGTATTTTCTGAGAGGGGGCGGGATTTTTGTTGGTAAAGTCGGGGGAGA
This sequence comes from Romanogobio albipinnatus, assembly GCA_023566225.1. Taxonomy (NCBI): domain Eukaryota; kingdom Metazoa; phylum Chordata; class Actinopteri; order Cypriniformes; family Gobionidae; genus Romanogobio; species Romanogobio albipinnatus. The sequence continues at coordinate 6,054,837 of CM042245.1, forward strand.
GACGCACACTTCGATTAGACTGGATAAACACATGCAGCATCTTAATTGTTAAGAAAATGAAACGAAATAAATGAATAAATCAAGCCTGTATCATACAGCATCATACAGAAAAAGAACAGTTTGCGCTCCTAAGGGCTTGCTGATGAATTCTTCAAGCCGGGTTGAAACATAAACATCGCGTTCATCAATAATATGCATCTAGAGCTGAAATAGAAAATGATGGGCCGCCTCAAGAACTGCCTGCTCTCGCCGCTGCACCTCTGAGCGCACCACGTCAGGGCCTGGAACATTTTCTCAATGGCCCAATGACGCTACGATGAGCATTTACTACGTGTAAAAAATGCGGGTCAGGAAGCGGGTCGGGTACAATATTTTCTTCTCTTTTTTTGCGGTCCGAGTTGCGGGCGGGTTAGTTGAAAACGTCGGTCGGGTGCGGGTTGTTTATACATTGACCCGCGCATCACTGCAGAGGAGTAGTAAAGTACTGATAATATTTACACAATATTTACACTATAGTAGGCCTACTGATAATATTTACACAATATTTACACTATAGTAGGCCTACTGATAATATTTACACAATATTTACACTATAGTACACCTACTGATAATATTTACACAATATTTACACTATAGTAGGCCTACTGATAATATTTACACAATATTTACACTATAGTAGGCCTACTGATAATATTTACAATAATGTATTGAATTTGATAGGTGTCTCTCACATTGTCCCACAGCAACATTACAATAGTGTACATTAATTAATGAATTAATGTTTTATAAGAATAATTTATTCTATTTAGTGTACAATTCATTCATTTAACATATTTAATATTGGGGGCATCCAAGTTATTTGACATATTTGAACATTTGAAGAAAAAAAAAAGTAACAGTAGTTACTTTCCCTGGTAATTAGTTACTTTTATAATGATGTAACTCAGTTACTATTTGTAAGAAGTAACTATAACTAATTTCTTTTTTAAAGTAACGTGCCCAACACTGGACAGTATTTGTGTGCTCAAGATGGCGCCGAGGATGGCCGCTACGTCGCAAGCTCCGCTGAATCATTGTAGTTTTTTGTTTGTTCTGTTTACAGTTTTTGTGTTTTTTTGTCTTGGATGTTGTCTGCCTTACTACGTACGACAGACAGACACTTTTGGACATTGGTTCGGCAATCGCACACCGAAAACCGGACTTTAAATTCTTTAAATTCATCAACGACGACACGCTGCTTACAAACATGGCAGCGGAACCTTTTGTCTGGGCGGCCCGACCGCGCAAACGCAGCCGGAGACGGGGAAGCAGAGCCGGCGTGCTCATCAGAGTAAGACGCCGCGCAAACCGACCCCCGCTTCCCAGTATTTTACTGGCTAATGTTCAGTCTCTGGACAATAAACTCTGCGAGCTGAGAGTGCGGATCTCTTTCCAACGAGAGACGAGGGACTGCTGCATTATCTGCCTTACAGAAACTTGGATGTCTGCTGAGATTCCAGATTCGGCCATCGAAACCACGGGGTTCTCCGTGCACCGAATGGACAGAGAAAAAGATCTCTCCGGGAAAAGCAAAGGCGGGGGTGTGTGTTTTATGATCAGCAGATCCTGGTGTGATCAGAGGAACGTACATTCTATCATGGTTCTGTGCCGACCATTCTGGCTACCGAGGGAATTCACAGCGGTCATCATCACAGCTGTGTATATTCCCCCACAAGCCGACACAGACCGGGCACTAAAGGAACTGTATAGGACAGTGACTGAGCAGGAAACCGCGCATCCTGAGGCTGCGTTTATTGTGACCGGGGACTTTAACAAAGCCAACTTCAAACGCATTGCACCCAAATACCACCAACATGTTAGCTTCAACACGCGAGGGAACCGCGTCTTCGATCACTGCTACTCCCCCTTCAAGGATGGTTACAAGTCCCTCCCACGCCCACCATTCGGCAAATCAGATCACGCTTCCATCCTCCTTTTGCCCGCTTATAGGCAGAGACTGAAACAGGAAGCACCCGCCCTCAGAACCATCCAGTGCTGGTCGGACCAATCAGATTCTATGCTACAGGACTGTTTTGATCACGCGGACTGGGAGATGTTCCGGTCGGCCTCTGATGACGACATCGAGGTCTACGCTGATAGCGTAACGTGTTTCATCAGGAAGTGCGTAGAAGACGTTGTTCCGACCAGAACAATTCGGCTGTACCCAAACCAGAAGCCGTGGCTAAATGGGGATGTTCGCGCGGACCTTCACCTTTAACTCCGGTAATGCGGAGGAGCATAAACAAGCAAGTTATGCCCTCCGGAAAACCATCAGAGCAGCAAAACGCCAGTACAGGGACAAGATTGAAGGACAGTTCAACACCACCGACTCCAGAAGCATGTGGCGGGGAATTAACACCATCACGGACTATAAAGGGAACACAAACTCCACCGTGAACACCGCTGCCTCTCTCCCGGACGAGCTAAACACCTTTTATGCTCACTTTGAGGGAACTAACACCGCCCTCGCGGAGAGAGAACTCGCGGCTGAAGATACAGAGGTTAGTTCACTCTCCGTATCTGTAGCGGATGTAAATCGATCCTTCCGGCGGGTGAACGTCCGTAAAGCAGCGGGTCCAGACGGCATTCCAGGCCGCGTGATCAGAGCGTGCGTGCACCAGCTGGCTGGAGTTTTCACAGACATTTTTAACCTGTCCCTCTCCCTGTCCGTGGTCCCCACATGCTTCAAAACGTCCACCATTGTTCCTGTACCTAAGCAGTCAAAAACCACCTGCTTAAATGACTGGCGTCCTGTTGCTCTGACCCCCATCATCAGCAAATGCTTTGAGAGACTAGTCAGAAACCACATCTGCTCTGTTCTCCCCCCCTCACTGGACCCACTGCAGTTTGCATACCGCACAAACCGCTCCACTGATGATGCCATTTCATCCACTATACACACTGCTCTCTCCCACCTGGAAAAGAGGAACACATATGTGAGAATGCTGTTTGTAGACTACAGCTCAGCATTCAACACCATTGTGCCCTCCATACTTGACATTAAACTCCGGGCTCTAGGCTTAAACAGCTTGCTATGCAGCTGGATCCTGGACTTCCTGTCAAACAGACGCCAGGTGGTCAGAATGGGCAGTAACATCTCATCATCACTGACTCTCAACACTGGAGCCCCTCAGGGCTGTGTTCTCAGCCCACTCCTGTACTCCTTGTACACACATGACTGTGTGGCAACCCACAGCTCCAACACCATCATCAAGTTTGCTGACGATACGACAGTGGTAGGTCTTATCACTGACAATGATGAAACGGCCTACAGAGAGGAGGTGCACACTCTGACACGGTGGTGTCAGGAGCACAACCTCTCCCTCAACGTCAGCAAGACCAAGGAGCTGGTGGTCGACTTCAGGAGGAATGAGAGAGAACACCGCCCCATTACCATCGATGGAGCACCGGTGGAGAGAGTCAGCAGCTTCAAGTTCCTTGGTGTCCACATCACAGAGGAACTCTCATGGTCCGTCCACACCGAGGCCGTTGTGAAGAAGGCTCATCAGCGCCTTTTCTTCCTGCGACGGCTGAGGAGGTTTGGAATGAACCGCCACATCCTCACACGCTTCTACACCTGCACCATAGAGAGTCTGCTGACTGGCTGCATCACCACCTGGTACGGTAACAGTACCGCCCGCAACCGCAAGGCCCTGCAAAGGGTAGTGCGTACGGCCAGCTGCATCATCGGAGGTGAGCTTCCCTCCCTCCAGGACATTTACGCCAGGCGGTGTGTGAAGAGAGCTCAGAGGATCATCAGAGACTCTAGCCACCCGAACCATGGGCTGCTCTCACTGCTGCCATCAGGCAGACGGTATCGCAGCATCAGAACACGCACCAGCCGACTCCAGAACAGCTTCTTCCCACAAGCAATCAGACTACTTAACTCTTGATCCATCAGTATCATAAAATACACACTGGACAGAATAGCACTCAGCACAACCCACTGTAGATACACACACATTATATACACATTTATTTATCATACAGCATCTATTGCACTTTGGATTTCAATTTGTGAACATATTGTATACTGTACATTGTATATTATTACTATAGCTTAATGTATACTGTTATTGTTTAATGTATGTTTAGTGTATATTGTTTAAAGTATATGTATATTGTAAGTATGTGTATATTGTTTAAAGCTGTGAGAACTACACTCGAATTGTGTAAATTATTTATTGTTTATTGTAGTGTATACTGTGCTGTGAGTACTTGTGTGCGCATCAGATGTGTAATCTGTTGTTGCTTAAATGTTGTACATGTCATGTCATGACTGCTATGTTTGCTTGGACTGCACCTAAGAATTTCACCTACTGTCGCACTTGTGCATATGTAGAGTGACAAATAAAGTGATTTGATTTGATTTGATTGATATTTATTTAAACGCATTTACTTGACAAACTTTATGAGGACGAAAGTGAAAGCGATCTGACTTCGGGGCTTGCGCGTGCCATCTGTGTGTGTGTGTGTGGCAGCGCGTAGGCTATAAGAACGGCAATTAACATACCTGTATAAACTGTGTAAAAAAAAAAATGCAGTTACTATAGTGATTCTGGGCATCTATAATTAAAGATAACTGCTCCTGCATCTCTCTGTGTGCCTGCAAACTGCACTTAAAGTTACTGACGGGGCGGAGTCACGTGACTAAAACCGAAATAACCGACATGGGAATAATATGTTTTAATTTCGGTTTCGATTATTTTTCGATTAATCGTATAGCCCTAGCTTCAAGTTTCCAGAGATCAGCGAAGGTTAAGTCGCTGAAGGAGATAATCTCCTTTTCGAGAGTACTCTCGTATTGCGTAGTGTTACGCTATGCTTTTATTATAACGTTTATCATACAGTTTTTTGGATGGATGCCGAGGTTTTCTAGGACAGGGATGTTTGCTCTCTGACTCGGACCCCTTTCGTTAGGCAGCTTTCCATGACTGGAATAAACTGAAAAAGTTTGTCGCCAACTGGTAGGGATGGGCGGATTGATCCTAGAGTATCGATACTTCCGATACTGGCATTGTATCGAAAGTATAATTTCTCACTTTGAAATATCGATTCTACCTGGGATTTATTTTATATGAATATGTTTATAATAGTAGTAGTAGGCCATATAGTATATAAGTTTACTTGAATATGAAAGTCAATGGGAACTATTTCTTCTTCCACTGTGTCTGTGCTTATCATGCATTCATGTCAGCAGTACAGCGGTAAGCGCCACAATCTCTCGAGTGCATTGCTGTGGTCATGACTTGACTTATTGCACTCCATTTAAACAACGATGAAGCTTCATGTGACATTTGTCAATTAACAATTCGCCATTGTGGCAATACCACAAAGTGACAAAGCATCTAAACGTTAAACACCCTAAAGAGCACAAAGTAGTACAGCTAAGCCGAGCAGAGAAGGTAACACAGTCACGACCCTCATGATCTTCTGGCTCGAGGCAGAGTTCTTTCAGAGACAGGCATTATCCAGGTACCAAGTGATGATTACATAAATTAAATTATTTGAATAAAATAGTCTAGTCACGTATATTTATATTATGCCATAGGCCTATACAATACAGATTGTTTCAGATATGAAGATTAAATACAGTATTTCATGAAGAATATACTGATTATAATAACTTACTGGACATTTTAATTTAAACAGTAGGCTTTTACATTTTTTCATTAGTCTATATATTTTTATATTAGGCTACTTGGTATCTTATTATATTCATAATTGTTATTTATTTACTTTTAAAATGTGTTTATTAAATAAATTATAGTTTAACCTGGGAAATATTTACTAACATAAATTATTTATGCTTGTAACACAGCTTTATGTATTATATTATAGATTATTCAGTGCAAATCACAGACTTTCTTTTTCTTTTTTCAAAAGCAAAAAGTTGATCAGAAACCGGTTCAAGAGGAAAATTTTCATCATGCTCTTGTTCCATCACAAAAACCTTTTTGGGGAAAAAATTTAGAAACATTATTTGACAATCATTGAAAATGGTTTGTGTGACGTTACATTTTTGTTATATAAATTGTTAAATGTTTATTTGATTAATAATGTTCAGTCCTTTTTAATAAATGTAACAAAAAAGGAGTAATGTCTATTGCTGTTTTTTTAATATTAATAACGATGGCTTTCAAAATGCATTATAAAATCACTCAAATTAAAATATTTAAAGTATCGGTATCGATATCGACGATACTGGTCTTGAAAGTACTTGGTATCGGATCGAAAAGAAAATAATTGGTATCGCCCATCCCTACCAACTGGAAACCCGGGTTGCTGAAATACAATTGGATAAAAGGACAGTGGGCGTGTTACACAGACCAAAACATAGACAGGGAACACACATTTTCACAGGAGAAAAATATAGCATTGTTTATCAGATAAACATGTATGTTAACTTAACTTAGCATGTTTCTTAAATATCTGCAAACACATTATGGTATTTTTATGCTTTAGTAGAGTCAAAAACCTGCATAGAGCCCCTTTAAAGGATTAGTTCACCCAAAAATGAAATTTCGCCTATTAGCCTAGGATGGCTTGAGGGAGAGTAAATCATGGGATAGTTTTCATTTCTGGGTGAACGAACCCTTTAAGTGTCCAACGTTCCACACTTTCATTTTTCAGTTAATTACATGCATCATCTGCATATTTAAAGTGCACTTTTTCTGTTTGTAACTTTCAGTAATGACACTATGAACACTGTAATAGTGCATCAATTTTGGGATGCACCAGTGGAGTTCACTTCATTCATTCATTCGTGAAATGAGCCGTTCTGAGACTTATATAAATTAATTTCTGGGACATCTGAATAAGGATCAATTGAGTGAGTTCAGCTTTGAGAATGAAACCAACCTGTTTGTTCCTCAGTTTCTTCATGTTTCAAACTGAATACTTCTTCAATCTTCAGGTCTTTACTGTCCTCTTTCTTTGTTTCTTCCTCAGTTTCTTTATGTTTCAAACTGAATACTTTTTCAATCTTCATGTCTTCACTCTCCTCTTTAATAAACGGCATCTTTATAATAGTGTGTCACGTGGATCTGAGTCACTTCACAAGGAGTTTTTCTGTGTGTTTGTCCTGTTTTAAAAAAGAAAGTCCAAACTAAATCTCTGAGAGCGCCTCAATCAACATGCATCAAACACTCAAATCTAGCACTACATATTAATAAAGGAACACAAATTATACAGACACTATATATTTTAGGCAGTTCTGATTCAGTCGACTCAAGTTTCTCTCATCTCTACTCGCCAGAGACTGAATTCATGATAAACTGTGAGACTCACCTTTTCTGTTACTCATGTGTTTTCATTCTGTTACTTTGCTCACACAACGCTAATAAATGTTAGATAAAGCAATGCAATGTTACATTTAATGGTAAATAATTCACTCTGCGTCACTTTAAAGCTGGTTTCTATAGGTTTAAACACTGTGAAGGCTTAAAACCCAAACCTTTCTTCAGCAGAATCACAACAGATGGAGGAGTGTGGCGCAGCCTAATGACATCACACCACCACACCAAAATAAAAGTCCTGGTCACAAAAACATCTTGCTGCAAGACTGTTAAAATGACAGAGCTTGGTTTCTCCCAAGGTTTTTTTCTCCATTATGATGTAGTTTTGGTTCTTTGCAACCGTCGACTATATCACTGATCAGCTCATTTCAATTATCATAATTAATCAAAGTCCTAATTAAGAGATAAAATGTTGAAAATATGATTTTAAATGTCCTCATTATTAGATAAAGTCTAAAATATGATTTTAAGTCATAATCGTGAGATAAAAAGTCTAAAATACGACATACTAAGTCATAATTATATGATTAAATGCTGAAAATATGATTGTAAAAGTCCTAATTTTGTAGATAAAAAGTCAAAAATACAGTCATTGTGAGATGAAAAGTTGAAATTATGACTTTAAAAATTCAGAGCTAAAAATTCTAAATGTAGGATTTAAAGTCAAAATTATGACTTAAAAAATGTAAATTATGCTTAAAAGTCCTAATTATGAGATAAAAGCTAAAATTAGATTTAATAAGGTCTAAATTATGACCCAAACACACACTAAGACATTAAAGGGTGTAGCGTCTGGAGTCTCTCTCTCATGGGATCAAAAGGATGAATCGTTTTGAGGAACATCAGAGATGCTCTTCTCTTCCACAGCTCTGCATATAAATTAAATCCCTGCTCCAATGGCTCCAACAAGTCTGAGTTAGATTGTACCACTGACTGGTTGATGACCAACCAGAGTGTGACCAGAAGATACCATGATGGTCCTGTGAGAGCTTCAATCAGATCCTAATCAGCCAGACCTCTAACTCACCCCTCAGTTGAGAATGGCCGGAGAATCACCTCAACACGCACATACACAAGCATTCCTCTTTATTTAGCCTTTATTTAAACTATCCCAGAAATTACAGATATGATGATTTCTTAAGTATATGCATGCTTCCTATATTGTATATGTTCATGCGAAGTAAAAGTCATCTTAAATGCTCCAAATGGCTCTGTAAAGAAGATATACTGCTTTTATGTGTTTAAACCATGGGCGTCGGAAACAAAAAAAAAGTGGGTGGGTCCTCAGAAATCTTTTGCTGGAGTAGATGCCAATTACATTAAGGTCAAATATACCGCTTTGCTTGCTAAACGTCTAGTTCGAAAAGACAAAATTACGGAAATCGCCAGATCATTTAGAGTGGCAGTAGTGTAGGGGTAAGACGCATGGCATAAAATTGACACAAATCGACCCGCGGTTCGAGTCCGCCTTTCGCCGAACTCAATCTTCTCCCTTTTCCCGTCACATATGAGATCGAAAAGGCATTTATTTTCAGTAAAAATGAAGAAAAAATTTGAAAAGTGGAAATAAAGCGTCTAACATGTGTTTAATAATAAGTGTTTATGGATTAGGGGTAGGTAAACAGACGTGCTGAATGTTAGAGATGATAAAAGTGAGTGGGTCCAATATCATTGATCGTAAAAAGTGGGTGGATCTTGTCCCACCCACATACAATGGTTCCGACGCCCATGGTTTAAACCAAGGCATGTTTGATGTCTAAAGGTTTCTCTTTCTTTGTCTTAGTCAATGGTGCAAAGTATATGATTATGAGATGTACCATTAATATGTTTAGTCCTTTTGGAGTGAAACTTTACTCATTCTGGCCTCCCGCAAGAACATTCCTTCGAGTAACAAAAAAATTCTCTCCCGCCTAAAATTCACACCAATGATTGGTCATCTCAGGGAAGATGGGCTTAGGTTAATGTACTTTAAAGGACAGTAACACAAGCACATCTTGGCTCAGTCAACTTGCAAGGACTCCGACGAGACAAACTTTATTTTCCTCCCGTCACGTCAGCGCAGCTCGCAGGGCTTCGGCCCCGAGCTCGCCCAGCCAAGCTGGTTGTTTCCTCTGAAGATCGACACGCTTCTAAACACCTTTAAATCACCCGCGGACCGACTAAGCTCCGGAAGGACCAAACGGAGAGAGAGCTTCAGCGCACAAACACTCTGAGAAATGCCAAAGCACGCATCTTGCTTTACACAACACAAAGAAACCATGCAAGTATCAATTCTATCGAAATTTAGATGAGTTTTAAGATTGTACCCCTGTTTAAGGTGATAATGGTCCTTGCTGGCTCTAGTGGTTACGTTTGGGACGATCATACCCTCCTTCCTTTCCTTTCTTCTCATCCTCCTTCTTTACTTTTCGTTATTCTGTATATACATAGATCCTTTATTTAGTCGCATGTAATCGTAGTATCAATCATTATTAAAACCATTGTATCCACGTTTTGATTGTCATTGTTGTTGCTCACAAAACACGAGTCCCTTTAATGTCAGATCTAAGCTACGAGCTCTTATAAGTATCATTGAATGCTTTAATTAATACCATAACTCGGAAAGTTTGTCCTTTGTGGCCAGAGGGATAAACTTCCAGAGAAAAATTGGGTAGAAGACCTTGTGAGAGTTGATAAGGATACTGCTTGTTTGTTAAACGGAACGGACCAGAGGAATTAATAATCCACTCCTTAGAGGTTATTCTGTGATTATTTAATATAGATATTTATCCGTATTAATGGCAATAAATTGTTGTTAACCATATATATTATATTTTGCATAAATACCTAGGTTAGGTATTCCCCCCTTTTGGGTGATTTTGGAGATTTGTGATTCGATTATAACCCGTTATGATTAATCATAAATCCCTAAATATTAATACCCATAATCCCCTATTGAGCTAAATTTAATTTAATAATATATGTAACCCTAAAAGGGGTCATGAACCTTTTTTCTTAAATTTTTGTACAACCCCAAATCAGTAAAAGTTGGGACAGTATGGAAAACGCAAAAAAAAAAAAAGAAGAAGTGATTTCTAAATTTACTTTGACTTGTATTTCATTGCAGACAATATGAACACAAAATATTTCATGTTTTGTCTGGTCAACTTCATGTCATTTGTAAATATGCATCCTTTCCTGTCATTCAGACCTGCAACACATTTAAAAAAAAAGTTGGGACAGGAGCAATTTAGGGCTAGTAATGAGGTAAAATGGTTAAATAATGATGTGATTTGAAACAGGTAATGTCAACAGGTGATTGTAATTATGATTTGGTACAAAAGCAGCATCCAAGAAAGGTCTAATCCTTTAGGAGCAAAGATGGGCCGAGGATCGCCAGTTTGCCAATAAATACGTGAGAAAATTATTGAAATGTTTAAAAACAATGTTCCTTAAAGAAAGATAGGAAGAGATTTGGATATTTCACATTCAACAGTGCATAACATAATTAAAAGATTCAAGGAATCTGGAGGAATTTCAGTGCGTAAAGGACAAGGGCGCAAGCCTAAGCTGAACAACCGTGATCTCCGATCCCTCAGACGGCACTGCATCAAGAATCGTCATTCATCTATAAGCGATATCACCACATGGGCTCAGGACTACTTTGGCAAACCTTTGTCAAGTACCACAATACGTAGTTACATCCACAAATGCCAGTTAAAACTGTACTGTGCCAAAAGGAAGCCCTATGTTAACAGTGTCCAGAAGCGCCGTCAACTTCTCTGGGCTCGGAGGCATCTGGGATGGACCATCACACAGTGGAAACGTGTACTGTGGTCAGATGAATCAGTATTTCAGGTATTTTTTGGGAGGAATGGACGCCGTGTGCTCCGGACCAAAGAAGAAAAGGATCATCCAGACTGTTACTAGCAACAAGTCCAAAAGCCAGGGTCTGTCATGGTATGGGGTTGTGTCAGTGCCCTTGGCAAAGGTAACTTGCACTTCTGTGAAGGCACCATTAATGCTGAAAAGTACATAGAGATTTTGGAGCATAATATGCTGCCTTCAAGAAGACATCTTTTCCAGGGACGTCCATGCATATTTCAACAAGACAATGCAAAACCACATTCTGCACACATTACAAAGTCCTGGCTGCGGAGGAAGAGGGTACGGGTACTTGACTGGCCTGCCTGCAGTCCCGACCTGTCTCCAATTGAGAATGTGTGGCGCATTTTGAAGCGCAAAATGCGACAACGAAGACCCCGTACTGTTGCCTAATCCTTTAGGAGCAAAGATGGGCCGAGGATCGCCAGTTTGCCAATAAATACGTGAGAAAATTATTGAAATGTTTAAAAACAATGTTCCTTAAAGAAAGATAGGAAGAGATCTGGATATTTCACATTCAACAGTGCATAACATAATTAAAAGATTCAAGGAATCTGGAGGAATTTCAGTGCGTAAAGGACAAGGGTGCAAGCCTAAGCTGAACAACAGTGATCTCCGATCCCTCAGGCGGCACTGCATCAAGAATCGTCATTCATCTATAAGCGATATCACCACATGGGCTCAGGACTACTTTGGCAAACCTTTGTCAAGTACCACAATACGTAGTTACATCCACAAATGCCAGTTAAAACTGTACTGTGCCAAAAGGAAGCCCTATGTTAACAGTGTCCAGAAGCGCCGTCAACTGCTCTGGGCTCGGAGGCATCTGGGATGGACCATCACACAGTGGAAACGTGTACTGTGGTCAGATGAATCAGTATTTGAGGTATTTTTTGGGAGGAATGGACGCCGTGTGCTCCGGACCAAAGAAGAAAAGGATCATCCAGACTGTTACTAGCAACAAGTCCAAAAGCCAGGGTCTGTCATGGTATGGGGTTGTGTCAGTGCCCTTGGCAAAGGTAACTTGCACTTCTGTGAAGGCACCATTAATGCTGAAAAGTACATAGAGATTTTGGAGCATAATATGCTGCCTTCAAGAAGACATCTTTTCCAGGGACGTCCATGCATATTTCAACAAGACAATGCAAAACCACATTCTGCACACATTACAAAGTCCTGGCTGCGGAGGAAGAGGGTACGGGTACTTGACTGGCCTGCCTGCAGTCCCGACCTGTCTCCAATAGAGAATGTGTGGCGCATTTTGAAGCACAAAATGCGACAACGAAGACCGCGCACTGTTGCCCACCTTAAGACTTGTTTGCAGGAAGAATGGGACAAAATTACACCTGAAACACTTCATCACTTGGTGTCTTCAGTCCCTAAACGTCTTTTAAGTGTTGTGAAAAGGAATGGCAACATTACAAAGTGGTAAATGCTTTACTGTCCCAACTTTTTTTTAAATGTGTTGCAGGTCTGAATGACAGGAAAGGATGCATATTTACAAATCACATGAAGTTGACCAGACAAAACATGAAATATTTTGTGTTCATATTGTCTGCAATGAAATACAAGTCAAAGTAAATTTAGAATTTTTTTAATTTTTTTTATTTGCGTTTTCCATACTGTCCCAACTTTTTCTGATTTGGGGTTGTATACTGTTGCCCGAGGTCAACTTATGACCACGAATGGACGTGCAATTTTCCTGTCTTTTCTTCCCAGTCAATATTGGTACGTTTAAAAGTGTTTACTCAGTTAAAGTTCATTAAATACTAAACTGTATGTGTTCTGAATTGATTATACATATGTATTTCATGTACTGTGAGTTTTATGAGGATTTAATGTGACTTTTGTCTGACGCACGTGGAGCTAACTAACTAGCGGTTTGTGCACAGTGTATCTCGGGGAAGAAGCTAACGCAGCATATATTTTCTCTGATCAAGTGTCCCACATATGTTTCAGAGCCAATAAATGGAGTTGTTTGATGGCACCCTGCTGTTCCTGGCGTGAGATTTATTATGTATAGAACCAAGTCTGTTACATAAAACTGGTGCCGTGACCTTCCTGGATACATCCGATCAGCCGCAGCCGATCACCAGGTGTTGTTTGCTTACGTGGAGCTGTTCCTTGGATTCAACGAGCCAGCCGCAGGTGTCAAGTGTCAAATTGTGGATTGCGTCCTGCCTTCCAGTGTCAGCTAATAAACTTTGCTCATTTCAGTTACAATTAGTTTCTTCTACACTCTTAAGACATTGACTTTTGAATCAGTCCTTTGAACCAATTTATTTTGGTATACAAGTGATCAGTATGGACAGTGAAATGTACATGTCGACACCAGTCTTGGGGAGGGGTATAGGTTTCGTCAGTCCAGGTAGTGCTGTGAGACGTAATGAAAATGATCAGATTAGAGATGTCAAATTGAACCTTTCACAAAAAAGGGGGGGGGGGGGGTAAACTCGTTTGCAGATAACTGAGCTACTTGAGAAGCTTGGTAGCCAAATTGGCGTTAGCATTCTGGACAGACTCTTAGATGATTGTAGTCCTTCTGCTTTGAGGCACCAGTCTAACCTAGAGACAGTTAAAAGTGAGTCAACTAGCACCACTCTTGACTTATCAAGATTGAATCTGATCGTACGATCTGACAATAGAGAACCTCCTATATTCCGTGGTGACGGAACGGATAAACATACTGTTCATGAGTGGATAGAGTTAATGGAGATATACTTACAGTGATGCGATTGTCCGAAAGCAGAGCATGCCAATGAGGTTCTAAACCACCTTTTGGGTAGAGCTAAAAATATCGTCAAAGTAGGGCTAAAAAGTAATTCCTCACCTGACATGGTCGTTACTCCTACGACCATTTGCTAAATGCTCCTACGTTATTTCAGTGAAAGCCCAGAGTCTTGTCTTCCACTGGCAGATTTCTACACTACACTGCCACGTGACAAAGAAAGCCCTGTCGACTATTGGGTCCGTCACAACAATGTAGCCGAAATCGCTAACAATCACTTGCAGAAACAGGGTAGTCAAATGAAGAACATTTCAAAAGAAGTTGTGATGATGTTTATTAGGAACTGCCCTAAACGTTCTAGTGTGTTCACGTACAAGCCTACCACCAAGGTCATCGGCAGTGCAAGAAGCCATCGATGAGCATCAAAGGGAGCTGAGAACAAAAAAAAACACACTCTTACTCTCTCCCTGGTCATTCGCTCCAAGTAGCACCTGCTGCGTCAACCACACAGGTCCCACCACTGTGAACAACACTGCAGTGAACGCAACAGCATGCATCCCTAGTACCCAGACCAATAAGCCAGAGATCACCACAGTTCTTTCACCCACGGCCTTGACTGACACGGGTACACTAGAGCGAGTGCTCAGCATGCTAGATAGGGTGCTCGACCGTACCAATGCACAGGTCGCTTCTAACAGACCACAATCGTCCTTATGGTCTTATCCATCCAAATGTCGAGTTTGTGGTGATAGAACCCCTTCCACATGGTCACACTGCATGTCTGAGAAAAGATGCCTGAGTTGTTTGCAAGTAGTTCACCAGTGCAGAGATTGCCCTAGGAAAAGTGCAGAGCCCGAGGGTCGCACTCAGCTTCAGGGAAACTGACACACCTGCACTTGGGAGGGGACAGGGTGGGTAAAGATGTTCAAACCCTCGAAAGACAATGCATCAAGCATATAAGAATCGACCTGCAAGTCAAAGACAAGTGATAATGTGGTTCTGTTTCAGAACTTGACCCAGTTAACATGGACAGACAGCCTTTTCTATACTGACGTTTTAGTCAATGACAAAGTTCTTCTAAAAGCCTTGTTGGACAGTGGCTTTCACCTTCAGCGAAGTTGCAGAATCCTGTTTATTGAATGCTGGATTGTCTCTACACCAGTGCTAAAGCAGGCCAATATTATGCTGGTTGGATGTGGTGGAGTGCAGGTTGCGCCAAAGTGTACTTACCAGCTTAAGATGAAAATGTACGAGTATGAAGTCAGTGTACCCACGCTGGTTGTTGCAGGACAACAGGATGAGTTGATATAGGGTACCAACGTCCTTAAATTCATTGTGAGCCAGTTTAAGCAGGACCCTTCATACTGGCATGTTGTGAATGGGCCTGAATCGACGGAAGATGCTGAAGCTAAACAGTTCCTTAACATACTTTATGGTCTTAACAGAAGGATGTCATTGTGGGACGTGTGGTGGTTTCCATGACCGCTGATAGGTGGGTGCCAGTTAGGATGATAGGAGGAAAAATTCAAAGGTAGTCAGCGTTTCTCCTTGTGTGGCTTTGGAAGACCTGGAAGTGAATGCAGAGCAACCATTCGAGACTGTTAAAGCTCAGAGTCAAACCATGCAAGATGAACCATCCAACTCAGATTTCCATGATATCTTGCAGAAGATCGGACTGAGTGACTTGGACATCGACTCTTGTGAAGTGTCACCTCAATGGAAAGGCCAGTTATTGCGTTTGGTCCAGAAGTATGAACACATTTTCTCAAAGCACAAGCTAGACTGGGTGAGAGCAAAGGACTTTGTGCATCGCATCCATCTGTCTGACAACCGACCTTTCCAGCTACCTTACCGTCGTGTCCCACCAGGGCACTATCAGAAGTTAAGACAAGTACTGTCAGAGATGGAAGAGCATGACATAATTGGTAAATCCAACAGTGAGTGGGCCTCTTCCTTGGTTCTTGTGTGAAAGAAGAGTGGTGACCTCTGTATCTGCGTTGATTACCGCTGGCTGAATTCACACATCAAGCCGATTGTCTTGCTGCCTTGGGAGGGAATGCGTTTTTCAGCACAATGGACCTCACGTCTGGGTTCTCCACACCTCTAGGGCTCTACGAGTTCAATGATCTTCAATGAGTTCACCATCAACATTGCGTGCAGCAGCAACCACAGCCTCCCAGACACTGTTCAGAGAGGTGTACTGTTTTCCCTCCTTGTAAATCGCACATTTGATGATGGACCACAGGTTCTCAATGGGGTTCAGATCAGGTGAACAAGGAGGCCATATCATTAGATTTTCTTCTTTTATACCCTTTCTTGCCAGCCACGCTGTGGAGTACTTGGACGCGTGTGATGGAGCATTGTCCTGCATGAAAATCATGTTTTTCTTGAAGGATGCAGACTTCTTCCTGTACCACTGCTTGAAGAAGGTGTCTTCCAGAAACTGGCAGTAGGACTGGGAGTTGAGCTTGACTCCATCCTCAACCCGAAAAGGCCCCACAAGCTCATCTTTGATGATACCAGCCCAAACCAGTACTCCACCTCCACCTTGCTGGCGTCTGAGTCGGACTGGAGCTCTCTGCCCTTTACCAATCCAGCCACGGGCCCATCCATCTGGCCCATCAAGACTCACTCTCATTTCATCAGTCCATAAAACCTTAGAAAAATCAGTCTTGAGATATTTCTTGGCCCAGTCTTGACGTTTCAGCTTGTGTGTCTTGTTCAGTGGTGGTCGACTTTCTGCCTTTCTTACCTTGGCCATGTCTCTGAGTATTGCACACCTTGTGCTTTTGGGCACTCCAGTGATGTTGCAGCTCTGAAATATGGCCAAACTGGTGGCAAGTGGCATCTTGGCAGCTGCACGCTTGACTTTTCTCAGTTCACGGGCAGTTATTTTGCGCCTTGGTTTTTCCACACGCTTCTTGCGACCCTGTTGACTATTTTGAATGAAACGCTTGATTGTTCGATGATCACGCTTCAGAAGCTTGGCTATTTTAAGACTGCTGCATCCCTCTGCAATATATCTCACTATTTTTGACTTTTCTGAGCCTGTCAAGTCCTTCTTTTGACCCATTTTGCCAAAGGAAAGGAAGTTGCCTAATAATTATGCACACCTGATATAGGGTGTTGATGTCATTAGACCACACCCCTTCTCATTACAGAGATGCACATCACCTAATATGCTTAATTGGTAGTAGGCTTTCCAGCCTATACAGCTTGGAGTAAGACAACATGCATAACGAGGATGATGTGGTCAAAATACTCATTTGCCTAATAATTCTGCACTCCCTGTATATGTTGCACGCAGATACTGTGATTTTCGTCAGTGATCATATCCCCAGTGTTATTTAGTCACCTAGTGTTGGACTAGTTTTGTGAAGTTTAGAGGGGTGAATGTAGCAAGTTGGGAAGGGAAATATTAATTTTATTGTATTTTATATAATGAACTTCCCAAAACTATTTTAATTATACTTTTATAATTCATTTAATATTATTTTGCGTAGGAACTATCAGTTAAGGTATTTGTTCAGTGGGACTTGAGTTTTTACTTTGTAAGTACCAAAAACTGTGTTGAGACATTTCTCCAGAGTGTTTACATTTTTTCCAGAGTATTAAGTAAGTGCATTAAATATTTGTATACAAAATAACAGACGAGGCTTTACTTTAAGATTCACATTTTACTGTAGTTGTACACTAAACTGTGTTAGAGACTCTGGGAAGTATTTTCTAAAACAAAAACACAGAGGAAAAAGAACACAAACTCAACTAGACAGCATGTGGAAAACAACACAATAGAAAAAGAAAACACCTCAAAATTGTGTTCTGTGTATGTTACCTCCACTATCGTTAACATGCCTTACCTATAGCGTTGATAACATGAAATGAAGAAAAGTATCAACACTACAGTAACGTCAAGAACCTCAAACCGTGCTAAAGGCACTTAAATCTGTCTTAACACAACAGTGTTTTAGCGACATCTTGTGGACAACACAATACACTGCCTTACATTTACATTGTATCTATTTTTATCACTTGAATTCTTTTAAACATAACAGGACAGCACAGTGGCTCAGTGGGTAGCACTATCACCTCACAGCAAAAAAGGTCCCTGGTTCGAGTCCCGGCTGAGCCAGGAGTTAGCAGGTTCTCCGTGTGTCAGTGTGGTTTCCTCCAGGTACTCCAGTTCCCACCACAGTTCAAAGACATGCAGCTGAGGTACATTAGTGTCTGTATGTGAGCCCAGTGATGGACTGGCCATCCGTTCAGTGAGTTTTGAACATTCAGAAATAACGGTTTCATAACATTTCCAAAGTTATAGAGTGGAATGTTCCTCTAATGTTCACACAAACCAAGAAAAAAAGAAAAAAAACATTCTTATATATATATAAAAAAAAAAAACTGGATGTTTTCATTCTTAGAACATATTTTTGTTAGCTGGGAGGCTTCTCTCCAGTGTGAACTCTCATGTGGAATTGAAGGTGTCCTTGTTGTTTGAAACACTTCCCACACTGTTGGCAGGTGTAATTCTCTCCAGTGTGAATTCTCATGTGATTGTTCAGGCTTACTTTTTGAGTGAAACACTTCCCACACTGTTGGCAGGTGTAAGGCTTCTCTCCAGTGTGAACTCTCATGTGGACTTTGAGCTTTGCATGCTGATCAAAACTTTTCCCACACTGTTGGCAGGTGTAAGGCTTCTCTCCCGTGTGAATTATCATGTGATTGTTCAGGCTTTCTTTATGTCTGAAACTCTTTCCACACTGTTGGCAGGTGAAAGGCTTCTCTCCAGTGTGAACTCTCATGTGCCTGTTCAGGCTTCTTTTTTCGTTGAAACTCTTTCCACACAGTTGGCAGGTGAAAGGCTTCTCTCCAGTGTGAATTCTCATGTGGAATTTAAGGTGTCCTTGTTGTTTGAAACACTTTCCACACTGTTGGCATGTGAAAGGCTTCTCTCCAGTGTGAATTCTCATGTGATTGTTCAGGCTTACTTTTTGAGTGAAACTCTTTCCACACTGTTGGCAAGTGAAAGGCTTCTCTCCAGTGTGAACTCTCATGTGGACTTCAAGCTTTGCATGCTGATCGAAACTTTTTCCACACTGTTGGCAGGTGTAAGGCTTCTCTCCGGTGTGAACTCGCATGTGCTTATAAAGGCTTCCTTTATGTCTGAAACTCTTTCCACACTGTTGGCAAGTGAAAGGCTTCTCTCCAGTGTGAACTCTCATGTGGACTTCAAGCTTTGTATGCTGATCAAAACTTTTTCCACACTGTTGGCAGGTGTAAGGCTTCTCTCCAGTGTGAATTATCATGTGATTGTTCAGGCTTCCTTTATGTCTGAAACTCTTTCCACACTGTTGGCAGGTGTAAGGCTTCTCTCCAGTGTGAATTCTTATGTGGACTTTAAGGTGTCCCTTTTCAGCAAAGCTCTTTCCACACTGTTGGCAAGTAAAAGGGCTCTCTCCCGTGTGAATTCTCATGTGGACTTTAAGGCTTGCTTGTTGTTTGAAACACTTCCCACATTGTTGGCATGTGAAAGGCTTCTCTCCAGTGTGAATTCTCATGTGATTGTTCAGGCTTATTTTTTGAATGAAACTCTTTCCACACTGTTTGCAGATGTAAGGTTTCTCTCCAGTGTGAATACTCATGTGGGCTTTAAAGTTTCTCTTACCAGCAAAGCTCTTTCCACATGGTTGGCAAGTGAAAGGGCTCACTCCCATGTGAATTCTCATGTGGACTTTAAGGTTGACATAATGCCTGAAACTCTTCCCACATTGTTGACATGTGAACGGCTTCTCTCCAGTGTGAATACTCATGTGAAATTTAAGTTGTCCTTGTTGTTTGAAACACTTCCCACATTGTTGGCATGTGTAAGGCTTCTCTCCAGTGTGAACTCTCATGTGGACTTCAAGCTTTGCATTCTGATTGAAACTTATTCCACACTGTTGGCTGGTGAAATAACTTTCAGTTCCTTCCTTTTGAGCCCTTTTTCCTGAAGTCTTTTCAGTCTGTGAGCAAGACTGATCCCAATGCCTCTTATATTGATCTTTCTCTTCCATTTCATTCAGATTTTGACCCTCCTCTTTCAATGCCATCAGGTCTAAGGTGAAAAAAAAACAAAAAACCACAAACAAAATCCAGTTTAGTGCCACAAAGTAAGACATCAAAACATTTAGACACGTAAAACATTAAGGGCCAGATTTACTAGCAGCTTGCACCAGCGTAAATCCTCTTGTGGCGTTAAAACTACTGTCAGGATTTACTAAAGGCACGCAGTGATAAATTAGCGCTGAAAAGGTGTGAACAGGGTTATTTTTGCGGCTGACCTTATTGCATATGCATTTGTAGGAGTTTCCCTTTTTAGGCGCAAAATTCATGGGAGGAGTATATTTAACTGAATCATGCAAGGTGATTTACAAAGGTTTGCGCTCAATATACTGGTGTTTGCTCCATTATTTACAGCCCTCCCAAAACACGTGTCTTAAACCAGATGCTAATAGCAAGATTGTGTTGGTCATTATGGAAATGATCCGGCTGCGTCAGTGTGCTTTAATTTGCGCATTGTCAGTAGATCATGCGCATAACTGTCCACTCCCATCAGCGCTTTATGGAACTGCGCACTCACACTAATTTGCCCTGTTTATTAAATCTGGACCTAAAACTAATATCATGTATGCTAGATCCTAATATACTCCTGGAGTGCCAAACTCCTGGTTTACTGGTTGCATTCGCACTGCCAATATGAACTCTGAAGTGACGTAAGCTGTCACAAAAGTCCTGCCTCTCTGGTTGTTGGGACGAAAGCCGTGACAGAATGGCAGCGATTCCTAATGACAAACCTTGTATCTCACAAAGGAGCTTCAGAAGCATTAAAGGACCCGGCCTGGACTATTTATGTAATGTTTTGTTTATGTCTATGTGGCATTCGTTCGTTTTTGTTATTTTACTTTTGTTTATTTTGTAATTATTAAAGTTGTGAAATGCCTGCCGGTCCCTGTGTCTTTCTTCCCTTATCCACATACCATGTTACATAGGTGGATCGTGGAGCTGAGGAGGTCAGGCTGCACAAAGGAGTGGTGACTGCGAGTGGCTACCTGAGGCGATTGTGCTGGAGCGATTGAACAACAGGTGGGACAGAGAGCTCGCTGCTATGCTCCTGGGTCGAGGTGGAGAGGCTGCCGTCTGTGAGGGAGGGGAGGAGTTTGGGGTTCCCACAGGGTCTTAAAAAGTCTTAAATTCGCTGAAGTATTGAGTTCTAGGTCTTAAACAATTTTAAACAGGTCTTAATTTTCCTACGTCCATGATGTAACGCTACCTTTATTGCTCACTGAAATGCCCCCGAATCGCTTTTGTGTGTGTGTGTTTATTCCGGACAGTGAGTCGAAGTCACGTGGTTTCAGCAGTTTTGGCGGTTTGACACGTGATCCGAATCATGATTCGACTCGCTGATAGCACACCACTGAACCAGCCTTATTTTGTAATATCAAACAAGATCCATTTTGTTTGTTTTATTGTCATGTGTGACTAATGTGCATCTAACAATATGGTAAATATATTAAAAAATATATATATACAGTATATATATATATTTATGAAGAAGTGCAAGTTTACTAATACTTTGTTCAATTTGAATAAATTAATGGGGGACTCGCTGCCCACTGCCCTCAACCGGAGGAGCCATCGTCATCCGTCAGAAGGCAGAGAAGGATCGAGTCGTCCACCAAAGAGCGTCCAGTACCATGTCATGGCACCATGAGTAGAGTCTCTAGGCTGGTTGAGGACTGAGCGGCAGTGTGTCTGGGAACTGGACCAAGAATTTTTCCCTTTTCCTCTATCTACTGTCTTGTCTCTGTTGCTCCTCATGCTTCTATCTCCTTTTCTCTGGCCTCTTCTTTCCTAACCCCTAGATGCCCTGGAGGGGAGGGGGGTAGCACGCCGTCTTGTAGGTATGTGGCAAGCAGGGTGGGGCCAAGAGCCGTGAGAGAACGGCACCAGTCTCAAGTGTCTCACGATGGAGCTACGGAAGCATAAAAGGAGGAGTAAAAACAGTGAAGGATGAGAGAGGACCAGGCCTGGGGGGTATTCCATAAAACAGGTGTGGCGTGGTTGGCGAGCGAGAGACGTGGGAGGAGCGAGAGAAACCGGTGCGTGATTAAGAATGAGAGTCACCTCTCGAATCCTCTCATGAGGAAGCCCGGAGGCATTTAAGGACGAGCGACACCAGTGAAGGACGAGAGAGGACCAGGCCTGGACTTTACGCTGGTTTGTTTACGTTTTGTTATGTGTGTATGTCGTCTGTGAGGGCTTTTACTTTCCTTTTGTTTATTATTTATTAAAGTGTATTTATTAAAACGTTCACCAGTTCCCGCCTCCTCTTTCCCTGAACAACAAACTATATTACATGCCGAATATGGTTATGGTGCCGAAAACCCGGGAATAAGGAGAGACATGCTGCTGGAGAGCCCTCGCTGCTGAGGGGGATCGCAGTGCTAAGGAGTTCAGGCAGCGCAGATGAAAGAATATCACAAGTGGCTGCCCGAGGGGGTGGTGCTGTAGCGAGAGAACTTTCTGCCGTGCCCCTGGGTCGAGGTGTGGTGGCTGCCATCCTTGAGGGAGCAGATGAGTCGCCGGCGTTCGCTGTGGGCCGGAGCCTGCTGCTGTCTGCCATTTTGGGGAGGAGCAGGGAGCGTGGGACTGCCTGCTGCCCTCAACAGGAGGAGCCGGCCGCCAGGGGGCGGAGGAGTACCGAGCCATTCCCCGAGCGTCCAATACCATCGCATGCACCAAGAGGAAGAGCCTCTCGGCAGGCTGAGGACTGAGCAGCAGTGTGTCAGAGAACCGGACCTAATTTTTTTTCTTCTCTCCACTCTCTCGTCCTGTCGCTGTCTGTCTCCATCTGTCCATACCCCCAGATGCGGGAGATGAGCAGAATGACCTGTAAGGCACACCGGTCTCGAGTCTTCTCATGAGGGAGCCCGGAGGCATACAAGTACGAGCGACACCAGTGAAGGACAAGAGAGGACCAGGCCTGGGACCCTTGGAGCTAAGTAAGGTCTCGACAACACCTGCTGACAGGCCAGCCTCTAGGTACCGGGCCCCCTCAGGGGCCAGACCCAGAGGTTCCACAACTCTGGCCAGGGGTGGAAAATGGTGCCCCCTGCCTGAGACAGCAGATCCCTCCTTAGGGGGACCTGCCACGGGAGACCGTCAAGCAGTGTCACAATGTTGGAGAACCAAACCCGGGTCGGCCAGCGGGGTGCTACTAGAAGTAGGCTGATCCTCTCGCGACGGACCCGCTCCAAGACTACCGGAAGCAGAGTGATCGGGGGAAATGCATATAGACGCAGCCTCGGCCACGTCTGCATCATGGCATCCAACCCCAGAGGGGCAGGATGCCTGAGGGAAAACCACAGTGGACAGTGGGACGTCTCTCGAAACATGAACAGATCCAATTTCCTGTTGGCCAAACCTCTCGCACATGGCCTCCACCACCTCTGGGTAGGATAGGCCCATATTGATAGGATAGCATCTTGCAGTTGATGGAGATTTGTGGGATGCACCTCCAGGGCACGAAGCTCCCGTTCCACCATATCCCAAAGATGCTCTATTGGGTTGAGATCTGGTGACTGTGGGGGCCATTTTAGTACAGTGAACTCATTGTCATGTTCAAGAAACCAATTTGAAATGATTTGAGCTTTGTGACATGGAGCATTATCCTGCTGGAAGTAGCCATCAGAGGATGGGTACATGGTGGTCATAAAGGGATGGACATGGTCAGAAACAATGCTCAGGTAGGCCGTGGCATTTAAACGAACCCCAATTGGCACTAAGGGGCCTAAAGTGTGCCAAGAAAATATCCCCCACACCATTACACCACCACCACCAGCCTGCACAGTGGTAACAAGGCATGATGGATCCATGTTCTCATTCTGTTTACGCCAAATTCTGACTCTACCATCTGAATGTCTCAACAGAAATCCAGACTCATCAGACCAGGCAACATTTTTCCAGTCTTCAACTGTCCAATTTTGGTGAGCTTGTGCAAATTGTAGCCTCTTTTTCATATTTGTAGTGGAGATAAGTGGTGCCCGGTGGGGTCTTCTTCTGTTGTAGCCCATCCGCCTCAAGGTTGTGCGTGTTGTGGCTTCACAAATGCTTTGCTGCATACCTCGGTTGTAACGAGTGGTTATTTCAGTCAAAGTTGCTCTTCTATCAGCTTGAATCAGTCGGCCCATTCTCCTCTGACCTCTAGCATCAACAAGGCATTTTGGCCCACAGGACTGCCGCATACTGGATGTTTTTCCCTTTTCACATTCTTTTCATTCTTTGTAAACCATAGAAATGGTTGTGCGTGAAAATCCCAGTAACTGAGCAGATTGTGAAATACTCAGACCGGCCACAGGCACCAACAACCATGCCACGCTCAAAATTGCTTAAATCACCTTTCTTTCCCATTCTGACATTCAGTTTGGAGTTCAGGAGATTGTCTTGACCAGGACCACACCCCTAAATGCATTGAAGCAACTGACATGTGATTGGTTGATTAGATAATTGCATTAATGAGAAATTGAACAGGCGTTCCTAATAATCCTTTAGGTGAGTGTATATTTAATTTATTATTTATGCAGTTCTGAAAGGTGTTTGAAATCTATTACATTTCTGTATATGTCTAACAGGGAAGGCCACAGGTAAATATAACATTTATTATAATGGGTTTATGTAAAGATTGTTTTCACTTAAATTAAAAGTTGTTTTTTTAAAGCCTAATAAATGTTGAGATTGGGAGCTTTCAGTTATACTGTAATGTAACGTCATTAATGTTTCATAGAGACATTAGTATCAGTGATACTGGCCTTCATTCATAAAAAGATGGCATTACAACACATATTTAAAATATGCTGTCTTTAAATTGTTTCTACATTAAGTTGGAGAACTGAAATTATTACAATATCAAAATATTAAAAACTCCAAAATATTAAAAACTTGCGATTAGTTAATTAGTTTTTTTTTATCGATTCCCAGCACTAAGTTATTATATTTATAAAAAAGAATTTCTGTAGAGCTGGACATTTGAATAAGGATCAAATGACTTAGTTCAGCTTTGAGAATTAAACCAACCTGTTTGTGTCTCAGTATCTTCATGTTTCACTCTCAAGGTTTCTTCAATCTTCTCGTCTACATTCTCCTCTTCCTTTGATTCTTCCTCAGTTTCTTCATCTTTCAAACTGAATACTTCTTCAATCTTCATGTCTTCAGTCTCCTCTTTAATAAACGCCATCTTTATAATAGTGTGTCACGTGGATCTGAGTCACTTCCCCAGGAGTTTTTCTGTGTGTTTGTCCTGTTTAATAATAAAAAGTCCAAACTAAATCTCTGAGAGCGTCTCAATCAACATGCATCAAACACTCAAATCTAGCACTACATATTAATAAAGGAACACAAATTACACAGACACTATATATTTTAGGCAGTTCTGATTCAGTTGACTCAAGTTTCTCTCATCTCTACTCGCCAGAGACTGAATTCATGATAAACTGTGAGACTCACCTTTTCTTTTACTCATGTGTTTTCATTCTGTTACTTTGCGCACACAACGCTAATAAATGTTAGATAAAGCAATGCAATGTTACATTTAATAATAAATCATTCACTCTGCGTTCATTGTAAAACTTTAAAGCTGATTTAATGGTTTCTACCGGCTACTGCTTAAAACACAAACCTTTCTTCAGCAGAATCACAACAGATGCAGCAGCGGCGCAGCCTTATGACATCACACCACCACACCAAAATAAAAGTCATAAAAACATCTTGCTGCAAGACTAAGATGTTTTGTGCCCTGTTTTTTTTTCAGACCTTTCTGGTCTGTATAATAGTAAATCACCTGATGTGTCCAAACACCGCCAGCCTTTAAGATCCTGTTTGTGACTGGTTTCCAGTGGTGTAAAACACTTAAGTGATGTTTCTTGAGTGCTGTAATTAAGTATAATTTCAGTCGTGTTACTGGCATGGGCAAAACATCCATAGAACTGCATTACAGGAAGAAAAACTAAAATATGTAAATAAAATGCAAGTTTTGGGCACTTGCTGCAGTATTTCAGCCTCTGAAGACAGCGTTAAATGTTAAATGAACAGTGATATTAAAAGACCAAATTACAGTATCCTTATTGATGATGAATATTATATATAGGCGAGATGAGCCCAGAATATGAGCACAATGTGTTAAATGATTTCTTATAATGGTTTTCTATGGAAAAACACCAATATAATGTTATGGATATGTGTTGATTTTTCACAGGTGCTTTACCTGTATTTTCAATAATTAACTGCTTTTAGTTGTGTAAACTTAACAGATAATGCCCTGACAGAACTTTTTCAGATTTCTTTTTGTTTTACCATGTAATTGATCAACAATTTTAGGTACTTGCTAATAACAATATAATAAATTAATAATAATTATTGAACAATTACAACGAGCAGACTGCATGCCCGTTGTACGTGACTCCCCAGCCGGTGGCAGAGGCATCCGTAAATACCACAGCATGCCTGGACACCTTTTCTAGGGGAACTCCTGCCCGTATCATGCCCATCCACAGTTTGGGGCCGACTATGGCAAAAGCCCTGTCTCGCTTTCTTTTAAAATGCGATCTAGAAACCTTCAGTAGCTTTTGATTTGATGACATTAAACATCTAGAAGATATGTTAATAGTCAGCATCTCAGAAAGATAGGAGGGTGCCAGCCCAGTCTTCCCCACGTGAGCTGGAACTTCATTAAAAATAAAGTTTAACCACTCATTCCTAAAATTATAATGCGAAGGAAGCTTAGGCAGGGACTGTGTTCTTCCACAACCAGGCACAGCACAATGTATTACTCTCTTCAGTGGAAGCGTCGATAAGAGCATGGTTGTGTGCAAGCTATGCAACAAGGAATTTGCGTATCACCGCAGCACATCGAGCCTCAAATATCACCTCAACGCAAAACACATAGGAGTTAGCGTGGACGTTACCCCGACTCCGAGTAAAGTTAAAAGGACCCACACTCCACCAGATGACTGGTTTCAGGACCAGGGTAACTAAGTCTCTGGTCTGCTGGACTGAAATAAATAAATGATATTTTGTTGATTAAGCTTATGTATTCAGTCATTATTCAATGGTATACTAAAAATCCATGTGAAAACATTACTACTCACTGTTCTCAGGTCAAATATTTATATGCAGTTAAAATGCGATTAATTTCGATTAATTAATTACAAAGCCTCTAATTAATTAGATAAATTTTTTTAATCGAGTCCCGGCCCTAATATATATATATATATATATAGTGAGGAAAATAAGTATTTGAACACCATGCTATTTTGCAAGTTCTCCCACTTGAAAATCATGGAGGGGTCTGAAATTGTCATCGTAGGTGCATGTCCACTTTGAGAGACATAATCTAAATAAAAAAAATCCATAAATCACAATATATGATTTTTTAACTATTTATTTGTATGATACAGCTGCAAATAAGTATTTGAACACCTGTCTATCAGCTAGAATTCTGACCCTCAAAGACCTGTTAGTCTGCCTTTAAAATGCCCACCTCCACTCCATTTATTATCCTAAATTAGATGCGCCTGTTTGAGGTCGTTAGCTGCATAAAGACACCTGTCCACCCCATACAATCAGTAAGAATCCAACTACTAACATGGCCAAGACCAAAGAGCTGTCCAAAGAGACTAGAGACAAAATTGTACACCTCCACAAGGCTGGAAAGGGCTACGGGGAAATTGCCAAGCAGCTTGGTGAAAAAAGGTCCACTGTTGGAGCAATCATTAGAAAATGAAAGAAGACATGACTGTCAGTCTCCCTCGGACTGGGGCTCCATGCAAGATCTCACCTCGTGGGGTCTCAATGATCCTAAGAAAGGTGAGAAATCAGCCCAGAACTACACGGGAGGAGCTGGTCAATGACCTGAAAAGAGCTGGGACCACCATTTCCAAGGTTACTGTTGGTAATACACTAAGACGTCATGGTTTGAAATCATGCATGGCACGGAAGGTTCCCATGCTTAAACCAGCACATGTCAAGGCCCGTCTTAAGTTTGCCAATGACCATTTGGATGGTCCAGAGGAGTCATGGGAGAAAGTCATGTGGTCAGATGAGACCAAAATAGAACTTTTTGGTCCTAATTCCACTAAACGTGTTTGGAGGAAGAAGAATGATGAGTACCATCCCAAGAACACCATCCCTACTGTGAAGCATGGGGGTGGTAGCATCATGCTTTGGGGGTGTTTTTCTGCACATGGGACAGGGCGACTGCACTCTATTAAGGAGAGGATGACCGGGGCCATGTATTGCACGATTTTGGGGAACAACCTCCTTCCCTCAGTTAGAGCATTGAAGATGGGTCGAGGCTGGGTCTTCCAACATGACAATGACCCGAAGCACACAGCCAGGATTACCAAGGAGTGGCTCTGTAAGAAGCATATCAAGGTTCTGGCGTGGCCTAGCCAGTCTCCAGACCTAAACCCAATAGAGAATCTTTGGAGGGAGCTCAAACTCCGTGTTTCTCAGCGACAGGGCAGAAACCTGACTGATCTAGAGAAGATCTGTGTGGAGGAGTGGGCCAAAATCCCTCCTGCAGTGCAAACCTGCTGAAAAACTACAGGAAACGTTTGACCTCTGTAATTGCAAACAAAGGCTACTGTACCAAATATTAACATTGATTTTCTCAGGTGTTCAAATACTTATTTGCAGCTGTATCATACAAATAAATCATACATTGTGATTTCTGGATGCATTTATTTTATATATATATATATATATATATATATATATATATATATATATATATATATATATATATATATATATATATATATATATATATATATATATATATATATATGTATTTAACCCTAAAAGAGATGGTGCATCCTAATGGATACAAACATTTGAGATTCAGGAAAAGTGTAGGTCTCATTTCTTGGGTTTCATGTTGAAAGGGTGTTTGTTGCAAATATTTAGATCTGGTCACTTTATTCATACATTCTTTGTTTAGCTCATGGGTAACATTTAAAAAAAAAAAAATGACCACCTGTAGTGGGAAATCTAGATATGAAAAAAATCTGATATAAGTTGACTTACATGTTTAATAAATGATTGATAAATATCAGCTTGTTACGTTTATGAATGTAATTTTTTACAATTTTCATAATCTGTCTGTAAATGTTTGTATTCCCGAGGATATGCATATTACAACATCAGCACAATTTTTAAAACATCCTGGCCTCGTTTCACAGAAAGTCTAGTCTAGCGCTTAGACTAAGCAATGATCAAGCCTTAGTTAAATTAGGGCATGCATTTAAGTATCTTTTAATATGCCTTCGATAAAAAAACATTACTGGTGCGCATCTAGACAATACAATAGCACTGACATTATATATATTAATTATATATATTATTAAAGGGTAACTAAACCCCAGCTCAGCGCTTAACTCCACCCACTGGCAATATTTTAAAAATGCTGAAAAAGTGGGCAGAGCCCAGCAGAGACAGAGGGGATGAACCGAGGGCAGGACTGAGCGTGCACCTGAGACTCGCAGTGACAGATTGATTGACAGCTGTCTGACTCGCGAGTTGCAAAGATGGAGAATGACTGGAGTGATGCCAGTAGCTTTGCAACAGAGAGGTCATTCTCCCCCACCTTCACCTGAAGTGGAGGAGGGTGAATTCTCTGAAGACACAGAGAATTGGGAGGGGACAGTTTGGGTAAATATGTTCAAACCCTCGAAGACGATGGATCAAGCATACAAGAGTCAACCTGCAAACTTCAGCGAAGTTGCAGAATTCTGTTTATTGGAAGCTGGATTGTCTCTACCAGTAATAATGCAGGCCAATATTATGCTGGTTAACCCATTACTTTGAAGAAAAATTCAAAGGTAGTCAGCGTTTCTCCTTGAGTGTGTTTGGAAGACCTGGAAGTGGATGCAGAGCAACCATTCAAGACTGTTAAAGCTCAGAGTCAAACTGTGCAAGATGAACCATCCAACTCAGATTTCCATGATATCTTGCAGAAGATCGGACTGAGTGACTTGGACATTGACTCTTTTGAAGTGTCACCTCAATGGAAAGGCCAGTTATTGCGTTTGGTCCAGAAGTATGAACACATTTTCTCAGAGCACAAGCTAGACCGGAGGTCGGCAACCCGCGGCTCTAGAGCCGCATGCGGCTCTTTAGCGCCCCCCTAGTGGCTCCCTGGAGCTTTTTCAAAAATGTATGAAAATGGAAAAAGATGGGGGGGGGGGGGGGGGGGTAATATATTTTTTGTTTTCATATGGTTTCTGTAATAGGACAAACATGACACAAACATTCTTAACGTTTTCCAATGCTGTAAAAATGTGTATAATAAATATTAAATTTCAACATTTCTGTCAACGAAGATTTGCGTTATAGCCTGCGACACACGTTTCAGCACGGCGCGTGCAGACAGGTGGCTGTTGTAAATAAACCGGTGGGTGTGTCATGGGCCATGGAGAGAAAAAAGAGAAAGATAGCTGATGAGAACAGAGAATTCAACGAAGAATGGACCGAATCATTTGCTTTCATTGCCAATGCGAAAGGGTTGCCTGTATGTTTGCTTTGTAATGAGAAGTTGTCAAATAACAAAAAGAGTAATTTGGAAAGACATTTCCAGGGAAGACATGCTAAATTTGCATCCGACCACCCAGTTGGGAGTGAGAGAAAAAGTGCGATTGCAGCACTTCTGGGGAAATTAGAGGATCGCAAAGATAGATTTAAGAAGTGGATTGCATCTCCAAACTCCACTACTGCTGCTAGTTTTGTTGCAGCCCGGGAGATAATAAAGCGTGGAAAACCGTTCACAGATGGTGATTACATGAAGGATTCATTCATCAAAATATCAGAGCACCTATTTTCAGACTTTAAAAACAAAACGGAGATAATACAGAAAATTAAAGACATGCCTCTCTCCGCAAAGACAGTGAAGGAAAGGGCCATTAAAATGGCAGGCAACATCACCAATCGGCAAATCAAGGACATTAATTCAGCTCCAGCATACTCAATTGCCTGTGATGAGTCGTGTGATGTGATCGATATCGAACAGACAGCGTTGTTATGCAGGTATGTGAACTCTGATGGGCCGCAAGAAGAAATGATCGAATTAATACCACTGAAAGGCCAAACACGGGGGGAGGACATATGTGAGGCTGTGCTGAAGTGTTTAAATGACAAAGGAATAAACACCAACCACCTGATTTCAGTGGCTACAGATGGGGCACCCAGTATGAGAGGGTCGCAAAAGGGGTTTGTGACTTTACTACAGAAAGCGTTGGATCGAAATCTGCTTGCATTTCACTGCATCTTGCACCAAGAAGCACTGTGTGCACAAACATTCCCACCGGAGTGTATGGAGGTGATGAACCTTGTCATCCAGATGGTGAACAAGATAATTGCAAAACCATTAAACCACCGTCAGTTCCGTGAATTGCTAGATGAAGTTGACAGTGAATATTCTGATCTCCTGCTACACAACAAAGTCCGCTGGCTATCCAGGGGTGAGGTTTTGCGTCGCTTTGTTGCTTGTTTAGAACACGTGAAAACATTCCTGAAAAGCAAAGAACTGAACTACCCACAACTGGAAGACACCGAGTGGCTGGAAAAACTGCACTTTATGGTGGATATGACAAGTCACCTAAACATGCTCAATAAAAGTCTCCAGGGGCGGGGAAACACTGCACTGCAAATGCTGGAAGCTGTTTTGTCATTCGAGCGCAAGCTGACTGTATTAGCCAGAGATGTACAGCGAGGCGTGCTCTCTCACTTCCCCTCCCTGAGAGAGTTCAAAGCTGCGCATCACGATCACACACTCAACGGTGATTATGTACGTTGTATATTGCGTGTTGCTGAGATAAGAGAGTAGCATCTGCCTGCACAACCGGAGACTGCATTTTCAGGAACGCAGTCCTAGGACCGCATTTCTAGGACCCTAGGTTTTTATTGACAATGCCACCTAGCGAATTAGAGGACCAGCAAAGATGGATGACGATCAGAGTGTGAGTATCAGATGTGAATCGGTTTTTATTTTAACATTAAAAACAATCGTGATGCATTTCATTGGAAAGTTAACGTAGCCGAAGTGATTTGCTAAATAGTCTTGAAATCATGGCTATCATACGTATATTAGATAGTGCTGTAAATGAATTGTTAGCACATTCGTTTAACTAAAATTTCATGAAAGCTTGTGTTGACTTAGTGACAGCACAATTGTGTCTTAAAGGTCCCATGGCATGAAATTTTCATTTTATGAGGTTTTTCAACATTAATATGAGTTCCCCTAGCCTGAATATTGTCCTCAAGTGGATAGAAATGTTGATCGGTGTAAACCCGAGTTCTGGCTGTCTCTCTCTGCCTTTGAGAAAATGACAGGCCAGACGAGCCAATCCTGAAGTCTCCTGTTTTGACGTCCAAGCAGGAACGGTTACCTCCCTTTCCTCCGCCCAGAGAATCTGGCACGCCCATGCAAACGCTCGAGAGATCATTCCTTGTGAACGAGTGAATGCTGGCAGTTTCTCAGTGTTTGGATGTACAAATGAAAACAGAAGTCTTTTTTCAGTTCCTTCTGATCTGTGATCAGTAATTTCTGATGTGTAGCTAATTATTTATTATTCGTGCACACAATGCGGCTTCTCTCTCTCCAGACAAAACGGTGTTTTCGTGTTTTCTATCTTGTGAGTCAGTGTTTTTGTACGTCCTCGTCGCGTCTACCGGTTCTAAAATGTGCATACAGTCCTGAGTTTCTGCTCAACATCGGCCTCACACACGCCGAAGCTCGGGCTGCACTGGCCGTTGGCCTTCAACATCCCCGACCCCCAGTACTGCATCTGGCCCACAGCGGAGGCACCAAACGCGGCGTGAGATTAAGCAGAAGGGGGGTAAGCGTGAGCATATTCGGGCTAGCCAGCCTAGCCCCACAATAAACTGGATTACATTCGATTACTGCTGTTGTGTCTTTGTTTGCGCTGTGTACTCAACGCGCGTCACTGATGCTTTTATTTTATTTTAAAAATAATGCTATTATCAACACTTACTTTTAACTCATTCATCTCGACAGCTGTAATGGTACTTTGCATGTGTTACACAGTTGGTAATAATGATGAAGACGGACTCGGTGTGACTGGGACTCGTGTTTATTCAGAACTCTCAGATACAAACACAATAAACTCACAGCGCTGACTGACAGCGCTCTCAGAACTCAGTAGGTACTATAAATAACTTTGTTAGCGATCGCTGAGCTCCGTCTCTGGTACGTTATTGATGTCCGGTTCGCGAACGATCTTTCTTTTGAACCTGTTCTTTTTAGTGAACCGAATCAGTTCACCAAATCGGACTGAATCGTTCTAAACGGTTCGCGTCTCCAGTCAGCACTGATCCATAATTTACTAAAGTTACTAACTTTCTGACATGAGTGACAGCCCCTCCGACTAGAAATAGACTAATAACCTGAAGTATATGCTGTAACTACAACAGTTCAGACATGCTGAGAACTGATGTGAAGTGAACTCAGGTCCATCCGTCTCTCTCGTAGACCAAGTTAAACCACGCCCCCTCCGCTCATTTAAAATACAAAGATGTCAGCCAATCACAACAGTGGGCGTTTTTACTGAAGTCTCACAGCAGACACGCCTCTTGAAGCAGGGCATTCAGCCACAGGGCAAACAGCAGTATTGAAAAAATGCCTTTTATTTCTAAATTATGACATTTTATGATGTAAAAGTCATACTAACAATATAAGTACACCTCAGGAAACATTATAAAATAATAGAAAAATGCCATGCCATGGGACCTTTAAGACAACTGTATTACGTTCGTTGTGAAAGCTTGTTAGTTACTCGTAGTTTTTTTTCTTCATTTTAAGTAAGTTAAAATAATCGTAATGTTGTCATGTGCTCACAGTCAGCCTGTTTAACGTTACCACACAATTCATGACATGTTATGAGAACGTCTCTTCATTTTGACATGGTTTTATAATGTTGTTTGAGACATATGACGTTTTTATAGTCAGGCATGACAGAGGCCATCATAATAATTGACTGTTAAAATACCACGTGTTAGATTGTGTCATGTATTGTGTACTGTATGAAGTGCTTTCAAGGACACAGCTCAGGGCAGGCAGAAGTATGACAAAAGATGAATTAATTAGTCAAGTCCTAGACTTAGCCCTAATTTATGTCTATTTATTTATATAAAATGAACTTGTTGAAAAGAGGGGAGAGCATCCAGTTGGTAGGATGCATACATCACAATGTGTGCTTTAAATATTTAAAGGACAGGAAAAGTCATATTATTGTAGAAATAATATGTTATTTCTATTCAGATTTCTTGCATCTTTCTCTATTTTTTTTTTTCTCGGTTGCGCTTTATTGACATGAATGTTTCAAGAACCTGTACAACAGTAAAATGAACATTATTTGGTATGAAGATTGATTTAATTTTGTATTGT
This sequence comes from Romanogobio albipinnatus, assembly GCA_023566225.1. Lineage (NCBI taxonomy): Eukaryota > Metazoa > Chordata > Actinopteri > Cypriniformes > Gobionidae > Romanogobio > Romanogobio albipinnatus. The sequence goes on from CM042245.1 coordinate 6,089,257, forward strand.
ATATAATGTGTGTGCTCTGTGGTGACTAAGATTTGAAAAATTAAAATTAAATTGAAATAAAATTTAATTAAATAAAATTTTGAAGTTAAAAATTAGAGAGTTGAACAAGTCTGTATTTTATTAACTTCTCTATCTTTCTCTCTCTTAGGAGTCAGTGAAGACATTATCCATGAAGTTCTTCCTATGTGGTTCACATCATGAACAAATTTGTTTTTGTGTCTGTTCAAATTCAACTGTTGCAATATATTATTTTATAAAATATACACAATCTTAAATCTACCCCCAGAGTCATCCTTGTGTATTCCCTCTGTACTTGAAAATGTGATTGACTGAAAAGGCTAAACCATTCCTTGTTTATTTTACTTGATGAGTTATTAAATTATGCGACTTGGACCCAATAATTACTCAACATTCCTATAAACCAGATTTTGCAATAAAGAAAGCAGTATTCACTGCATGAAAAGTGAGATTTTCGACCCCGTAAACGCCTGTATACTCCCGGAAATCTCCCTAATTTTCGGCAGTTTTTGACAATTTACAGGCAGCGAACGTCGCGTTCGTCTGTGCCACAAATTGTCGTAAACGAACCATGACGTAGGTGGAGAGCCCCACCCACCCCCCCCCCCCCCCCCGCTGAGAGACTGCGCGGAGGTGCGACGCCTCTAATTAGCATATGAATAGCAGCGAAACCAGAGAGTCAACGGCCAGACTGGAATTTACTCACTCACTATTGGCTGAAGCCACTACATTTAAAAAAGAAAAATCCCTCGTGATTGGTTGGCAGATCACTGCAAACCAATCATTATTGGTGCCCCTGGCTCATTATAAATGTAAACCCCAATAATATTAATAAATATATAATTTGTGTTGTAATAATTTGTTTTATATTAATGCTATTGTGCTATGAAGTATTCATACCATCAAGGAATATATGGGAAAATTATACGGACCGTGCCGTTTATTCAAAGAAAGAGCATTTATAAAACACAGCTGTTTATTCAAAGAAAGAGCTTTATTGTTAAACACACAACTATGTACAGTGCAGCAGTAATGTAATGTAATGTAAAGTTCGGCGAGAGCGGTGGCCGCACAATCCATCCAGACACCCCGTCAACAATGCGTCTTCCTCGTCAAACATGAGTTCAATGGTCGCGGACTTCCAAATGTCCACCTCATCCAGCACACTCTCGCTTCCAGCAACTGTAATACAATCCATAAAGACAATAAGCAACCTGAAAAATACTCACATTGACAAAAACCGGATCTAATATAATAAATCTTACCCTTTTTCTTCTTGATCGACTCTAAACTTCGAGCTAAACTTCGCAGTTTCCGCCTGCTATGTAAGTTCAGTGTTTGTATCTGAAGCTGCGGCGTGTCGATTCATAATACGTCTTACAGGCAGCTGGAAAACAATTACATGAGACTGGTATTAATAAAAACAGTCACGGTAAAATTAAACTAGGAATGAGAAACACATTAGAAGTTACTTACACACAATTTCGTCGTGATCAGCGGTTAAATCTGGACTCTTGGAAATCTCTCCAAGCAGATAAGAGCTCACGGCTTCGTTATGAGGCGAGGATAGTCTGTGTAAACAAAATGTGCAGTTTTAAGCTCGGATCTATTAACGCACCCATTTCCTTATACAGCTGAATAAAAGCATATTCTTTAAATCGTAACGTTACGTTACCCATGCTCTGGTTCATAGCGCCTGCAGTTTGCCTCAGAGTTGTGAAGACGAAGACAGCCTCCTGAAAATGAGTCGAAAAAGTTGGTCGCGTCCAGGAGTTGAAGACGGCGTCCTGTCATTGTTGATCACGAAAAAGGAAAGCAGCAAAAAGGTTTAAAGCTCGTCTTCTACGCGTCATGGCCATGACCTCGACCTCACACGTCATTGGACTAGGGCTCTACTATGGAACGCGCCCGGGGCCAAATCTCTTTATACGAAACGCGTGACTTATGACTGTTTCAACACGCACTGTTTGTCCGCGTCAACGCAGCAATTTTTTACGTGTTTCTTTTGTATGTGTAGACACGCACATTCTGGTCGTGTAACAGGCATACACACACAGTCGACGCACAGTTTTAACATGTTAAGAAGACACATTTGAACGTGTTTCTTAACGCGCACATTCTGTACATGTCGAAGTGTAATTTATATTTTTTTTAAAGCAGACTTACCTTTAGATGTAGCCTAGGCTACATACATATTAATATAAGATATTAATTAATTGCTTAACTGACTACTGTGCTAGAGTAAAGTAGCCTAATGTTACAATGTATATTAAGTAAATGCTTAATATTATACAATTATTATAATTTATCTATATGGGTTATTGTTTGTTTTTTAAAGTTAGGCTATATATAATTTCTAAAAGTATATATAGGCTAATTTACACAGCACATATTTATAACTGAAAACACACACACAACTTTATTCACTTTCACATAATAATGTTTTTGTAATTTGGTGTTTAGTTTGTTTATACTGTTCTGTCTCTTTTGTTTCCAGGAACATCTGATGAGTGCTATAATAAAATGACTTCATTATATTTAAAATATGTTTTGATATACATTTTATTTATATTATTAATATTTTATTTACCCATAACGTGTCTTTAGGAAGCCATAAGTTATAGAGACAAGAATAACTTTTGCCATTTAAATGCCACATTAATTTACTGAGGACCCATACAGCCAATGATCATGTGTGAAAACACTTATACATAAATTGATCACTTAGAAATCAAAACTAAGGTTTGAGAAAGAAAGAATATGCATACAACAAAATATATTGTTTCATAGCAGCTTCAGTAACAAGTTCAAAACAAATTCTGCTGTAAACCGGCTCTAACAAGCCAATATAGTGTCAATATTCAGCTCAAGTGACTTCAGTGTTGATTCAGTTCAGCTGATTTCAGTTCAACTGTAAATTCCTCAGTTGTGCATATTTGTGTGTAGTTAGATATATGCAAAAACAACATTTTTGGAAGAGTTAAAATAGTTTTGCACAAAGTGTTGCTTTTGCAAGCGATGTCTGATGTTTTGCATGTTGTGTGTTTTGTGTGTAGAGTTACAAGAAATGGAGCCATATTTCAGAAATTGTGTGTAAGCAATTAGATAAAACTGTAAATGAATCCAGTTTATTTTAGTTCAGGACTCATAGTCCAGGTGTTAGTAATCTGTGCTTAATCTTTGTTCCAGGCAACAATTTTTTAACTCACGATTTACTAGATTAGGCCTACTCTTGGCATAATTTAAACCCTGTCCAGGAAACCACCTCTTGAAAATCTGCATTGATAATTCATAAAATGTGGTGTGAGCTCAATTTAAATGACAATTACAGAAAAACACAATCTGACTTAACTATAAACACACAAACTTGTACTTTTCACATTTATGATTAATAGCCATTTAAAAAATCATTCACAGTGCAGGGTGGAAAAATTAATTTTGGTATGTAAACTGTATGCTTTACTTGATTTATTTGTGTGCTTTGGTTCATTGTCTTGTTGCATCACATAACCTCTCTAAAGGTTGAAGACATGAACTGCTGTCCTGTATATATTTTTTTTACATAACATTGGTCATTGCTAATGACATACAGAGTAATTAATCTACACTGTGAGCCCGGACAAGTTGAATCTACTTAAAAAATTGGAGCAAACTGGTTGCCCTAAAAATTTAGTAATGTGAACTAAAACGAGTACATTTAACTTAAATTTAAGTTAACATTTTAACTTAAACTTTAAACTTGTTTTAGTTAAAAAAATTCAGAACCTAGATAAAACTCCCCCTGCTGCTACTCTGATTTGCATTTGTGTAGCTCACAGCATGTTCATTTACATGATAAAGCCTCCCCTAGAATTAAGGGGAGGGGGGGTCATGGGGGGACAACTGCCAAGCAAGGCCCACGTCAATTTCCGTCAATTTACGGCAGTTTTCGGAGTTGCCTGCAAATTGCCGTGCACAGTCGTAAACCTGAAGTTTCACGGCAATCTACAGTGCCACATACTGACGAAAATCCCACTTTTCATGCAGTGATTTGGTTGTGATAAACCTTTAAAAACCTAAAAAAATAAATAAAAATAAATAAATAAAAAAAAGGGTTAAAATACTGCCTTGGTGGCACTTGTTTCGGATCTCCAAAACTAGGGCCCTGGAAATGCGTTCCTGGGATTGCAGTTCTCCGATTCGGTAGGTGGCGCTGTCACAAAAAAATAGGGTCCTAGAAATGCGGTCCTGAAAGTGCAGCCTCCGGTATTGCAGACGGATAATGTTGAGATAAGAGGGGGAAAAGAGAAGAGGATGCTGCTGCGTTTTACCCTTGCACTGACTTACTTGGCATGTGCAGAAAACTAAAGAGAGGAGGATAATGCACAGAAATGCACTGAAATCGAAATTAAACTGGCTTATTTTCGTTTTATATAGCCTACCTTTTCAAAAGGCTGCTGTTTTATTTTTTATAATTGCAGGCTGCGTATTGCACTCTGTTGCCCAGATAAGGAGGGAAAGAGAAGAGGATTGTTATTGTTATTGAGGTTTGAAGAGGACTGCATTTTATTTCCATGGGGGAAATTACAGGAGGTCTATGCACATTCCATTTTTCCGTTCCACATTCCGTTTTTTTCGAATCCTCAAAATAAAAATAACACCAAAAATCTGATTTCTTTATTGCATTTCTATAATTTCATCAATACAAAAAAAACATAATTAATATTGTAATGGAAGTTAAACTTAAAGCACCAAATATCGCACAGCAGAGTAGTCACGTGGTGCGTCATTGATGCGCTGCAGGGAAAATAAACATTTAATCATGAATGCTCATTATGTATTTGTAGCCTACTTAGTCATTTTGATAGTAGGCTAATATAGCTAATATACACTTACAGCCTGTGTTGCCTTCATATAAGGCTTTTAATTTTTTGCGGCTCCAGACAGATTTGTTTTTTGTTTTTTTGGTCCAATATGGCTCTTTGAACATTTTGGGTTGCCGACCCCTGAGCTAGACTGTGGAAGGGCAAAGGACTTTGTGCATCGCATCTGTCTGTCTGACAACTGACCTTTCCGGCTACCTTATCGTCATGTGCCACCAGGCCACTATCAGAAGTTATGACAAGTACTGTCAGAGATGGAAGAGTGTGACATCATTCGTAAATCCAGCAGTGAGTGGGCCTCACCCTTGGTTCTTGTGTGGAAGAAGAGTGGGGACCTCCGTATCTGTGTTGATTACGATGGCTGAATTCACACATCAAGCCGATTGTCTTGCTGCCTTACTAGGGAATGCGTTTTTCAGCGCAATGGACCTCACGTCTGAGGTCTTCCGCAAAGACTATGTAATAGCCAAGCAAGTTTCATGCGGCTTATGAGAGAATTCAGCGACCACTGAAAGTGGTCTTGAATGATCTTCTAGTGGTAGCTCCCAATGAAGAAAAGGCCCTGGAAAGGTTGGAGATGGTCTTCAAGAGGTTGAAGTTGGCGTCCCTACGAAATGCTACTTACTTAGACGCAGCGTCAGGTTCCTTGGCCATGTTGTGGATGAGCCACGACTGACCCAGACAAAATCGGAGAGAGTCCAAGGCACGACCTGTCGCCTTTGCAAGTAAGGCACTTACAAGAGTTCAGCTTAACTACCCTGCACACCACCTTGCGTTTTTGGCATTTAAATGGTCTGTCTGCGATAAATTTAGCCATTGGCTAAAGGGACACTTTCACAGTCTGGACAGACAATAATCCATTGACCTACATTTTAACAAAGCCAAAACTAGATGCATGCGAACAGAGGTGGGTAGCTAAGTTGGCCCTGTACAACTTCGACATCCAGTACATACCTGGTACCAAGAATGTGGTTGCAGATGCTCTAAGCCGTCAGCCGTTTGTTCACAGTTGTGTCAGAGTCAGAGACGTGGTAGAGCCTTATGACCTTCTACTAGAACAGTCTGAAAAAATAAAAGAAGATTCAGAACAGAATTCCTTTAGACTCAGTGCAAATACCCAGTGTGTAGGACATTCATTAGAGAAATATTCCTTGTCTTCCGATAAGGTCTCTGCTGTATTTGACGCTCATGATAAGTGGGAAGCGAGAGCAGAAGGGAAAGTCATTTCCTGGCTTGCTCAAGAAATACAACAGATGAAGCCTTCTGGTCAGAACCCCTTACCTGTCTACTCACTGGAAGAGCTTCGAAGGAAGCAAGAAGATGACCATGTCCTTTCAAGGGTTCTCTTATTTGTGTGCAGAGGTAGGAGACCATCTCGGAGAGAAAGAGACAAAGAACCTTACAAGGCCTTGAAACTGTTGAAGCAATGGGACAGATTAAAGATGCTGGATGGCATACTGTACAAATGCAAGGATCCAGTGACTACGTTTACACGTTACCAGTTTATAGTTCCTGGTTCGCTGGTCAGTGAAGTCTTGTGTGGCATCACGATGAGGCAGGCCATCATGGGCAAGGAAGAAAGTTGTCTTTGGCTAGACAGATATTTTCATGGGTTGGTCTGGAGAGTGACACCGAGAGTATGTGAGACGTTGTCAACGTTGCGTGGTCAGCAAATATTAGGGCCCTATACTTTCCTCGATCACGGAATCACGGAATTGGCACATTAACGTGGAATCTAGTGTTAACGCAGAATTTCCCGGAATTTTACATATTTGGAATGAAATTCTGTTTTGTGTTGGAGAAGAATGTGTGTCTGGGGAAAATGCAAACCGGGGGAAGCAAATCTGGACGACACAACCCCTCCTGTCATTTCAACACCACCTCCCCGGTGAAAAAGTTAAGAAACTCAACGATAAGCCCTCAGTACCGCCTCAGTACCGAGCCGAGCAGTTCCTGTGTGACTTTTATGTGTCAGGTGAACTTTTGTTTTGGTCCTATATTTTTTACTTGAAAGAAAAAGCTAATGGAGCACTTTCATTTAAACTTATATAAACTATGTTATGCTTTACACAGAGAGGCCGGATAGCTGGCCTGAATGACATTTCACATGGGGTTTATTATCAGCGTCGATCCCACACACACGGGGCAGTTTGCAAACACCCCACTGACAACTGTGTTACTGAACAGAATAAACAGGGCAAAGGGCAACAGAAATATAGAACGCATACATGCGCTGTTCACAGCTTGCGCTCCATCTACGGACTGACCACTTGTCAGCGAGTGAGTAAGAGAGTGAGTTCCGCCTTAAAGGAGCAGTACCTAATTCTACTTGTTACAACTAATATGATTTATTTTACTGGACAGTTTAAAGCTCATAACCATTAATATTTTGTTGTGGCTTGTAGTACTTAGAGTGCAGTGTTATGTTGCATCATGCAGTATTTGTCCTGAAAAGTACTGAGTAAATGTGATGTTTGTCACCTCAATAAATTTAAGGTCATTCCTATTTTATGTTCTATTATATTAACATTAAAAACACACTCTTTTTACGACTAAAATAACAGTAAAGGGTAAAAAAAAAAAAAATCCCAAAAAATAAACCGGAAAAAACGGTATTTGAAAAAATTTAAATGGAAAAAACGACATTTGGGAAAAAATGAAACAGAATTTGGGAACAAATAAAACCGCTTTTTTTATGGCCCTATAATATGATTAGAGCATTACCTCTGAGAACAAAACATGACTGGCCGCAAATGCTGCAAACTCTGTACTGCAAACAACTGTAATGCCCACGAGTGGACCGGCTTTGCCCCATTACCGTGTCTACAAGAATCCAGTGACTAAGTTTACACGTTACCAGTTTATAGTTCCTGGTCCACTGGTCAGTGAAGTCTTGTGTGGCATCCACGATGAGGCAGGCCATAAAGGGCAAGGAAGAACATTGAAGATTTTCATGGGTTGGTCTGGAAAGTGACACCTGAGAGTATGTGAGACGTTGTCAACGTTGCGTGGTCAGCAAAACCCCTGAACCTGAAGGAAGAGCTCCTTTAGAAACTATCAGAACCTTTGGAATTAGTCTGTATAGACTTCTGGACAGCTGAGGATTCTTCTGGAAAGAGCTTTGATGTATTAGTGGTGATCATGAAGGACTTCCAAATTCCAAACCTGACCCTTCTGATATGAACATCGAGGAAGTTGAACATGACAGAGAAGAGTCAATACCACCTGACAGAGTTCCTGAGAACATGGTTCAGCCTTCGTCTGAAATAGCTCACCCAGTCAAAACAATGGACTGCAGATTTGTTAAACCAGTTAATAGACTGATTGAAATTATAACCCAGAAAACCCTACTGCATAGCCCTTTGCTCAGCCTCCAAGGTCAAAAGCTTCTTAAGTGGGGGTTACAAATTATCTGGAGTACAATATAAGTGGTGATCATTTTAAAGTATCTTCTGAAGTAGTGTTAATGGCACTTCTTTTTCCGGGCAGACACCTGAGAGTCTTTCTTTTGTCGCTCTCCCAGTGAGTTGGGTAACATATATGTTGCACACAGATACTGTGATTTTTGTCAGTGTGATCATATCCCGTGTCATTTAGTCACCTAGTGTTGGACTAGTTTTGTAGTTTTGAACAAAGTTCAGAGGGGTGAATGTAGCAAGTTGGGAAGATAAATATTAATTGTATTGTATTTTATAAAATTAACTTCCCAAAACTGTAATTGTTTCTTGGAGTCATTTTTTTCTTGATTCCTTTATACTAATATAATTCATGTAATGCTATTTTGTGAAGGAACTATCAGTTAAGGTATTTGTTCAGTGGGACTTGAGTATTTACTTTGTAAGTACCAAAAACTGTGTTAAGAGACATTTCTCCAGAGTGTTTACATTTTTTCCAGAGTATTAAGTAAGTGCATTAAATATTTGAATACAAAAAAATAACAGATGCAGCTTTTCTTTAAGATTCACATTTTACTGTAGTTGTACACTAAACTGTGTTAGAGACTCTGGGAAGTATTTTCTAAACCAAAAACACAGAGGAAAAAGAACACAAACTCAACTAGACAGCATGTGGAAAACAACACAATAGAAAAAGAAAACACCTCAAAATTGTGTTCTGTGTATGTTACCTCCACTATCGTTAACATGCCTTACCTATAGCGTTGATAACATGAACTGAAGAAAAGTATCAACACTACAGTACATCAAGAACCTCAAACCGTACTAAAGGCACTTGAATCTTTGATTTAGCGACATCTTGTGGACAACACAATACACTGCCTTACATTTACATTGTACCTATTTTTATCCCTGGTTCGAGTCCCGGAGTTAGCTATTTCTCCGTGTGTCAGTGTGGTTTCCTCCAGGTACTCCAGTTCCCACCACAGTTCAAAGACCTGCAGCAGAGGTACATTAGTGTCTGTACGTGAGCCCAGTGATGGGCTGGCCATCTGTTCAGTGAGTTTTGAACATTCGAAAATAACTTTTTGAATACATTACAAAGTTATAGAGTGGAATGTCCCTCTAATGTTCACTCAAACCAAGAAAAAAAGATTCTTACATTAAAAAAGCTGGATGTTTTCATTCTAAGAACATATTTTATTTATCTGGGAGGCTTCTCTCCAGTGTGAAGTCTCATGTGGACTTTAAGGTTTTTAAGTAGATCAAAACTCTTTCCACATTGTTGGCATGTGTAAGGCTTCTCTCCAGTGTGAACTCTCATGTGATTGTTCAGGCTTACTTTTTGCGTGAAACTCTTTCCACACAGTTGGCAAGTGAAAGTGCTCACTCCCGTGTGAATTCTCATGTGGGCTTTAAAGTTGACATGATGACTGAAACTCTTCTCACATTGTTGGCAGTTGTAAGGCTTCTCTCCAGTGTGAACTCTCATGTGGACATTAAGGTTGACATGATGAGTGAAACTCTTCTCACATTGTTGGCAGGTGTAAGGCTTCTCTCCAGTGTGAATTCTCATGTGATTGTTCAGGCTTCCTTTTTGAGTGAAACTCTTTCCACAATGTTGGCAGGTGAAAGGCTTCTCTCCAGTGTGAACCCTCATGTGGACTTTAAGGTGTCCATTTTCAGCAAAGCTCTTTCCACACTGTTGGCAAATAAAAGGGGTCTCTCCATTGTGAATTCTCATGTGAACTTTAAGGTTGACCTGCTGATTGAAACTCTTTCCACACTGTTGGCAGGTGTAAGGCTTCTCTCCAGTGTGAATACTTATGTGGTTATTAAGGTGTCCTTGTTGTTTGAAACTCTTTCCACACTGTTGGCATGTAAAAGGCTTCTCTCCAGTGTGAATTCTCATGTGGATTTTAAAGTGTCCTTGTTGTTTGAAACTCTTTCCACACTGTTGGCATGTAAAAGGCTTCTCTCCAGTGTGAACTCTCATGTGGACTTCAAGCTTTGCATGCTGATTGAAACTCGTTCCACACTGTTGGCTGGTGAAATAACTTTCAGTCCCTTTCATTTGAGCCCTTTTTCCTGAAGTCTTTTCAGTCTGTGAGCAACTAAAAGATTTTCCTTCAGTTATGACATCACATTGCATCTTATATTGATCTTTCTCTTCCATTTCATTCAGATCTTGACTCTCCTCTTTCAATGCCATCAGGTCTAAGGTGAAAAACAAAACAAAAACAAATTCAGTTTAACAGACATCAAAACATTAGTAAAACATTAAAGGTCAGATTTACTAGCAGCTTGCGTCAGCACAAACCAATTTGTGGCGTTAAAAAACTACTGTCAGGATTTACTAAATAGGAAAAACTGGCATTCAAGACCAAACATCATTTACAACTTAAAACTGTACAAATAGAATTGAACCAGAGGCTCAAAGAAGTGAAGGAACATCATAGGGAGTCGATAGAGGAAAACCTCCAAACCATGAACTCAAAATAACTATGGGACTCAATGAAAACGGCCACCAACATGAAACCCACAAAGAAATATCTGCATGTTGTAGATGAATTGGCTAAAGCAAATGAATTTGACTATTTTTATAAGAGGTTTGACAATCATAATGTTTTAGCTGAATGTGACATGGTGCTTGATAGTATTGCTATTGATGATGCTGATAAGCCTATTTTTCATTTTGAGATTAACACTAAATCCATCAATAAGGTTTTTATGCAAATCAATGTCAATAAGGCCACAGGCCCAGATGGCATCTCTTCTTTTGTATTAAGAACATTTGCAGATGAACTGACTCCTGCATGGTGTCCTATTTTCCAGAGGTCCCTGCACTCTCACACTGTAAGCAATCATAACTCCGGTCCCTAAGAAATCCTGCCTACTAGAGAATAATGATTTCAGACCTATTGCTCTAACTTCTGTTGTGATGAAGGGCATGGAAAAGCTCATTGTGAGCAAACTACAGATGGATGTAGGCCCACAGTTAGATCAATATCAGTTCGCATACAAACATCAGAGAAGCACTGATGATGCGATCAATAGTATAGTATACCTAGTGAACAAACATCTTGAGAATCCTAGGGCCTATGCTAGATTACTGTTTGTGGATTTTACTTCAGCCTTTAACACTATGCATCCTCATGTTCTCTTGGAAACACTGCAGGTGGTTCCACTAATTTCTGACCAATCGTAGTCAGGAGGTCAGGGTAAGCGGGATGTTGTCTGAACCTTTGACCATCAGCACTGGCACCTCTCATGGTGTGAGAAAGAGTTTGTGTGCACATGTGTTTGAGTGTGTTTTAAATGCAATTACAAAGCAATCCATTGGTTTTGTTTAACTCTGAAACATTTTTCGAGTTGTGTTGTGGTAGAAATAGCTACGAGTAGCGCCAGTTGATTGGCATTCAGTACGCTGAGGCGGCTTTTGTGGATAGTTCATGTACCCACTGCGGGGTGACCTGAGGATCACGTTCAGGGCAAACCCGCTGAGCGTACCTCTGCAGGCCCCTGATACCTCACAAGCACCGCAGCCGGTGGTGCTTCCGGAGGAAACCGGTGGCCCCTCCCATGGGCGTCCGGCGGTGACCTTCGGGGCACCTGCGGACGAACAAATGTCGATCGCTGCATCGGAGGGGGAGTTCCTGTCCTCAGAGGATGATGACCCGGCTGTACTGCCTCCCTCTGGGAGAGTGGCAACGGTCGAGTCGGACCCCGAGTTGACGGCTATGCTTTCCCGGGCCGCCAAAAAGGTCTGGCTTGTGTGGAACCCTCCACCATGTCCCGAACCTTCTAGGTTGGACGATTGGTTTCTGGGGGGGGTCTACAGCCCATACTTCATTGTACCTAAGAAAGGCGGCGGGTTACGGCCGATCTTGGATCTGTAACACTTGAACCGCTCCCTTCACAGGATGCTGTTCAGAATGTTTACGCAGAAACGCATCTTCAGGTGCATCCGTCCCCAAGATTGGTTTGTAGCGACCGACCTGAAGGATGCGTATTTTCATGTGTCGATTCTCCCTCGACACAGACCGTTTTTACGTTTTGTTTTCGACGGACGAGCATATCAGTACAGAGTCCTGCCCTTCGGGCTGTCCCTGTCGCCCCGTGACAGAGACTGTGCAAGGTCAGGGAGGACGAGGAGCAGGTCCTGTTGGTCGCTCTGTATTGGCCCAACAAGACTTGGTTCCCGGAACTAGTGCTCCTCGCTGGACGTGACGCGGAGGTTCTATGTGACCTGCCACAGGCTGTGGTAGACACCATCACTTCCGCCAGAGCCCCCTCTACGAGACGGCTGTATGCGCTGAAGTGGAACCTGTTCGTGGATTGGTGCTCTTCTCGCCGAAAATACCCCCGAAAGTGTTCGATCGGATCTGTGCTTTCCTTCCTTCAAGATTGGTTGGACTGAAGGCTGTCTCCCTCCACCCTCAAGGTGTATGTTGCCGCTATTACCGCTAATCACGATATGGTTAATGGAGAATCCTTAGATAAGCATGATCAGATCGTCAAGTTCCTGAGGGGGGCGAGGAGACTAAATCCGCCTCGCCCTCCCTCTATACCTTCTTGGAACTTAACTCTGGTGCTAACCGCACTGCAGAGAGCGCCCTTTGAGCCTTTGCAGTCAGCTGAGCTGAAAATCCTGTCTCTGAAGACGGTACTCCTGATTGCATTGGCCTCTGTCAAGAGGGTAGGGGACCTGCAGGCGTTTTCGGTCGACAAATCGTGCCTGGAATTCGGGCCAGGTAAACCCTGAGACCCCGGCCCGGATATGTGCCCAAGGTTCCCACTACTCCCTTTCGGGACCAAGTGGTGAGCCTGCAAGCGCTGCCCTCGGAGGAGGCAGACCTAGCCCTGGCTTTTCTCTGTCCAGTTCACGCCCTGCGCATCTATGTGAACAGAACGCAAAGCTTCAGGACCTCAGAGCAGCTCTTCGTCTGTTACGGAGACCAGCAGAAGGGAAAGGCTGTCTCCAAGCAGAGGATGGCCCACTGGATAGTGGATGCCATCGTCTTGGCGTATGAAACCCAAGACATGCCCTGCCCGCTCGGGTTAGGAGCTCACTCCACCAGGGGTGTAGCTTCTTCCTGGGCGCTGGCTCGTGGCACCTCACTGACAGATATTTGTAGAGCTGCGGGCTGGGCGACACCTAACACGTTCACTAGATTTTATAGCCTTCGTGTGGAACTGGTTGCTTCTCGTGTGCTCGCTTCCCATAGTCAGTAACACTGAAGTGCCAGTTCTAGTGTCAGCTTGCTGCAGTATTCCCTTCCCCATGGAAAGGATACGTGCGCTTATATGCTCCAGTCGAGTTCCCCAGAAAACGGCGAATCCTGTTGAGTCCTCCGCAACCCGCGCAGTCGGTTGTGGCGGAGCGTCCGATGCCAGGTCTGACATTTGTATGCATTGGTGGAACTTGTGTTAGGCTGGGTCCCATATGTGTATTCTCCACAGTACAGTTTCCTTCGGTGAGCTCGTGTCTTTCCCTCAGCAGAGCTTCCTCTGCCGTCTCAGTACGGTGTTGTTCCCCTGCCTGCAAAAAGGCCGGGGCCACCCCTGGAACTTCCATATGTTGCACTGCCCAAGGTCAGTCCATACGTGTACTCTCCACATAGTAACTCCCTCCGGGAATGATGCGGCTTCCGCAGCATCCCTCCCGGGCCCGCTTTCCCAGCGTTATCCAATAAGTCTACTGAGTGGGTCTTGCGGAACAGCAGTGTGACTCTCCCTGCGTAAATTTCCCTCCCGGTTCAGAACGGGGTCTGAGGGGCTCTCGCTGGGCGCTGGAAGTGGTAGTAACTGTGGCGTTTTCCAAAGGGATCCCAATTCGTCAGTACAACCGACGTACGGCGAACGTGACCGACTGCAAGGGAACGTCTCGCAAATCTCGCACACCAATGGCCCATTGGCCCGTTCTCTATATCTCGAAGCTGATAGGGGCTCCCAGAAGTGATCCCAATTCGTTGGTACAACCGACATACGTCTCAGTTCCCTCCTTCAGGGAACGAGGGTTACCATACGTAACCGAGACGTTCTCTTTACAACTGTATATTTCCATTTCTTGTGCATATATCACCATTTTATTTTTATCTCTTTATCTTTACAACTGTTTTAATTATCCTTGTTTTTATTTTTAATTCTTACACATGATATTCTTATTTCTTATGTAAAGCACTTTGAATTGCCATTGTGTATGAAATCTGCTATACAAATAAACTTGCCTTTTCTTTGCCTAAATTGCGTTGGTCACAATGGAAATGATCCGGCTGTGTCAGTGTGCTTTAATTTGTCAGTAGATCATGGGCAGAACTGTCCACTCCCATCAGCGCTTTTATGGAACTGTGCACTTACGCTAATTTGCCCTGTTTAGTAAATCTGGACCTAAAACTAATAACATGTATGCTATATCCTATGCTATATACACCTGGGGTGCCAAACTCCTGGTTTACTGGTTGCATTCCCACTGCCAATATGAACTCTGAAGTGACGTAAGCCATCACAAAAAAAGCTGCCTGCATCAGGGGTTACGAAGTAAGTCGACTTGAGTACCGCTGAACGCCGGAAGCTAGTTATTTTAGTCTCTAAAGTTTTAAATATGGATATTTTTCTTACACAAACACGCCACTTCACTTCAGAAGGCCTTTATTATCCATATCGTACTCGATTTTAGGTCCTTTGACATACTTTGCCAAGAAATGGCACAAAACAACATTAAATAACTAAGTTATTATATTTATATAAATTAATTTCTGTAGAGCTGGACATCTAAATAAGGATCAACTGAGTGAGTTCAGCTTTGAGAATTAAACCAACCTGTTAGTTCATCAGTTTCTTCATGTTTCACTCTCAATGTTTCTTCAATCTTCAGGTCTTCAGTCTCCTCTTTCTTTGTTTGTTCCTCAGTTTCTTCATGTTTCAAACTGAATACTTCTTCAATCTTCATGTCTTCACTCTCCTCTTTAATAAACGCCATCTTTATAATAGTGTGTCACGTGGATCTGAGTCACTTCATCAGTAGTTTTTCTGTGTGTTTGTCCTGTTTAAGATGAGAATATTAAAATAAGCCCAACTAAATCTCTCAGAGCGCCTGAATCAATGTGCGTCAAACACTCAAATCTAGCACTACAAATTAATAAAGGAGCACAAATTATACAGACTATATATTTTAGGTAGTTCTGAATCAATCTGACTCAAGTTTCTCTCATTTCTACTCGCCAGAGACTGAATTCATGATAAACTGTGAGACTCACCTTTTCTTTTACTCATGTGTTTTCATTCTGTTTATTTGTGCACACAACGCTAATAAATGTCAGATAAAGCAATGCAATGTTACATTTAATAATAAATCATTCACTCTGCGTTCATTGTAAAACTTTAAAGCTGATTTAATGGTTTCTACCGGCTTAAAACGGTGAAGGCTTAAAACACAAACCTTTCTTCAGCAGAATCACAACAGATGAAGGAGCACGGCGCAGTCTTATGACAGCACACCACCACACCAAAATAAAAGTCCTGGTCATAAAAACATCTTGCTGCAAGACTAAGAAGATGTTTTGTGCACTGCAAATTTTAATTGCATACAGTTAAAACGTGGAATTAGTTGTTGTCGCAGTGTTATTTTGCAAACCCTTTCTGGTCTGTATAATAGCAAATCACCTGATGTGTCCAAACACCGCCAGCGACCCTTTAAGATCCTGTTTGTGACCAGTTTCCAGTGGTGTTAAAACACTTAAGTGATGTTTCTTGATTGTTGTAATTTAGAGTAATTTCAGTCGTGTTACTGGCATGGGCAAAACATAAAATATGTAAATAAAATGCAAGTTTTGGGCACCTGCTGCAGTATTTCAGCCTCTGAAGACAGCGTTAAATGTGAAATGAACAGTGATATTAAAAGACCAAATTACACTATCCTTATTGATGATGAATACTATATATAGGCGAGATGAGCCTGGAATATGAGCACAATGTGTTAAATGATTTCTTATAAATATTAGAAAATATTTGTCATATGTGTTGATTTTACACAGGTGCTTTAGCTGTATTTTCAATAATGAATTGCTTTTTGTTGTATAAACTTAAAGGTCCCATGGTATGGATTTTTTAAAATTATTTTATAATGTTTCCTAAGGTGTACTTATATTGTTAGTATGGTTTTTACATAAAAAAATGTAATAATTTAGAAATAAAAAGCATTTTTTCTATACTGATAATAGCCCTCTGGCTTGAATGCTCTGTTTGAAGGAGCGTGTCTGCTGTGAGACTTCAGTGAAAACGGCCACTGTTGAAGCAAGAGCTAGACAAGCTAGAGCAGTGAAATGCAGATAAGAGAAAGTAGAATATACAGAGCATTCAATCATTTCGTAACAGAATTTATTTTAGGCTTACTTAATTGTACGTTACTTACGTTTGGATGTCAGAACCTTGCAAATTGTAATAATTAAAAAAATAATTTTGCAGAAGAAAATAACATGCATGGTGATATAGATAAAATATTTTGTGGGGTAACACTTTGGTTTGGGAAACATATTCGCTATTAAATTTGCCTCAAATTCGTATTTTACTTCTTAATAGATAGTAAGGTAACATTAGTTGTTTAAGTTTAGGTATCAGGGAGGATTTAGGGATGTTGTAGAATAAGGTCATGCGGGTCAGTGTCATGTCCAAACAAGAAGAAACTGGTGCGAGGACTCAGTGCAGAAATAAAGTATTTATTTCTAAAAATAAACATAAATACAAAACAAAACTCACGAGGGGGCAAAATAAACTAGAAATAACAAATCAAACTGAAAAACATACTAAACAGAAATCACGGGGCAAACAGGAGACGTAGACATAACAATGATCCCAAGAAGACTGAACACACAAAGGAACTTATAAAGGGGACAAATCAAGCAGGGAATGAGGGAACACAGGTGGGGCAAATGAAACCAATAACGAGATAACAAAGGGGGTGGGATCTAGACAGAGACAGGAAAATAACAAAAACACCACATGTGCTACACGAGACAGGACAGGCATGTGACATTACCCCCTCCTTAAGGTGCGGCAACCAGACGCTCCACTAGGGGCGGGAGGGACAGGAGGGACAGACCAGGGAGGGACAGGAGGGACAGACCAGGGAGGGACGGGAGGGACAGACCAGGGAGGGACAGGGGAAACAAAGAGTTCAGGCCGCCAGGGCGGCCCGCAGAGTTCAGGCAGCCCGGGCGGAACACAGAGTTCAGGCGGCACAGCAGCAATCACCGGAACATGATCCACCACCGGAACTGGGACACAATCCACCGGAACTGGGACCACCAGACCACGATCCCCCCGGAAAACGATCCATCGGAACTGGGACCACCAGACCACGATCCACCAGAACACGATCCACTGGAACTGGGACCATGATCCACCACCGGAATTGGGACCACCGGAACTGGGACCACCGGAACACAATCCACCGGAACTGGGACCACGATCCACCGGAACTGGGACCACCGGAACATGATCCGCCAGAACTGGGACCACGATCCATCGGAACACGGCCCACGGGAATGATCAGGGCAATTGTCCTAGGAGGCCTGGAGTCCAGCCGGTCCACAAACTCCCAGAAGTCAGGAGTCCCCAAACTCTCTACCTCCTTGGGGCTGAGAGGCATGGCCAGGCAGAGGTTGAAGAACCACCTCCGGAGCTTTGGAGAAAGCCCTGTACTTCTCCCAAGCACGCAGGCCTGCCAACACGAAACATCCCATCACAGGATCAATCACAAATGATTGATTTATAAAAATAAACATAAATACAAAACAAAATCCACTAAGGCTAATCATGAGCGGTCCATGCATGGCATCTATTACCCATGGCTATCTGTTATGAACTGTTGGCTACATCAATAAATCACAACAATTTCATGCTATGGGCACTGCCACTGGCAGTGGAAGAGCCTATTTTATGCTGAGCTTGCTTCTGCTTTTCAAACATGGAAGTGTGACAAAGGCACACAGGCTATACAAATTCTCTAATGTGGATAAAGTCTTATTTTGTACACATCACAAACATTTTTTTTGTTAAAACGACATAATTATATCATTATTACGATATAATTGAGTGGAAAAAATATGTAGGCCCTATGTGGCAGCAACATTCATTCAGTCTTCAGAAAAGGAACTCTAGCTTAGTGAATAATTGTCTCACAAACATGAGACATATGTCTAAAGAAACGCTGAAATGTCAGGTTTTAAACAATGACCACATTAAAGGGTTAGTTCACCCAAAATTGAAAATAAAGTCAGTAATTACTCACCCTCATGTTGTTCCAACCATGTAAGACCTTCGTTCATCTTCGGAACATAATTTAGTATATTTTTGATGAAATCTGAGAGCTGTCTCACTCCTCCATAGGCTTTCAGAGGGACTGAAACTTGATGGCCCAGAATAGTAAGTAAAAACGTCATTTAAGGAGTCCAAATGACTACAGTGGCTCTGTATTAAGTCTATCATGCGACGAAAATACTTTTTGAGCGGAAAAACAACAAAAATAACGACTTTATCCCACTATTTATCCCACTATATACTCTCTGACGAGAGTTCGCGGGAGTGCCACGACAAATTGAACAATAATAGTGGGATAAAGTCGTTATTTTTGTTGTTTGGTGTGTGGTGGTATGGATAAGTATAAGGGTAAAGTTAGGTACAGGTGTGTTGGAATGGGTAAGTTTAAGGGTAAAGTTATGGACAGGTGTGGTGGTTGGGTAAGTTTAACGGTAAAGTTAGGGATAGGTGTGGTGGTATGGGTAAGTTTAAGGGTAAAGTTAGGTACAGGTGTGTTGGAATGGGTAAGTTTAAGGGTAAAGTTATGGACAGGTGTGGTGGTTGGGTAAGTTTAACGGTAAAGTTAGGGATAGGTGTGGTGGTATGGGTAAGTTTAAGGGTAAAGTTAGGGACAGGTGTGGTGGTGTGGGTAAGTTTAAGGGTAAAGTTAGGGACAGGTGTGGTGGTGTGGCTAAGTTTAAGGGTAAAGTTAAGGACAGGTGTGGTGGTACGTGTAGTTTTAGGGTAAAGTTCGGGACAGGTATGGTGGTATGGGTAAATTTAAGGGTAAATTTAGAGACAGGTGTGGTGGTATGGGTAAGTTTAAGGGTAAAGTTAGGGACAGGTGTGGTGGTGTGGGTAAATTTAAGGGTAAAGTTAGAGACAGGTGTGGTGGTATGGGTAAGTTTAAGGGTAAAGTTAGGGACAGGTGTGGTGGTGTGGTTAAATTTAAGGGTAAAGTTCAGGACAGGTGTGGTGGTATGGGTAAGTTTAAGGGTAAAGTTAGAGACAGGTGTGGTGGTATGGGTAAGTTTAAGGGTAAAGTCCGGGACAGGTGTGGTGGTATGAGTAAGTTTAAGGGTAAAGTTAGGGACAGGTGTGGTGGTATGGGTAAGTTTAAGGGTAAAGTTAGGGACAGATGCGGTGGTGTGGGTAAGTTTAAGGGTAAAGTTCGGGACAGGTGTGGTGGTATGGGTAAGTTTAAGGGTAAAGATAGAGACAAGTGTGGTGGTATGGGTAAATTTAAGGGTAAAGTTAGGGACAGGTGTGTTGGTCTGGGTAAGTTTAAGGGTAAAGTTAGGGACAGGTGTGGTGGTATGGGTAAGTTTAAGGGTAAAGTTAGGGACAGATGCGGTGGTGTGGGTAAGTTTAAGGGTAAAGTTAGGGACAGGTGTGGTGTGGGTAAGTTTAAGGGTAAAGTTAGGGACAGGTGTGGTGGTATGAGTAAGTTTAAGGGTAAAGTTAGGGACAGGTGTGGTGGTATGGGTAAGTTTAAGGGTAAAGTTAGGGACAGATGCGGTGGTGTGGGTAAGTTTAAGGGTAAAGTTCGGGACAGGTGTGGTGGTATGGGTAAGTTTAAGGGTAAAGATAGAGACAGGTGTGGTGGTATGGGTAAGATTAAGGGTAAAGTTAGGGACAGGTGTGGTGGTATGAGTAAGTTTAACGGTATATTTAGGGACAGATGCGGTGGTCTGGGTAAGTTTAAGGGTAAAGTTAGGGACAGGTGTGGTGTGGGTAAGTTTAAGGGTAAAGTTAGGGACAGGTGTGGTGGTATGGGTAAGTTTAAGGGTAAAGTTAGGGACAGATGCGGTGGTGTGGGTAAGTTTAAGGGTAAAGTTAGGGACAGATGCGGTGGTGTGGGTAAGTTTAAGGGTAAAGTTAGGGACAGGTGTGGTGGTATGGGTAAGTTAAAGGGTAGGGTTAGGTGTAAGGGAAGTGTCAACAGTGTAATTACAAATGTAATTACATAAATTAATTACAGATGTAATTACATGAATTTATTTTAAAAAATGTAAGTAGAATTTAAAAACATGTATGTACACAATAAGTAGCCTGGATGCCAGACGAACTTAGCCCCGCCCACAAAAATGTTTGCACAGGCAGTTCGGTCTGGACTTGATCCATAGAGAAGTAATTATGCCCAAACAGAAACTGTTCGGGTTCTCTGGGATAAAAGGCATTTGGGGGTAAAATATGTGTTATTTTGGCTGGACTGCCTGCTAAATTTCGCATTCCTGGGTCTGTATATCACATAATTGGGGTCGCTTCAACCCGCGGACATGGCAACACAGTGCAGTTGAGTTCTGTTGACATTTGACAACTAACGTTATGCGTCGCTCCGTTGCTCTGATTGGTTGTAGGTCTATCCAATTGAGGTCTTTCCTGGTTCGGTTTAAACACGCCCCATAATCACAGCCCAACGGAGCAGATCAGACTCAAATTCTGACTAGAATTGAGTATGATGAGGTCAGGCTACACAATAAGTGCAATGTATCAAATGATTAATTAAAATGTTAGTACATAGTAGTTAAGGCCACCTAATATAAAGTGGGTCCGTGGTCATCGTTTAAGGGATTTGTTGTAGAGTGAAAGGAACTAAAATAGCCTACATTATAACATTTTGCTTAATTTACAGTATCATTTCTGAATGCAAAATGTGACTTATACCAAAGTTACCTGTTTCTCTCTCTCTCTCTCTCTCTCTCTCTCAAAAACAAACAAAAATAGCCATATAAAGCTAGATCAAATTAGTGCAGAGTGAAAGGGACTTTTATTTTGGTCTGGTGGAGTGATGTCATAAGGCTGCGCCACACTCCTGCATCTGTTGTGATTCGGCTGAAGAAAGGTTCATGTTTTAAGCTTTTATGATGTTTAAACCTATAGAAATCATCCCGTCTCATTCACATGACACAATATTATAAAGATGGCGTTTATTAAAGAGGAGAGTGAAGACGTGAAGATTGAAGAAACATTGAGAGTGAAACATGAAGAAACTGAGGAACAAACAGGTTGGTTTCATTCCTAAAGCTGAACTCAGTCATTTGATCCTTATTAAAATATCCAGCTCCACAGAAATGAAGGATATTTTTGAAGGAGGTCTTAAGAGTGTCCTAATTAAAGTGATTTTATTTGACATGGAGCGGGTCTCGTGGACAGACATCCTTAAAAGCGATATAATAATATATTTAATTTATAAAGTGCTTTTCTTACCCCCAATTTCCACCGGTTGCGTTACGGCTCCGTCACGGCGGCGGAGTCAATAGGTTTCCATTAAAGTCAATGAGTGTATTTCCACTGAATGCGTTACAGCTGCGTTCCGACTCCGGCGATCCGCAGCCATCCGCATCAAATACGCAGAGCTTCTATTTTTGCCGGATGCCGGAGCGCTCCGCAGCATTCCAGCACTGCAGGGCAGAGTACGCAGGACAGGAAGTCGAGTGACAAAACAGAACAGCCAGAAACACAATAAAAGATCCGTTTAATTTTCAAAATAAAATACACCGCGCTCATATTTCCCTACACTACACCTTGAAAACGTCATAATGGGCGGAGACAGGCTTGTTTTAACCCCGTTGACACGATGGATGAAGAAATGCTGATTATTGAGGTACAGAATCAACCCATCATCTATGACCCCTCACATCCTTTTTATAAGGACAACATTAAAAAGGATGCGGCGTGGAAAACTATAGCAGAAGTGATTGGTGTGGATGGTAAGTCACTATTTTTGTCCAAGAAATAAAGATAGAAAGCAAATAGCTAGTTATGTACTCGTAATGAGGAGTTATATAGCTATACAGGTTAAATATCGCGCGATCACACCAGAATTCGCGAGATTACATGGGGCCTCGTGACGTCAGCTGTCAGTCATGACCGCAGCCGTTCCGCAACAAATCCGGACCTGGTGGGTATTGACGGACGACGGAACACGGAGCTGTCACGCAGCGGAGCCGTTCCGCAGCCGTAACGCAGCCGGTGGAAATTGGGGGTTACACCAAAAGCGCTAACAGAGCAAAAGGCAAAAGATTAGTTAACAATAGCTTTGAAACCAAGTCAGTAGATTATTTGTCTTTCCTCATCTCCACATCTCTCTTGCCTTGTCTCTTCCCCACCTAAAGCTGAACTCTGACTTATAGTCTTTTCATTTTCATCTGTCAGTGAAGAAAGTAAACATAAGGTCAACTGATATTTATATGTTTTATGAATCATTTTCTTAGACATTAATTTACTGAAGGCTAACAGGAAAGAAAATCATTCACAATATGTACATTCATTATTAATTGTATGCCTAATACAGGGTTGTAGACAGGGCTTTATAATCACAGGGGTCCCAAATTTGAGGTTGTTCAGAGAATTCCCCAAGAAAATGTTATATTTCTCTGTGCATTTCAAGATTTTTGAAGGCCTAAAAAGGGGATAGCTTTAAAGCCATGTCAGTGGGTCTCCTTATCTTGCCCTGTCTTTTTTAATTGACTGAAAGCTACAAATTGTATTACCTACATTAATTTACAATATGTGCACATTCATTATTAATCTTATGCCTAATCTGATGAAAACGGCTTTGTTAATGTTTCTTGTCCCCTCTCAATGACAGTTAGGCTACTAATTAATACATTATGAATCAAATTACATAGGCCTGTTTTCAATTAAAAATGGTGAAATGAAACAAAAGTTTATTAGTTTGCCTTTGTCATTCGTTTAACATTTCTGACCTAAATCAGCTGTCAAATATGAAATGTTTAGTTTAGCTTACCTATCTCGCACGGAACATAAAGCCCGCCTACTCTGATCTGATTTGATTGTGTATCTCAAATATTTTGACATTGACGAGCAGTGACAGACCAATGAGGCTCGGAAAAATACACACACCTTGGTGCTCTGCTCGGCGCCACTGCGGTTTGAAGAACGCGCCAGTGTTTAGTTTATCAGCAACTTTTGATTTAGTTTTAGTTGTAGTCTTTTGACTAGAATGGCATTTAGTTTTAGTCATATTTTAGTCACCCGAATTGTTTTAGTTCTAGTCTAGTTTTAGTCGACTAAATATCACAAGAGTTTAAAATCTAATGAGTTTAGTTAAATTGTAGGCTAATGCATTAATTAAGCATTTATGCATTACATATCAGACTGTTACTTGAATACATGCCAAAAACTGACATTTTGACATAATTGTGCTTTTGACGTACTCGTCAGGGCTTGATTCATACTTTTTTCCCAAGGAGCACATATGCTCCTAAATTGAGAAATGTTGGTGCGCATTTAGAAAATTGTGGGGCACAATGAAAAAAAAAAACACTTTATAAAACTTTGTGATATTTTAGTATCATTGAGGTACTATTAGTTCCCTTTCAGTCGGTCACTACGACGTACGTCGGTATTACCGACGAATTGGGATCACTTTAGAGAGCCCCTATCAGCTTCGAGATTTAGAGAACAGGCCAATGGGCCATTGGCGTGCGAGATTTGCATCTCGCGCTCCGCCCTGCGCCGCGGGTATAAACAGGAAGCGAGAGCATCGCACTGACGTCATTCACTTCGGAGCCGAACGGCGTTGATGAAGCAAGCCTGCTTTTCTAAAAGAAAGCCTATCTGCAAGAGAGATGCTCCAGAGAACGAGAAGGACGTTCTGTGTTGGCGAAAAGGAACAAGAGTCAAGATGGCGCCGAGGATGGCCGCTACGTCGCAAGCTCTGCTGCAACATTGTAGTTTTTTGTTTGTTCTGTTTATAGTTTTTGTGTTTTTTGTCTTGGATGTTGTCTGCCTTACTACGTACGACAGACAGACACTTTTGGACATTGGTTCGGCAATCGCACTCCGAAAACCGGACTTTAAATTCTTCAGTGACGAACCGCCGTTTACAAACACAGCAGCGGAGCTCTTTGTCTGGACGGCCCGACCACGCAAACGCGGCCGGAGAAGGGGAAGCAGAGCCGGCGTACTTATCAGAGTAAGACGCCGCGCAAACCGACCCCCACTTCCCAGTATTTTACTGGCAAATGTTCAGTCTCTGGACAATAAACTCTGCGAGCTGAGAGCACGGATCTCTTTCCAACGAGAGACGAGGGACTGCTGCATTATCTGCCTCACAGAAACTTGGATGTCCGCTGAGATTCCAGATTCGGCCATCGAAACCACGGGGTTCTCCGTGCATCGAATGGACAGAGAAAAAGATCTCTCCGGGAAAAGCAAAGGCGGGGGTGTATGTTTTATGATTAACCGATCCTGGTGTGATCAGAGGAACGTACATTCTATCAAGTCTTTCTGTTCTCCTGATCTGGAACTTCTCATGGTTCTGTGTCGACCATTCTGGCTACCGAGGGAATTCACCGCGGTCATCATCACAGCTGTGTATATTCCCCCACAAGCCGACACAGACCGGGCACTAAAGGAACTGTATAGGACAGTGAGTGAGCAGGAAACCGCGCATCCTGAGGCCGCGTTTATTGTGACCGGGGACTTTAACAAAGCCAACTTCAAGCGCATTGCACCCAAATACCACCAACATGTTAACTTCAACACGCGAGGGAACCGCGTCTTAGATCACTGTTACTCCCCCTTCAAGGATTGTTACAAGTCCCTCCCGCGCCCACCATTTGGCAAATCGGATCACGCTTCCATCCTACTTTTGCCCGCATATAGGCTAAGACTCAAACAGGAAGCACCCGCCCTCAGAACCATCCAGTGCTGGTCGGACCAATCAGATTCATGCTACAGAACTGTTTTGATCACGCGGACTGGGAGATGTTCCGGTCGGCCTCTGATGACGACATCAAGGTCTACGCTGATAGCGTAACGTGTTTCATCAGGAAGTGCGTAGATGACGTTGTTCCGACCAAAACAATTCGGCTGTACCCTAACCAGAAGCCGTGGCTAAATGGGGATGTTCGCGCGGCACTCAATGCGCGGACCTTCACTTTTAACTCCGGTAACGCGGAGGAGCATAAACAAGCAAGTTATGCCCTCCGGAAAACCATCAGAGCAGCAAAACGGCAGTACAGGGACAAGATTGAAGGACAGTTCAACACCACCGACTCCAGAAGCATGTGGAGGGGAATTAACACCATCACGGACTATAAAGGGAACACAAACTCCACCGTGAACACCGCTGCCTCTCTCCCGGACGAGCTCAACACCTTCTATGCTCGCTTTGAGGGAACTAACACCGCCCTCGCGGAGAGAGCGCTCGCGGCTGAAGATGCAGAGGTTAGTTCAGTCTCTGTATCTGTCGCGGATGTAACCCGATCCTTCCGGCGGGTGAACGTCCGTAAAGCCGCAGGTCCAGACGGCATTCCCGGCCGTGTGATCAGAGCGTGCGCGCACCAACTGGCTGGAGTCTTCACGGACATTTTTAACCTGTCCCTCTCCCTGTCTGTGGTCCCCACATGCTTTAAAACGTCCACTATTGTTCCTGTACCTAAGCAATCAAAAACCACCTGCTTAAACGACTGGCGTCCTGTTGCTCTGACCCCCATCATCAGCAAATGCTTTGAAAGACTAGTCAGAAACCACATCTGCTCTGTTCTCCCCCCCTCACTGGACCCACTGCAGTTTGCATACCGCACAAACCGCTCCACTGACGATGCCATTTCATCCACTATACACACTGCTCTCTCCCACCTGGAAAAGAGGAACACGTATGTGAGAATGCTGTTTGTGGACTACAGCTCAGCATTCAACACCATTGTGCCCTCCATACTTGACATGAAACTCCGGGCTCTAGGCTTAAACAGCCTGTTATGCAGCTGGATCCTGGACTTCCTGTCAAACAGACGCCAGGTGGTCAGAATGGGCAGTAACATCTCCTCATCACTGACTCTCAACACTGGAGCCCCTCAGGGCTGCGTTCTCAGCCCACTCCTGTACTCTTTGTACACACATGACTGTGTGGCAACCCACAGCTCCAACACCATCATCAAGTTTGCTGACGATACGACGGTGGTAGGTCTTATCACCGACAATGATGAAACGGCCTACAGAGAGGAGGTGCACACTCTTACACGGTGGTGTCAGGAGCACAACCTCTCCCTCAACGTCAGCAAGACCAAGGAGCTGGTGGTCGACTTCAGGAGGAATGAGAGAGAACACCGCCCCATCACCATCGATGGAGCACCGGTGGAGAGAGTCAGCAGCTTCAAGTTCCTCGGTGTCCACATCACAGAGGAACTCTCATGGTCCGTCCACTCTGAGGCCGTTGTGAAGAAGGCTCATCAGCGCCTTTTCTTCCTGCGATGGCTGAGGAGGTTTGGAATGAACCGCCACATCCTCACACGTTTCTACACCTGCACCATCGAGAGTCTGCTGACTGGCTGCATCACCACCTGGTACGGCAACAGTACCGCCCGCAGCCGCAAGGCCCTGCAAAGGGTAGTGCGCACGGCCAGCTGCATCATCGGAGGTGAGCTTCCCTCCCTCCAGGACATTTACGCCAGGCGGTGTGTGAAGAGAGCTCAGAGGATCTTCAGAGACTCTAGCCACCCGAACCATGGGCTGCTCTCACTGCTCCCATCAGGCAGACGGTACCGCAGCATCAGAACACGCACCAGCCGACTCCAGAACAGCTTTTTCCCACAAGCAATCAGACTACTTAACTCCTGATCCATCAGGATCATAACACACACTGGACAGAATATCACTCAGCACAACCCACTGTAGATACACACACATTATATACACATTTATTTATCATATAGCATCTATTGCACTTTGGATTTCAATTTTTCAATCTGTGAATAATATTTTATACTATACATTGTATATTATTATTACTATTATAGCGTAATGTATATTGTTTAGTGTATGTTTAGTGTATATTGTTTAAAGTATATGTATATTGTAAGTATGTGTATATTGTTTAAAGCTGTGAGAACTACACTCACATTGTGTAAATTATTTATTGTTTATTGTAGAGTTTACTGTGCTGTGAGTAATTGTGTGCGCATCAGATGTGTAATCTGATGCTGCTTTAAATGTTGTACATGTCATGTCATGACTGCTATGTTGCTCGGAACTGCACCTAAGAATTTCACCTACTGTTGCACTTGTGCATATGTAGAGTGACAAATAAAGTGATTTGATTTGATTTTGATTTTGAAAAGGCACAATCAGTGCGACCGCATGTTCACCGCTGCATCAGCATAACAAACTGCTGTTCTCACAGCAACTGTCGGTCTGGTGAGGGCGTTTGTTTCAGTGAGTGCACCACAGGACTGCACTTACCACCTGTGTGTTGCCGCGGTCTTCCCCTGGGTGCTTCAGCACTGTTTAAGAGCGTTTCCTCACAAAAGAGCAACACGGGTGTGACACTGCGTCTTTTTCAAGACGTCATTCCACTCGTGCGTTTCTGGATGCGGTTGTTTCCTGTCCTGACGGCCACGATCCCTCTCGCATAAACATGTTGAGACTGTGTTCGTGGGTGATCCATGTTCTCTCAGGGGAACGGGATTACGTCGACGCGCTGGTCATCTCGCCTTCCGCGTGAGGGTTTGAGTGTTTGAGTGTTCAGCGCGCCGTGTGCCGTCTAGCTGCCGAGTGACAGCACGGGTTGCTACGGCAGCTCAGCGCGCGTCACTCGCCGGCTACGCATGTTGAGATTGTGTTTGTGGGTGGTCTATGCTCTCTAATGAGGCATAGCCACGTCGGCGCGCTGTTCGTCTTGCCTTTTTCATAAGGGCTTGAGTGTTCAGCGCGCCGTGTGCCGTCTCACGGCCACGCCCACTGTCTCACATGTCTGCTGGTAGCTTACAGATGGGATTGCTGGTCCTAAAAAATAAATAAAAAATAAAAAAAGGACCTAGCGTTTCGTTTGGGGCTCTAGCAGAGGACAGATGTCAATCGCTGCATCGGAGAGAGGGCTGTTATGTGTTGAAAATGAAGATGATGCTGAGATTCCCACTATAATAGTGGGCGCTCGTGCTGAATCCGATTCATGCTCGACAGCCATGCTTTCCTGGGTGGCTGAGGCATAGTGCAACGCATAAATCGCCTTGCCTGCCCCTTGCCTTTCCCGGATGTGCGTTGGAAGGCTTTTGCATTATGGAACTATTGGTGCCAAAATATGGAACACCAATAGGGCCATAATCTGTATAAAGTTTTCCTCTCTCTCACTACCCTCATCGGTGGGGTGGCAGTGCCACTGGCAGGCCACCTCCGCCCTGCTTAGGGCATGAGGGTAGTTCTCAGCCGAGGTTGAGCTGCGCACTGCGCTGGCCCTTGGCTAGACGATGTCCAGAAACACAATTGACCCGGATTTGGTTCGGGACTGTTCTTCCCCCGGAGGAGGGCCGGGTAAAAACCATTAGTAATTCTGTTCCGCCACTGGGGTTAAAAACAGCCAGTGGTACCCAAATATATTAAAAAATATATATATAAAAAAAAAGAGAAGAGCAGTTCCAATATCTCTGGGTCTCGGGAGTTCAGGAATGGCAGCGTGTGACGCTACAAGCCTCGCCGCCCTCATTCCCCTCCCCACAAGAGGGCGAGAATCGCAGTGTGTGACACTACAAGCCTCGCCACTCTCATTCCCCTCTTCTCAGCGGTGTGTGGACGACAGTGCGTGACGCTATGCCTCGCCGCTCTTGTTCCCCGCTGAGGAAGGAGGTGAGGCAGACCGTGTGCAACGCCACAAAGCCTTGCCACGCTCAGCCCCTCCTTCATTTGGAGAGCGCGCTGGGCGGTGTACAACGCTCCCATGCCTTGTCAGCCTCTGGTGCCTCTCCAAATCGCCAGCAGGGGGTGCCGGCTGTGGGAACGCACTCAAGAAAAAAAAAAAAGCGGCCTTCCCACTCTCGCGCACCCCCTCAGCGGATGCAGGTCGTGTGTCAGACCCAGACCCCTACACGGACCACTCCCATGTCGTCCTAGGGTCCCTGCATTCCGCCTCGCTGCCCTGCTGCGGGTACGTCTGAGGTACCGATGACCCCACTTGTTCGGTCTCTGGGGGCCTGGCTAGAGCTCCCCAGCCCGTCTCGCTGGGTCATCTGTACCATCAGACTCGGCTTGCGATTCAGTTCGTCCGGTGTCCGCCCAAGTTCGGGGGCGTTCACTTCACGTCTATTGCGTGGGTGGATGCCCCCGTGCTTCAGGCGGAGATCGCTGTCCTACTGGCGAGGGACGCGATAAAGCCGGTCCCTCCAGCCGATATGAAGTCCGGGTTCTACAGCCCGTACTTCATTGTACCCAAGAAAGGCGGCGGGTTACGGCCAATCTTGGACCTGCCTTACTTGAACCGTTCCCTCCAGGATGCCGTTCAGAATGTTAACGCAGAAACGCATCTTCAGGTGCGTCCGTCCCCAGGATTGGTTTGCGGCGATCGACCTGAAGGACGTGTACTTTCATGTCTCGATTCTCCCTCGACACAGACCGTTTCTACACTTTGCTTTCGACGGACGGGCATGTCAGTACAAAGTCCTGCCCTTCGGGCTGTCCCTGTCGCCCCGTGACTTCACGAAAGTCGCGGAGGCGGCCATTGCTCCCATGAGAGAGCGTGGTGTTCGTCTTCTCAACTATCTCGACGACTGGCTGATTCTTGCCCAGTCGCGGGAACAGTTGTGCGAACACAGGGACATGGTGCTTCGGCACCTCAGCCGGTTGGGTCTTCAGGTCAACTGGGAGAAGAGCAAACTCTGTCCCGTACAGAGGATCTCTTTTCTCGGGATGGAGATCGACTCGGTCGCCATGACAGCGCGCCTCACCGAGGAGCGCGTCCAGTCGGTGTTGAGCTGCTTGAATACGTTCAAACGCAGTACAGCGGTTCCACTGAAATATTTCAGAGGCTCCTGGGGCATATGGCAGCAGCAGCCGCAGTAACGCCGCTAGGGCTGCTCCATATGAGACCGCTTCAACACTGGCTACACGACCGAGTCCCGAGATGGGCGTGGCACAGCGGGTCCCTCCGTGTCCAAGTGACGCCGAGATGCCGCCAAACCTTCAGCCCGTGGTCGGACCCTTCATTTCTACGGGCAGGAGTGCCTCTAGAACAAGTGTCCAGGCATTCTGTTGTCTCCACGGATGCCTCCTCCACGGGCTGGGGTGCCACGTACAACGGGCTTGCAGTATCGGGTCTGTGGACGGGGCCCCAACTGCAATGGCATATCAATTGCCTGGAGTTGCTGGCGGTTCGTCTTGCTCTCAGCCACCTCAAAGGGTTGCTCAAAGACAAGCACGTTCTGATCCGGACGGACAGCACTGCGGCCGTTGCGTACATCATCAAACAGGGTGGTCTACGCTCCCGCCGCATGTCCCAACTCGCCCGCCATCTCCTTCTGTGGAGTCCGAAGCATCTGAGATCCCTTCGTGCCATCCACATTCCGGGCCCGCTCAATCGTGCGGCCGACGAGCTGTCACGGTTGCCGTGCTGCCCGGGGAGTGGAGACTCCACCCCCAGGTGGTCCAGCTGATTTGGAGTCGCTTGGGGCCGCACAGATCGATCTGTTTGCCGCCCCGACACGACCCACTGCCAGTGGTACTATTCCCTGCCCGGGGGAACCCTCGGCACGGATGCCCTGGCACACAGCTGGCCCCGGGGCCTACGCAAATATGCGTTCCCCCCCAGTGAGCCTTCTTGCACAGACACGGTGCAAGGTCAGGGAGGACGAGGAGCAGCTCCTCTTGGTAGCTCCGTACTGGCCCAACAGGACTTGGTTCCCGGAACTAGTGCTCCTCGCGACAGCACCTCCTTGGCCCATTCCTCTGAGGAAGGACCTCCTGACTCAGAGACGCGGCACCCTGTGGCACCCGCGTCCGGACCTCTGGAAACTCCATGTCTGGTCCCTGGACGGATGCGGAGGTTCTAGGTGACCTACCACAAGCGGTAGTTGACACCATCACTTCCGCCAGAGCCCCCTCTACGAGACGGCTATATGCGCTGAAGTGGAACCTGTTCGTTGACTGGTGCTCTTCTCACCGAGAAGACCCCCGAAAGTGTTCGGTCAGATCTGTGCTCTCTTTTCTTCAAGACGGGTTGGAGCGAAAGCTGTCTCCCTCCACCCTCAAGGTGTATGTTGCCGCTATAGCGCAATCATGACCTGGTTAATGGTTAATTCATTAGGCAAGCACGATCTGATCGTCAGGTTCCTGGGGGGGCGAGGAGATTAAATCCGCCTCGTCCTCCCTTTATACCCTCTTGGGACTTGACTCTGGTGCTGACGCACTTCAGAGAGTGCCCTTTGAGCCTTTACAGTCAGCGGAGCATAAGATCTTGTCTCTAAAGACAATACTCCTGATTGCATTGGCCTCAGTTAAGAGGGTAGGGGACCTGCAGGCATTTTCGGTCGATGAATCGTGCCTGGGATTCGGGCCAGGTGACTCTCAGGTAACCCTGAGACCCCGGCCTGGATATGTGCCAAGGTTCCCACTACTCCCTTCCGGGACCAAGTGGTGAGCCTGCAAGCGCTGCCTTCGGAGGAGGCAGACCCAGCCCTGGCTTTTCTCTGTCCAGTTCGCGCCCTGCGCGTCTATGTTGACAGAACGCAAAGCTTAGGACCTCAGAGCAGCTCTTCATCTGTTACGGAGGACAGCAGAAGGGAAAGGCTGTCTCCAAGCTGAGGATGGCCCACTGGATAGTGGACGCCATCGTCTTGGCTTATGAAGCCCAAGACGTGCCCTGCCCGCTCGGGTTAAGAGCCCACTCCACTAGGGGTGTTGCTTCTTCCTGGGCGCTGGCTCGTGGTGCCTCGCTGACAGATATTTGTAGAGCTGCGGGCTGGGCGACACCTAACACGTTCGCTAGGTTTTATAGCCTACGTGTAGAACCGGTGGCTTCTCGTTTGCTCGCTTCCCATAGTCAGCAGCTGAAGTGCCCGTTCTAAGTGTCGGCTTGCTGCGCCATTCCCTTCCCCATGGAACGGATACGTGCGCTTATTTTCTCCAGTCGAGTACCCCAGGATTGGCGAACCCTGTTGAGTCCTCCGCACCCCTCGGCAGTCAGATGTGGCGGAGCGTCTGACGCCAGGTCTGGCACTTGTATGCATTGGTGGAACTTGTGTCGGACTGGGGTCCGTATGTCGTGACCCCTACGGCGGTCCCATACGTGTATTCTCCACGGTACAGCTCCCTACGGTGAGCTTGTGTCTTTCCCTTGGCAGAGTTCCTCTGCCGTCTCAGTTCGGTGTCGTCCCCCGCCTGTATAGGCCGGGGCCACCTCTGGGACTTCCGTATGTTGTGCTGCCCACGGCCAGCCCATACGTGTTCTCTCCACATGGTAACTCCCTCCGGGCATGATATGGCTCCCGCAGCGTCCTTCGGGCACGCTTTCCCAGCGTTATCCAATAAGTCTCCTGAATGGGTCTTGCGGAACAGCAGTATGACTCTCCCTGCGTGAATTTCCCCGCCCGCATCAGAACGGGGTCTGAGGGGCTCTCGCTGGGCGCTGGAAGTGGTAGTAACTGTGGCGTTTTCCATAGGGATCCCAATTCGTCGGTAATACCGACGTACGTCGTAGTGACCGACTGAAAGGGAACGTCTCGGTTACGTATGGTAACCCTCGTTCCCTGAAGGAGGGAACGGAGACGTACGTCCCGTCGCCACAGCTCCTTACCATCACTGCATGGCCGAGTCACTAGTTCGGCTCCTCAGTGAAAAACGTCAGTGCGATGCTCTCGCTTCCTGTTTATACCCGCGGCGCGGGGCGGAGCGCGAGATGCAAATCTCACACGCCAATGGCCCATTGGCCTGTTCTCTAAATCTCGAAGCTGATAGGGGCTCTCTAAAGTGATCCCAATTCGTCGGTAATACCGACGTACGTCTCCGTTCCCTCCTTCAGGGAACGAGGGTTACCATACGTAACCGAGACGTTTTTGTTAATATTTTTGATTAGATTTATAGTTGATTAATATATGTGTCAAATACTGTTCTTAGTCTTTCCTCCTCACTAAGAATTAAATAGGAATTAAATTAAAACCGTTTATTGTGTAACCTAAATATCAATAATTACCAGGGAGAACACGTATAATGCGTGACTTTTACTTCAACAAGTTTGAAATGCACGGGGACTCTTATTTTTAAAGCTGCTTATTCAAGTTCAGATGAGGGAGATAAAATATGCATTGTTACAACCATTTAAATCTTATTGCTATATAAACATGGTAAAGTAAACATTGTCATTATTCCATTATCCGTTGTGTTTTCCTGCCGTTACACTTTACAACTCAAATGTGCTCATCTGTTACACAGGACATCAGTTTTGACAGTTTTTTGTCATTGAACACTGGAACGCGCTGATTAACAAATATTAAAAAACGTGATGAAACTGAATCCTGCTGCTGGTTTCATATGTTTTAAAGGGGACTGAAGCGATCACAAATTAGTGTATAGATTACAGACTTAATCACAAATTATTTAAAAGTTTTATTTAAAAAAATGGCCTAGTACCAAAACGGTACTACTACTCTTACCGATACTGCTTATCGGTCCGGTACTTTAACTGTATTCTTATTGTTTATTTTTGTTATACATGTTCTTAATTAAAAAATTTAATTAAGAACATAATTAACATTGCTTTATAATATGAAAAGTAAATTATCTACAGCAAAAGAAACAGCAATGCTTATTAAAGCTAAAGTTGTTTATTCAAGAGCTGTGAGTATTTTTTTTCTCTTTTCCTTTTGTTGTTTGATTGACATTAATGTCTCAATCATCAGCAGGTTTATTAGATGCTGCCCCTTTAAGACCGAATGCAGATCTAATATACTTTTCCCATTTCTCCAAACTATTTATGCCCATTTAAGATATAAACTGCATGTCATTTTGACATAGGCTATTTATTGTGTATTTGATGGTTTAGACGCACACAAAGCCTAAAGTATAATGTGCAAGTCGGTCCGTTTCACACACACACAATCCGCCTTGAAGTTGGAAACAGCATCTCTTGCATGGATTATTGTGCATTCTATTTATATTTTTTATATAAACTTAAAAGCAAACTGTGTGGGGAAAAATTACTAATAAGCCAATAAGTGCTTCTCTACCGCCATCTACTGGTTATAGTGATAGAAGCAATAAAATATTTTATTTTTGTTGGTTTTCCTACAGCTTGAAACTTTTAGTTTTACAAATGGGGACAATCTTTGAAAGATAAACAAATAATGAATTCGGTCATCATATTAAAAATAACATTTAGACGATAATATTTAGAATTTTGAAGTGCTGGAAAAAGTGTGAAGCACTTGAAAGTCTTTGAAATGTGCTTGAATTTCACTCAAAAGGTTGTATAAACCTTGATATTAATAATTTACATCAGATAAAGTTACAACATTAAATCCATGGTGAATGTAGTTGATTTGTGGGCTGAAAACTGTTATTACTTGTCTATTCATGGTATGTTTCTCCTGGTTTCCACGTCAGTTTACCTTATTGGAATTTAATCTAAGAATCGATAAGAAGCAGAATCAGTAA
This sequence comes from Romanogobio albipinnatus, assembly GCA_023566225.1. Classification (NCBI taxonomy): domain Eukaryota; kingdom Metazoa; phylum Chordata; class Actinopteri; order Cypriniformes; family Gobionidae; genus Romanogobio; species Romanogobio albipinnatus. Next base: position 6,124,217 of record CM042245.1, read on the forward strand.
AATTCAAACGATACCCAATCATATATATATATATATATACACACACACAGTATTTCATTTTTCAGCTTGTTTCACTCTATTTCACATGGCTATATATATTGGCTATATAGTTTTTGAAAAGACCAATTAGTAAAATGTCTTTTGCTTTGTGGGACTAAACTTTTTTTTTTTGTCTTTTTTGCCTTAGACCTGATGGTGTTGAAAGAGGAGAGTCGAGATCTGAATGAAATGGAAAAGAAAGATCAATCTAAGACACATTGTAATGTCATAACTCAAGAAAAATATTTTAGTTATTCACAGACCGAAAAGACTTCAGGAAAAAGGGCTCAAAAGAAAGGGACTGAAAGTTATTTCCCTTGCCAGCAGTGTGGAATAACTTTCAATAAACAAGGAAACCTTAGAGTCCATATGAGAATTCACACTGGAGACAAACCCTTCACTTGCCAACAGTGTGGAAAGAGTTTCAGTCAAAAAGGAAGCCTTAAAGTCCACATGAGGATTCACACTGGAAAGAAACCATTCACATGCCAACAGTGTGGAATCAATTTTATTCAAAAAGGAAACTTTGATAACCACATGAGAGTTCACACTGGAGAGAAGCCTTTCACATGCCCTCAGTGTGGAGTAAGTTTCACTCAAAAAGTACAGCTGAACAGTCACATGATAGTTCATTCTGAAGAGAACTCTTTCACATGCCAACAGTGTGGAAAGAGTTTCGAACTACAAAGAAACCTTAAAGTCCACATGAGAATTCACTCTAGAGAGAAGCCTTACACTTGCCAACAATGTGGAAAGAGTTTCAGTCAAAAAGGAAGCCTTAAAGTCCACATGAGGATTCACACTGGAAAGAAACCGTTCACATGCCTACAGTGTGGAAAGAGTTTCAGTATACAAGAAAACCTTAAGGTCCACATGAGAATTCACACTGGAGAGTGCCCTTTCACCTGCCCTCAGTGTGGAACAAGTTTTACTCAAAAATCAAGCCTTAATAACCACATGAGAATTCACACTGGAGAGAAGCCGTTCACTTGTGACCAGTGTGGAAAGAGCTTCAGTATACAAGCAAACCTTAAGGTCCACATGAGAATTCACACTGGAGAGAGCCCTTTCACCTGCCCTCAGTGTGGAGTAAGTTTCACTCAAAATGTACAGCTGAACAGGCACATGATAGTTCATTCTGAAGAGAACTCTTTCACATGCCAACAGTGTGGAAAGAGTTTCGAACTACAAAGAAACCTTAAAGTCCACATGAGAATTCACTCTAGAGAAAAGCCTTACACTTGCCAACAGTGTGGAAAGAGTTTCACTCTAAAAGGAAGCCTTGAGAGGCACATTAGAATTCACACTGGAGAGAAGCCTTTCGCATGCCAACAGTGTGGAAAGAGTTTCAGCCGAAAAGGAAACCTCAATGAGCACATGAGTATTCACAGTGGAGAGAGCCCTTGCACTTCAGTCAGTGTGGAACAAGTTTCATTCAAAAAGGACACCTGAACAGTTGCTTGAGAATTCACATTAGAGAGAGCCCTTACACATGCCAACAGTGTAGGTAGTTTCGAATAACTCAGAAACAGAAATCTGATGTATGGCCATTGATAAATGTTGATTGATTAACATAAATAAAATAATCTGTAAAAAACAAAACAACAACATGGTCATCTGTGTCTATAAGTTGCATGAGTGTTAGTGTCAAGAGCTAATAAGAAAAACTTTAAGATCAAAGAACAACTGATGGAAAACAAACACTGTGATTTTTGTCTGATTTTGTACAATTTGATTTTGTTTTGATTTCGTACAACTCTTTTTTTTTTGTTTTTTTAAGTCGGGCTGAATTTCAGCTTTGTTGTACAGGAGGAAACGAGAGGTGATTAACCTTTTCTGATTAGCAGTCGGCATGTCATTTCATTTTGGTCGCCTCTCGTAAGGGTATTGCACAGTTGAAGCAGAGCTACAAACCGATTGCCCTAAAGTTGGTGCAAACATAAACAGCGTAAAATCCAGGCCTGGTCCTCTCTCGTCCTTCACTGTTGTCGCGCCTCCTTTTATGCTTCCAAAGCTCCTCCATGAGACATGGGACGGGTTCGGCACGCAGCCGGCGCTCATTATCTATCACGCCACCGGCCTTGACCTGTTATCACGGCTCCTCTGACTTGTTCGGCTTACCACATACCCACATACCCCCATCCCCCCTCACAGGCCGGGGGGAACTCCTGAGACTGTGCTCTACTCTCCCCCCACCCCCCGGGGGGACCGATAACGGCACCAGAGGGTAAGGACAGACGAGGCGAGAGAAAAGGAGCCAGAAGCATGAGGAGCGAGATGTTCTTAGACACACTGCTGCTCGGTCCTCAACCAGCCGACATGCTCTCACTCGCGCTGCCATGCGATGGTACTCGGTGGACGGCTCACCACTCCTCCACCTCCCGGCGGCCAGAAAATGGCTCCTCTGGTTGAGGGCAGCGAGTCCCCCGTTCACCCAACATGGTGGACAGCAGCATGCTCCGGCCCACGGCGGAGACTCCCACCTCGACCAAGAGGCACGGCTTTCGAAGCTCCTCCGTGAGATACGAGAAATGTGCGGCATGCAGCTGGTGCTCATTATCTATCACGCCACTGGCCTCGCCCTGCTCTCACGATCCCTCTGCCTTTTTCTGCTTGCCACACCATATTCCCCACATCTTCCAAGCCTCCTGCGCGTCAATATACGTTGGCGCCTCTTTTATTAATTTACTTATCTTATTAAATAACAAGTAAATCAGTGGCGTACCGTGGGGTTTCAGTCAGGGCCTTCACTAACGATAAACACACCCCACGCCGCTGCCATAACAACACCACACACACACACACACACACACACCGATACATATAACATACAATACAATCATGCACTGTATTCACTACTGTTACAAACCTCGCTTTCAAAGTGCTCGTTGGGAAGGGGGCAAGCAACATAAAAGGACAGGCCAGACAAAAAGGCAATTTAACTATTTATTGATAACACTGCACTCGCGTGTCACCGTTTAGGCAACTAGTGAAATGAATCAAAATCAACTCACTGACATAAATACTCTTAAACAAACAAACAAAAACACAGACCAACAAGAACATCAAAAGAGACACACAGCTTGTCAGGCAACATTACCGGCTTGACATCGGGATGCACACAACACAAAGCTCGCGCAGCCCGTGATCCGCAGCGGCCATAGCTTATTTCACTTAGATCGCTCACAACCCGCGAAAAGTTCAAACAGCTGATGACATCAGCAGGGGGTAGCGCCGACACATCGCTGGGCCTCTGGGGCGTTCTATCACTACACATCAAAATTTGATTGGCTGATGACCCACGTCAGTCAAAGTTATGATCCAATGGAAAATGGCAGCTTCAATGGTAGCTATTCTACTAGTGCTGGTCCAGAAATGGAGAGATGTAATTACATGCAGGTATTTTTTTATATTTATATTTATGCATTTGGCAGACGCTTTTATCCAAAGTAATAAGGGACACCCCTGTCCCTTATTACAGGTGTGTCCCTGTACGCGATGTCCCTTATTACAGGGACAATCCCCCTGGAGCAACATGGAGTAAAGTGCCTTGCTCAAGGACACACTGGTGGCGACCGCTGGGATCGAACCAGCAACCTTCTGCATATCAGTTCCATGGTTTAACCCACTGGACCACCATCTCATTTTTAAATGTAAGTACAATGTAAACACATGTATGTACACAATAGTTAATGCATAGTATCAAATTATTAATTTAAATGTTAGTACATAGTAGTTAAGACCACTTAATATGATGTGGGTCGCATTTTTTTTATTAGACAAGAATATAAATAAATTGTACAAAAATTAATCATACAACATTTCAAAAACTGTCGAGGATAATATACACAAAAAATCTGAAGGCTTATTTCCATTGTGGTCATCGTTTAAAGGATTTGTTGTAGAGTGAAGAGGACTAAAATAGCCTACATTATAACATTTCGCTTAATTTAGAGTATCATTTCTAAATGCAATAAAATGTGACTTATACAAAAGTTACCTGTTTCTCTCTCTCTCTCTCTCTCTCTCTCTCTCTCTTTCTCTCTCTCTCTCTCTCTCTCTCTCTCTCTCTCTCTCTCAAAAACAAACAAAAATAGCCTATTTGTAGTGTATTTTTAAGCATGCAGCAAACAATTAATTGGTTACAATTATTTTTGGTTAACCAGTTAATTAGAGTGAAAGGGACTTTTATTTTGGTCTGGTGGTGTGATGTCATAAGGCTGCGCCACACTCCTGCATCTGTTGTGACTCGGCTGAAGAAAGGTTCATGTTTTAAGCTTTTATGATGTTTAAACCTATAGAAATCATCCCGTCTCATTCACATGACACAATATTATAAAGATGGCGTTTATTAAAGAGGAGAGTGAAGACGTGAAGATTGAAGAAACATTGAGAGTGAAACATGAAGAAACTGAGGAACAAACAGGTTGGTTTCATTCTTAAAGCTGAACTCAGTCATTTGTTCCTTATTAAAATATCCAGCTCCACAGAAATGAAGGATATTTTTGAAGGAGGTCTTAAGAGTGTCCTAATTAAAGTGATTTTATTTGACATGGAGCGGGTCTCGTGGACAGACATCCTTAAAAGCGATATAATAATATATTTAATTTATAAAGTGCTTTTCTTACACCAAAAGCGCTAACAGAGCAAAAGGCAAAAGATTAGTTAACAATAGCTTTGAAACCAAGTCAGTAGATTATTTGTCTTTCCTCATCTCCACATCTCTCTTGCCTTGTCTCTTCCCCACCTAAAGCTGAACTCTGACTTATAGTCTTTTCATTTTCATCTGTCAGTGAAGAAAGTAAACATAAGGTCAACTGATATTTATATGTTTTATGAATCATTTTCTTAGACATTAATTTACTGAAGGCTAACAGGAAAGAAAATCATTCACAATATGTACATTCATTATTAATTGTATGCCTAATACAGGGTTGTAGACAGGGCTTTATAATCACAGGGGTCCCAAATTTGAGGTTGTTCAGAGAATTCCCCAAGAAAATGTTATATTTCTCTGTGCATTTCAAGATTTTTGAAGGCCTAAAAAGGGGATAGCTTTAAAGCCATGTCAGTGGGTCTCCTTATCTTGCCCTGTCTTTTTTAATTGACTGAAAGCTACAAATTGTATTACCTACATTAATTTACAATATGTGCACATTCATTATTAATCTTATGCCTAATCTGATGAAAACGGCTTTGTTAATGTTTCTTGTCCCCTCTCAATGACAGTTAGGCTACTAATTAATACATTATGAATCAAATTACATAGGCCTGTTTTCAATTAAAAATGGTGAAATGAAACAAAAGTTTATTAGTTTGCCTTTGTCATTCGTTTAACATTTCTGACCTAAATCAGCTGTCAAATATGAAATGTTTAGTTTAGCTTACCTATCTCGCACGGAACATAAAGCCCGCCTACTCTGATCTGATTTGATTGTGTATCTCAAATATTTTGACATTGACGAGCAGTGACAGACCAATGAGGCTCGGATAAATACACACACCTTGGTGCTCTGCTCGGCGCCACTGCGGTTTGAAGAACGCGCCAGTGTTTAGTTTATCAGCAACTTTTGATTTAGTTTTAGTTGTAGTCTTTTGACTAGAATGGCATTTAGTTTTAGTCATATTTTAGTCACCTGAATTGTTTTAGTTCTAGTCTAGTTTTAGTCGACTAAATATCACAAGAGTTTAAAATCTAATGAGTTTAGTTGAATTGTAGGCTAATGCATTAATTAAGCATTTATGCATTACATATCAGACCGTTACTTGAATACATGCCAAAACTGACATTTTGACATAATTGTGCTTTTGACGTACTCGTCAGGGCTTGATTCATACTTTTTTCCCAAGGAGCACAAATGCTCCTAAATTGAGAAATGTTGGTGCGCATTTAGAAAATTGTGGGGCACAATGAAAAAAAAATACACTTTATAAAACTTTGTGATATTTTAGTATCATTGAGGTACTATTAGTTTTTGTTAATATTTTTGATTAGATTTAGATTTTAATAATATATGTGTCAAATACTGTTCTTAGTCTTTCCTCCTCACTAACAATTAAATAGGAATGAAATTAAAATCGTTTATTGTGTAACCTAAATATCAATAATTACCAGGGAGAAAACGTATAATGCGTGACTTTTACTTCAACAAGTTTGAAATGCACGGGGACTCTTATTTTGAAATGTCTTATTATTGCAGTTAGGGACAGCTGCTTATTCAAGTTCAGATGAGGGAGATAAAATATGCATTGTTACAACCATTTAAATCTTATTGCTATATAAACATGGTAAAGTAAACATTGTCATTATTCCATTATCAGTTGAGTTTTCCTGCCGTTACACTTTACAACTCAAATGTGCTCATCTGTTACACAGGACATCAGTTTTGACAGTTTTTTGTCATTTAAAACTGTTTTTTTTATTTAGTTAGCGTCTCTTTTTCGTCAGTGAAAAAATGTTGACGAAAATGATTCATCAAAGTAATGAACACTGGAACGCGCTGATTAACAAAGATTAAAAAACGTGATGAAACTGAATCCTGCTGCTGGTTTCATATGTTTTAAAGGGGACTGAAGCGATCACAAATTAGTGTATAGATTACAGACTTAATCACAAATTATTTAAAAGTTTAATTTTAAAAAAGGGCCTAGTACCAAAACGGTACTACGGTACCGTTTTTAACGGTATTACTACTCTTACCGATACTGCTTATCGGTCCGGTACTTTAACTGTATTCTTATTGGTTATTTTTGTTATACATGTTCTTAATTAAAAAAAACAAATTAAGAACATAATTAACATTGCTTTATAATCTGAAAAGTAAATTATCTACAGTAAAAGAAACAGCAATGCTTATTAAAGCTAAAGTTATTTATTCAAGAGCTGTGAGTATTTTTTTTCTCTTTTCCTTTTGTTGTTTGATTGACATTAATGTCTCAATCATCAGCAGGTTTATTAGATGCTGCCCCTTTAAGACCGAATGCAGATCTAATATACTTTTCCCATTTCTCCAAACTATTTATGCCCATTTAAGATATAAACTGCAGGTCATTTTGACATAGGCTATTTATTGTGTATTTGATGGTTTAGACGCACACGAAGCCTAAAGTATAATGTGCAAGTCGGTCCGTTTCACACACACACAATCCGCCTTGAAGTTGGAAACAGCATCTCTTGCATGGATTATTGTGCATTCTATTTATATTTTTTATATAAACTTAAAAGCAAACTGTGTGGGGAAAAATTACTAATAAGCCAATAAGTGCTTCTCTACCGCCATCTACTGGTTATAGTGATATTTTATTTTTGTTGGTTTTCCTACAGCTTGAAACTTTTAGTTTTACAAATGGGGACAATCTTTGAAAGATAAACAAATAATGATTTTGGTCATCATATTAAAAATAACATTTAGACGATAATATTTAGAATTTTGAAGTGCTGGAAAAAGTGTGAAGCACTTGAAAGTCTTTGAAATGTGCTTGAATTTCACTCAAAAGGTTGTATAAACCTTGATATTAATAATTTATATCAGATAAAGTTACGACATTAAATCCATGGTGAATGTAGTTGATTTGTGGGCTGAAAAACTGTTATTACTTGTTTATTCATGGTATATATATATATATATATATATATATATATATATATATATATATATATATATATATATACACACACACACACACACACACACACACACAGTATTTCATTTTTCAGCTTGTTTCACTCTATTTCACATATTTCAGTTTGGCTATATAGTTTGTGAAAAGACCAATTAGTAAAATGTCTTTTGCTTTGTGGGACTAAACTTTTTTTTTGTCTTTTTTGCCTTAGACCTGATGGTGTTGAAAGAGGAGAGTCGAGATCTGAATGAAATGGAAAAGAAAGATCAATCTAAGACACATTGTAATGTCATAACTCAAGAAAAATATTTTAGTTATTCACAGACCGAAAAGACTTCAGGAAAAAGGGCTCAAAAGAAAGGGACTGAAAGTTATTTCCCTTGCCAGCAGTGTGGAATAACTTTCAATCGACAAGGAAACCTTAGAGTCCATATGAGAATTCACACTGGAGACAAACCCTTCACTTGCCAACAGTGTGGAAAGAGTTTCAGTCAAAAAGGAAGCCTTAAAGTCCACATGAGGATTCACACTGGAAAGAAACCATTCACATGCCAACAGTGTGGAATCCATTTTATTCAAAAAGGAAACTTTGATAAGCACATGAGAGTTCACACTGGAGAGAAGCCTTTCACATGCCAACAGTGTGGAACAAGTTTTACTCAAAAATCAAGCCTTAATAACCACATGAGAATTCACACTGGAGAGAAGCCTTTCACCTGCCCTCAGTGTGGAGTAAGTTTCACTCAAAAAGTACAGCTGAACAGGCACATGAGAGTTCATTCTGAAGAGAACTCTTTCACATGCCAACAGTGTGGAAAGAGTTTCGAACTACAAAGAAACCTTAAAGTCCACATGAGAATTCACTCTAGAGAGAAGCCTTACACTTGCCAACAATGTGGAAAGAGTTTCAGTCACAAAGGAAGCCTTCAAGTCCACATGAGGATTCACACTGGAAAGAAACCATTCACATGCCAACAGTGTGGAAAGAGTTTCAGTATACAAGAAAACCTTAAGGTCCACATGAGAATTCACAATGGAGAGTGCCCTTTCACCTGCCCTCAGTGTGGAACAAGTTTTACTCAAAAATCAAGCCTTAATAACCACATGAGAATTCACACTGGAGAGAAGCCGTTCACTTGTGACCAGTGTGGAAAGAGCTTCAGTATACAAGCAAACCTTAAGGTCCACATGAGAATTCACACTGGAGAGAGCCCTTTCACCTGCCCTCAGTGTGGAGTAAGTTTCACTCAAAAAGTACAGCTGAACAGGCACATTAGAATTCACTCTAGAGAGAAGCCTTTCGCATGCCAACAGTGTGGAAAGAGTTTCACTCTAAAAGGAAGCCTTGAGAGGCACATTAGAATTCACACTGGAGAGAAGCCTTTCGCATGCCAACAGTGTGGAAAGAGTTTCAGCCGAAAAGGAAACCTCAATGAGCACATGAGTATTCACAGTGGAGAGAGCCCTTGCACTTCAGTCAGTGTGGAACAAGTTTCATTCAAAAAGGACACCTGAACAGTTGCTTGAGAATTCACATTAGAGAGAGCCCTTACACATGCCAACAGTGTAGGTAGTTTCGAATAACTCAGAAACAGAAATCTGATGTATGGCCATTGATAAATGTTGATTGATTAACATAAATAAAAGAATCTGTAAAAAAACAACAACAACATGGTCATCTGTGTCTATAAGTTGCATGAGTGTTAGTGTCAAGAGCTAATAAGAAAAACTTTAAGATCAAAGAACAACTGACGGAAAACAAACACTGTGATTTTTGCCTGATTTTGTACAATTGGATTTTGTTTTGATTTTGTACAACTCTTTTTTTTTTTTAAGTCGGGCTGAATTTCAGCTTTGTCGTACAGGAGGAAACGAGAGGCGATTAACCTTTTCTGATTAGCAGTCGGCATGTCATTTCATTTTGGTCGCCTCTCGTAAGGGTATTGCACAGTTGAAGCAGAGCTACAAACCGATTGCCCTAAAGTCGGCAGCGATTCCCCCGCAGAGACTCCGCTCCCTCTCGGATGGCAGCCACCCCACCTCGACCAAGAGGTGGTCCCCACGACCAAGAGACGTGGGGACCATATTCCCCACATCTTCCAAGCCTCCTGCTACAAACCCAATATACGTTGACGCCTCTTTTATTAATTTACTTATCTTATTAAATAACAAGTAAATCAGTGGCGTACCGTGGGGTTTCAGTCAGGGCCTTCACTAACGATAAACACACCCCACGCCGCTGCCATAACAACACCACACACACACACACCGATACATATAACATACAATACAATCATGCACTGTATTCACTACTGTTACAAACCTCGCTTTCAAAGTGCTCGTTGGGAAGGGGGCAAATAACATAAAAGGACAGGCCAGACAAAAAGGCAATTTAACTATTTATTGATAACACTGCACTCGCGTGTCACCGTTTAGGCAACTAGTGAAATGAATCAAAATCAACTCACTGACATAAATACTCTTAAACAAATAAACAAAAACACAGACCAACAAGAACATCAAAGTGACACACAGCTTGTCAGCTAACGTTACCGGCTTGACATCGGGATGCACACAACACAAAGCTCGCGCAGCCCGTGATCCGCAGCGGCCATAGCTTATTTCACTTAGATCGCTCACAACCCGTGAAAAGTTCAAACAGCTGATGACATCAGCAGGGGGTAGCGCCGACACATCGCTGGGCCTCTGGGGCGTTCTATCACTACACATCAAAATTTGATTGGCTGATGACCCACGTCAGTCAAAGTTATGATCCAATGGAAATTGGCAGCTTCAATGGTAGCTATTCTACTAGTGCTGGTCCACGGAGCTGTGATGCGTTTATGATGAAAAAACAGCTCAGCCTCACACAAAATAACCACATTCTTTCTGGAAATAATTGTCACGGGTCTTCAACCGGGGGTCCGCCAATTAATGTTTGATCACAAATAATTTTTTGATTAAAAAAAAAAACATGTGAAGAAGTCCAATTCAAAAATAAGCACCCTGAAACAAAAGCAGAGCACTCTCTGTTGATACTGTAATAGTATAATATTATTGGAGAAACAGATTTGGCAAACATTGCGTTTGACTTTGCGCTCTGTAGAATGTGAAACCTTTTTCACAGCAGGTTTTGCAGCGGTGAGAAATTTAGCCAATCATAGACATGCTCGAGGATCTCTGGAACGCAATTGTCATGATCCTGGCTCTTCTCGCTTTCTCCCTCTGCTGGTCATTCTTAGACTCACGCCCTCCCTCCGTGCACACACACGCATACACTCACTTGGATTCACCTGCCCCTCATTCCCTGTTGCCATCACGCTCATTCTTTCCACACCTGTTCCCATTTTCCTCTCTGATTGATTTCTCTTCTTCTAGTCCTTGTTGGTCCTTTGTTCCCTGCCAGATTATTAACTCTGTTTACAGATGTGTCGGAGCCTGTTATCACCTACACCTACCCCTGTCTTGTTCTGTCTGGTCTACTAAACCTTTACGGGATCGGCTTATTTGCTTCTACTTAATCTGTGCTCTGCCCAGCTCGCCTGCCTCTGATTTCAGCTATCGGAACTTTTGAGTTCTCCTCTCAACGGCCGCTTGCCCACCACCGCTGCTTTGCATCTACGGACCGGTCTGCCTATCCGGGTCTACAGCCTCTTGAGTTGTTATTTGTCAAGAAAGACTTTCTGTTAATTGGCTTCAGCGGCCGTTTACTTATTTTCAATTAAAGACTTATTTACCTGCTTTCTTCCCACAAGCAATTAGACTCCTCAACTCCTGATCCATCAGTATCATAACACACTCTGGACAGAATATCACTCAGCACAACCCACTGTAGATACACACACATTATATACACATTTATTTATCATACAGCATCTATTGCACTTTGGATTTCAATTTTTCAATCTGTGAATAATATTTTATACTATACATTGTATATTATTATTATTATTATAGCGTAATGTATATTGTTTAGTGTATGTTTAGTGTATATTGTTTAAAGTATATGTATATTGTAAGTATGTGTATATTGTTTAAAGCTGTGAGAACTACACTCACATTGTGTAAATTATTTATTGTTTATTGTAGTGTATACTGTGCTGTGAGTAATTGTGTGCGCATCAGATGTGTAATCTGTTGTTGCTTAAATGTTGTACATGTCATGTCATGACTACTATGTTGCTCGGAACTGCACCTAAGAATTTCACCTGCTGTTGCACTTGTGTATATGGCTGTGTGACAAATAAAGTGATTTGATTTGATTTGATTTGATTTGATTTTCGCCTTTGGGTCCTCTCCCAAGGACCCCAAGGTCTCTCATCCCTGACAGCAATGGCCAATCAGAGGTGTTTAAGTTAGAATCCACTCCACTTTAATTCAGTGCAGAGTTCTGCTTGCTCTCGTGAATTCTCTCATTAACAAAGACACAATGTAAGTAAGAGATTCATTATTTAGTATAGACAACTTTACTGATTTTGATGGAACGATAGGAGATGGAGATCTCTTTACAAGATGGCGCCGCGGATGGCAACCTCGGTATGGAGCTCTTCAGCTATTGTGTTGTTTTTGTTAGTTTGTTCTGCGTTTAGTCATTCTTTTCCGATCAGTTTCACCAAAGACGAACTACTAGACATTAGGAAACACACACCAGACAACATTTCTGCAGTTTTTGATTATTCAGATGTTTTGTTTTTGGTATCCTCGTCGGAGCCGCAGCTGTGTCTTTAAAATGGGCAGCCAGACGCAGACGTGGAAAGCGAGCCGGTGTGCTGGTTAAACTCCGCGCACGGCTTTCGCACTGCACTCCCTGGTATTCATCTTGCGAATCTCCGATCCCTTCCTAACAAAACGGACAAACTTCTTCTCCTCACCCGCATTAACAAAGATTTTTCAAACTCTGCTGCACTGTGCTTCACTGAAACCTGGCTGAGTGAAGCCATCCCGGACAACGCACTATATCTGCCGGGCTTGTACGGGCTGTCGCGGAACAAACAGGGAAAACGAGAGGTGTTTCTACATTAACGAAAGTTGGTGTTCAGATGTAACAATGCTGAAGAAGATTGGCTCTCCTAATCTAGAGGCGCACTTCATAAACTGTAAACCCTTCTACTCGCCGCGGGAGTTCCCTTTCAGTCGGTCACGTTCGACTTACGTCGGAACTGACCGACGAATTGGGATCTGTTTCAGAGACCAATCTACTTCGAGTGTATTAAAAACGAGCCAATAAAGATTGGCATGCGATCACGCATTCCACGCACCGCCCCGCGTCCGCGGGTATAAATACGGAAGTGGAAGTGCCGCATACCGCTTTCAACTTCGGAGCCGAGCATTACATGTTCCTACGAAGAGTGTGTTTACACAAACTAAACGAGTCTCTACGAGAAGATCAGCTTACCTGTTCCAGTGTCGGTGTGACGGTGCTGTACAGCGGTGGTCGCGAGCAGAAGAAATATGTCGGTTCGCTGGGCGTTTCCTCTGAGTGCTTACAGTGGGCTTGCACCTTTAAACCACTGTGAGCCGCGGCTATTCCCCTGTGTGCCTCGGCACTTGTTGGAGCGGTTCTCTCTTCTCTCTATCACTAAAAGAGCAACACGGTTTGACCCTGCGTCTTTTTCAAGATGTCATTCAAACCGTGTGTTTCTGGATGCGGTTGTTTCCTGTCCTCATTTGACGGCCACGATCTCTCTCACATATAAACATGTGAGATTGCTTTCGTGGGTGATTCATGCTCTCTCAGGAGAGCATGGTCACGTCGGCGCGTTGTTCGTCTCACCTTTCTCGTAAGGGCTTGAGCGTTCAGCGCGCCGTGTGCCGTCAAGCGCCGGCTGACAGCGGGGGTTGCCACGGCAACCCAGCGCGTCACTCAGCGCTCTCTAGATGCGCGGTCCAGACTATGAAACCTCAAACGGGGTTGAGTCCCTTTGCTTATTCCCTGATCTAGTTTCTTTTCTGGTGCTCCAGAAAAGGATTATTTTGGTTAATAAGCCTTGGTGACCTGAGGATTACAGTGGGGCATCCCCGCCGGGTACATCTCTTCGGGCCCCCACTCCTCTATCGCATCATGAGCATGTTGAGACTTTGTTCGTGGGTTGTTCATGTTCTCTCATGGGAACATGGCCACGTCGGCGCGTTGTTCGTCCTGCCCCTTTAATAGGGGCTTGAGCGTTCAGCGTGCCGTGTGCTGTCGAGTCTGGAGGCCACGCCCACTGTCTCTCATGCCTGCTGGTAGCCCAGATGGGATTGCTTGTCCTTTTTTGTTAAAAAAAGGGGGACCCAGCATTTCATTTGTGGCTCTGGCAGAGGACAGATGTCAATTGCTGCATCGGAGAGAGGGCTGTTATGCGCTGGAGATGATGACGCTGAGTTTCCCACTATAATAGTGTGTGCTCATGCTGAATCAGATTCAGTGTTGACAGCCATGCCTTCCAGGGTGGCTGCCTGGATGTGCATTGGAAGAATTTAGCAGTGTGGAGCTTTTGGTGTCAAAATATGGAACGCCAAAAGGGCCATAATCTGTATGAATTTTTTTCGCTCTCTCACTACCCTCTCTCCTGCATGCACGAGGGTAGTCTTGACTCAGGGGTTATGCAGGAACTGCGTGCAGTGATGGACCTCGCTCTCCGGGTGACGGAAGTCACTGCACGCTCCCTGGGTCAGGCGATGTCCACGTTAGTGGTCCAGGAAGCCGGGGCTAGACCTGGCAGATATGCATGAGCCTGACAGAGTTCGGTTCCTCAACGCCCCTGTCTGTCAGGCTAGCCTCTTCGGCGACGCTGTCGAGAACTCGCCCAGCAGTTCTCGGTGGCCCAGAAGTAGATGGAGGTGGGTTAAAAAAAAAAAAAAAAACATCCTGCCCTGACGACTAGCTGCTGCCTCCACCCAGTCGTCGGCTGCAGCACCTCCATCTGCTTGTCGCCGAGGGTGCCCCCCCTGCGTCCGCCCCTGCTAAGCCAAGCAGCAGCCTCCACCCGGGCAGCAGGTGGCCGGGCGCAGGGGATGTGCCCAACCTGTCCAGGATACCGCGAGTCCGCTAGCAAGCACATGGGCGAGCAGCCCTGGAACGGGCAGCCCAGCGAGATGGCAAACTGCTCGGGGAGACGGTGTCCGCACCCCTCCCTCCCCCGGAGGAGCACCGGGGGGAGAATATTTTTTTTCGGTTCGGTCCTGCCGCTGGCTCTCCGGAGTCCAGCGGTACCCACATTCTCAGAGCAGTTTCCTCCCTCCCTGGGCCCTGAGAGGGTCAGGTTGGCAGTGTGCGACGCCCCCGGGCCTTGCCACTCCTTTCCTCCCCTCTCCCCCTTCGCCAGGGGGCAGCAGGGTGGGCACCGAGGACGCCCCCGGGCCTTCTCACCCACACTCTGCTCCACCTGGAGTACTCAGACAACACTCCGGGCCGCCTCCGGGCCTCCCGAGTCGGGTCTGAGTGCTCCACCTCGCTGCCTCACCCCGGGTACGTCTGTGGTGCCGATGATCCCGCTTGTTCGGTCTCTGGGGGCCTGGCTAAAAGGCCTCCCCAGACCGTCACGCTGGCTCATCCGTACCATCAGACTCGGCTATGCGATTCGGTTCACATGCCGGCCTCCCAAGTACAGGGGAATCCTCTTCACCTCAGTGCGGAGCTCGGATGCCCATGTCTTGCGGTCCGAGATCGATGTCCTGCTGGCGAAGGGCGCGATCGAGCCGTTCCTCCAGCCGATATGAGGTCGGGGTTCTACAGCCCCTACTTCATTGTACCCAAGAAAGGTGGTGGGTTAAGACCAATCTTGGACCTGCACATTCTGAATCGGGCCCTGCACAAGCTCCCGTTCAGAATGTTAACGCAGAAATGCATTCCCGAATGCATCCGTCCCCGAGATTGGTTGCAGCGATCGACCTGAAGCCCTTCAGGCTGTCCCTGTCGCCTTGTGTCTTCACGGAAGTCGTAGAGGCAGCCATTGTTCCGCTCAGAGAACGCGGCGTTCGCTTACTCAACTATCTCGACGACTGGCTTATTCTCGCCCAGTCTCGGGAGCAGTTTTGCGAACACAGGGACATGGTGCTCAGTCACCTCAGCCTGTTGGGACTTCGGGTCAACCGAGAGAAGAGCAAACTCTGTCCCACGCAGAGGATCTCTTATCTCGGTATGGAGTTGGATTCGGTCAACCGGACGGCGCGCCTCACTCCAGAGCGCGTCCGGTCAGTGTTGAACTGCTTGAATACGTTCAATGGCAGGACAGCGGCCCCACTGAAACTTTTTCAGAGGCTCCTGGGGCATATGGCATCCGCAGCCGCGGTAACGCCGCTCGGATTGCTTCATATGAGGCCGCTTCAACGCTGGTTACACGACCGAGTCCCGAGATGGGCGTGGCACAGCGGTCAGTACCGGGTCCCAGTGACTCCTTACTGTCGCCAAACCTTCAACCCGTGGTCAGACCCCTCGTTTCTCTGGGCCGGTGTGTCCTTAGAACAGGTGTCGAGGCATGCTGTGGTCTTCACGGATGCCTCATCCACGGGTTGGGGGGCCACGTACAACGGGCACGTAGTTTCGGGACTGTGGACGGGACCCCAACTACGTTGGCATATCAATTGCCTAGAGCTTCTGGCGGTACGTCTTGCCCTGGCCCGGTTCAAGAAACCGCTCCAGGGCAAACACGTACTGATCCGTTCGGACAGCACTGTGGCCTTTGCGTACATCAACCGTCAGGGTGGTCTACGCTCCCGTTGCATGCTCCGGCTCGCCCGCCATCTCCTCCTGTGGAGTCAGAAGTTTGTGAGGTCACTTCGTGCTATTCACATTCCAGGTGCGCTGAACCAGACAGCCGACGAGCTCTCTCGCCAGTCGACACCTCCGGACGAATGGCGACTCCACCCCCGGAGCGTCCAGCTGATATGGGACCACTTTGGGGTTGCGCAGGTAGACCTGTTTGCTAGAACCGGACCTGGTTCCCCGAACTCACACTCCTCGCGACAGGCCCTCCCTGGCCGATTCCCCTGAGGAAGGACCTTCTTTCTCAGGGACGGGGCACTCTATGGCACCCGCGTCCAGACCTCTGGAAACTCCATGCCTGTTCCCTGGACGGGACGCGGAGGTTCTAGATGGCCTACCGCAAGCTGTGGTAGACACCATCGCTTCAGCTAGAGCCCCCTCTACGAGGCGCCTCTATGCTCTGAAGTGGAACCTGTTCGTCGTTTGGTGCTCTTCCCGCCAGGAAGACCCACGGAAGTGTTCGATTAACGTCGTGCTTTCCTTCCTGCAGGATGGGTTGGAGCGGCGGCTGTCTCCCTCCACCCTCAAAGTGTACGTCGCTGCAATAGCGGCGTATCACGATGCAGTAGACGGTTAATCCATAGGTAAGCACGACTTAATCGTCAGGTTCCTCAGAGGTGCGAGGAGACTAAATCCTCCTCGTTCTACCTCGATACCCTCTTGGGACTTAGCCCTGGTGCTTAGAGCACTCCAGGGTCCTCCATTTGAGCCTTTGCAGTCAGTCGAGCTAAAAATCCTGTCCATGAAGACAGTCCTCCTGATCGCATTGGCCTCAATCAAGAGGGTAGGGGACCTGCATGCGCTTTCGGTCGACGAATCGTGCCTAGAATTCGGGCCGGCCAACTCTCACGTTGTCCTGAGACCCCGGCCTGGATATGTGCCCAAGGTTCCTACCACTCCCTTCCGGGACCAGGTAGTGAACCTGCAAGCGCTGCCTTCGGAGGAGGCAGACCCAGCCCTAGCTTTGTTATGTCCCGTCTGCGCTCTTCGCGCTTACGTTGTCCGGACACAAAGCTTCAGATCCTCACAGCAGCTCTTCGTCTGTTACGGAGGTCAGCAGAAGGGAAAGGCTGTCTCCAAGCTGAGGTTGGCCCACTGGATAGTGGATGCCATTGTCTTGGCTTACCAGTCCCAAGACGTACCTTGCCCGTTCGGGGTGCGGGCTCACTCAAAAAGGAGTGTTGCTTCATCCTGGGCGCTGGCTCAAGGTGCCTCGCTGACAGACATTTGTAGAGCTGCGGGCTGGGCGACACCTAACACGTTCGCTAGATTTTATAGCCTCCGTGTAGAGCCGGTATCTTCCCGCATCCTCGCCCCCCGGGGCCAGTAGTGCTAAGTACCCGTTCTAGTGTCGGCTTGCAATGCCACTCCCGCCTCCGGGCCGGATACGTGCGTCTATTCTTGCTCCAGTTGTATTCCCCGGAAACGGCTAACCCTGTCGAGTTCCTCCGTCACCCTTGCGGTGTCAGACTTGCGGACCGTCTGACGCCAGGCCTGCACCCGTATGCTTGTGGAACGTGTGTGTAGGCTGGGTTCCATATGTTGCGGTCCCCTCACGGCTACCCCATATGTGTATTCTCCACGGTATCTGCTACCCTACTCGGTTAGCCCCGTGTCTTTCCCTCGACAGAGCCCGCTCTGTCATCTCTGGGCGTGTTCTTCCCCCCCTGGGATCAGGTTGGGTCCACCCCAGAGATTTCCATAGTTGCACTACCCTAGGTTAGGTTAGTCCTGATGCGTATTTCCACCTCTCCTTCCATTGAAGGATGTGGCTCCGCAGCGTACCATCTCCCGAGACGGGCACGCTTTCCCAGTGTTATCCAATAGTCACGCTGAGTGGGTCTTGCAGGAACAGCAGTGACTGTCCTTCCCTGCCCGGAGCCCTGACTTCCACTCCAACAGAGGAGTGATTCAGCGAGCTCAGGCAGGGCGCTGGAAGGGCCAGCTCCCTGGCGTTTTGGTAGGGATCCCAATTCGTCGGTCAGTTCCGACGTACGTCGAACGTGACCGACTGAAAGGGAACGTCTCGGTTACGTATTTAACCCTCGTTCCCTGAAGGAGGGAACGGAGACGTATGTCCCGTCGCCAGGTGCTGTGCTTCAGCTGAAGGCCCGAGCCACACTTCTCGGCTCCTCAGTTGAAAACGGTATACGGCACTTCCACTTCCGTATTTATACCCGCGGACGCGGGGCGGTGCGTGGAATGCGTGATCGCATGCCAATCTTCATTGGCTCGTTTTTAATACACTCGAAGTAGATTGGTCTCTGAAACAGATCCCAATTCGTCGGTCAGTTCCGACGTACGTCTCCGTTCCCTCCTTCAGGGAACGAGGGTTACATACATAACCGAGACGTTTTCCTCGTTCATTCTCGTGAATGTGTACATCCCTCCAGACGCGTGTTTGAGCGCGGCGCTACAACTGCTTGCTGAACAAATAGCTGAGACTGAACAAAGGTACCCAGACTCTCTTTTAATCATTCTTGGGGATTTTA
Organism: Romanogobio albipinnatus; assembly: GCA_023566225.1. Classification (NCBI taxonomy): domain Eukaryota; kingdom Metazoa; phylum Chordata; class Actinopteri; order Cypriniformes; family Gobionidae; genus Romanogobio; species Romanogobio albipinnatus. The sequence continues at coordinate 6,143,117 of CM042245.1, forward strand.
ATAGAGCAAATCTCTCCCGTGAACTGCCAAAATACAGACAGCACATTACATGTCCCACCAGAGACAGTAATATACTGGACCACTGTTACACCACAATAAGGAATGCATATCACTCCGTCCCACGGGCAGCTTTGGGGCTCTCTGATCACTGTGTGGTTCATCTTATACCAACCTACAGGCAGAAACTGAAGTCAGCTAAACCTGTAATAAAGACTGTAAAAAGATGGACTAATGAAGCAGAGCTGGACTTACAAACCTGCTTCGATTGCACTGATTGGACTGCTTTTTACTGCAGATTTGAAAAGCCCAGTTTCACACCACACACCAGCTCTGATCTGCAATTCACACGTCCCCCATCACCTCCTGCACCCCCTCTCCTCCCCCCTCCTGTCATCCAACCCGAGCTTAAGGTCTGTGTGGAGGACATGAGCCGTGTCTTCAAAAAACAGAAGACTAGGAAAGCTTCAGGCCCAGACGGCATCTCAACTGCCCGTTTGAAAGCCTACGCTGACCAACTGGCCCCAGTCTTCACGCAGATCTTCAACAGATCATTGGAGCAGTGTGAAGTTCCCTGCTGCTTCAAACCCTCCACTATCATTCCCGTCCCCAAAAAACCCAAAATCACTGGACTTAATGACTACAGACCTGTCACTCTCACGTCTGTGGTCATGAAGTCGTTTGAAAGACTGGTTCTAGCCCACCTGAAGGACATCACTGGACCCTTGCTGGATCCTCTTCAATTTGCCTACAGAGCAAACAGGTCTGTGGATGATGCAGTCAACATGGGACTGTATTATATCCTGCAACATCTCGAAAGAACTGGGACTTATGCAAGGATCTTATTCGTGGACTTCAGTTTGGCCCTCAATACCATCATGCCTGATCTTCTCTCAGCTAAACTGACCCAGCTAAACATTCCATCCTCAATCTGTCAGTGGATCTCCACTTTCCTGACAGACCGACAACAGCTTGTGAGACTGGAGAAACTCACATCCAGGACTCTCACTACCAGCACTGTTCTCTCCCCACTGCTCTTCTCCCTGTACACCAATGACTGCACTTCTAAAGACCCCTCTGTGAAGCTCCTGAAATTTGCAGACGACACCACTGTCATCGGCCTCATCCAAAACGGTGACGAGTCTGCTTACAGACTGGAGGTTGAACAGCTGGCTGTCTGCTGCAGTTATAACAACCTTGAGCTCAACACGCTCAAAACAGTGGAGATGATAGTGGACTTCAGGAGGAACAGCCCAGCTCTCCCCCACTCACCATCATGAACAGCACTGTGGAAGCAGTGGAGTCATTCAGGTTCCTGGGCACTACCATCTCTCAGGACCTGAAGTGGGACAATCACATTGACTTCATTGTGAAAAGGGCCCAGCAGAGACTGTACTTCCTTCGTCAGCTGAGGAAGCTCAACCTCCCAGAGGAGCTGCTGATTCAGTTCTACTCGGCTGTCATTGAGTCTGTCTTATGCACTTCCATCACTGTCTGGTTTGGTTCAGCTACTAAATCTGACATCAAGAGACTACAACGCACAATCGGACTGCGGAGAGGATTATTGGTGCTCCCCTGCCAACCCTCCAGGACCTGTACTCTTCCAGAGTGAGGAAGAGAGCAGGGAAAATCACCACAGACTCCACTCACCCTGGACACCGCCTGTTTAAACTGTTACCATCAGGACGGCGACTCCGATCACTGGCCACTAGAACATCTAGGCACAGGAACAGTTTCTTCCCACAGGCCATTTCCCTCTTGAACAGTTAAATACCCCCCCAAAGTGCAATACTCTGACTGTTTAGTGCAATCTTTTAAACTCAGGAGATCATTTATGTTTATATATTCATACTACTCGAATACTGTAAATACTGTATGTTCATAATCTGTAAATGTTTATTCTGACGAAACGTAACTGTGACCTATTTTTTATACTATTTTTCATATTTTTATTCTTAGAATTTGTATTACTATGTTCTTGTTGTGTTTGTATTGTATATGTGCACTGGAAGCTTCAGCACCAAGAAAAAATCCTTGTGTGTGCAAGCACCCTTGGCAAAAAAGCTCTTTCTGATTCTGAATCTGAGATTGCGAACTGAGATGAGTGACAGCTTAATTGTGAAAAATTGTTGAAAGTTCCCCTGTCGATCGAAAGACTAACGCGACCAGGTCCGCTCGTCATGACGTCACGAACGCATCTTGAGTTTCCCTTTCAACATTCAACACTTTTCCATGGAAGGCCAGTTGAAAGTTTACTTGATAAAGTTTTAAATATGAATATTTTTCTGTCAAAAATGCCTCGATTCGCTTCAGAAGGCCTTTATTAACACCCCGGAGCCGCGTGGAGCACGTTATTTGACGGACAGATGCACTTTTTATGGACTATAAAAACAGAGCAACTATAAATCAAATTATAATGCTTGGATTAGCCTGGATTTATAACTCAGATTTTATTTGTCTGAAAGAAGAATGTCATATACACCTAGGATGACTTGGGGGTGAGTAAATTATAGGCTAATTTTCATTTTTGGGTGAACTATCCCTAAAGTTAGTGACAGGCGCTGTGGTATGGGTAAGTTTAAGGGTAAAGTTAGGGACAGGTGTGGGTAAGTTTAAGGGTAAAGTTAGGGTCAGGTGTGTTGGTATGGGTGAGTTTAAGGGTAAAGTTAGGGACAGGTGTGGTGTTATGGGTGAGTTTAAGGGTAAAGTTAGGGACAGGTGTGTTGGTATGGGTGAGTTTAAGGGTAAAGTTAGGGACAGGTGTGTTGGTATGGGTGAGTTTAAGGGTAAAGTTAGGGACAGGTGTGGTGTTATGGGTGAGTTTAAGGGTAAAGTTAGGGACAGGTAGGGTGTTATGGGTAAGTTTAAGGGTAAAGTTAGGGACTGATGTGGTGGTATGGGTAAGTTTAATGGTAAAGTTAGGGACTGGTGTGGTGGTATGGGTAAGTTTAATGGTAAAGTTAGGGACTGGTGTTGTAGTATGGGTAAGTTTAAGGGTAAAGTTAGAGACAGGTGTGGTGATATGGGTAAGTTTAAGGGTAAAGTTAGAGACAGGTGTGGTGATATGGGTAAGTTTAAGGTTAAAGTTAGGGACTGGTGTGGTGGTATGGGTAAGTTTAAGGGTAAAGTTAGGGACAAGTGTGGTGATATGGGTAAGTTTAAGGGTAAAGTTAGGGACAGGTGTGGTGATATGGGTAAGTTTAAGGGTAAAGTTAGGGACAGGTGTGGTGGTGTGGGTAAGTTTAAGGGTAAAGTTAGGGTCAGGTGTGGTGTTATGGGTGAGTTTAAGGGTAAAGTTAGGGACAGGTGTGGTGTTATGGGCGAGTTTAAGGGTAACGTTAGGGACAGGTGTGGTGTTATGGGTAAGTTTAAGGGTAAAGTTAGGGTCAGGTGTGGTGATATGGGTAAGTTTAAGGGTAAAGTTAGGGTTAGGTGTGGTGATATGGGTAAGTTTAAGGGTAAAGTTAGGGACAGGTGTGGTGTTATGGGTAAGTTTAAGGGTTAAGTTAGGGTCAGGTGTGGTGATATGGGTAAGTTTAAGGGTAAAGTTAGGGTCAGTAGTGGTGTTATGGGCGAGTTTAAGGGTAAAGTTAGGGACAGGTGTGGTGTTATGGGTAAGTTTAAGGGTAAAGTTAGGGACAGGTGTGGTGATATGGGTAAGTTTAAGGGTAAAGTTAGGGACAGGTCTGGTGATATGGGTAAGTTTAAGGGTAAAGTTAGGGACATGTGTGGTGATATGGGTAAGTTTAAGGCTAAAGTTAGGGACGTGTGGTTGAATGGGTAAATTTAAGGGTAGGGTTAGGTGTAAGGGAAGTGTCAATTGTATAATTGTAATAGAAGTGTAATTATAAATGTGACTACAGGAATTAATTACAGATGTAATTACATGCAGGTATTTTTTTATATTTATATTTATATTTATGCATTTGGCAGACACTTTTATCCAAAGCGACTTAGGGTGTACTCACACTAGCCAGTTTGAACCGTGCCCGAGTGCGTTTGACCACCAAAGCGCGGTTCGTTTGACTAGTGTGAGTGCTCCGAACCTTGCCCGGGCGCGGCTCGATTAGCCGGCCCTGGCCCGCTTGGATGAGGTGGGCCAGAGCACGGTTCAGTTGGACTCGGGCGCGGTTCGCATGCAGTGTGAGCGCAAACCGTGCTGGAGCACGGAACAGGACGCGTGATGTACGGGAACTGTAGTCCGTAATCAAAGCTGCAAAGTCCTTGCTGCACTTCAGCTGGTACCTTGCAAACCTCCTCATACGAGCAGCACGATTACGTGAAAATTTTCGTGCCACAAAGGCGATAGATCTGTTTAACAACAGGCTGTGAGAGGGCTGTGGACCACCGTGGACCAAACGACTCAAAATTATCCACAAAGTAAACAGAGCGATGGACTCCATTGTGTTCAGTGAGAGCGCCGCTCTTCCTGTTTATCCCGAAACCGTCGCACCATAATGACATAAGCGTGCTCCGGCACGAATGCTGAAACCCTATGTGAGTGCAGGCCAGAGGGGGAGTGGGGAGGGGGGACAATCGTACTCGGGCCCGGTTCATGGCAACTGTGCCTAGTGTGAGTACACCCTTACAGTGCCCTTATTACAGGCACAATCCCCCTGGAGCAACATGGAGTAAAGTTCCTTGCTCAAGGACACACTGGTGGTGACGGCTGGGATCGAACCAGCAACCTTCTGCATATCAGTTCCATGGTTTAACCCACTGGACCACCATCTCATTTTTAAATGTAAGTACAATGTAAAAACATGTATGTACACAATAGTTAATGCATAGTATCAAATTATTAATTTAAATGTTAGTACATAGTAGTTAAGACCACTTAATATGAAGTGGGTCGCATTTTTTTTATTAGACAAGAATATAAATAAATTGTACAAAAATTAATCATACAACATTTCAAAAACTGTCGAGGATAATATACACAAAAAATCTGAAGGCTTATTTCCATTGTGGTCATTGTTTAAAGGATTTGTTGTAGAGTGAAGGGAACTAAAATAGCCTACATTATAACATTTCGCTTAATTTAGAGTATCATTTCTAAATGCAATAAAATGTGACTTATGCAAAAGTTACCTGTTTCTCTCTCTCTCTCTCTCTCTCTCTCTCTCTCTCTCTCTCTCTCTCAAAAACAAACAAAAATAGCCTATTTGTAGTGTATTTTTAAGCATGCAGCAAACAATTAATTGGTTACAGTTATTTTTGGTTAACCAGTTAATTAGCGTCCCATATAAAGCTAGATCAAATTAGTGCAGAGTGAAAGGGACTTTTATTTTGGTCTGGTGGAGTGATGTCATAAGGCTGCGCCACACTCCTGCATCTGTTGTGATTCGGTTGAAGAAAGGTTCATGTTTTAAGCTTTTATGATGTTTAAACCTATAGAAATCATCCCGTCTCATTCACATGACACAATATTATAAAGATGGCGTTTATTAAAGAGGAGAGTGAAGACGTGAAGATTGAAGAAACATTGAGAGTGAAACATGAAGAAACTGAGGAACAAACAGGTTGGTTTCATTCTTCATTCTCGTGGACAGACATCCTTAAAAGCGATATAATATATTTTATTTATAATGTGCTTTTCTTACACCAAAAGCACGCACAGAGCAAAAGGCAAAAGATTAGTTAACAATAGCTTTGAAACCAAGTCAGTAGATTATTTGTCTTTCCTCATCTCCACATCTCTCTTGCCTTGTCTCTTCCCCACCTAAAGCTGAACTCTGACTTATAGTCTTTTCATTTTCATCTGTCAGTGAAGAAAGTAAACATAAGGTCAACTGATATTTATATGTTTTATGAATCATTTTCTTAGACATTAATTTACTGAAGGCTAACAGGAAAGAAAATCATTCACAATATGTACATTCATTATTAATTGTATGCCTAATACAGGGTTGTAGACAGGGCTTTATAATCACAGGGTCCCAAATTTGAGGTTGTTCAGAGAATTCCCCAAGAAAATGTTATATTTCTCTGGTCTATGTGCATTTCAAGATTTTTGAAGGCCTAAAAAAGGGGATAGCTTTTAAGCCATGTCAGTGGGTCTCCTTATCTTGCCCTGTCTTTTTTAATTGACTGAAAGCTACAAATTGTATTACCTACATTAATTTACAATATGTACACATTCATTATTAATCTTATGCCTAATCTGATGAAAACGGCTTTGTTAATGTTTCTTGTCCCCTCTCAATGACAGTTAGGCTACTAATTAATACATTATGAATCAAATTACATAGGCCTGTTTTCAATTAAAAATGGTGAAATGAAACAAAAGTTTATTAGTTTGCCTTTGTCATTCGTTTAACATTTCTGACCTAAATCAGCTGTCAAATATGAAATGTTTAGTTTAGCTTACCTATCTCGCACGGAACATAAAGCCCGCCTACTCTGATCTGATTTGATTGTTTATCTCAAATATTTTGACATTGACGAGCAGTGACAGACCAATGAGGCTCGGATGAATACACACACCTTGGTGCTCTGCTCGGCGCCACTGCGGTTTGAAGAACGCGCCAGTGTTTAGTTTATCAGCAACTTTTGATTTAGTTTTAGCTGTAGTCTTTTGACTAGAATGGCATTTAGTTTTAGTCATATTTTAGTCACCCGAATTGTTTTAGTTCTAGTCTAGTTTTAGTCGACTAAATATCATGAGTTTAAAATCTAATGAGTTTAGTTAAATTGTAGGCTAATGCATTAATTAAGCATTTATGCATTACATATCAGACTGTTACTTGAATACATGCCAAAAACTGACATTTTGACATAATTGTGCTTTTGACGTACTCGTCAGGGCTTGATTCATACTTTTTTCCCAAGGAGCACATATGCTCCTAAATTGAGAAATGTTGGTGCGCATTTAGAAAATTGTGGGGCACAATGAAAAAAAATACACTTTATAAAACAGACTTTGTGATATTTTAGTATCATTGAGGTACTATTAGTTTTTGTTAATATTTTTGATTAGATTTATAGTTGATTAATATATGTCAAATACTGTACTTAGTCTTTCCTCCTCACTAAGAATTAAATAGGAATGAAATTAAAACCGTTTATTGTGTAACCTAAATATCAATAATTACCAGGGAGAACACGTATAATGCGTGACTTTTTTATTTTTAATGTGTTTTAATACTGATGATTTTGGCATACAGCTCATGAAAACCCAAAATTTCTATCTAAAAACATTTGCATATTTCATCCGACCAATAAAAGAAAAGTGTTTTGAATACAAAAAAAGTCAACCTTCAAATAATTATGTTCAGTTATGCACTCAATACTTGGTGGGGAATCCTTTTGCAGAAATGACTGCTTCAATGCGGCGTGGCATGGAGGCAATCAGCCTGTGGCACTGCTGAGGTGTTATGGAGGCCCAGGATGCTTCGATAGCGGCCTTAAGCTCATCCAGAGTGTTGGGTCTTGCGTCTCTCAACTTTCTCTTCACAATATCCCACAGATTCTCTATGGGGTTCAGGTCAGGAGAGTTGGCAGGCCAATTGAGCACAGTAATACCATGGTCAGTAAACCATTTACCAGTGGTTTTGGCACTGTGAGCAGGTGCCAGGTCGTGCTGAAAAATGAAATCTTCATCTCCATAAAGCTTTTCAGCAGATGGAAGCATGAAGTGCTCCAAAATCTCCTGATAGCTAGCTGCATTGACCCTGCCCTTGATAAAACACAGTGGACCAACACCAGCAGCTGACATGGCACCCCAGACCATCACTGACTGTGGGTACTTGACACTGGACTTCAGGCATTTTGGCATTACTTTCTCCCCAGTCTTCCTCCAGACTCTGACACCTTGATTTCAGAATTACATGCAAAATTTGCTTTCATCCGAAAAAAGTACTTTGGACCACTGAGCAACAGTCCACTGCTGCTTCTCTGTAGCCCAGGTCAGGCGCTTCTGCCGCTGTTTCTGGTTCAAAAGTGGCTTGACCTGGGGATGCGGCACCTGTAACCCATTTCCTTCACACGCCTGTGCACGGTGGCTCTGGATGTTTCTACTCCAGACTCAGTCCACTGCTTCCGCAGGTCCCCCAAGGTCTGGAATCGATCCATCTCCACAATCTTCCTCAGGGTCCGGTCACCTCTTCTCATTGTGCAGCGTTTTTTGCCACACTTTTTCCTTCCCACAGACTTCCCACTGAGGTGCCTTGATACAGCACTCTGGGAACAGCCTATTCGGTCAAAAATTTCTTTCTGTGTCTTACCCTCTTGCTTGAGGGTGTCAATGATGGCCTTCTGGACAGCAGTCAGGTCGGCAGTCTTACCCATGATTGCGGTTTTGAGTAATGAACCAGGCTGGGAGTTTTTAAAAGCCTCAGGAATCCCAGGTGTAATTAGTTGATTCAGATGATTAGGTTAATAGCTCGTTTAGAGAACCTTTTCATGATATGCTAATTTTTTGAGATAGGAATTTTGGGTTTTCATGAGCTGTATGCCAAAATCATCAGTATTAAAACAATAAAAGACCTGAAATATTTCAGTTGGTGTGCAATGAATCTAAAATATATGAAAGTTTAATTTTTATCATTACATTATGGAAAATAATGAACTTTATCACAATATGCTAATTTTTTGAGAAGGACCTGTGTATGTATGTATGTATATATATATATATATATATATATATATATATATATATATATATATATATATATATATATATATATATATATATATACAGTATTTCATTTTTCAGCTTGTTTCACTCTATTTCACAAATTTCAGTTTGGCTATATAGTTTTTGAAAAGACCAATTAGTAAAATGTCTTTTGCTTTGTGGGACTAAACTTTTTTTTTTGTCTTTTTTGCCTTAGACCTGATGGTGTTGAAAGAGGAGAGTCGAGATCTGAATGAAATGGAAAAGAAAGATCAATCTAAGACACATTGTAATGTCATAACTCAAGAAAAATATTTTAGTTATTCACAGACCGAAAAGACTTCAGGAAAAAGGGCTCAAAAGAAAGGGACTGAAAGTTATTTCCCTTGCCAGCAGTGTGGAATAACCTTCAATCAACAAGGAAACCTTAGAGTCCATATGAGAATTCACACTGGAGACAAACCCTTCACTTGCCAACAGTGTGGAAAGAGTTTCAGTCAAAAAGGAAGCCTTAAAGTCCACATGAGGATTCACACTGGAAAGAAACCATTCACATGCCAACAGTGTGGAATCAATTTTATTCAAAAAGGAAACTTTGATAAGCACATGAGAGTTCACACTGGAGAGAAGCCTTTCACATGCCCTCAGTGTGGAGTAAGTTTCACTCAAAAATCAAGCCTTAATAACCACATGAGAATTCACACTGGAGAGAAGCCGTTCACTTGTGACCAGTGTGGAAAGAGTTTCAGTATACAAAGAAACCTTAAAGTCCACATGAGAATTCACTCTAGAGAGAAGCCTTACACTTGCCAACAATGTGGAAAGAGTTTCAGTCAAAAAGGAAGCCTTAAAGTCCACATGAGGATTCATACTGGAAAGAAACCGTTCACATGCCAACAGTGTGGAATCCATTTTATTCAAAAAGGAAACTTTGATAAGCACATGAGAGTTCACACTGGAGAGAAGCCTTTCACATGCCAACAGTGTGGAACAAGTTTTACTCAAAAATCAAGCCTTAATAACCACATGAGAATTCACACTGGAGAGAAGCCGTTCACTTGTGACCAGTGTGGAAAGAGTTTCAGTATACAAGGAAACCTTAAAGTCCACATGAGAATTCACACTGGAGAGAGCCCTTTCACCTGCCCTCAGTGTGGAGTAAGTTTCACTCAAAAAGTACAGCTGAACAGTCACATGAGAGTTCACTCTGAAGAGAACTCTTTCACATGCCAACAGTGTGGAAAGAGTTTCGAACTACAAAGAAACCTTAAAGTACACATGAGAATTCACTCTAAAGAGAAGCCTTACACTTGCCAACAGTGTGGAAAGAGTTTCACTCTAAAAGGAAGCCTTGAGAGGCACATTAGAATTCACACTGGAGAGAAGCCTTTCGCATGCCAACAGTGTGGAAAGAGTTTCAACCGAAAAGGAAACCTCAATGAGCACATGAGTATTCACAGTGGAGAGAGCCCTTGCACTTCAGTCAGTGTGGAACAAGTTTCATTCAAAAAGGACACCTGAACAGTTGCTTGAGAATTCACATTAGAGAGAGCCCTTACACATGCCAACAGTGTAGGTAGTTTCGAATAACTCAGAAACAGAAATCTGATGTATGGCCATTGATAAATGTTGATTGATTAACATAAATAAAATAATCTGTAAAAAACAAAACAACAACATGGTCATCTGTGTCTATAAGTTGCATGAGTGTTAGTGTCAAGAGCTAATAAGAAAAACTTTAAGATCAAAGAACAACTGATGGAAACAAACATTTTTGTACAATTTGATTTTGTTTTGATTTCGTACAATTCTTTTTTATTTTTTAAGTCGCGCTGAATTTCAGTTTTCCGATTAGCAGTCAGCATGTCATTTCATTTTGGTCGCCCCTCGTGAGGGTATTGCACAGTTGAAGCAAAGCTACAAACCTATTGCCATAATCACGCCGGCCGCAGCACCTGAGGCTAAGGACAGACGAGGCGAGAGAAAAGGAGCCAGAAGCATGGGGAGAGAGGAAAAAAAATGATTGGTCTAGTTCTGCCAGAAAGACTCGGGAGAATAAATACTGTGATAATTATCCATTTATTAACAACCCAGCAAGCAATAAAGTACATTGGCATAGGCCTCGTCCGTAGCTCACAATCTGAGGGTCCGGACTCTGCATATCCTGCCTGAAGACGAAGGCAGACGCGCAGCCGACCCCCCCGTGAGGTATGGAAGGGACCATCCTGGTGGTGGTGGGGTGGATGTAGGGAAGGATTTGACTTGGAGGTGGTGGGGAGGATGGCGGTGAATTGGAGCGTCAGCATCTGCGAACTCAGACATGCGTAAGTACCGATCTTTTATAGCCAGGTATTAGAATGTGATTGGATAGATAAAGTTAAAGTGACGTGACAATTAAATCTTCCCGGCAGAACTTATGCTAAAGCTTCCATTTCTCGGACACACTGCTGCTCGGTCCTCAACCAGCCGAGATGCTCTCTCTCGTGCTGCCATGCGATGGTACTGGACGGCTCAACACTCCTCCGCCTCCTGGCGGCAGGGGATGGCTCCTCTGGTTGAGGGCAGCCAGCAGCGAGTCCCCCGTTCCCCCAAACATGGTAGACAGCAGCATGCTCCGGCCCATGGTGAACGGTGGCGACTCCGCTCCCTCTCAGACGGCAGCCACCCCACCTTGACCCAGGGGCACGGCAGCGAGCTCTCTGTCACACCATAGGTGTTTCTCAATGTCAAGGATACTTCATCTGCAGGACTGGTCCTTCCAAGTCACTTCCTTCACAGGCTAGGCAAGGCTCCTCTTTAGCATTCGGAGAACACGTAAATGAAACAGGCTAGCAAGTGCACGTCATTGCGTCAGTGAAAAGGTCCGTTAGCCATCAATAACGTAATTTGTATAATATTAATACGGTAGTAATTTGTACTGGCATTTAAACGTTAAACTTTACTTATATTTACTACGGTTATAACAAATGTTTGGTAACGTAAATACTTACACTTGAAAACATATTGCCCCATTAACGCTCTGACTCCGCCAACGTCCGATATTTTGTATTTTATGAACAAGATAGCAAAGCTGCATGCATAGGATTGTGGGTGATTTGAGAGCGCGAAGGCTACTCGTATGCATCCTTTCCTGTATATGGCATATTTTTCGAACGAAGGACTCAGACCTTGGTTGAAATTCCGAGGATCCTCGACATTGTAACAGTCCTTAAACAGATGTCGATGACGTAGCATCCTCGGAATTCTGGCTTCCGAGGATCCTTCCTTGACATTGAGAAATGTCTCGGGTCTTCCATCGTTCCAGCACCACCGCCTCGGGCAGCATGGAGGAGCTGAGACTACGAGTGGCTGCCTGAGGCGGTGGTGCTGGAACAATGGAAGACCACTGCAATCCCCCTCAGCAGCGAGGGCTCTCCGACAGCATGTCCCTCCTTCTTCCCAGGTTTCGGCACCAATGTAACACAGTTCGTTGTTATGGAAAGAAGGAGGCGAGAACCGGCGAACACTTAACACTTATTATATAAATAAAATTAAAAAATGAAAAGGACAAAAGGAAAGTAAAAAAGTAAAACAGGTAGCCCCTCATGGACGGCTGCCGCACACATATAAAACATAAACAAAACACAAGATAAAGTCTAGGCCTGGTCCTCTCTCGTCCTTCACTGCCATCGCTCCTCAATTTATGCCTTTAAAGCTCCTCCGTGAGATACGAGAAATGTGCGGCATGCAGCTGGCACTCAATATCTATCACGCCACTGACCTCGCCCTGCTCTCACGATCCCTCGGCCTCGTTCTGCTTGCCACACCATATTCCCCACGTCTTCCAAGCCTCCTGCGTGTCAATATACGTTGGTGCCTCTTTTATTACTTTACTTATCTTATTAAATAACAAGTAAATTAAATATTATTTAATATGCAGCTCTTGAAAAATCAATGTTAAGTAGTCTCTGGGGCGGTACATTTTCAAAAGGTACACCTTTGTACCTAAAGCATGGGTCTTCAACCGGGGGTCCGCAGCGGTACTGCAGGGGGTCCGTCAATTAATGTTTGATCACAAATAATTTTTTGATAAAACAAATTATAACATGGGGAGAAAACATCACAAAGTCCAATTCAATTATAAGCACCCTGAAACAAAAGCAGAGCACCCTCTGTTGATACTGTAATACCGTATTTCCTCAAATAAAAGCCGGGGCCTTTATTTACCTGAACTGCAGAAGGACACCGGCTTTTATTTGAAGCAGGCTTTTATTAGGGGCAGGCCTGTATTTCGAATTCCATCTATTTGAAAAATAATTGTTTTAAATAAACCGTTTTAAATGAAAAGCGATAGCGCTCCAGAGGACAGATATCATCAGGTGCGTGGGAAGTGGGGGGGTTTCAAAGGATTGCAAACGCAATGCAAATTTTTTTTCATTTTATTCATTTTTAGAATTACTAATTTATTTGTAATAAACATTTTAAGTGGCCCATTAAAAAGTATTATTTATAAGTTGAATTGTGTTTTTAAAACATACATGAGGTCATATTGTGCGTTGAAAGAGCGGTAATATTTCCTCCAGAGTGAGAGCGTCTTTCTGGAGATCCGCTCATTTCTGAAGCTCATTCCGCTCAGCGCCACGCGCTCCACCCAGAATAAATAGTAAGGGCTGCCCCTGACTAAAGTTTTTTTTCTTTTCTAGTTGTTCATTTAAGCCGCGCTGCCGCTTCCACCTCATGTCGTTGTCTGTTATAGCTATTTGCTTGTTATTTATTAAATCCGGGCAATTTGGTTGATAAAACAGATTAAAATTAAGATACAATTTATACAAAACGAAATTCATTTTAAAGAAAGGTTTTTTTGTGATAAATTTGTTGTTCTTTCGTGTTTTATAGACTCAACCCAACTAATGTGCTTTCCATATTCCACGTGAGGGAAAAAGCTTCCTTCCACTTAAGAAGAGTTGTGTTCCTTTAAGCACTTTTTATTTGAATATATATCTCTTTACATAAATATTATTTTCTACTTAAAAAAAAACAACAACTATGATTTCGTTATTTTTCTAACCCAACTAATGCGCGCACTTTTCTCAATCCGTTATGGAGCTATTCAATTTTGATTTTGCATATTGTTTTTTAAATGTTCGTTCGGGTAGTTCAAATGACCACTTTACAATATTTCAATAACATCATTTATTTTGAAGCCTATGCTGTTTTCTTGTACAAAATAAAATAGCTTAAGTTAAATGCAGAGTAAGATGTGTAAAAAGACGAGAGGCTTAGAGATTGTCCAGATCATTTGTGTAGCTTTCACAGACTAACACACGTCACATCTCTCATAGACTACAGTATTTAAAATAGCAGATATGCATCAGTTATATTCTCTATTTAATTTATAGAGCAATCCCTGCAAAGTGTTTAGGTTAAGTATAGAAGAGACCAGGGTTAGTGTGCGTCGCACTCGCAAGACTCCCAGCGGGGGGTGATGGTCACGATGGTTTAGCTCCTTCTGCATAACTCTACTGTACATTACGCTGAACTTGAATGCACATGAAATGAAAGGAAATATTTTTTCCCCGGCCTTTATTTGAGACCGGCCTTTATTTGTTCGTGCTGGCCACGCCCCCGGCCACTATCAGAGGCCCGGCGTTTATTTGAATACAGGCTTTTATTTGAGGAAATACGGTAGTATAATATTATTGGAGAAACAGATTTGGCAAACATTGCGTTTGATTTTGCGCTCTGGAGAACATGAAACTTTATTCATAGCGGGTTTTGCAGCGGTGAGAAATGTAGCCAATCATAGACATGCTCAAGGATCTCTGGAACGCAATGGCCAATCAGAGGTGTTTAAGTTAGAATCCACTCCACTTTTATTCAGTGCTGAGTTCTGCTTGCTCTCGTGAATTCTCTCATTAACAAAGACACTATGTAAGTAAGAGATTCATTATTTAGTGTAGACAATTTTACAGATTTTGATGGAACGATATAAGGTCTACATATAACATTTACATTTAGCAGACGCTTTTATCCAAAGCGACTTACAGTGCCCGTATTACAGGGACAATCCCCCTGGAGCAACGTGGAGTAAAGTGCCTTGCTCAAGGACACACTGGTGGTGACCGCTGGGATAGAACCAGCAACCTTCTGCTTATCAGTTCAGTGGTTTAACCCACTAGACCACCATCTCCACTATAAATACGTGTTTCACTCTTGAAATTGCAATTGACTGTGATAACTAGCAAGGGACAAAAATATGGCATGTCAAAATAGATACGCGATGTAAATACAGAATCATAGATTTAAAATAAAACATTAATATCAATATATTTAGTGATTTGATTCTTAATTGTCCATCTCACAGTGAAATTAAAATAACTAAAGTTCAGGTGAATGTTTAATTGTCCATCTGATTAGTAAAATAAATGTATGACCGCAAATTAATGAAAATAATTTAAAACAACTGCAAACAACTAATTAATTGTGATTTTTTTTTTTAGCGCAGCATGTTGTTAATTTTAACAATGGCAAGTAATAAACACACAGTGCATGTGCAACAATAATATGCATTCTGATCTACTGTCTTAATATAGTTTGTTTCTATTAATATCGAAGGCTTTATGCTTAATATGTAGCTCTGTTTGACACTTTTTTATCGGGGGTCCCCGCTCCATGTCTCTATCGCCTAAGGCAGGGGTGTCCAAAGTCGGTCCTGGGGAGCCACTGTCCTGCAGAGTATAGACGGTTTCATCGGACTCACGCGCGTTGCCACGGTTACGTGCCTGGCCCAAAGTTAACTTCCGGTCTGTGTTTGTTTATCGGTCTGGCAAGGGGATAGTATGGCGCATTACTCAGTAGAAACACATTTTTGACGTACTATTCTTGGATAACATGATATAAATATTAACGATCAAGCAGAGAGAATATGACACCAGCGCAAAAACAGTGTGTGCGACTCGCCAAAAAGCCTTAAATGCTTCATAAATATCCGGTCATAAGAGAGCAGCGGCTAATGTAATTTAGACTGTATGTCTAATGTAATTTACTTGTTATTTATTTTGCTTGTTATCAGAAATAATCTACACTAGAGGAACTTATTCTGGCTGCGTTTACACTTGGCATTAACATGCGATCACTGTGATCATCAGTCAGTCAGGACACGGCGAGTTTACATTTGTTCACATCAAGTGGTCGCCATCTGGATAACTGATCGCATTTATGTTTCCCGCAAAATATTTAAATGTGCCTTTATCATGGAGTGCAAAACAACTTTCGCTTTGTCCTCTATTAATGGCAGTGCCCATAGAGCACGGGATTTTTTTTGATGCATTCATATACAATATATCTCAAATAGGGAACTTTATCTACAAGTTACCTTTCCAACATTAATCTTATGTTATGAAAAAAATGTTATTGCGATGCATTGCATGATTGAAGGCGAGCTTGCAAGCATGTATAGATACTGTAACGTTACAAAAAACAGCATTACACGGTCTTTAAAGGGTTAGTTCACCCAAAAATTGTATTCTGTCATTATTACTGACCCTCATGTCGTTCCAAACCTGTATGACCTTCGTTCATCTTCGGAACACAAATTAAGATATTTTTCTTCTTCTCTACGGTCTTACGGTTTGGGGTCGACATGAGGGTGAGTAATTAATGTATGAATTTACATTTTTGGGTGAACTAACCCTTTAAGGCGGAGTTTCCCCCACTCTATATTGCAGACAGAAATGGGAGATAATTTATAATAAACATGCTGAAACAATAAAAACATGTAAATTAAGATAATGTTGTCCAATTAAAATGAAAGATGATAGCGCATAAGAAAGATAACGCTGCCTCTGTTGTTATTGATTCTCTGCGGACGTCTACCGGAAGTTAAGTTTGGGCCACAAAAGCGCGCATGCACACTAACATTTGTTTATGATGTTGTCATTGAAACCGTCTATAACTCCAACTTGCCTCAACACACCTGTCTGGGAGTTTCTTGTATGCCTAATAAGACATTGATTAGCTAGTACAGGTGTGTTTAATTGGGGTTGAAGCTAAACTCTGCAAGACAGTTGCCCTCCAGGATCAGGATTTGACACCCCTGGCCTAAGGGGTCCTTCCCCTGAATAACGTTGAAGAACCCTGACCTAAAGAATGCATATTAGTCAAGTCAAGTCAAGTCAACTTTATTTATATAGCGCTTTTAACAATGTAGATTGTTTCAAAGCAGCTTTACAGTGTTAAACAGGAAAATAATGCAGCATAATTTTATTCAGCTGTATAGCCATTTGATGTCATCAGTTCATTTCAATTTCCATACGGTGACAGTGTGGGCTTTAGATCAATAATTAGATCAGTAATTTAGTTTACATGGTTAAATTAGTTTATTAATTAGATTTATTTCGATGTTTATTTTGACAGAATTGAGAGTTTATATCACAATTATGTAAACTTGCATTTGTGAGAAAAAGTCACAATTACTTTTTCTTTTATTCTGTGGCATAAACAAGCTTGTAGTCATAATGTATGATTAAGAGCTCATATTAAAAACTGTTTTTATAGTTAAGTCATGGCAATACACTGACTTAGAGAGCAATATTTGGCATGAGCACTGGTTATCTTGTAACATTTATTATTTGTATCTAGGCTTTCATAGAGTAATTAAATTGTAATTTAATCTGTCATACATTTTTATCCAAACTAACGTATTTAACAAATGTCTCTTGTAGAAAAATGTTTGAGTAAAGGAGCTTCTTGGACATTGAACATTAAACTTTGCATGTTGTGACATGCACTGCTGATTGATTCACAAGTAAACATATTTTGGACCCACTTTATATTAGGTGACCTTAACTACTATGTACTAACATTTTAATTTAATCATTTGATACATTGCAACTATTGTGTACATACATGTTTTTACATTGTACTTATACCTTACAAAAATACCTTACATCTGTAATTAATTTCTGTAGTTACATTTGTAATTACATTGCTGACCCTTCTCTTACACCTAACCCTACCCTTAAACTTACCCACACCACCACACCTGTCCCTAACCCTACCCTTAAACTTACCCATACCACCACACCTGTCCCTAACTCTACCCTTAAACTTACCCACACCACCACACCTGTCCCTAACTCTACCCTTAAACTTACCCACACCACCACACCTGTCCCTAACTCTACCCTTAAACTTACCCATACCACCACACCTGTCCCTAACCCTACCCTTAAACTTACCCATACCACCACACCTGTCCCTAACTCTACCCTTAAACTTACCCACACCACCACACCTGTCCCTAACTCTACCCTTAAACTTACCCATACCACCTCACCTGTCCCTAACTTTACCCTTAAACTTACCCATACCACCACACCTGTCCCTAACTCTACCCTTAAACTTACCCACACCACCACACCTGTCCCTAACTTTACCCTTAAACTTACCCACACCACCACACCTGTCCCTAACTCTACCCTTAAACTTACCCATACCACCACACCTGTCCCTAACCCTGCCCTTAAACTTACCCATACCACCACACCTGTCCCTAACCCTATCCTTAAACTTACTCATACCACCACACCTGTCCCTAGCTCTACCCTTAAACTTACTCATACCACCACACCTGTGCCTAACTTTACCCTTAAACTTACCCACACCACCACACCTGTCCCTAACTCTACCCTTAAACTTACCCACACCACCACACCTGTCCCTAACTTTACCCTTAAACTTACCCACACCACCACACCTGTCCCTAACTCTACCCTTAAACTTACCCACACCACCACACCTGTACCTAACCCTATCCTTAAACTTACTCATACCACCACACCTGTGCCTAACTTTACCCTTAAACTTACTCATACCACCACACCTGTGCCTAACTTTACCCTTAAACTTACCCATACCACCACACCTGTCCCTAACTCTACCCTTAAACTTACCCACACCACCACACCTGTCCCTAACTTTACCCTTAAACTTACCCACACCACCACACCTGTCCCTAACCCTACCCTTAAACTTACCTATACCACCACACCTGTCCCTAACTCTACCCTTAAACTTACCCACACCACCACACCTGTCCCTAACTCTACCCTTAAACTTACCCACACCACCACACCTGTCCCTAACTCTGCCCTTAAACTTACCCACACCTGTCCCTAACTCTACC
Source organism: Romanogobio albipinnatus (assembly GCA_023566225.1). Taxonomy (NCBI): domain Eukaryota; kingdom Metazoa; phylum Chordata; class Actinopteri; order Cypriniformes; family Gobionidae; genus Romanogobio; species Romanogobio albipinnatus. The sequence continues at coordinate 6,161,896 of CM042245.1, forward strand.
CTTAAACTTACCCATACCACCACACCTGTCCCTAACCCTACCCTTAAACTTACCCATACCACCACACCTGTCCCTAACTCTACCCTTAAACTTACCCACACCACCACACCTGTCCCTAACTCTACCCATAAACTTACCCATACCACCTCACCTGTCCCTAACCCTACCCTTAAACTTACCCAGACCACCACACCTGTCCCTAACCCTATCCTTAAACTTACTCATACCACCACACCTAACCCTAACTTTACCCTTAAACTTACTCATACCACCACACCTGTGCCTAACTTTACCCTTAAACTTACCCATACCACCACACCTGTCCCTAACTCTACCCTTAAACTTACCCATACCACCACACCTGTCCCTAACCCTATCCTTAAACTTACCCATACCACCACACCTGTCCCTAGCTCTACCCTTAAACTTACTCATACCACCACACCTGTGCCTAACTTTACCCTTAAACTTACCCACACCACCACACCTGTCCCTAACTCTACCCTTAAACTTACCCATACCACCACACCTGTCCCTAACCCTATCCTTAAACTTACTCATACCACCACACCTGTCCCTAGCTCTACCCTTAAACTTACTCATACCACCACACCTGTGCCTAACTTTACCCTTAAACTTACCCATACCACCACACCTGTCCCTAACTCTACCCTTAAACTTACCCATACCACCACACCTGTCCCTAACTTTACCCTTAAACTTACCCACACCACCACACCTGTCCCTAACTCTACCCTTAAACTTACCCACACCACCACACCTGTCCCTAACCCTACCCTTAAACTTACCCATACCACCACACCTGTCCCTAACCCTACCCTTAAACTTACCCACACCACCACACCTGTCCCTAACTCTACCCTTAAACTTACCCACACCACCACACCTGTCCCTAACCCTACCCTTAAACTTACCCACACCACCACACCTGTCCCTAACTCTACCCTTAAACTTACCCATACCACCACACCTGTCCCTAACTTTACCCTTAAACTTACTCATACCACCACACCTGTGCCTAACTTTACTCTTAAACTTACCCATACCACCACACCTGTCCCTAACTCTACCCTTAAACTTACCCACACCACCACACCTGTCCCTAACTTTACCCTTAAACTTACCCACACCACCACACCTGTCCCTAACTCTACCCTTAAACTTACCCACACCACCACACCTGTCCCTAACTCTACCCTTAAACTTACCCATACCACCACACCTGTCCCTAACTTTACCCTTAAACTTACCCATACCACCACACCTGTCCCTAACTCTACCCTTAAACTTACCCATACAACCACACCTGTCCCTAACTCTACCCTTAAACTTACCCATACCACCACACCTGTCCCTAACTCTACCCTTAAACTTACCCACACCACCACACCTGTCCCTAACTCTACCCTTAAACTTACCCACACCACCACACCTGTCCCTAACTCTGCCCTTAAACTTACCCACACCACCACACCTGTCCCTAACTCTACCCTTAAACTTACCCATACCACCACACCTGTCCCTAACTCTACCCTTAAACTTACCCATACCACCACACCTGTCCCTAACTTTACCCTTAAACTTACCCATACCACCACACCTGTCCCTAACTCTACCCTTAAACTTACCCATACCACTACACCTGTCCCTAACTCTACCCTTAAACTTACCCATACCACCACACCTGTCCCTAACCCTACCCTTAAACTTACCCACACCACCACACCTGTCCCTAACTTTACCCTTAAACTGACCCATACCACCACACCTGTCCCTAACTCTACCCTTAAACTTACCCATACCACCACACCTGTCCCTAACTCTACCCTTAAACTTACTCATACCACCACACCTGTCCCTAACTTTACCCTTAAACTTACCCACACCACCGCATCTGTCCCTAACTCTACCCTTAAACTTACTCATACCACCACACCTGTCCCTAACTTTACCCTTAAACTTACCCATACCACCACACCTGTCCCTAACTTTACTCGTATTCCACCTCAATATATTGTTTTGCAATACAATTTGAACACAGTAAGTACATTGTACTTATTTTTTGATGTAAGTACATAGTAGTTAAGGACACCTAATATAAAGTGGGGCCCATATTTTCCCCATTCTTTCCATGATGTCTGATACCCACGAGAAAGTCAGTTAGTGTTGGGAATTTCCAGGGAATATCCTCAGGGGGAAAAAACACAACAGATTAACAAAAGAAATGTGGTTACACAATCTGGAAAGATTTTACGTTTATTGGATCTGCTAAAACATGTTGCAGTTGCCAATCAAAGTGAAACCAAAAGTTAAACTGCACATTGTTATTTACTCAGTCAATAAAAGGGGAGTCAACCACAGAAAATAACCAGAGAGAGATTGAGAGACCAGGGACGTCCCCTAACTTACTCTAGACCAATAGGCCTTAAGAGCCGGACCTAAAGGAGTGTCTAAGAGAGAATGTCAAAAAGCTACAACATGTACTGTGTACAACTCAGATCGAGCTGCTGAAGTTAAGTGAAGCAAAAGGGTAAGTGACATTCCTTCATCCATGGGTTATATGGGTATTACAGCAGCTTTAAATGACTTTGTTCATCAACTAAACCCAGTTTGAATTGGGGCTGATAGGGTAGCTGGACACAAAGCTTACAGCATTTGCTTGTGTAATTTGTGGGGAACGTGTGTGTGTGTGTGTGTGCATTATGTGTGTGTGGATGTCTGCATGTGTTGAAAGATGTGGGTTTTATTGGAGTGTTTATAGATGTCTGTGGATTTTGTCTGTTTCTCTTTCCACTTGTATGTGTGTGTTAAAACGAGACGAGATACACTTTTACATAAACTTCCCCAAACTGAAAAAGGAAAAACTTCTTATCTGTGGAATCTCAGTATTATTTACCGTAAAATTACTGGAATATTTCTCAACCTACCTTAAATTTTTACTTCTAGTACACTGCAGTAACTTGAAGGATTTTAAATGTGTGTATCTGTTGGACAGCGTATTCTCCTGTGACCATGGACAAACCAGTGTGCTTGATTGACACGGAGTCAGATGGGAAGCTGTGTGTGCAGCCGTCAGCGCTACAGATCCTGCAGCAGATCCAGCAGCCGGTGGTGGTGGTGGCCGTGGTGGGTCTCTACCGCACCGGGAAGTCCTACCTGATGAACCGCCTCGCAGGGAAACAAACAGGTTAGACCCCACAGGTAGCACTGATAGCTCCAGAGAAACATCTTGCAGTTACATGCAATTGAGTTATTGTGGGGTTTGTGTGTGTGTGTGTGTGTGTGTGTGTGGCATTATCAGGGTTTGCGTTGGGCAGCACCATCGAGTCCAAGACGAAGGGCATCTGGATGTGGTGTGTGTCCCACCCCACTAAAGCAGGAACCACTCTGGTGCTGCTGGACACTGAGGGACTCGGAGACGTGGAAAAGGTAACTGCCAAACTAGTTTAATCATCTATCTATCTATCTATCTATCTATCTATCTATCTATCTATCTATCTATCTATCTATCTATCTATCTATCTATCTATCTATCTATCTATCTATCTATCTATCTATCTATCTATCTATCTATCTATCTATCTATCTACCATACATTGCTGGAGAGTCGTCTGTGTGAAAGGAATACTCCAAAATTCGATTCCAGGTCGAGAACTTAACATTGAATTAACATTACAATCAATCCCAGAATGCATCGGTTTGAACAAGAGTCAGGGTATTATGTGTTGTTGTGATGACTTTAGTTATAGTTCAACTATTTCACTAGGGGAAGAAGAAAGAGAGAGACAAGACAAATAAAATCACATATTAAATAACTTATTGTACACCAATCTCACAATCACAGATCATTCATAAGAGCACCATTCAATAAAATGTCAAGCATTGTTTGTCTTTATTATGGGTTGTGGTTTCATGTCAAATCAATATATCCAATCTGTCTCAGGGAGACTCAAAGCATGACACCAAGATCTTCTCCTTGGCCGTCCTTCTGAGTAGCACTATAGTCCTGAACAGCCGAGGGACGATCGACAACAGGGCCATAGAGGAACTGCAGTATCCTTCTGATTATAATTTGTATTTCATTGTCAATGTGGCCATCTAAAGAAAGAAATATATTGTGATTGTGTATGATTGTCACTATAGAAATATTCCTCACTGATAAAAATTGTGTTGGATTTACTTAAAGTAATTTTACGTAAAATGAACAAGAAAACCTGTGATTTATACATAATTATGAGTTTGATAATAACGCTTCATACTATAAGTATGCCTCTGCCGCTGTTTGTTTACTTTTAGAGCTTGCAGTTTATATACCGATCAGCATAACATTATGACCAGGTGAAGTGAGTAGCACTGATCACGGCACCTGTTAGTGGGTGGGATATATTAGGAAGTAAGTGAAAAATTTTTTGTGCTCAAAGTTTATGTGTTAGAAGCAGGAAAAACTGGCAAGCGTAAGGATTTGAGCGAGTTTGACAAGGGCCAGATTGTGATGGCTAGACGACTGGGTCAGAGCATCTCCAAAACTGCAGCTCTTGTGGGGTGTTCCCGGTCTGCAGTGGTCAGTATCTATCATGTACACGTATGGGACTGCATGGCCGTAGACCAGACAGGGTGCCCATGCTGGTCATAATGTTATGCCTGGTCAGTGTATAAGTAAAAAGTAATATATTAAAAGTAATTGCTGCACATGCTCTAGGTCAAGAATGTGTCGGGTTTGCTGAGAGTGACTAAAGGAAAGGGTTTGGTAATGAACATGGCTTAAGTGTGCTTTATGTAAATTTCTCACCTCTAGCACGTGGTCGCTCATTTAGAATTCACTCCGAATTAAACAACATTATGAGGAGAATTAATTAATGTGCGTGCCGTACACACAAGTTTTCGCGAGAAGATCAAATGTGCGTATAAATAAGATTAGTGTATTGTTAGTGAACATATTGTGTGTATTTTTGAAATTGGCCATTAGCTACATTTGTTAAATAACTCTTTTGAGATTTTATTTATAGTCCCTGGCTCATAGTGAACTGTTCTTTAACGCACACTAAACAGATATGTCACTGAGCTAACAGAGTACATCAAGATCAAATCACCTGATGAAGTTGTAGATGATTCAGAGTTTGTGAAGTTCTTCCCTAATTTCATCTGGGCTGTGAGGGACTTCACTCTGCAGCTAAACATCAATGGCCAAGACGCAACAGAGGATGAATATCTAGAATTTGCTCTGAGGCTAAAACTAGGTAATATTTCAAGCCTGAGAGTGTATTACATTAACTGCTTTATCAGCTCATTTATGGATATGTGCTTAGTCTAGCCAGTTCCAATAACTGATTTTAGCTTCCTGTGTTTATCTACAGTGATATCCAAGCTCATTTATTATTTAAACAAATGTTTGCCGTTTCTTTGATTTTAAAGAATACATTTTGTTCTCTGTGGCCTGGTTTCACAGACAAGGCTTACAGGGAGTGCAGAATTATTAGGCACGTTGATTTTCTGATCATATTTTTTTTCCAGGCACATTTGACCAATTCCAAACCACAGTAATCCTAATAACTACTATTGATTTAGTATTTAATAATGTATAAGTGATATATAATTGTTCATTAAGGCTGGAAATGAAAATCACCTTATATTCAGGTGTGCAGAATTATTAGGCATGTTTTCTTTTACAGATAAATTGAGCCAAAAAAGAGATTTAACTCAGACTGAAAAGTCAAAAAGTATTAAATGCCCATGAGAAGGATGCAATATTAATGCAATACTAGACATTGCAGTTAAGGCGTGACCATTGGACAGTGAAATGCTCGTTGGGTCAGCAGGATCTGACAAAAACAGGTGGTGAAGAAAAGACACCTGTTAACTGCAAAAGAATTAAGAATTAAGGTGAAGAATTAAGGGTGAAACCATCAGGAACCCTTTAGTCTCCAGCGCCACCATTTTCCAAAGCTGCAACCTACCTGGAGTCTCCAGAAGTGCAAGGTGTCAGGATCTCAGAGACTTCAGTTAGGTAAAGAATCCTAAAAAATGACCCCCACTAGATAAGAATCACAAGCTGAAGTGTTGTAAAATACATGAAGAAGGTTTTTTTATAGGCTTTATGGACAGATAGGTTGAGAATGACTCTTGAAGGACCAGCACCACATCCTCTAGTTCCACTGTTTGAAGAATTCATCTTCCAGAATCTGGCAGTACGTTTTGGGAGTTCATTTTAGTCCATCCTGAAGTCCGTTTTGCAGAGATGGACTAAAAATGAACTCTTCTTAATTCTTTTGCAGTTAACAGGTGTCTTTTCTTCACCACCTGTTTTTGTCAGATCCTGCTGACCCAACGAGCATTTCACTGTCCAATGGTCACGCCTTAACTGCAATGTCTAGTATTGCATTAGTATTGCATCCTTCTCATGGGCATTTAATACTTTTTGACTTTTCAGTCTGAGTTAAATCTCTTTTTTGGCTCAATTTATCTGTAAAAGAAAACATGCCTAATAATTCTGCACACCTGAATATAAGGTGATTTTCATTTCCAGCCTTCATGAACAATTATATATCACTTATACATTATTAAATACTAAATCAATAGTAGTTATTAGGATTACTGTGGTTTGGAATTGGTCAAATGTGCCTGGAAAAAAAATATGATCAGAAAATCAACGTGCCTAATAATTCTGCACTCCCTGTATATTAAGCCAGGATTAAGCCTTAGTTCAATTAGGACAGCTTTTTAAAAACGTGCCTTAGAAAAAAAAAATATTACTGGTTTGCATCTTGAGACAAAACAATGGCACTGACATATTTTAAGATCAATGCAAGTTGCTTTTAGTTAAGACAGCTCACACATGCATTTTAGTCTGGGACTAGTCTTAAGTAGTAATGGGAAGCTCGGATCTTTTTACTGACTTTTTTCAAGTCATTTCGTTCATTTCAGCAGAATCTAATTAAAATGTTACATTTTTCCAACACATTTAGTACTTTTGGAATAAAAAATAAACTAAAAGCTAATGCAGCCATGGCCAAACTTTGAGAAATAAATGATTAATTATTTGCTTAAGCTGGGTCTTCAGTCTATTTAGTTCACCTCTCGTGTCTTGGGTATGAGCCGTTCCGTCATCATGTCTGATCTGGACCGTGACAGCCTCGCAATACATGCAACTGGAAACAGAACTGATTAGTTCACCAGTCTCGAGTCTTCGGGTTTGAGTCATTCGTTCATCAAGTCCCAGCCCCATAGGCAAGGCTATCCAGTCACCGGAAACAGAAAAGATTAGTTCATCTCTCGAGTCTTCTCGTTCAAGTCGTTCGTTCTTTTTTCACGTGACCGCTTCCCTGTTCAATGTCTCGCAACATATACAACATTACATTCGTATTATTGACTGCATGTTGTAATATATTTATTATTATAAAATCATCAGAAGATATGTGCAACAATCGTGTGTTATGTCTATCCGTTCTGAACAACCCAATGTGTCCAGGAAAATGAAAATCAATTAAAATACTCACTTGTTTGCAAGGAAGGTTGTGAATTAACCATAGACTGTAAAGGAATTAACTAATTTCTGTACCCAACATGGCTGTCTGTCACGTCACGTGACAAAAGAACGAGAGATGAACTGTTTCTGCATTCAGCCTTCTTGGTGAACGAATGACTCGAGACTGGTGAACTAGTCAATTCTGTTTCCTGTAGCCTACAGAATATATGGGATGTTGCGCATGCGCAGTCAACACAAAATGAACTAATCGCTCTCTGAGACAACCTGTTGTTCTCGAGTCATATTAAACGACACATCCCTAGTCTTAAGCCTGGTCTGTGAAATGTGTGTATCATTTGACTGAAGGAAAGCTTTGTGTTGTTCTCTTGAAGGTAACTCGAAGCAAGTGAATAATTACAACCTTCCAAGAGAGTGCATTCGAAAATATTTCCCATCACGGAAATGTTTCACCTTCCCATTCCCAACTAATCCAGACAATGTCTCTTATCTGGAGACACTGGACCCAGCTGAGATTTCAAACAAATTCTTGGAGGTCACTGATCGTTTCTGCAAGTTTATCTTTGACCAGAGCCAAGTAAAAAATCTGAAAGATGGACACACGGTCACCGGCAGAGGTAAATCAGCAAGGCTCTAAATGTTTTGGATTGTCTGTTATTTTCGGGTGGACAGTTTGTCCTGTTTTTGTACATTTTATTCACCAACATCTACAATGAAGCATTTCTGTTAACCAGATTACCTGCCGTTTGCTACTCTGTATGCAGCCAGCATCCATCCATGCTTTTTTAATTCCTTGTGTTTGACCCCTCTGCCTCCCTAAAGTTTTGGGTCATCTGGCGAAAATGTACGTGGACACCATCTCCAGCGGGGCTGTGCCGTGTCTGGAGAACGCTGTGATCGCCATGTCAATGATTGAGAATGAGGCTGCGGTGAAGGAAGGCTTTGAGGTTTACAAGAGTGGACTAGAGAAGCTGAAGGACTCCTTCCCTCTGGAACTGAATGAAATCACCTCTGAACACCAGTGTTTCAGCCTCATGGCAACACAAACCTTCATGAAACGCTCCTTCAGGGACGATGATGGGAAGTATTTGACATCTTTAGAGGTAGGCGGGAGTTGCCATACCAAATTATACCATGGTCTGTTTGAATACTCAATTCCAATTGGCTGGAAGGTGTGCAATAAAACCGTTTAACGCACAGGTAGTTAAGTCAGTCTAAAAACTATTCTATATTAATGCAAATCATTTAATGCACAACTAGCCATGGATTATCCCTTACTTACAACCATAGATAGTTTATTATTTATGTTTTATTTTTATTGGCTTTTGACAAACAGGGAACATTACTGACATTAAGTATGTTATGCAGTTGTAATATAAAACAAAGCATTATATACTGTTGTTGTTAGTGATTAATATGCACAAAGTGAACAACTGAGTAATCGACTAACCACATAAGGCATGAAAGTGTTCTGCATCAATATACAATACATACATACACATCTTCATATATACATACATTCATAAACCTATATACATATACACACATTATATGGACATATATATGCGCGTACGCATACATACAAACTCATTATACCTACACATACATCTTTAAACATGCACATTACTAAACTTGCATGCTAGCAATTGTTAAATGAGTACATTCAGGCTACATATATCTCCTAAAAATGGAGAAAAGAATTCAGGTCTACTACAAGGGAACAAGAACAAACATGATGACCATGAACAAAACTAAACAAAGACGGTAACACATTGATCTAGTTGTTGGATGTACTACGTATAGCTCCTTGAAAAATAAACAATCAGTACAAATATGTGAAACACAGAGCACACCATTAACTGCTAGGCCTTATAAGTCAAGATTGTTAATGAATATTTTTATTGGGTTTCATATTTTTACAAATGTCCTTTGTTTATCTAATATCGTATATCTCAGTTCTTCTAGAGCAGTGGTTCTCAACCTAGAGGTAACACATAACTTAATTCCGTAAGCCAATTTCCAAAGATCATGCTTAAAGAAACAGCTTGCGACACATATTTACTTCCAATGTTTGAAGTACCTCCAAGAATGTCCAATTTTGGCTCAGGTGGCAAATCAATTTGATATGTATCTGAAAGAAACTTGAAATATATTCTGCCAGAATGGTCTTATTTTATGACATGAAAAAAAAAACATGAGACAACGTACCTTCTGAGACTTTACATTTGTTACATATAGAGGATACATTTGGGTAAGACAGCTTTCCCATGACTCACCAGAAAGTTCAACACCAAGTTCCTCTTCCCAAATTTGCCTAATATGATCAGTGTTTGTGTTCACCTTATCTAGTAGTAACACATAAAAGAAAGAGACTGCGCCTCGTTCAGTTGGACTGCAGTTACTTAGAAGTTTGATGTATAGGGATGTTTTCAAAATCAATTAAGTGCTTTCTAGCAAAATCCGGAAAATATCGGAAAGAAATCAGTAGATAAAAGATCATATTTTAATTTAAGTTGAATAAATGAGCCAAATTTATTATCAATATATAAATCTCTTATGGAACTTAGAACTTTTTGCTTCCATTGGAAAAAAAACCTTATCTTGTAAACCAGGGGTAAAGGCGTGATTTTTTACAAATGGGGCTGTCCAAATATATATGTGGAAGATCCAGATATGATTTAATATGCTTCCATATTTTAAAATAATTATTTATTACCATATTCTCATTATAAAACCATGATTCGATTGTTATTGGACTGTTCAACAAAGCTTCTAAAGAGTTCCCTTTCGTTCAGTCACTACGACGTACGTTAGTGACTAACGAATGGGGGTTTCGCCTAGAAGCCTATCATCTTCGAGCATAGAGAAAACGCCCAATGGCGTGCCAATGCCATGGGGCATGCGGAATTTGCATACGTAACTCCGCCTCACCGCGTGAGTATATAAGGAAGTACGTGGCAATACAGCATTATGTTTCTGCTTTCGGAGCCAAGAGTACCTACCTCTTCACTCCTCACAAGCCTTCTGAGACGCTGTCAGCTTCTTCGAGACGAGCAGCTTTCCAGTCGGTGTTGGTGTGACGGCGCGTTCCAGTGATCGCATACTTCCTGCCTGCTGATCTGCGCAGTGGTCTGCTAGACAGCTGGTGTGTTTTTCCCTGGGCGCTTCGGCATCGACTGCGAGGTTTCCTCTCACAAAAAGAGCTTGCGCGTGGCACGTCTTTTTCAAGACGGTTCGCCCGTGCACTTCCGGGTGCGATCGATCTCCGTTGCTGTCTATGGATACATTCACTGCTCGACGTGTTTGGGCTTCAGCACGTTCGGGCAGTGATTGTGGATGTGTCATGTTCCCACTGCGGGAACGTGAGCATCGTGATGTCGCGGTCGAGACTCAATGATCTCCGCGAGGAGAGAGAGTCCCCTCTGCCACACCCAAATCTACCGTCTCTGACAGAGGTGGTACTTTGGTTGGTGGCCAGGGTGACCTGAGGGCGGTGCTGTGGGAAACCCCCACGATACGTTCCTCGGGCCACGCACCCCTCTCGCACATCGCTTCCCGCGAGTGCTGGACTGAAACAGCGGCCCGTCTCTGACGCCTCGTTCGTTTCGTTCACACTCCAGATAGCAATGAGATGTCGATCGCCGCATCCCAAGGTGGGCTGGAGTCCTTTGGGGATGACGATTAGGTTCTGCTCCGCCTTCGGGTGTGCCAGCGCTGCCTGATCTGACCTAGAGTTGACAGCCATGTTATCTCGGGCAGCCGCGAGTCTCGCGCGGGTGTGGAACTCCGCCCTGTTGCGAGTGCTCGTGGTTGCGCGATCGGTTTTGGGGGCGGCACCCGACAGCTGTTGGGCCCCGCCCCCAATGCCTTTCGCTCCCGAGGTGCATGAGGAGATCACGCGGTCGCGGAAGTCCCCGTGCTTCCCGTGACCGTTTGGTGGCCTCCTCCGCCTTCTCTGCCCTTGATGGGGCCGCGGCCTAGGGTACACTGGGGCCCCCCCCCACTGTTGAACACTCTGTTGCGCACTACGGTGTCCACAGAGGGCTTTGACGTGGTGTGGCTGTCCTAAGCACCCTCCCTAAGCCTGTGGGCTCGTCTACTTTGGTGGCGTGGTCCTGCAGAGCTACGGGGCAGGCCGCCGCCCCTTTGCACATGCACAAGGGTGGAGCCGACCCAGGGCTCTTCCATGAGCTGCGTGCCGCCACTGATCCCGAACTCTGGGTAGTGAAGGTGGCCACACGCTCCCTCGGTCGGGCGATGTCCACAGCTGTGGTCCGGGAGAATTTCTTGGCCTTACCTGCTGATATGGGGGGGTTGACTGCAACCAAGCCCGCCTCCTCAACTCGCCCATATCCCAGGCTGGCCTCTTCGGTGGCGCGGTTGAGAACTGCGCCCAACGGTTCTCGGCCGCCCCAGAGCAGACTGAGGCTGTAACACGTACTGCCCCGGCGGCTAGCTGCTGCACCCAGCCGCCGGCTCAGTCGCCTCAGTCCGCTCGCCGCCGAGGGCGCCCTCCCTCCTCCCGTCCGGCCCCAGCAGCAGCCTTTTCCGGGCCGTGCCGTGGAGGTGGTTGCAGGATGTCGCCCAGTCCGCTCCCCAGCCTGGTTAAAATGCTGGGCTGGAGGCGGACAACCCAGAGATGGGTCCCAGTTCTTTCCAGGGGATGGTAGCAGGGCCTCTCCTTCCCCCGGTGGAGGGCCGGGGGAAAATCCTTTTGCTGCTGGCCCCCGGGCTGGCAGCACTTGGAAAGAACTGGTGTCCCATCTCTGAGGTCACAGAGACCGGTGATGGCAGTGTGTGCCGCCCCCCGGGCCGCGCCGCTCTCGTCCCTCTCTGTCGCCAGCCTCCTCTCAGAGCAGACCCCAGTGGAACGTTCGTCCTTCCCTGGTTTCCTCTGTCAGGACGCAGCCGTTAACCGTGCCCCCACGCCGGGACGCTACGCCTCCCATGTCCGGCCCGGTAACGCTGCCTCGCTGCCCCACCCTGGGTTCGTCTGTGGTCCGAGCGACCCCGTTGGTCAGTTCCTGGAGCCTGGCTTCAGCTTCAGGGGCTGTCCGCTGGGTCGCGAAGGCCATCAGGCTCGGCTATGCGATTCAGTTCGCGCAGGCTCCTCCCCGCTCTTGGAAGTTCGCTGTACCGTGATCGGGGCCAACGCCCCCGTCACACGTGCGGAGGTTGCCACCCTACTGGCGAAGGGTGCAATCGAGCCTGTCCCTCCAACCAAAATGAAGTCGGGCTTCCTTAGCCCTTACTTCATTGTACCCTAGGAAACCGGTGGGTTACGGCCAGTCCTGACCTGCCTGTCCTGAACCGATCCCTTCACAGGCTTCCATTCAGGATGTCGGTAGTGAACGCCTCCTCGGACGCGTTCGTCCGGTAGATTGGTTGCAGCGATCGACCTGAAGGACGCTTACTTTCATGTCTCCTTCCTCAATGCGGACCGTTCCTACGGTTTGCCTCGAGGGGCGGACATTCAGTACGCAGTCCCCCCGATTCGGGCAGCTCTGTCCCCTCGAGTCTATCGAGGCAGCCCTTGCGCCACTCAGGCAGCACGGGGTTCGCATCCAGAACTACTTCGATGACTGGCTCATACTGGGTCACTCTCATAAGCAGGTCTGCGGACACAGAGTCCAAGTGCTCCGGCACTTAGCCCGTCTGGGCCTTCAGGTCGACTGGGAGAAGAGCGACTCTGCCCCGTGCAGAGGATCTCTTTTCTCAGTATGGTTTCCGACTCGGTCGCCAGGTGCGTGCTGCTTACCAGCGAGCGCGCACGCAGTCTCTGCTGACTTGCCTCCGTCAAATCGAGGGCAAGAGTGCGGTTCCACTGAACTTTTTCAGAGGCTCCTGGGGCATATGGCATCTGCAGCCGCGGTGATGCCGCTCGGATTGCTTCATATGAGACCGCTTCAGCATTGGCTTCGCGATCGAGTCCCGAGGTGGGCATGGCAGTCTGGCACGCTCCAGGTACAAGTGACTCGGGCCTGCCTTCAGACACTCACCCCGTGGTCTAACCTCAGTTTTCTACGGGCCGGTGTGCCCTTAGAACGAGTTTCCAGGCATGTTGTTGTATCGACGGATCCCTCTACCACGGGTTGGGGTGCCATGTGCAATGGACAAGCAGCCGCTGGCTCCTGGGAACAGGACCCCAGCGCCTTCTGCATGTCAATTGCCTCGAGTTACTGGCAGTACGGTTCGCTCTGCACCGCCTCCGGGTAGAGCCCTGCGCGGGACTGTTTTCTTCATCCCGCTCCCGCCCGCACCCGCCGAGTTTCTGACCATTACCGCCCGCTCCCGCAACGTATGTGTTACACTCCCGCCCGCTCCCGCAATATGTATGTCCACTCCCGCCCGCACCCGCAAAACTCTCAGAATTTATTCCCGCACAATAATAGAGATGCATTGATTTCGTGTCTTCTCCCGTCCCGCAGGAAAAAACACGTATTTGTATTGCTATTATTAAAGAGATTCATGGGGTTGTTTGTTTCGTTTCCCTGGCCTGCATGTATTCTGACGCACTGGTCAGGAAGATGAATAGTAGCCTGGCTAGGCTATCCCAACATCGTGCTGTCCATATTCCAGGAGCCCGGAACCGTGCAGCCGACGAGCTCATAGTTTCAGCCACTACCGGGAGAATGGTGACTCCATGCCCTGACGGCCAGCTGATTGGGAACAGTTCGGGACGCGCAGGTAGACCTGTTTGCCTCCCACAACTCTTCCCACTGCAGCCTGTTCTATTCCCTGACCGAGGGCACGCTCGGCATGGATGCTCTGGCGCACAGCTGGCCGCGGGGCCTGCGCAAAATATGCGTTCCCCCCAGTGAGCCTACTCGCACAGCTCCTGTGCAGGATCAGGGAGGACAAGGAGCAGGTCCTTTTGGTCGCCCCGTACTGGCACGGCCGGACCTGGTTCCCCGAACTCTTACTCCTTGCGAAAGCCCCTCCCTGGCCTATTCCTCTGAGACGCTCAGAGACGGGGCACCCTATGGCACCCACGTCCCGATCTTGGAGCCTCCGTGTGTGGCTCCTGGATGGGACGCGGCAGGTTTGCGTGGCCTGCCACCTCCGGTGGTCGCCACCATCACTTCCGCTAGGGCAGAGTCCACTCGGCAAGCCTATGCGTTGAGGTGGAACCTCTTCGTCACCTGGTGCTCTTCCCGTCAAGAAGACCCCTGGAAATGCCCGATCGGGTCTGTGCTATCGTTCCTCCAAGAGGGGGTTGGAGCGAAGGCTGTCTCCCTCCACCTTAAAGTTTATGTGGCCGCAATATCTGCCTACCACGATCTCTTGGGGGACAAAAAGGTAAGTCAGCACGACCTGATCATCAGGTTTCTGAGGGGGGCGAGGAGACTGAATCCTCCTCGCTCTCCTCTCGTACCCTCTTGGGACCTCGCAGTAGTTCTAAGTGCTCTGCAGAGGCCTCCCTTGAGCCTTTGCGGTCGGTTGATATTAAGTTCTGTCGATTAAGACGGCTCTGCTGACCGCATTGGCCTCTCTTAAGAGGGTCGGGGACCTGCAGGCATTTTCGGTTGACGAAGCGTGCCTGGAATTCGGGCCGGCTAACTCTCACGTGATCCTGAGACCCCGGCCTGGTTATGTGCCCAAGGTTCCCACCACTCCGTTCAAAGTCCAGGTGGTGAACCTGCAAGCGCTGCCTTTGGAGGAGGCAGACCCAGCCTTGGCATTGCTCTGTCCAGTACGCGCCCTTCGCGCCTATGTAGACAGCACGCAGTGTTTCAGGACCTCAGACCAGCTCTTTGTCTGTTATGGTGGAGAGCGGAAGGGAAGAGCTCTCTCAAAGGTAAGGCTGTCTCACTGGATAGTGGACACCATTGTTTTGGCTTACCAGCAGCAGGGTCGACCATGTCCCCTTGGGGTCAGGGCACACTCCACTCGGAGTGTGGCCTCCTCTTGGGCTTTAGTGCATGGCGCCTCGCTAACAGACATCTGCAGAGCTGCAGGCTGGGCGACACCAAACACATTTGCCAGATTCTACAATCTCCGAGTGGAGCCAGTGTCCAGCTATGTACTCGCCCCCCCGAGGGGTCGGTAATGGGCCAGGCTCAGGTGTCATCGCTTGCTCGCCTTTCCACTCCTCGGACTGGATACGTGCGATATTTTCCTCAGGTGAGTTTCCCCGAGAGTCCTGAGTTCCTCCAGCACCGCTTACGCCAATACCTGTGTGTCTGCCCTCTCACGAGCCCAGACCCTCGTGTCCGGCCAGGTGCCCCGTGTCATGGTTCCCCTCCGGCGACCCCCACACGAGTATTTCCACCGTTAGCCTCCCTTGCGAGCAGGTGTCTTTCCCTTGGCAAGCCCCTGCCACCCTAGGGTTAAAGATTCCACCTACGGCTGGTACCCTAGAGTTTTCCATATGCAGCCCTTAGCGGGTCATATGTGTACTCTTAAGTCCTCCCTACGGGCAGGCATCTTGGCATTCCCTCACTGGGATATGCTTCCCAGTGTACCTTGGTATTCCTGTGTTAAGCGTGAATCCTTCGTCCATTTTAGTCTTACGACAGGGAACTCACACTTACGCAGGGCACTGGAAGACAGCTGAGTGGCGAGATTATATTGAACCCCCATTCGTTAGTCACTAACGTACGTCGTAGTGACTGAACGAAAGGGAACGTCTCGGTTACGGATGTAACCCTCGTTCCCTGAGGAGGGAACGGAGACGTACGTTCCGTTGCCACTTCAGCTGTGCTACCTGGAACGCAGGAGTTCAGTCTTGGCTCCTCAAGCAGGTAACATAATGCTGTATTGCCACGTACTTCCTTATATACTCACGCGGTGAGGCGGAGTTACGTATGCAAATTCCGCATGCCCCATGGCATTGGCACGCCATTGGGCGTTTTCTCTATGCTCGAAGATGATAGGCTTCTAGGCGAAACCCCCATTCGTTAGTCACTAACGTACGTCTCCGTTCCCTCCTCAGGGAACGAGGGTTACATCCGTAACCGAGACGGTCTTCCTACAAGAAGTTCTTTCTAACCAAATCCATTCTGGTATCTCCCCTTTATCCTCTTTAGTTTGTCTCCACCAGGAAAGAAACTGTATATTAGCAGCCCAATATTAACATCTGAAGGACGGAAGACTAAAGCCTCCCTTTGCTTTGGATTTCCATAAATGTTTTTTAGATATTCTGACAGCTTTATAATTCCATATGAATGAAACAATTATAGACTTTTTGGAATTTTGAAAATAACTTAACTGATATAAGAACTGGGATGGAAGAAAATAAATATAAAAATCGAGGGAGTGTTACCATTTTAATTGCATTGATCTTTCCTGCCATAGACTTGGGTACGGTCTTCCAAAATTTTGTAATATATTTTAGCTGGTTCACTTTAATATGCCGATTCGCCTTGAGTAGTGCAACCATAGATAGTTTTAATTCACTTTTGGGTTGAAACTCCCTACTACAACTTGTAGCGTGGCCACCCAGGTAATTTTAAAGTTTTAGTCAATTTGTCAAGTGTGCTTGGGTAAGACGATGAACCCCTACTTGTTCACAGTGGTTAGGACACCTTGCATGGTAGCCTCCACTACTAAAGTAGGCAGATATGACTTGTAGGTTGCTTTGGATAAAAGCATGTGCAAAAGAACTCATGAGCATTAAGTATCCTTCCTGTTTTCTGTGCGCTGTTTTAGGAAGCCATCAATCGTCAGTTTGATGCGTTTCTCTGGGACAATGAGAAGGCATCCGAGGCAAAATGTGAAAGTCTTATGTCAGTTCTCTCAGACCCAATGACAGAAAGAATCAATCAAGGATTTTATGCCAGAGCTGGTGGTTACGATCTCTTCTGCAAGGACCTGGAGGACATTGTGAATCAGTACAATACACTGGCCAACAAAGAAGTCAAGGTAATGTGATATCACTAAGTATCTTCAGCTAATATTTTTGAACATCATGTTTACTCTTTCCTTGTGTGTCCTCATAGATTGCTGAGGTGTTGGAGAAGTTTCTACAAGAAAAGGCTGCCATTACCACAGCCATTCTGAAGGCTGATGATAAACTAACCGAAAATGAAAGACGGATTTGTGGTAAAAGCTTAGTTTTTCAAACATAGTAGACACACATGATAACATGAATAGGACCATCCCAGTTATAGTTGTTGTTTTCGAATAACAGATGCTCTTTTAAGTAAAAAAAACAACAAGCTATAGAAACTATATATGCATCTAGTAGAAAGGGGATGGATGCCAGTCAATGGCCAAGAGAATCTGAGGCAGCCTTGTCCAATACCTACTGCATTTTAAGTGCTGCAGTTTTCAGTGTACTCATTGTTAAACACATGGGATGACACTGTAGAGTCTATGTTAGATTTGTGGCCTTGATTGGACTCTCTTCCCCATCTTTTATTTACCTGTTTCCTTCAACCGCTCCTTCCTTCTTTTTTGGCTGCCCAGAGGAGAGAGAGAGGGCAGTCCTTCTGAATCAGCAAGTTATATCCCAGGAAGAGAGACAGCGTCAGCTGGAGAAGAAGATGGTGACTGAACAACAGAATAATGAAATGAGGGTGAGACAGGTCACACAAATGATGCAAAATGAGATGTTCCGCCAACAACTGGAGACAAATCGTGCAATGGAGAGTAGGCTGAGAGAGCAGTCTGCCCTGATGGAGAAGGGCTTTCAGGAGAAAGCTAACATGATGGCCTGGAAGATAGAAGAGTTCAAGAGGAAGAATGCAGAGGTAGAGCAGAGTGCATCAAGAAAGTATGAACAGATGTTATCAGATCAGCAGCGAAGAAATGAACGGAACATGGAAGTGCTGAGGCAGCAGTACAGAGAGAAGATGGAAGAAATTGCAAGCAGACCTGCATCTGTATCTCGATCCTGTTCTATACAGTGAAATGTGTTGAATGTGTTGTAATTACTATAATCTTTGTTAGACTTTGTTCTCACAGCTGTTTCAAGTTCTGCATTTTGTAATTTCAATATGGTAATGTTTTGGTAGCTGATCACCCATTTATGTAAATTGCATAGGTTGATTTTGGGCTTTAGAATCTGATAGCAATAAAATTGCAACCACTGTCTAAATGAATACATTCTTGTTTTTTTTAAAGATTTGATAAATATCTGGGCCCGTATTAATGAAAAATCTTAACGCAAAGAGTAGCTCCTAAAATTCCAAGAAAATTCGTATTCGTTTCCTCTTAAAATTAAAGTAAAAATCAGAATAAAGAAGAAAGTAATTCAGAATGCATCTTAACCCTTAAAAGAGGTCTTAAGGTCCAAAAGTGTTAGGAGTACGGATGAGGACTTTTAAGAGGCTTAAGAGTTTCTTTAGCAGAGAAAATGGAACACAAAGAGGGAGAAGAAATGTGTTGCACACATAGACTGTAAACAAATATGGACGTAATGTCCGGGACGTCACCTATAGGATTCTGAAGAGCAGTTTTGAAGCGCAAAGTAGGGCCGTTGCCATCTTAGCAGCGCTAAACGCGCGTCACTCCCGGATAACAGAAAATGGGCAAAGAGACGGGACGTGGGTGGAGCTGAGGTGACGCGATGACTAACAGACAGCAGACAAACGACAATCTACCTGTCACTCAAAGTGGCCACGCCCTTAATTATGCAGAACTTTAAGGCTTTATATAATGTAAATAAATTTAACGAGTTATAAAAAAATTTACCAAAAATTATTCCGTAGAAAGCCTTTCTTTCTTTCTTTATGTTGTATAAATTGTATCTTAATTTTAATCAATGTTTCATTTGCCTGGATTTAATAAGTAAGAAGCAAATAGTCTATAGGAGACAAATATGTTCATAATCTGTAAATGTTTATTCTGACTAAACGTAACTGTGACCTTTATTCTTGCACTGATGTTACATGTGTAGCCATTTTGCACTTTGACAGCCAGTTTGAGATATAGGCTATATTTGATTATTGTGTTTATCGGATAGTATGATTCTGACAGTTTTTGCCATTGAAATGACTGGGAAAAAAGTGTCCCAATAACCCTGAATTCACCCATACTCTTTAAAATCATAATTACATTGCATTATGGATGTCACAAGTACCGGTAATTCGGTACCAAGTCAATACTGAAATTATAAAAATGTGACGATACCAGCATTTCTGTAGTACTGGTAGTACCGACTCCCGAGTATATTCGGTACCCGCAGCTGCATTCAGTCTCTTCCGTGTTTATCTAAGCGCAGGGCTCCAGACTGTAGCCGAATATATACTAGTGTTTGTTGATATTAAACTGCAAAATACTATTTAAATATTACTCCTCCATGTTCTGCGTCTCTGTGTGAATGACGGGGCGCAGAGGCGTGACACTCGCTCGCTGTCTTTGTAATCTCTGCCCTCTGTCACTATATGAGAACACGAGTGCATAAACCGTCCCTTCATGAGAATTTACCGTTTCATTTGAGAAAACGGTCATATCATGAACACAGACACTCAAAGGTCATGGCAACCTTTCAAAATAAAAGTTTGGTTTAAAAAAATTTAATTGACAGAATACTTTACTTGTAGCCTACAGTAGATATAACTACGTCTCTATGTAATAATAATACGTCTCTACTAATAATAATAAACATGCCTAGATGGTTAATTATTTTTCACTTGATCTTTTTTTTATAAACAATGTTTACTTTTAAACAGCATACAGCCTTTAAATGTTTGTATTATTTGCTTATAATAATTATCATAAATAATAAACTTAATACATTTAATATATATTTTTTAACCATACAATTTTTATGGTATTGGTACCGACTACTGGAATTTTGGTACCGGGACATCCCTACATTGCATTATGCAGTTTAAATGAACAATTATTCAGTTATTTGTAACAATGTCATTGTAAAAAAAAAAAAAAAAAAAAAGTAAGTAAAAAAGCTTTTGATAGTAACTTAGTCTAGCTATTTTTTCCAAAAGGGTAGCTTTAATGTACTAACTTAACTACTTTAACTTAAAAGTAGCTAAGTTCTATTTAGACAAAATCATGCCTCTACTGCTTTAAAATTGTGTGTGTCTATAGGATATACTGTATATACAAAGCGTCATATGGATGCATTTTGTCTTTATAGAGATAATTATTTATCAACCTATACTTATCTATCAAAGGCAAAAAAAACAGTGTTTTCTGTGGTGAACCACTGATGTGCGTGTGTGTGTATATACACTTACCTAAAGGATTATTAGGAACACCTGTTCAATTTTTCATTAATGCAATTATCTAATCAACCAATCACATGGCAGTTGCTTCAATGCATTTAGGGGTGTGGTCCTGGTCAAGACAATCTCCTGAACTCCAAGCTGAATGTCAGAATGGGAAAGAAAGGTGATTTAAGCAATTTTGAGCGTGGCATGGTTGTTGGTGCCAGACGGGCTGGTCTGAGAATTTCACAATCTGCTCAGTTACTGGGATTTTCACGCACAACCATTTCTAGGGTTTACAAAGAATGGTGTGAAAAGGGAAAAACATCCAGTATGCGGCAGTCCTGTGAGCGAAAATGCTTTGTTGATGCTAGAGGTCAGAGGAGAATGGGCCGACTGATTCAAGCTGATAGAAGAGCAACTTTGACTGAAATAACCACTCGTTACAACCGAGGTATGCAGCAAAGCATTTGTGAAGCCACAACACGCACAACCTTGAGGCGGATGGGCTACAACAGCAGAAGACCCCACCGGGTACCACTCATCGCCCCTACAAATAGGAAAAAGAGGCTACAATTTGCACAAGCTCACCAAAATTTCACAGTTGAAGACTGGAAAAATGTTGCCAGGTCTGATGAGTCTGGATTTCTGTTGAGACATTCAGATGGTAGAGTAAGAATTTGGCGTAAACAGAATGAGAACATGGATCCATCATGCCTTGATACCACTGTGCAGGCTGCTGGTGGTGGTGTAATGGTGTGGGGGATGTTTTCTTGGCACACTTTAGGCCCCTTAGTGCCAATTGGGCATGGTTTAAATGCCACGGCCTACCTGAGCATTGTTTCTGACCATGTCCATCCCTTTATGACCACCATGTACCCATCCTCTGATGGCTACTTCCAGCAGGATAATGCACCATGTCACAAAGCTCCAATCATTTAAAACTGGTTTCTTGAACATGACAATGAGTTCACTGTACTAAAATGGCCCCCACAGTCACCAGATCTGAGAACGCCACATTAGACTCCTGTGGAATCAGCACACAGTTGCCGCTTTCTCTTTAGTTTTGTGCAGTTGAAGCCTTGTTTATACTTTCGCAATTCGCATGGCTCTACGCCGTGAACCTGCTTACTGAGTGCGCTCCTCAGTAAAACTACGAGGCTTTTATTCTTGATGTGCTCTCACTGTTGCCAAAGGCAGATCGATTTGTTGCTAAATGTGAGATGGTGGTCCAGTGGGTTAAACCATGGAACTGATATGCAGAAGGTTGCTGGTTCAATCCCATCAGTCACCACCAGTGTGTCCTTGAGCAAGGCACTTTACTCCATGTTGCTCCATGGGGATTGTCCCTGTAATAAGTGCCCTGTAAGTCGCTTTGGATAAAAGCGTCTGCCAAATGCATAAATGTAAATGACGTTGTGACGTCATTGGGCTATGAAGTCATTATGTAATCGCAACGCAAAACTCTATTATTTGATTTAGCCCCACCTTTAGCCCCGGCCCTGGGCTCGTTGTGTTTTGTCTTCCGGTTTTCACAGCAATTTCCACATTTCCACAGCGATCTTAAGAAATTATGAATGAACTGCTCAGTGTATTGAGCTAGCTTGTGTTGTTTGGATTAGAGTCACTTTCCAAAAGTTGTTCAAAGTTGCCAAGTAAATTTTAAAAAAGGAAGTAGTTTTCCGAATAAATTGTCAAAGACTCGTCTCGTGAGAAGTTTGTGAATAAATATATTTCTTCACATATAAACTGATTAGGTTAAGGGTCTTTTTGAGGACACATGTAAAAAAGTTTTTTTAGTACACTTCTTAAACCCTAAACAAATAATCAAGTTAAACCCAGTACTGAGTTTGAAGTAATTAAAACATAATAAAAGTTACAAATTAGTTGGGTTTTTTTGTTTTGTTTTGATTTTCTACAGGGCAGGGGAAGGGAAGAGGTATGTCAAATGAAAATGAAAGTTCCTAAGCAGTTGCACACATCTAAATGCTTTTTGGCATTCAGAATAGGCCCAGATAGATTTCAGCCTAATAGGGATACCTGCACTGATTCATATGTATTTTCAAAATACAAAATACTGTATTTGTATTTAAATACATTTTTCCACACAGTATTTTGTATTTGCGTTTTAAATACATTTCCATATATGTATGCCCATCTCTGGTTATGTGTTGTTTTTTCTTGCAAGGTTTGGGCTTTCATGCAATCATTTTATTGAACAGGATAAGACATTGAACATAAAACTTCACAAGCAAACATATTTTCCCCATTCTTTCCATGATGTCTGATACCCACGAGAAAGTCAGTTAGTGTTGGGAATTTCCAGGGAATATCCTCAGGGGAAAAAACACGACAGATTAACAAAGGCAATGTGGTTACACAATCTGGGAAGATTCCAAGTGTCTTGGATCTGCTAAAACAATCAAAGTGAAACCAAAAGTTAAAGTGCACATTGTTATTTACTCAGTCAATAAAAGGGGAGTCAACCACAGAAAATAACCAGAGAGAGATTGAGAGACCAGGGACGTCCCCTAACTTACTCTAGACCAATAGGCCTTAAGAGCCGGACCTAAAGGAGTGTCTAAGAGAGAATGTCAAAAAGCTACAACATGTACTGTGTACAACTCAGATCGAGCTGCTGAAGTTAAGTGAAGCAAAAGGGTAAGTGACATTCCTTCATCCATGGGTTATATGGGTATTACAGCAGCTTTAAATGACTTTGTTCTAAACCTAGTTTGAATTAGGGCTGATATGGTAGCTGGACACAAAGCTTACAGCATTTTTATGCGTCTCATTCAGCGTGCTTGTGTAATTTGTGGGGAACGTGTGTGTGTGGATGTCTGCATGTGTTGAAAAATGTGGGTTTTATTGGAGTGTTTATAGGTGTCTGTGGATTTTGTCTGTTTCTCTTTCCACCTGTATTTGTGTGTTAAAATGACACAAGAAACACTTTTACATAAACTTCCCCAAACAGAAAAAAGGAAAAACTGCTTATCTGGGGAATCGCTGTATTTTTTTTACTGTAGAATTTCTGGACTATTTCTCAACTCATCTGAACTTTTTACTTCTCGTACACTGCAGTTACTGAAAGGATTTTAAATGTGTGTATCTGTTGGACAGCATATTCTCCAGTGACCATGGACAAACCAGTGTGCTTGATTGACACAGAGTCAGATGGGAAGCTGTGTGTGCAGCCGTCAGCGCTACAGATCCTGCAGCAGATCCAGCAGCCGGTGGTGGTGGTGGCCGTGGTGGGTCTCTACCGCACCGGGAAGTCCTACCTGATGAACCGCCTCGCAGGGAAACAAACAGGTTAGACCCCACAGGTAGCACTGATAGCTCCAGAGAAACATCTTGCAGTTACATGCAATTGAGTTATTGTGGGGTTTGTGTGTGTGTGTGTGTGTGGCATTATCAGGGTTTGCGTTGGGCAGCACCATCGAGTCCAAGACGAAGGGCATCTGGATGTGGTGTGTGTCCCACCCCACTAAAGCAGGAACCACTCTGGTGCTGCTGGACACTGAGGGACTCGGAGACGTGGACAAGGTGATGTAAAAACCTGAAACACAACTTAAAGTAACATCAAAAGCCAAGAGCAGTTTCAGTGGTCCATGAATGCTTTCACTTACAGAGCAGAGTCACTCATCTTATTCAGACAGAATGCCACATTCACCATATTGTTGGCTTTTTAGAATGAACACGTATTCATTTAATAGCTTACTGATTTGTTCTTAATAGGAGGAGGTGAGTGTAAAACAACACTTTCCTAAATACCATGTGCATTCTTAAAAAATTCATTTGAAGTGAACGAATGAAACTTCAGTGTAAACACCCACTGCTGTGATTGGCTGCTGTGAGACTTCAGTGTAAACGCCCACTGCTGTGATTGGCTGCTGTGAGACTCAGTGTAAACGCCCACTGCTGTGATTGGCTGCTGTGAGACTCAGTGTAAACGCCCACTGCTGTGATTGGCTGCTGTGAGACTCAGTGTAAACGCCCACTGCTGTGATTGGCTGCTGTGAGACTTCAGTGTAAACGCCCACTGCTGTGATTGGCTGCTGTGAGACTCAGTGTAAACGCCCACTGCTGTGATTGGCTGCTGTGAGACTCAGTGTAAACGCCCACTGCTGTGATTGGCTGCTGTGAGACTCAGTGTAAACACCCACTGCTGTGATTGGCTGCTGTGAGACTCAGTGTAAACGCCCACTGCTGTGAGACTCAGTGTAAACGCCCACTGCTGTGATTGGCTGCTGTGAGACTCAGTGTAAACGCCCACTGCTGTGATTGGCTGCTGTGAGACTCAGTGTAAACGCCACTGCTGTGATTGGCTGCTGTGAGACTTCAGTGTAAACACCCACTGCTGTGAGACTCAGTATAAACACCCACTACTGTGATTGGCTGCTGTGAGACTCAGTGTAAACACCCACTGCTGTGAGACTCAGTATAAACACCCACTACTGTGATTGGCTGCTGTGAGACTCAGTGTAAACACCCACTGCTGTGATTGGCTGCTGTGAGACTCAGTGTAAACACCCACTGCTGTGATTGGCTGCTGTGAGACTCAGTGTAAACACCCACTGCTGTGATTGGCTGCTGTGAGACTCAGTGTAAACACCCACTACTGTGATTGGCTGCTGTGAGACTTCAGTGTAAACGCCACTGCTGTGATTGGCTGCTGTGAGACTTCAGTGTAAACACCCACTGCTGTGATTGGCTGCTGTGAGACTCAGTGTAAACGCCCACTGCTGTGATTGGCTGCTGTGAGACTCAGTGTAAACGCCCACTGCTGTGATTGGCTGCTGTGAGACTCAGTGTAAACGCCCACTGCTGTGATTGGCTGCTGTGAGACTCAGTGTAAACGCCCACTGCTGTGATTGGCTGCTGTGAGACTCAGTGTAAACACCCACTACTGTGATTGGCTGCTGTGAGACTCAGTGTAAACACCCACTACTGTGATTGGCTGCTGTGAGACTCAGTATAAACACCCACTACTGTGATTGGCTGCTGTGAGACTTCAGTGTAAACGCCACTGCTGTGATTGGCTGCTGTGAGACTCAGTGTAAACGCCACTGTTGTGTTTGGCTGCTGTGAGACTCAGTATAAACACCCACTACTGTGATTGGCTGCTGTGAGACTCAGTGTAAACGCCACTGTTGTGTTTGGCTGCTGTGAGACTCAGTATAAACACCCACTACTGTGATTGGCTGCTGTGAGACTCAGTGTAAACGCCACTGTTGTGATTGGCTGCTGTGAGACTCAGTATAAACACCAACTACTGTGATTGGCTGCTGTGAGACTTCAGTGTAAACGCCCACTGCTGTGATTGGCTGCTGTGAGACTTCAGTGTAAACGCCACTGCTGTGATTGGCTGCTGTGAGACTCAGTGTAAACGCCACTGTTGTGATTGGCTGCTGTGAGACTCAGTATAAACACCCACTACTGTGATTGGCTGCTGTGAGACTCAGTGTAAACGCCACTGTTGTGATTGGCTGCTGTGAGACTCAGTATAAACACCAACTACTGTGATTGGCTGCTGTGAGACTTCAGTGTAAACACCCACTACTGTGATTGGCTGCTGTGAGACTTCAGTGTAAACGCCACTGCTGTGATTGGCTGCTGTGAGACTCAGTGTAAACGCCACTGTTGTGATTGGCTGCTGTGAGACTCAGTATAAACACCCACTACTGTGATTGGCTGCTGTGAGACTCAGTGTAAACGCCACTGTTGTGATTGGCTGCTGTGAGACTCAGTATAAACACCCACTACTGTGATTGGCTGCTGTGAGACTTCAGTGTAAACGCCCACTGCTGTGATTGGCTGCTGTGAGACTCAGTGTAAACGCCACTGTTGTGATTGGCTGCTGTGAGACTCAGTATAAACACCCACTACTGTGATTGGCTGCTGTGAGACTCAGTGTAAACGCCACTGTTGTGATTGGCTGCTGTGAGACTCAGTATAAACACCCACTACTGTGATTGGCTGCTGTGAGACTCAGTGTAAACGCCACTGCTGTGATTGGCTGCTGTGAGACTCAGTATAAACACCCACTACTGTGATTGGCTGCTGTGAGACTCAGTGTAAACGCCACTACTGTGATTGGCTGCTGTGAGACTTCAGTGTAAACACCCACTACTGTGATTGGCTGCTGTGAGACTCAGTATAAACACCCACTACTGTGATTGGCTGCTGTGAGACTTCAGTGTAAACGCCCACTGCTGTGATTGGCTGCTGTGAGACTCAGTGTAAACGCCACTGTTGTGATTGGCTGCTGTGAGACTCAGTATAAACACCCACTACTGTGATTGGCTGCTGTGAGACTCAGTGTAAACGCCACTGTTGTGATTGGCTGCTGTGAGACTCAGTATAAACACCCACTACTGTGATTGGCTGCTGTGAGACTCAGTGTAAACGCCACTGCTGTGATTGGCTGCTGTGAGACTTCAGTGTAAACACCACTGCTGTGATTGGCTGCTGTGAGACTCCGTGTAAACACCCACTACTGTGATTGGCTGCTGTGAGACTCAGTGTAAACGCCACTGTTGTGTTTGGCTGCTGTGAGACTCAGTATAAACGCCCACTGCTGTGATTGGCTGCTGTGAGACTTCAGTGTAAACACCACTGTTGTGATTGGCTGCTGTGAGACTCAGTATAAACGCCCACTGCTGTGATTGGCTGCTGTGAGACTTCAGTGTAATCACCACTGCTGTGATTGGCTGCTGTGAGACTCCGTGTAAACACCCACTACTGTGATTGGCTGCTGTGAGACTCAGTGTAAACGCCACTGTTGTGATTGGCTGCTGTGAGACTCAGTATAAACGCCCACTGCTGTGATTGGCTGCTGTGAGACTTCAGTGTAATCACCACTGCTGTGATTGGCTGCTGTGAGACTCCGTGTAAACACCCACTACTGTGATTGGCTGCTGTGAGACTCAGTGTAAACGCCACTGTTGTGTTTGGCTGCTGTGAGACTCAGTATAAACGCCCACTGCTGTGATTGGCTGCTGTGAGACTTCAGTGTAAACACCACTGTTGTGATTGGCTGCTGTGAGACTCCGTGTAAACACCCACTACTGTGATTGGCTGCTGTGAGACTCAGTGTAAACGCCACTGTTGTGATTGGCTGCTGTGAGACTCCGTGTAAACACCCACTACTGTGATTGGCTGCTGTGAGACTTCAGTGTAAACGCCACTGCTGTGATTGGCTGCTGTGAGACTCCGTGTAAACACCCACTGCTGTGATTGGCTGCTGTGAGACTTCAGTGTAAACACCCACTACTGTGATTGGCTGCTGTGAGACTTCAGTGTAAACGCCACTGCTGTGATTGGCTGCTGTGAGACTCCGTGTAAACACCCACTACTGTGATTGGCTGCTGTGAGACTCAGTGTAAACGCCACTGCTGGGATTGGCTGCTGTGAGACTCAGTGTAAACGCCACTGCTGGGATTGGCTGCTGTGAGACTTCAGTGTGAATGCCCACTGCTGTGATTGGCTAACATCTTTGCCAATGAAGTACTACATGTGGAACTCTCTCGAAAACTTTTAAAACATTTTTACTATTACAGCTGTCGAGATTAACATATTATGAAAAGTGTTTAATCACAGCATTATATTTAGATCTATAGCATTATATTCAGATGGTGGCATGAAATGTTGCAGTGATGATCATTGTAGCCGATCACACACATGTTGAGCGCATGAATGCAACGATCTTGTCGTTGAAACTCAATTTCTTCACACTAACGGATGCTTTCACCATAACTAACAGTGCAAACACAATGTAAACAAGAGATTTGTTGATTATAACTGAGTTTTGGCAAGAGTCCAGAACTCAGTCACTGATAAACGACACTGTTTGATTGACAGCTCCAGCGATTGCAAAGGGAGCGTTCATTGATCGCTTTCTATATATAAAATAATCTTAGTTTAAATAACATTATTTTCATCCTACTAAGAGAAACAATAGCTGTTTCCATTACCCTTCAAATTTTGCAAAGAAACACGCAAATTTCGCAAAAACTCCCACATATCGCCAACAGTTTTTTACGCTCGCATGAGGTGTTTTTTCAGGCAATTCGAAAAAGGAATATTTCGTAAAACTGCAATGTAAACAGTTTTTCCGCATTTACAGGTCACCTCACCTCATATGTGACCGCTCCCAAGTATAAGGGGCTTTCCTAACGCTTGGACAACACGACTACGTCTCCTTCGATTAAAAATAATGGCTAGTGTGGTGGATGCAATATACGTAAACCTACCAACATCTGCCGCCATGATTTTTGGAATGACTTATCACGAGAGGAAAAAATGACGTGTTAGTCGCATAACATCGGTTAATGGAAACACCGTCCTTTTGCAATAGTTTTTTATTGACATTTAGAAAATATCGCAAGTTTTGCGCAAATCTGTAATGGAAACTCGGCTAATGTGAAGCTGAATCTTTAGTCACTGGTTGGATTTACTGACACATAAACAGCAATAAACGATTTTGAGACAAAGAACACCTGACTGTACAAGAATCATATATCAGACATCACTTGGTTAGACACATACACATAATCAGTACATATCAAACGATCTGTAACAAAGCAATAGTGTTTTTTACTCGCATAAGTGTGTTGCGCCAGTATAGAAGGAACAGCACAGTTTTTAATTCAGTCTCTCTGCAAATCCAGCATCAGAAGGAAGGTCTATGCAACGACAGTGTTTTCCACAACTTGTTTATCGCTTAGTTGCTCGTTCCAGTGTTAGCGTCCCATTAGTCTCAGCCTCAGACGTCACGCCACGGACAGTTGGTTGAACGTCTGATGTATATGGCACACTTATCTGGAAACACTTCAGGAGTTTCAAAGTCGTCATCTGATTGGTTGAATTCTACAGGAGTGTTTTGCATTCTTTAAAGGGTAACTTCAGTGATTTAGCATTAAGCTTTGTATCAGTAGAAACCCCGTAGTATATTTGAATTATGGTACTTCCTCCCCGCATATCCCCGAGACGAGAGATTTATGCATTTTATTTCTGGAACAATTCCTCCAATGACGCAAATATCATCATTTTGCGTCATCAGAGGATTTTTTGGCCAGAGACTTAAAACTACAGCCAGTAGAGGGAGCTGTTCCTCATGTTATCAACCCGCCCACAGGGGTGGGATCTCACGCACAGAATGTAAATGCGCTCGCGGCTCGACCTCATAACGGAGCGATGTGTAGCAAAGTGAGTGTTTCAACTTTTCAATGAATTCCCATGAGAGTTTAGCTTCCATATGCGTTCAGAAAACATGCCAGACTGGACACGCGCTGAGAATCACAGCCACGCTTACCTCAGCTACTACTTCCCTCTCGTGCTGAATGAAATCGGACTCCTGCTGTGTTTATCCTGTTACTTTTGTTCGGCTCACTCACGCTTTATTGAAAAGACACATTCAGTTTTAATTGTAGTGTTTATTCTCTAACTGAACAAAATGATTGTATTATTATGAAAATCAAAACAACACTGGGGGCGGTGTAGGGAGTGGCCTCGTAGGGCAGCGAAGCAAGTGCATTCTGGGAGTTGTTGTCTTTTTCTGTCTTTTCTCAGTATAGAATGCACCAAATTCAAAAATAATTTCACATTTCTATTACATAAATGACACAGTTTAAATACACATTCATCTTCCCAGCGCTGAAGTGACCCTTTAACAGTCCGCCTGGAAACAAATGCAGTGTTGCCAAATTCCCTTGTGGAAGAACGCTGTCGTGTTTACAACTGTGACAATGAGCACTTACCAGGATACTAAACTAAACGCTGGATTTTCAAAAGTATGTGAAGTTCCATTGTTGCAGTAAACTTGAAAAACGTTCATGAATGAATAATTTGTAGATGCAAGCGAGTTTGTTATTGTCTATGTAAATATTGGCTTTACATTTTGACGCCACTTATGACGCGGAACAAAACAACCTAATTGGTTGCGTTACATGTCAGTCAAACGTCCGCTTAGGCGGTCCTTGACCAATGAAAGCTGCGATGGAGCCCAGACCTTCTGTCATCAGTCTGAAGCTCTGGCTATGCAAGACTAGCAGCATGTGTGTTATTTACCTACTACTTGTCATGTACAAATCAGTCGGCGGGGCTATAGTGGTAACGACATTGATCTTCTTCTGCAGAGGCGCTCTTTTTCACTTTCTATGATGTCATAAATCGGCAAATTCCAAAACAAGATGTTTTCTGAGCTTGGTTTCATTAAAGCTGTTTTTGGACTAACAAGGAAGTTTTCAGTTCTGAAATTTACAGGATACAGTATGATGACCTCTTATATGTCTGATTTCTCAATTTATGACCCCTTTAAAGACTCATTTGCACTGAGATTAATCTCCAGGTTTTCTAACTCCATGATTGTCTTTCTCTTTCTCAGGGAGACTCAAAGCATGACACCAACATCTTCTGTCTGGCTGTGTTACTGAGCAGCACTCTGGTCTTCAACAGTCGAGGGACGATTGACAACAGGGCTGTAGAGGAGCTGCAGTATCCTGCTGACAACCTAGATAGCTATAATGTCATTTAGCTGGTGTTTTTATCCTAAGTGTTTTACAAATGAGTACAAATACATCAGGACATTGTAGTCAAAACAAGAAGACATCACTTTTTGTAAGGTGCTACACATACGTTTTATTGTGCAGGTACAGTCATCATGAGGATGTGCATTGGGTTTATTTTGCACCTATGCATTTATGCATCATGTGTTGCTGTTTGACAGTCACTTTACATGTTTGACATGCCTGAACAAACTGTCAGATATGTAACTGAACTAACAGAGTGCATTAAAGTCAAATCATCAGATGAGGATGCAGACGAGTCAAGCGAGTTTGTGAAGTTCTTCCCTAGTTTCATCTGGGCTGTGAGAGACTTCACACTGGAGCTAAAGATTGACGGCAAAGATACAACAGAGAATGAGTACCTAGAGTTTGCTCTGAAGTTGAAGCATGGTAATTTATTAAAAGTGAAAAAAAGCTTCTCTCTCAATATCACTGTCACAATGAGTGACATTATGTGACTACCTATGGTTTAGTAATATTTGAATTGAGAGGATCTACAGTATGTGCTTATTTGTTTTAGGCAGATCAAAAAAAGTGATGGAGTACAACTTGCCCAGGGAGTGCATCCAAAATTTTTTCCCTTCCAGGACGTGCTTCACTTTCCCATTTCCAACCGCCCCAGAGAATTTGTCTCATTTGGAGAGCTTGGATCCTGCTGATGTTTCCCCCGACTTCCTGGAGGTCACAGATAATTTCTGCAAGTTTGTCTTTCATGAGAGCCAAGAGAAGAAGCTGAAGGAGGGAATAACAGTCACTGGCAGAGGTGATTCAAAATTGATGAAGAGTTTGCATGTACTTACAGATGACTGTCTATTATTCAATACTTACCTGTATCATTTTGTTTGACTTCTTTCCTTCTCTGAAGTTCTGGGTCTTCTGGCGAAAATGTACGTGGACACCATCTCCAGCGGGGCTGTGCCGTGTCTGGAGAACGCTGTGATCGCCATGTCAATGATTGAGAATGAAGCTGCAGTTAAGGAAGGGCTTGAGGTTTACAAGAGTGGAATGGAGAAGCTGAAGGGCTCCTTCCCTCTGGAACTGAAGGATGTGTCCTCAGAACACCAACATCTCAGCAGCACAGCAACACAAACCTTCATGAAGCGTTCCTTCAGGGACACTGATGGGAAGAACCTGAAATCTCTTGAGGTAGACTGAATCGCTCCTCTGGCCCTTTGTTTGGTTCTGAATACATATTGCAAACCCAGTTATCAGTTAATTATTTTGTAGCCATCTCCTGGGGTTCAGATATCATAGAGTACATATATAAAATGTCCTCTGATGCATTATTCATTCTGTTACTTGCATGTTGTTTTTAGGAAAACATTAATAAACTCTTTGATGGATACCTGTGCCAAAACGAGCAAGCGTCAAAGAGACGATGTGAGGATCTCTTGTCATCCCTCTCAGCACCAATGACGGAAAATCTCAAGCAGGGTTTCTATGCCAAACCTGGTGGCTATGATCTCTTCTGCAAGGATCTGGAGGACATTGTGAAGAAATATAACAGCCATGCCAATAAAGAAGTCAAGGTCTTGCCCATATTACACTTATTATAAGTGGTGTGCACAGACCTCTGGTGGGGTAGTGGCAGAATCGCATGGTGGTGATGGCTTTGTCCCCCTCGGTTGAAATTGCGGGTTCAACCGAGAGGGCACTTTACAATTAGCAATTAAAGGGGCAAGGCCTTTAGACCCCCTGTGCATGCCACTGCTTATTCCTCATCTATACACATACTACACATTACAGAAATATGATCATTGTCATAACTTGTATGTTTGTCAATAGGCTGAAGAGGTCCTAGAGAAGTTTCTGAAGCAGAAGTCTGTGGATTCTAAAGCTATTCTGCAGGCTGACAAAAAGCTGACCGAGAAGGAAAAAAAGATTAAGGGTAAGAGTCTTAAGCCAATTTCCCTGTTTGTAAATTCTTACCAGGTTCCTTGTGAAAGAGGTGTTCAAAGGTTTAGGTACTTGAGAGAGTGCTGCTGCACACTTGAAGGAAGTGTTCTTTAAAGGTGTATTAGTAGGTTTATAAGCATTCACAGAAGTATATTTCCTTAAAGGACAATATTTTGATACCTTCTGATACCTTCCTTCTCTTTTTTGTCAATGAATGAATAGAGGAAACCGAGAAAGCAGCCCTCCTGATACAGGAAATCAAAGCTAAAGAGGAGAAGCAGCGCCAACTCGAAGAGAAGATGGAAGCAGAGAGACGGAGTAACGAAGAGAGGATGAGACAGATGATGGGGAAGATGGATGAAGAGATGAGGCTCCAGAGAGAGGAGGCTGCGCGTGCCATGGACAGTAAACTGAGGGAGCAGGCCGCTCTGTTGGAGAAGGGCTTTAAGGATAAAGCAGACAGGATGAGCCAGGAGATGGAGGAGTTCAAGAGACAGAACACAGAAGCCGAGAGTAACAGAGCTAGAGATTTTGCAGAGATTTTAGAGAACTCCAACAAGAGACATGAGGAGTCTATGGCTATGATGATGCAGCAACACAGAGAACAGATGGAGGACATAGAGAGGAAGAATGCAACCTCTTCCGATTGGTGTTGGCTCATGTGAAATGCTTTAACTCTGTGATCATCAAACTCATCAGAGGATATATAGAGGTATAATCTTACAATAAAACAATGCAATTGATCTCATTCTATTTTTACATGAGCTTTATTGATATTTGATATGATGGATTAGGAAATTTGAATTTCACTTCACAAGCATGTTTTGTGTGTCCAGTGTAAATGATCTTTGATCTATCGTAATGTTTATTTGACTTTGATAATAAGTTTAAACAGTGACAAATAAGGTTTA
Organism: Romanogobio albipinnatus; assembly: GCA_023566225.1. Lineage (NCBI taxonomy): Eukaryota > Metazoa > Chordata > Actinopteri > Cypriniformes > Gobionidae > Romanogobio > Romanogobio albipinnatus. The sequence goes on from CM042245.1 coordinate 6,195,887, forward strand.
ATTAGTGACTCAACAATTTCTTTGGCATTCCATGTAAGCATCAAATAAACAGATGGTATCAGATGGTACAAACAAAACGTGCATGTACATGTGTGTGTGTGTGTGTGTGTGTGTGTGTGTGTGTGTGTGTGTGTGTGACCCCTCCTGTTTGAACCGGCGATCTAACAAAGAGGCTTATGGTGCGTTCACACCAGACGCGAACGAAGCATTAAGCATGAGTGATTTACATGTTAAGTCAATGCAAAGACGCGAATATACTCGCTAACCAATCAGGAGCTTGCTCTAGTAGTGACAATAATGAGGACAAAATCATATGTGGATACTCGGAGCTGTACGATACATCTTCGTATTTTATAGAAACAGGGATAAAACAGGATCTTGCTTGGAAGAAAGTGAGTGAGGAGGTCGGACAATCTGGTAAGTTGTAAAAAATGCTCTTTACTCAATTTGGGCTATATATATATATATATATATATATATATATATATATATATATATATATATATATATATATATATATATATTAGGGGTGTAACGGTACACAAAACTGCTCGGGTTACGTCTGTAACCCTTGTTCCCTTAGAAGGGAACGAGCACTGCGTCGGAACGACACTTCGGGGATACTCCCTAAGCACTAGCGAATCTGAAGTCCGTATAGCCACTAAACCAATCTGATTGGCGTGCGTGATGACGTCATCGTGACGGCGTACCCGGAAGTATAAAGCGGGAGCCGGCGCACTGAAACGGCAGCTATTGCTCTGAAGCATGCGCTCCAGGCGTGCCGAGGTGGGGTGACGAGACGCAGTGCTCGTTCCCTTCTCAGGGAACAAGGGTTACAGACGTAACCCGAGCAGTTCCCTTTCGAGGGAACTCCCACTGCGTCGGAACGACACTTCGGGGAACGAGTACCCACTAGCCCAAACCGAGGGTAGCGCCTGCCCTAGTGTGAAACCGGAGACCGGGCACAACTAGGACTTGAGTACCCTAGCGCCAGCACCGTAGGGAGATACTTCTCCACTCCTCTTCCTTCCGTGCCCCAGCCGATGAAGGGAGGCGTCTGTTGAAACGGTTTCCCGGCAACAAGACGCTCCCAACACTGGCCCTTGGGACCTTACCGAGGGTAGTGCCTGCCCTAGTGTGAAGCCGGAGACCGGGCACAACTAGGACTAGGGAAAACCCAAGCGCCTTCGGCGCCCCAGCCAATGAGGGAGACATCTGTTGAAACGGTTTCCCGGCAACAGGACGCTCCCAAAACTGACCCTTGGGACCTTACCGAGGGTAGCGCCTGCCCTAGTGTGAAACCGGAGACCGGGCACAACTAGGACTTGAGTACCCTAGCGCCAGCACCGTAGGGAGATACTTCTCCACTCCTCTTCCTTCCGTGCCCCAGCCGATGAAGGGAGGCGTCTGTTGAAACGGTTTCCCGGCAACAAGACGCTCCCAACACTGGCCCTTGGGACCTTACCGAGGGTAGTGCCTGCCCTAGTGTGAAGCCGGAGACCGGGCACAACTAGGACTAGGGAAAACCCAAGCGCCTTCGGCGCCCCAGCCAATGAGGGAGACATCTGTTGAAACGGTTTCCCGGCAACAGGACGCTCCCAAAACTGACCCTTGGGACCTTACCGAGGGTAGTGCCTGCCCTAGTGTGAAGCCGGAGACCGGGCACAACTAGGACTGGGGAACCCAAGCGCCATCTGCGCCCCAGCCAATGAGGGAGACGTCTGTTGAAACGGTTTCCCGGCAACAGGACGCTCCCAACACTGACTCCTGGGACAGAAACCAAGGTTTCTTCCATATAACTAGGGAACGAAGGCATCTGCGCGTTACCCTGATCATACGAAAAAGATTCCCTCTGAGGGAAACCCCTTGGCTTCCAACCACCACTGTCAAGGTCTCACGTGCAGCAGGTCAAAAGGTCTCCCTTGGACGCTGCTGAACTGAGCCCCAGCACTCAAAAGTGCTTCACAGTGAAGGTCTCTTATTCCGCCGTCACGTGAGGCGGGGGATGTAATGCCTGAAGAACCAAGGAACTGACCAATCCTAAGTTCCCTGGTTCCTCCGACTCCAATGGTCCGAAGGGGGCCTCAGCCAGCCTTCGAAAACCACTGCCAGATCCCAGGCTGGGAACTCTGGAACGAGCCACAGGCCGCATCTTCCCAGCCCCACAGGGTAACTGTACAACAGATGGTGTCTACCCGAGCCCATCACCCAAAGGAGTGTGGAAAGCCTATGGCAGCCACGGACACCCTGAGTGTGGACGGGGTTGGACCCGCAGAGAAACGATCTTGGAGGAACTCCAGCACTGAAGCCACCGGCCAGTTAACTGGGTCCACCTCACGCTCCCTGCACCAAGTGGCTCACCACTTGGGGCTGTACAGTCTCCTGAAAGATGGAGCCCTAGAACTGAGTAAGGTCTCTATCACCTCTGCCGACAGGCCAATATCTAGGTACCTGACCCCCTCAAGGGCCAGACCCAAAGGTTCCAAACCTCCGGCCGGGGGTGAAATATAGTGCCCCCTGCCTGAGATAGGAGATCCCTCCTCAGAGGAATCTGCCATGGAGGACCTGCCAGCAAAGCTGTGATATCCGAGACCCAAACTCGCGTCGGCCAACGGGGTGCTACTAAAAGTAGGCTGACCCCCTGTTGGCGGACTCTGTCCAGGACTCCCGGGAGCAGAGCAATCGGGGGAAAAGCGTACAGACGCAGCCTCGGCCACGTCTGAACCATGGCATCCAACCCCAGCGGGGCTGGATGCGTGATGGAACACCACAGTGAACAGTGGGACGTCCCTCGAGACGCCACCACCCCTGGGTGGAGTCGCTACTCCCCGGGCCTCAGCCCCTGCCTCGACAGGATGTCTGCTCTTCTACAGTACGCAGGACCCATGTAGAAATATTCGGAAGGCATTCCATGCGCCGAGATAATCTACTGAGGGAACCAGCCTCTCAAGGCTGGCCTCGGGTGTTACACGAGCCTCCTCCCCAACCCCCTGAAGCGGATGACCGGCAGGAGTGGTTGGGAACGATTCTCTATGTGCGGACGCGTTATCCGCCCAGCCGCAAGTCCCTCCGGAGGCGGCTGGAGCAGCATGCGTTCGCGGGAAATCGATGGGGCCCGAAGCGTCATAGACGGCGGGATTACCTCGATTTCCCCGGAGCGCCGCAGAGGAAGCAACCTCGGTTGCCACTCTACGGGGGGAACCGCTCTCGGAAGCCCAGCCAAAGCTAGGACTTTCCCCCAAAGCGGCCGTCCATGACCGCGCCCCAGCCAGTGAGGAAGGCGTCTGTTGAAGCGGATTTCCGGCAACAGGACGCTCCAACACTGGCCCCTGGGACAGAAACCAAGGTTTCTTCCATATAACTAGGGAACGAAGGCATCTGCGCGTTACCCTGATCATACGGAAAGGATTCCCTCTGGGGGAAACCCCTTGGTTTCCAGCCACCACTGTAGATGTCTCATGTACAGCAGGCCAAAGGGTATCCCGTTGGACGCTGCTGCCCTGAGCCCCAGCACTTCCTGAAAGTGCTCTACAGTGATGCTGTGGCCTAGCCTAATTTCTGAGACCATCGCCAGTATGGTCTCGACTCGCGCGGGAGACAATTGTGCCCGCACCGTCGTCGAGTCCCATACGATCCCTAGAACCGTAGTCCTCCGGGACGGCGTCAACACACCTGTTGTGTTGAGTCTCAGCCCCAAGCACTTCATATGGGCCAGAGCGACACCTCAATGCCGAACTGCCATCCCGTACGACTGGGCCAATATGAGCCAGTCGTCGAGATAATTCAGCACACGGATGCCCTGGAGTCTCAATAGAGCCAGAGCTGCATCCATGCACCTTGTGAATGTGCGTGGGTGAAGAGCTAGACCGAAGGGAAGCACTCGATATTGGTACGCCTCGCCCCCGAAAGCGAACCTCAAGAACCTCCTGTGACATGGAAGGATGAAGATATGGAAGTATGCGTCCCTCAGATCTATCGTGACGAACCAGTCGTCGAACTGGATCTAACTCACGATGATGGAGACCATGAGCATTTTGAAGCACCCTAAGGCTTCCTTCGCCAGCAAGGATTTTACCAGTTCCCTTACCCGACCCTGCTCTTTGTCTACAGTACGCAGGACCCATGTAGAAATATTCGGAAGGCATTTTCATGCGCCTCGAGGCTGGCTTCGGGTGTTACACGAGCGTCGTCCCCAACCCCCTGAAGCGGAGGACCGGCAGGAAGTAGTTGGGAACGATTCTCTATGTGCGGACGCGTTAGCTGCCCAGCCGCAAGTCCTTCCGGAGGCGGCTGGAGCAGCATGCGTTCGCGGGAAATCGATGGGGCCCGAAGCGTCATAGACGGCGGGATTACCTCGATTTCCCCGGAGCGCCGCAGAGGAAGCAACCTCGGTTGCTCCCCCGCGGGGGGGGGGGGGGCGCTCTTGGAAGTCCAGCCGAAGCTAGGACTTCTTCCCAGCAGCCTCCCTCCCTGGAGTACGTTCCTCAGATCGCCTCCAGGAGTGAAAGACCGCTGCTGGGACTGCTGGTGAGAACGCCGCCTCTGTTGCCAGGCTCCTGGAGGAGGGGCTCTAGAGGCGACGCTCTCCTTCTGTACCTGCCGGTGCAAGGAGCTGGTAGATGGCTGAGGCTGCCCCCTAGGGGCCGCTTTCCCAGGCTCTGAGTGGCGAGGGAGGCACTGACGGAAGGCCGCTGACTGCATCTTCGCCTCCTGGTACCCGGCGACAACGGTCTCAACCGCGTCACCAAAAATAGACCAGAAGGCGAAATCGGGGAGACTAGGAGGAAGGACTTATCCTTCTCCCTCATCCCCGATAGATTCAGCCAGAGATGCCTCTCCACCATCACCACGGAGGCCATGGCCCGGCCGATAGCACGGGCCATCTCCCTGGTGATGCGGAGAGACAAATCTGCAGCCCTCCGTACCTCCAGCACATCCTCCGAAGAGGGACCGTCGCCCTCATCGAGCTCTTTAGGGCTTCCTCCACAACCTACACACCTCGATGTGTAGGTCCAGGAAGAAAGGTAAACCTCGGCGAGGTGTTTGGACCCGGCGAGAAAGAAACCGGTCGTCCAGCCTACTAGGTGGCTGAATTTCCGGCACTTCCTGTGGCCAATTGGTCTTCAATTTGGCCACCACACGAGTCAAAAACCTCAATTAGCTCCTCTTGGGCGAGTGGATGAAGCGATGAAACACTTCCTGCTTCTCCACCTGCCCTGATGCACCACTCATCCGGCTCCTCGGAACCGGAGAGAATAAGCATCAGATCCTCAACCCCGGGGGAAGAAGCCGCAGCGCGGGCTTCCACACGGGGAGGAGGATCTTTAGAACTGTCAGACAAGGATTGGGAAAGTGCCGCAGCAGTCCCAAATCCCGCTGATAAGTCCTTATGTGAAACCCATGGTCTGTGACACCGAGACGCCTCAGCGATCGCGGGTCCAGCTCTTTAAGCATCAGATCCTCAACCCCGGGGGAAGAAGCCGCAGCGCGGGCTTCCACACGGGGAGGAAGATCTTTTAGAACTGTCAGACAAGGATTGGGAAAGTGCCGCAGCAGTCCCAGATCCCGCTGATAAGTCCTTATGTGAAACCCATGGTCTGTGACACCGAAACGCCTCAGCGATCGCGGGTCCAGCTTTTAAGCATCAGATCCTCAACCCCGGGGGAAGAAGCCGCAGCGCGGGCTTCCACACGGGGAGGAAGATCTTTAGAACTGTCAGACAAGGATTGGGAAAGTGCCGCAGCAGTCCCAGATCCCGCTGACAAGTCCTTCTGTGAACCCCATGGTCTGTGACACCGAGACGCCTCAGCGATCGCGGGTCCAGAACCCTGTGGCTCACAAAGCTGGCCGGTCTCATCGAACACGGCCAGCCGAGAGTGGAGCAGTCTGAGTGTGAGCAGCTTCACTGACAGACAGTTCCCTCGAGAACTGCCCGAGCATGCTCAACACCCAGACACTGCACACAAAGCAGGTGTGTATCTGAGCCTGAATAAAGCAGGGACACAGATGCACACACTGCTTAAACTCTCTCACATTCTTTTCCATTCTTTCTTTTCATTCACACACTTTTGCAACTGTGACAAACAACAGTAAATAGACAGACAATTTCAACAGAGAGCGCTATGCTGAAGAGCAATAACTGCCGTTTCAGTGCGCCGGCTCCCGCTTTATACTTCCGGGTACGCCGTCACGATGACGTCATCACGCACGCCAATCAGATTGGTTTAGTGGCTATACGGACTTCAGATTCGCTAGTGCTTAGGGAGTATCCCCGAAGTGTCGTTCCGACGCAGTGGGAGTTCCCTCGAAAGGGAACTGACGGTTCGGTACGTACCTCGGTTTTGAAGTCCCGGTTCGGTATGGATTCGGCACAGCAGTTTTACAAAATTACTTTTAATTAATTTTTATTCAACAGTGGTTTAATGAAAAAAAATTGTGTCTGTCCTTAAATGAATTAAATTATAACTAAAAGTTTCTTAAAGATAATGCTGTAAACTATATAGGGAGCCCTTACTTACATATAGCTATTAAAGATTAACAGCTGAGCCCAAACTATTAGCCTAAATTCAGTTGTTATTTATTTTTAGATATAATAATCAACACTCATAAGCTTCACATAAGGCAGTTTTTGCATTAACTTCTAAATCTAATTATTTTTATTTTTTGTTGAAATATAATCATTTAGTGGCTGTAATTTTCAGGTTTATTTAAACATACATTAAATAAACAAGACATCACTAACAGGCTAAGTAGTATATAATGAATATATAACGGCTAATATAATGAATATAGCGGCTAATATAATGAATATAACGGCTAATATAGTGCATGTATTCAGGGAAAGAGTTGATTTCTCTAGTGAGCTAACAGCTGTGGACACTGAATGACTTCTGAGTAAACGTGATTCTGCATGACATTGTTTACAAGCTGTTTTATTGTCTGTCCGCGGTTGAAACACAGATGGAGCGATTACACCACATATGATACATTTCAGTAAGTTGTAATGTATCCTCAACTTAAGATATATTAATTTATGTTTATTCTTTAGGAAGAGATGATCGATTGACTCGCTGCCGCTTTAAGTTGAACTGATACACGTCTATCAGTCACGTCACATTAAAGAGCGTTAAAACGGCATTTATCGTTTGAATTTCGTGATAAAATGGACTGAATACTTAATTTGTTCTTGTGGGAACTCGGATTGAAGTGTGTTCCGCGCTTACAACAAGCTGACTGTTAACTGTTAAAGATTACATTCATAACCGTTTGGTACACGCGTGCACCGTACCGAAAGCCCTGTACTGAAACGGTTCAATACGAATACGTGTTCCGTTACACCCCTAATATATATACATATTGAGACTACAAGCTAGCTCAAGCCGGCAAATTGAGCTTATTCGCTGTATTTTAAAACAATCCATGTCAGCCATTTCGCAACGAGACGAGCCAGCTGGCAGAAGCCCCTTCCATGATGTGAATTCGCTTCTGTTGTTAAGTGAATGTCACACGCGAATGAAGGTGAGTAAACGCAAAATGTTCAAGCGTCCAATTACGCACGAATAGCGTCAGTCGCTAGAGTGTCTCTTGAGATCAGAGGAGTGAGGTTTACACGCGTGGTAACTACTAGCTGGCCTCCGTTACATGTGTGTGGCAGAGGGTTGGTTAAGAAATTGGGTACTAACTATTAATATTCAGACTAAGACAAATATGAGGTAATACACATTTAGATACTCATTTATCACAGTTTATCTTCAATGAAATTGTGCCAGAGGATTCTGGGGAATGGAGTCCAGGACAGGAGAGGATTGTGACAATTAGTTGATGTAAATAAGCCAATGTGATTCTCTCGATAATCAAGAACAAGATTAATTGATGATGAACTCTTTTTTAAGGAATGTTGCTACACAACTAAAGTCCTGTAGAAAATCAAGATACCAGAACATGTTGGCACTGATGATAACAATGGCAATCGTTTCTCTTCTATGTAATGTTTAAATCTAAGGAGATGAATACAAAAGAAAACAACTCAAGCTGTTTTTCTTCATTCTTGGTGTCTAGATTTTAGGAAGGAACATCCTTCAACCCTGCAAAAAATGTTCCTGTCTTTTAGTCAGTAGGAAAAGAATTCCACCACGGACAATTTTGACAACATCCAATTGTCAATAGAATACTTTAGGGCAAATCCCTTGCCAGATACAATACACACAATACTTCTGGGTAATTCCTTTCCTGAATATCCTGATGCCATCCCATCTAAAAGCTACAATCACTACCCTAACCCACCAGGTCTTTAACATCTATAAACTGTCGTCACCCGTATGGGAATAGGCAGATGGGTCACATGATCATTAACGGCACTTACTCAGAGTGTTAACCCTCTGGAGTCTGAGCTGTTTTGGGGCCCTTTAGAAGTTTTGACACGCTCTGACATTTGTGTTTTTTTTTTCAGTTGCTTATAAACACATTAATGGCAAAAGTGTAATTACACTGTATTCAGCACAAAATGGGCTAGCATAATATGTGAGCAACATGTATATACATGCTTGTATTTTTGAGAGAAAAATGTCAAAATTTTCCTAAATCCTTCATTCTGAATTTTGCATCGAGCATCTCTTTTACACAATTTAGCACATTCATATTGTTCTGTTCTCTAGACAGACAGACCAAAAGCCAGCTGCGGTACCATCCCATAACATTTATTCACCCCCGAGTCCCCCAGCATACACACATGACTCTCCATGTCATTATATCAGATGACCACTAGATGTCTTCATAACCTCATATATGTATAACACATACAATATGTTACATCCCCATTCTTAAGTATGTTCACTGTTATTACCATTTCTTTCATTTGAAACATCCTTACTGTCAAGTGCATTGCTCTGTGATTCATCAACCGACTGCTGATTATCAGTATCCATGTCAACACTTTTCTCAAATGTTGACGAGTCTGTTTCTCTTGTTTTCCTTAAATGGCTGCGATTTTGTCTGAACAGCTTGCTATCAGGAGTCTATACTATGAAAGAACGTGGCTGCTCATGCTTTCCCAGAACAACAGCTGGCTTCCATGAATCTCCCTTTTGCATCCTTATTCCTTCTCCAGGTTGCAGATCAGGTAAGTATTTAGCCATCCTGTCGTAGTACTGCTTCTGTTTCTTCTGTCTCTGCTTAAGTTGCTCATGCACTTGTAACATTGCCTCCGTGGTAAGCAATGCAGATGATGTTGGTATCTTCGTCCTGAGACGTCTCCCCATCAGTAATTGTGCAGGTGATAATCCTATCCCTTCCATTGGCGTGTTACGGTACTCCAGTAGTGCTATGTACGGATCACATTGACTACTCTGCGCTTTCTTTAAGAGATTCTTGACTGTTTGCATCGCTCCCTCGGCTTGTCCATTAGACTGTGCATAACCCGGACTTGAAGTCACATGCTTGAATCCCCATTCCTCTGCAAAACTTGAAAATTCAGCACTTGCATACTGAGGTCCATTGTCAGACACTACTATATCTGCAATTCCATGTCTTGCAAAGATGGATTTCATTTCTCTGATGACTCCACAGCTTGTCGTGTCCCTGAGTAGTTTTACCTCTATGTACTTTGAAAAATAGTCCACACATAACAGAAATGCTGAACCACCATGGTAAAAAATGTCTGTACCTATTTTTTCCTAAGGTCGTCCTGGCACTTCATGTTGGAACAATGGCTCTTTTTGATTGTTGTTCCTGTTTTCATTGCAGGTAGCACATCTGGATACTGCATCCTCAATTTGTGTCGACATACCTGGCCAGTACAAAATGTCTCAGCCTCTTGCTTTACATTTGACAATTCCCAGGTGTGACTCATGTATCTTGTTGACCATTTCTTGTCTTAACTGATTTGGAACAATGAGCTTATTTGCTTTGAATAACAGACCATCTTCATAACTGATTTCCTTTCGAAATGTCCAGTATTGCTGTATTGATCTTGGCATCATAGATCGTTCTTTCTCCCATCCAGTCAACACTGCCTTTTTTAACATCTGCATCTCTGCATCCTCTGCTGTTGCTGTTTTGAAAGCATCCAGTTTCTGCTCTGAAATGGGAAGTTGTGACGTAATACAGTTCACTGCTAGATCCTCTTCCAGCAGATTTTCCTTCTGTTCATGTAGATAAGCACAACTTAGAGCATCTGCTATGTATAGTTCCTTTCCAGGTTTGTATATCACCTTCAGATTGTATCTCTGTAGTCGTAGAAGCATTCTTTGCAATCTCATAGGAGCTTGATGCAGTGGCTTCTTAAATATACTCTCTAATGGCTTGTGATCACGTTCAATTGTGATTTCCTTTCCGTACACATACTGGTGAAATTTCTCACATCCATAAACTATGGCTAACAACTCCTTTTCAATTTGTGCGCATCTACGCTGACAGTCGATCAGAGCTCTTCGAGCCATAAGCCACTGGCCTTCCTTCTTGCAGAATCACAGCTCCTATTCCTTCTGAACTGGAATCTACCGACAATGTGACCGGTTTGCTCACATCAAAGAATTTCAAAGTAGGACTTTGAGTGACCAAATATTTCAGTTTCTTAAAACTTTGCTGTTGAGCATCCTCCCAGTGCCACTGTCTCTTTTTCCAGCAATTTCCTCAAAGGTGCACTTATGTCAGACATGTTGGGAATGAACTTTGCCAGATATTGCACGACTCCAAGAAATCTTTGCAGTTCTTGCTTGCTTTGTGGTGGTGGAATTTCAGTCCCTGCCCTTATCTTTTCTTCATCTGGCTTAACTCCTTGAGCACTCAGTATGTGTCCTATGTATTTGATCTCTGTCATTCGTATTTTGCACTTGCTCCTGTTGAGTTTTAAATAGTTTTTTCTTGCACATTCCAGCAGCTTTATTAGCCTTTCATCATGCTCTTGAATGGAGTCTCCCCACACCAGCAAGTCATCGATGATATTTACCACACCTTCCATTCCTTCTATCATTTGTGCAATGGATCTCTGAAAGACTTCTGACGCTGAGTATATACCGAAAGGTAACCTAAGAAAACGGTATCGCCCAATTGGCGTGTTCATTCATAGTGCAAAGCTTTGAACTTTCATGATCCAGCTTTATCTGCCAAAACCCTTGATTTGCGTCTAGCACAGAAAAGTACTTTGCCTTCGGCATTCTTGAGACCACATCTTCTACTGTCAGAATTGGATAATGCTCTCTTTTTATTGCCAGATTGAGATCTTTAGGATCCATACAAATGCGCATTTTCTTTGATGTAACTACAGTTTCCATGCTGTTGACCCATTCAGTTGGCTCAGTTTGCTTTGCAATGACCCCCATCTGCTCCATTCTTTGTAGTTCTTCAACCACTTTCTCTCGCAGAGCTACAGGTATCCTTCTTGGCGCATGTACTACTGGTCTGATATTTGGATCAATTTGTATGTGGTGTTCTCCTGGTAAACAGCCTAATCCTTCAAATAGATCATCAAAATCCTTGAGAATGTCACTGCTCTTTTCAATTTCATACAGTCTTTTAATCATGCCCATTTTTTGACATGCAGATCGTTCTAGAATGGCAGGTGCATCATGCTTCATTATTTCAAACAGGATTTTGTATTTCTGTCCTTTATACATACAGTTCAGTGCTTTCTTGCCCAATGGCGCCATCTTGTGTCCAGAATATGTAACAAGTTTGCAGCTTGATTATTCTGCAGTCTCCCTGTTATGTTTAGCAACTTGTACACTCTTTCTGACATGACATTACATTCAGCTCCAGTATCGAGTGTCACTTTTACATCATTCTTGTTTATCTGGATTGTCTCGATCCATTGTTCATCCTCCTTACTTGAGTTGATGGACATTACATTTCTTTCTTTTTCCACTGCTACTGTACCAATAAACATGTTATCATCTGGGTTCAATCACGTGCATTCTTTTACTCTGACTCTGCAGGTCTTTGGTGTTACACTTCTTTGCAAAATGATTTTTCTTCTGACAAGCCTTACATGTTTTCCCGTAGGCTGGGCATTTTCTGTACTCGTGCTTGTTGCCGCATCTGCTGCATTCCTTTCTCATCACTGACGTCTGCTCTGATTTGGTGTCTCTCTTCTTTGGCTTTTTGGATTCAACTTTGTGTACATTTACTTCATCATTGAGTGCTTTCATCTGACTCGACGTGATCTCGCTGTCCCTGCAAATGTCTATGGCCTTTTCTAATGTGAGATCCGTTTCTCTTGTTGATTGTTGATTGTTTCTGCAGGCCCTTGCGATCTCGTGAAAAACACGTGTCTGATGTACGGTAGGTTTTTTCGAGGCTCACAGTAATTTTTAAACTTCTCTTTTAAGTGCTTGTATTTTATTTCTCTCCTCCTCTGAGAACTCAAATGTATTACATACTTTTATTACTACCTCTTCCCCCTCCACGTGCAGAAATGTAGCACACTGCACCGTCTCCGACTTCTCTGCTACTCCGCTAGCTAGCGAGAAAAGTACAGTCTGTAACAATAATCAATGTCCGTTACTTCACCTTCAAAACCACAAACATAATCACTTAGATAACCTGGCCTTTTCCTCTCCCTGGAAGGATTTCTCCTTGGTTCAGGTTTATCTTCATCTGCACACTACTGGTTCTTTTACTGTGGCGTCTTCTTGAATATTTTGCAGATCAACTTCGGGACTCTTTCTAGATTCTCTAGGATTATTCCTGGCTTCAAAATCATTATCATTCAGAATTATTATCATTTACCATCAATCGAAATCCCGTCCGCCTCAGTACTCATTTTGGGCATAAACTCAACTAGTCTCCGTTTTTGTACTTTCTTGTGTTTAGGATAGTAGATCACGTATGCTGGACTATTCTTATCATATCCTATAAAAATACCTCTCTCACACCTTGAGTCTAGCTTTCCTTTGTCATGTTGGTAAGCGTAACATTATAATCTGAATTTCTGCATTCTAGAAATGTTAGGTTGTCTGCCTGTTAACATGAAGTAAGCTGTCTGTTTCGTACGATTGTTGAAACATCTGTTTCTCACTACAGCGGCCGTCTGGACTGCATAGGTCCACAATGTTTTGGTAGTCTACTCTCTATTAACATGCACATAGCCATGTCAAATAAAGTTCTCCAGTTACGCTCAGCCGTGCCGTTTTGGTGTGGAGAGTATGGTGCTGAGGTCTCATGTCTAATACCACTTCTATTTTATAGTGCTTGGTACTCCCTTCCTGTGAACTCTGTACCATTATCAGACCTGATGCATTTAACCTGTCCATATGGAGCCATATCAGCTCTGTGGTGGTTACTGTGTCACTCTTATTTTTCAAAAAGTATACAAACACAGCACTGGAATAATCATCTGTGAAAGATAATGACCATCTCTGGACACTGGGTCAATAGGCCCGGCTAGATCTGTGTGCACCATTTGTAGAGCTGCTCTGGCTCTTGCATCTGGCCCTCTGTTTCTTGTCTCAATAAACTTTCCCTGCGTGCAAATTTCACAATGTTGGATAGGTCTGTCTCCTCTACTCTTAATTTCCATACCATCAACAACACTCTCCAGTTTAATTATATCCCCATAATTGCAATGACCTAATATCTCATGCCATGTCTGCAAGTCATAACATTTTTTACATTGGTCAACGCATTCATTGTCTATTGTGTGTAAATAGTACAGTTTGTTGTGCACGTGTATGGGGAATTTGGTACCGTCACTGTGTAGCAGAACGTTTTTGCCTTCTCTGAAGATCACTAGCCGCGTTTCCATTACAGATTTGCGCAAAACTTTTGCGATATTCTCTAAAAGTCGATAATAAAATATTGCGAAATGACGCTGTTATGCGACTAAAACCATTTTTTTCCTCTCGTGATAAATCATTCCAAAAATCATGCTACATATGTTGTTAGATTTATGTATATCCCAGCCACCGCACGCCATTATTAATGAGACGTGTGTGTTATCCAAGTATTGATGGCAAGGAAAGCACCTTATACTTGAGCGACACACATGAGGTGTTATGATAAATTGTGGCATTTTTTATTCTATTGTTTTTTATGAGTTTAATAAAGAACTCATCTTCTGTCCAAACATACCATCATCTGTAAAGAATGATTGACTTTTACATACGCAGATTATTGTGACACATTGCCACATACAGAGACGAGCGAAAAGTTTGAATTTGCATGGTGGTAACTCAAAGGGTTTTTTTTACCACTTCGTTATTTTGGCTTGGAATTTCGTTTGTTGTAAATATAAACTGAATTTAGAAAGGCTTTTGAAATGAAAAATTTTGCATTTAATAAACAAAATATATTTTTGAAATGAAGACAGCGTTTGGAGTGGAGTGCAAAATAATCCGTTCCCTGAGTCCACGGCCTTTGCTGTTATTGAGTGTACACACATAAAAGTAGACAGTTTACTGTTTATAATCACGTCTTGCACTTAGCCTATCTTTATGGCTAAACATGACGGAGTATTGTGAGTTGTTTCCGCTGTAATAAGGAAAAAATCCATCAGAAGGCGACGACGACTTCGTTGGACAGAGGGTTAAAGAAAACATAGCCTATTTAGCTTCATATAGTTAGGCTATGTCTAAATATTATAATCTTTTAATTTCATATGTTGATTATGAAAAGTGAGCAGCATGAGTAAGAATCAGATGCGCATATGTCTGGGGACAAGCATTTCATTGAATTGTGTTTTCTAGAAAGTCTTTCTTTAAAATTTATTTCGTTTTGTATAAATTGTATTTTAATTTTGATCAATGTTTTATCAACTATTTGGCTGTATATTTAATAAATAAGAAGCAAACCAAGATCGTCGGGAATGCATTGACGTGCTGGCCTGTTTCCTCAGTCTTTGAGCAAGGCTGAAACTACAGTCTTTCTGTTTTAATACATTTCTTGAATATGTGTCTTAATTCAAGGATCAAGGAATCAAGAATCAAGGAATTTTTATTGCCAAGTACATTTTTACACATACACGGAATTTGTTTTGGTGTTGTGCGAGTCACACCGAGTCGCCATTCTGCGGCGCCTCCTTTATTTGGACAGAAAATACAGCATAACATGAGGATAGGTAGGGAGGGGTGAGGACATGATAAAAAAAAACAACCCCCAGACTGTGCTCCTACGGGAGCACAGTTTGAGAACAGTAAAAAAACATCTCAGCAACATGAGCACACATTACAACATGAAAACAAGACTTGCAACAGGGGAGAGGAGTGGGGGGTTGAGGTGTCCCAGCACAGCCAGGCGTCCCGGTCCTGCAGCCTTTCCAGGCGCTGGTCACAGACCCGCTTGTCAGACTGGGGGTACAAAGTGGGGAAGGTGAGAGAAGGGTGTGTGCATAGTGTGTGTGTCTGTAGAGTTCATGTGCATGTTTGTGTAGGCCTGGGAAGACACGCCTGGCACCATAATCTCGGTGCTCCAGTCCGCAAGTTGCTATGGAGACAACCTTGATCAGATCCCAGTCCGAGTCAGCAGGTGGTTGGGGGATGAATGCAAGAGCGTCTTCCTGCAGTGCTCTCAGGGGGAGTTGTTGTCACAACAGCGGCCTTGGCCAAGGCCGTGCTGGTTGAGGGAGCCGAAAGCAGATAAGATTGGAATTGTTTGGTCTGGGAGCGAGAAGCCACAATTTATGGCTCTCTTAGTTCGTTCTGGTCTCTGAAACGATCTTTTTGCAAAGCAGTGAGCTTTTCCGTGATGATATCCATCTTGCGTTGCAACTCCATGATGTTATCCATGTTGCGGTTAGTAGTCCCAGTTTGAGAGATGACCGCTCTGCCCACTGCTTCAATCATGATGGGCAGCCTTGTGGAGCTTTGAATAGCTGTCACCGCTTCCTGAATTCTTCGATAGCCCAGGGCAATGCCTGATCCAATCAGCAGAAACCCTGTTACCATGAATCCGAATAGGTAGATGTCTTCAATGTCCTCTACGGAAAGTGCCGCTAGACACACAACATGCCACCTCTCCCACGCGTCCATCGTGTAGCCAGCAGCAAACGTTCCGGCAGGGCAGTCAGGTTCCCCCGAACCCAAGCTTCTCGTCGAGAAGATGGTGTCAATTGCGTTGAGAGACCAGCTCCATAATTCAAATCCATAATTTGTAGTTCGAGAGCAGTGCGTGGAGAGTCTCTCAAGTTTAAGACAGTAGACTAGACGAGACGAGAGAAGCAAGCAGGAGAGGAGGGAGGAGGGAGACGAGACGGAGAGAAGAGAGAATGCGACCGCCTTCGCTGAGAGCCAGAGGGGAAGGTAATTACAGTAGGCCTATAGATAGTTATGATATTTGTGGTTGCACCGGGTCCGTCATTATAAAGTTACGCCACTTTCCTTATAAGGAGAAAATATATGTAGTTTTAATGACATAAGATCTCGTTATTAGACGTACTTGAGTGGAAAAAAAAAAATGTAGGCCCTGTGTGGGAGCAATGCGTGACCGTAGCAGGTGACCTGTAAATGCGGAAAACTGTTTCCATTGCAGTTTTGCGAAAATTTCCTTTTTCGAATTGCCTGAAAAACCACCTCATGCGAGCGTAAAAACCTTTTTGCGATATATGGGAGTTTTTGCTAAATTGACGTGTTTCCATTGGGTGTATTTTCAATTCGCAATTTGTGTCGGCTTGGAAGCTGCTGTCAAACCTCTGGAACTTGGCGATGTCCGTGATGATGTGTGAAGTTGCACCCGCATCCACCATTAGGCCCTTCTTCTTGGCATCATTCCTCCTGGACATATCAGTGTCGCTTGCCCGAAAAACATACTCCTTGTCACCCTCAGTCTCCTCAGACACCTTCCTTGCGTTATCTCGCTCCTTTCTCCGTCTGCAAGTTGCATCACGGTGAGTGGTACTTTTGCATTGACTGCACCACTGCTTACGCTGGCACGTCCTTGCTTTGTGGCCTTTTGTGCCACATCAACAGACAATGTCAGCACTTCCAGGCCCCCACAGTTAGCTAAAGCGGGTTTTCGTTCCAAGCTGTGCTCTTGCTGTCATTACATTGTCACTGGATGCCGTTGTGCGCATATTTTCAATGTCCTCATAACTTCGAAGCTTTGTTTTGAATTCGGCAAAAGTCATTTCATCATCGCTTTGAGTAACTTGGAGCTTAAATGTCTCTGGAAGTATTTTCAAAACCATTGCGTTTAAAAGTTGGTCACTCAGATTCTCACCTGCATTTCTCAAAGCAGTTATTGCAGTCTCAGCTCTGATGACATATTCCATAACACTTTCACTTGGCTCTTTCTGCAGTGAAGTTAGCTCTGTGTATAAGCTTATTACCCTGGGCTTCCCCCTGCCAGCATAATATTGACGCAAAATCTCCAGTGCCGCGCGTCTGTCGTCTGCTCTTTCTCTCATGACCAGTAACAGACTCTTGTCATCTAGGAATTGTATCAGCTCTGCATATCTCCCTCAACTTCTTCAGCAGTCTCATTTAAAATAGTCTCTTTCAATCCCTGCAAACAAAGGTGGCCCAAGAATTTTGTCTCCCATAACTCATAATTCTTTTCATCTCCATCAAAGACTAGTCTTGACCAGCGACCCGCTGTCGCCGCTTCCTTTTGCCTTTTACTCATGTTGAAGGCCTCATTCAAACTCGGGTACACGCGTTATTCATTGAGACTTTCACCCGCCGTCCTTACACCCCAAACTAAATTACATTAGTTGGGCCCATAACCTGTTAGCAGAGCATGGTTTCCAGAGACAACACAGGACTACGTTTTGCTCTTTCACAATATTCAGTCACTCTGACTGGCATATTTTATTTAAACAATAGACAGGTGCATTCATTCGATCACTGATTAAGTCACATGACACATGATTGCAGTGTGATTGCCTGGCCCACAGAAATAACATAATTGAGAAAACTAATAGAAATACAAATGTAAACATAAAATGTAAATATAATTATAAATGAGAGCATAATAATTATACATATAAACAGCCACAACAATTTATGATTTATTAAGCCATAATTTATGATTTATTTTATTAAAACACAACAATTAATGAGATTAAAACTCCAAACTTACTTTATATCACAAGTCAAATGTTTTAAATAACCTTATGTGATCTCATTTGGATTTGGATCAAAAAATCAGACAGAAAATATATCACTTTACAATATTCTGCATAATTATAAAAGCTCGAATAGCATTCCATTATAAATATAATCTATTATGAAAACACCCGACATGGTATAAATAACACAGATAAGCCATATATTGTCGCAATTGTGTGTTTATTATCTTCAAATGTGTCTGTCTGCATGTTTGAGCGATCTCTGGAAGCTGTTTATGTCAATGTCACATGGTATCTTCTTCGTCTACCGTATATGGACTACATGTGCACGGAGCGCCCTCCGGCTGCCAGTATGAACTGAAAACACAGCACATCAGAGTATCCAGTGCTCATAATGATTACATCTGCGATTGAATTAATAACACTTCTCTGTATTGAAATTTGACACACAGGCATATGAGAATCTATCAAAATTTCTCCTCATCTGCACACTTTTGAACTAAAAGCCCTGAGGGATGTTGTTTTGTTTGGAACGACTAACATCCCTCTGCTTTTAAACAGATTACATAAACACAGAATATTTGTTTTTAATTTGGTTTACGTTATTTAAAACCTGACATTTCAGCGATTCTTTAGACATATGTCTCATGTTTGTGAGACAAGTATTCACTAAGCTAGAGGTCATTTGCATTTGAGGTCATCATGTGTGTTTTCTTTATTTTGCAAAAAGCACAACAATTTGTTTTTATTGTGTCTGTACACAAACAAAATAGAAACTTAACAGATTATAATGATGTATAGCACTTGCCTGGATGATAGAAAACAACAGTTATTTGAGTCTCTTTGACACTGATAAGAAAAAAAGCGAGCCGATCACTCGAGAGGGTTAATTGTCCCTGAGCTCAGGACTTAGTCATCTAACACTTATCACTGACTCTTTCACTGAGTCTTCTTCACTGTGATTGGTTATACTGATCTGGTGATTGTTACAAATTATCAGGTGCATCCAAGTTTATCAAGATTGAAACACAAGATAACACTGAATTTGGAATTTAAAGACTGGCCTTTGTTGAATGTCGTCTGTGCTCTTTCACGGCAGCAGGGGGAGCTGGATGACAAGTAGCCAGATGCTCCAGACAAAGACAGAGATGTTTTTCCCCTCATGGCCAAGTTGGCTAAGCAATATCTATGCATCCCTGGTGTTGCTTAAACAGTATCTTGATATAAACTTGCAATTGCGAGTTATAATTCAGAATTGTGTGATAAACTGTGAAAAAAATGTATTATTGTAACATGTATTATTTGTATCTGCCTCCCATTTGCTTTCATGGAGTTATTCAATTGTAATTTACTCTTTAGTATATTTTTATCCAAACTAACTTATTTAACAAATGTCTCTGGTGGAACATTGGTAGAGTAAAGGGGCTTCTTGGACATTGAACATTAAACTTTGCATTGTTGTGTCATGCACTACTGATTGATTCACAAGTAAACATATTTTCCCCATTCTTTCCATGATGTCTGATACCCACGAGAAAGTCAGTTAGTGTTGGGAATTTCCAGGGAATATCCTCAGGGGAAAAAACACGACAGATTAACAAAGGCAATGTGGTTACACAATCTGGTCTTGGATCTGCTAAAACAATCAAAGTGAAACCAAAAGTTAAACTGCACATTGTTATTTACTCAGTCAATAAAAGGGGAGTCAAACACAGAAAATACCAGGGACGTCCCCTAACTTACTCTAGACCAATAGGCCTTAAGAGCCGGACCTAAAGGAGTGTCTAAGAAAGAATGTCAGGAAGCTACAACATGTACTTTGTACAACTCAGATCGAGCTGCTGAAGTTAAGTGAAGCAAAAGGGTAAGTGACATTCCTTCATTCACGGGTTATATGGGAATTACAACTTAAACATGGTTTATGAGAATGTTTTTTTATGGGATGGGTTAGTGAATAAAAAATATAATTAGCTCTGGATAAAAGCTCACATGGA
Organism: Romanogobio albipinnatus; assembly: GCA_023566225.1. NCBI lineage: Eukaryota > Metazoa > Chordata > Actinopteri > Cypriniformes > Gobionidae > Romanogobio > Romanogobio albipinnatus. The sequence goes on from CM042245.1 coordinate 6,215,876, forward strand.
GAGTCCCCATTAGCCTTAAATATAAACGTGTGTGAGTGGGTATGAGAGAACTCTGCACACTGACATGTCTTGATAAAGTTTAGCACCATGTCTTGCTACAGCTTTAAATTACGTTGTTCATCAACTAAACCCAGTAAGGTTATAGAGCAGATGCTGATAAGGTAGCTGGACACAAACAAAGCTTACAGCATTTGCTTGTGTAATTTGTGGGGAACGTGTGTGTGTATGTGTGCATTATGTGAGTGTGGATGCAGGGCCGGCCCAAGCCTTTATGGGGCCCTAAGCAGAATTTTATTTGGGGGCCTCTTGGTGCCAGCAATACGACTGACTATTGTCAGTTCTTGATAATTCGCACACCCATTATCAGTGTTATTAGATGTAGCTTTGTTGCTTACAACATGACTGCCTGTCATGTTTTTACCCTTATACGTTTTTTAATTGTAACAGTAGCAAACCCACAAGAGTGGTCAGATATTAAAGGGATAGTTCACCCAAAAATAAAAATTCTGTCATCATTTACTCATCCTCAAGTTGTTACAAACCTGTATGAGTTTCTTTGTTCTGCTGAACACAAAAGAAGATAATTTGAAGTTATGTTTGTAACCAAGCAGAGAGAGCAACCATTGACTACCATTGTATTTTTCCCCTACTATAGTAGTCAATGGTTGCTCTATCTGCTTGGTTACAAACATAACTTCAAAATATCGTCTTTTTTTTCAGCAGAACAAAGAAAGTTGGAACAACTTGAGGGTGAGTAAATTACAGAATTTTCATTTTTGGGTGAACTATCCCTTTAACTTGCACTTTAATATTCAAAGTCTTACAGTACTACAGTTCAGACTGGGGTATGTAAACTTTTTATTTAAATTTTTTTTTTATTTTTTTTTTATAGAAGCCTCTTATGCTGAATATGCTCACAATTTCTGCCCCATATTTATTTGATTAATATAAAGTTCTAAAGAACACCATTTATCTGAAATAGAAAGCTTCTAAATATCCTAAAAACATTTTTTTCACAACTGTTTTCAACACTGATAATAATCATAAATGTTTCTTGATAATCAAATCCTCATATTAGAATGATTTGTGAAGGATCATGATACACTGAAGACTGGAGTAATGATGATAAATTCAGCTTTGATCACAGGAATAAATTACACTTTACTATATATTCGCATAGAAAACAGCTGTTTTAAATTGCAATAATGTTTACAATATTACTGTCCATTTTTACTGTATTTTTGGTCAAATAAATGCAGCCTTGGTGAGCAGAGGAGAAATGAGAAATGTTGATGGATTTCTTTAAAACATTAAACAGCTTTTATTTTGGCAGAAACATGCAGGAAGACCTTTTATTCATTTATAAATGATTCTCATTATGAATTTGGGAAGATGTTTGTTGCATGTTGCGTTCCCAAATTATCATTTTGAGCGACTCAAACATATAGTAGCCTACTTGCAGAGAAGCATTTACTGCGAACAGAAACTGAAAGCGAGATGTGAGATGTGATATGTGAGATGTGATATGTGAGATGTGAGATGTGAGATGGTGGTCCAGTGGGTTAAACCATGGAACTGATATGCAGAAGGTTGCTGGTTCGATCCCAGCGTTCACCACCAGTGTGTCCTTGAGCAAGGCACTTTACTCCATGTTGCTCCAGGGGGATTGTCCCTGTAATAAGGGCACTGTAAGTCGCTTTGGATAAAATGCATAATGTCTGCCAAATGCATAAATGTAAATGTAAATGAAAGCTATGCTGTACTCCGTCCAAAACATGCAGCACGTCAGATAAGATATTCGGACTAAACCATATCACATTCTCAAATCCTTCCATTCATAAAAAGGTTATCGAGCAGCTGACGAGTAACGTTATGTTTTAGCGCTGGTTTTCTCGCACTTGGACTTTGAACCCTGGCTAACAAGTTAATGTCCAGCCAATGGAACTGCAAGCTCGGAATCAATCCGTGCATATATTAGAAAGCTTTTTTTTTTAAAGTGCAGTTTATCTAGTAATTGTTTAAGGCCATTTCGCGATTTCAATAAAGCAGCATGCAGCAAGTAATTTCATGTGCTCTTGTGGGCCCTAAGCAGCCGCTTAGTTCGCTTATGCCTTGGGCCGGCTCTGTGTGGATGTCTGCATGTGTTGAAAGATGTGGGTTTTATTGGGGTGTTTATATACGTGTATAAGTCTGTGGAGTTTCTCTTTCCACCTGTATTTGTGTGTTAAAATGACACAAGAAACACTTTTACATAAACTTCCCCAAACAGAAAAAAGGAAAAGCTGCTTATCTGGGGAATCGCTGTATTTTTTACTGTAGAATTTCTGAACTATTTCTCAACTCATCTTAACTTTTTACTTCTAGTACACTGCAGTTACTTGAAGGATTTTAAATGTGTGTATCTGTTGGACAGCGTATTCTCCTGTGACCATGGACAAACCAGTGTGCTTGATTGACACGGAGTCAGATGGGAAGCTGTGTGTGCAGCCGTCAGCGCTACAGATCCTGCAGCAGATCCAGCAGCCGGTGGTGGTGGTGGCCGTGGTGGGTCTCTACCGCACCGGGAAGTCCTACCTGATGAACCGCCTCGCAGGGAAACAAACAGGTTAGACCCCACAGGTAGCGCTGATAGCTCCAGAGAAACATCTTGCAGTTACATGCAATTGAGTTATTGTGGGGTTTGTGTGTGTGTGTGTGTGGCATTATCAGGGTTTGCGTTGGGCAGCACCATCGAGTCCAAGACGAAGGGCATCTGGATGTGGTGTGTGTCCCACCCCACTAAAGCAGGAACCACTCTGGTGCTGCTGGACACTGAGGGACTCGGAGACGTGGACAAGGTAACTGCCAAACAAGTTTAATCATCCATCCATCCATCTATCCATCCATCCATCCATCCATCCATCTATCCATCTATCTATCTATCTATCTATCTATCTATCTATCTATCTATCTATCTATCTATCTATCTATCTATCTATCTATCTATCTATCTATCTATCTATCTATCTATCTATCTATCTATCTATCTATCTATCATCCATCCATCCATCTAAGAAAATCAATATCTTCAGGATCTTAAATAACATATTGTTATACACCAATCTCACAATCACAGATCATTCATAAGAGCACCATTCAATAAAATGTCAAGCATTGTGTGTCTTTATTATGGGTTGTGGTTTCATGGCAAATCAATGTATCCAATCTGTCTCAGGGAGACTCAAAGCATGACACAAAGATCTTCTCCTTGGCCGTCCTTCTGAGTAGCACTATAGTCCTGAACAGCCGAGGGACGATCGACAACAGGGCCATAGAGGAACTGCAGTATCCTTCTGATTATAATTTGTATTTCATTGTTAATATGGCCATCTAAAGAAAGAAATATATTGTGATTGTGTATGATTATCACTATAGAAATATTCCTCACTGATAAATATTTTGTTGGATTTACTTAAAATATGCATGCACCATTTTTTGCATCACACTTTTTAATTAATTCAACTTAGATGTAATTTTATGTAAAATGAACAAGAAAACGAGGGATGTATACATACATATATGAGTTTGATAATAATGCTTCATAATATAAGTATACAGGACATCTGCCTCATACTATGTTGCTCATCTATCAAAAGTGCTCCAAGGAAGGAACAGTGGTGAACCGGCGACAGGGTCATGGGCGGCCAAGGCTCATTGATGCACGTGGGGAGCGAAAACTGACCAGTGTCGTTAAACAAACGAGTTAATCGTAGTCCCTGGCTCATAGTGAACTGTTCTTTAACGCACACTAAACAGATATGTCACTGAGCTAACAGAGTACATCAAGATCAAATCACCTGATGAAGTTGTAGATGATTCAGAGTTTGTGAAGTTCTTCCCTAATTTCATCTGGGCTGTGAGGGACTTCACTCTGCAGCTAAACATCAATGGCCAAGACGCAACAGAGGATGGATATCTAGAATTTGCTCTGAGGCTAAAACTAGGTACTATTGCAAGCCTGAAAGTGTATTACATTAACTGCTTTATCAGCTCATTTATGAATATGTGCTTAGTCTAGCTAGTTCCAATAACGTCTCGGTTACGTATGTAACCCTCGTTCCCTGAGGAGGGAACGGAGTTGTAACGTTAGTGACTAACGAATGGGGGTTTCGCTTAGAAGCCTATCATCTTCGAGATCGTAGAAAACGCCCAATGGCAGTTCCAATGTCATGGGCATGCGGAATTTGCATACGTAACTCCGCCCCACCTCGTGGGTATATAAGGAAGTACGTGGCAATATCGCATTACGTTTACCTGCTGAGGAGCCAAGACTGAACTCCCGGCTGTACAGCGGAGTGGCAAAGGGACGTTACGTCTCCGTTCCCTCCTCGGGGAACGAAGGTTACATACGTAACCGAGACGTTCCCTTTCGTTCAGTCACTAGGACGTAACGTTAGTGACTAACGAATGGGGGTCCCAATAAAATCACTCCACTCGGCTGTCTTCCAGTGCCCTGCATAAGTGCGAGCGCCCTGTCTCAAGAGGGCAGACTTACTGGTGTCAATGTTGACAGTGCTGAAGGAGCTCAGGGCTCCCGGAGAGCTCACCTGAGGAAAATATTGCACGTATGCAGTCCGTGGAGTGGAATGGCGAGCAAGCGAAGACACCTGAGCCTAGTCCATTACCGGCCACTAGTAGAAGCGAGTACATAGTCGGACACTGGCTCCACTCTGAGATTGTAGAATCTGGCGAATGTGTTAGGTGTCGCCCAGCCTGCAGCTCTGCAGATGTCTGTTAGCGAGGCGCCATGCGCTAGAGCCCAAGAGGAGGCCACACTCCGAGTGGATTGGGCCCTAACCCCAAGGGGACATGGTCGACCCTGCTGCTGGTAAGGCAAAACAATGGTGTCCACTATCCAGTGAGACAGCCTTTGCTTTGAGAGAGCTCTTCCCTTCCGCTCTCCACCATAACAGACAAAGAGCTGGTCTGAGGTCCTGAAACACTGCATCCTGTCTATGTAAGCGCGGAGGGCGCGTACTGGACAGAGCAGTGCCAAGATGCGGTCAGGAGAGCTGTTGTCATAGACAAGAACTTAAGATCGACTGACCGCAAAGGCTCAAAGGGAGGCCTCTGCAGAGCATCTTAGACTACTGAGAGGTCCCAAGAGGGTACGAGGGGAGAGCGAGGTTCCTCGCTCCCCTCAGGAACCTGATGACCAGGTCGTGCTGACTTACCTTCTTGTTCTCCAAGAGGTCATGGTGGGCAGATATAGCGGCCACATATACTTTAAGGGTGGATGGAGACAGCCTTCGCTCCAACCCTTCCTGGAGAAACGAGAGCACAGACCCGATCAGGCATTTCCAGGGGTCTTCTTGGCGGGAAGAACACCAGGTGACGAAGAGGTTCCACTTCAACACATAGGCGTGTCGTGTAGACTTGGCCCTAGCGGAAGTGATGATAGCCATCATAGCCAAGTGATGATGGCGGGACCCGGGGGTGGAACACTGTCATCGCCGGTCTCTGGCTGCTCAGGGATGGGAGTGTCAGTTCTTTCTTTAACCACATTAGGGTGCTGCTGACCCGGGAGCCAGCAGCTGAACAAAGGATTCTCCCCCGCCCCTCCACCGGGGGAAGGAGTGGCCCTGCTGCCATCTCCTTGAAAGAACTGCCCATCCCTGAGCTGTCCGCCTCAGGAGCGTAGCTTGGCCTGGCTTTTTTTCCAGGGCTGGAGTGGATTTGGGCGCCTTTCTGCGGCTTCCTCTGCGCGGCCCGGGTGGAGGCTGCTGCCTGGGTGGCACAGAGGGAGAGGGAGCAGGCTGAGGCAACTGCGCGGGCGGCTGGGGGGAGGCAGCAGCTGACCGCCAGGGCAGTATGTGTTTTATAGCATCAGTCTACTTCTGGGCGGCTGAGAACTGTTGGGCGAAGCTCTCAACCGCGCCGCCGAATAGCCCATCCGAGGATATGGGAGCGTTGAGGAACCGGGTCCGCTCGCCGTCACGCATATCAGCCAGGGTGAGCCATAGATGTCTCTCCTGGACCACAGCTGTGGACATCACCTGGCCCAGGGAGCGCGTGGTCACCTTCGTCGCCCGGAGGGCGAGGTCGGTGGCGGCACGCAATTCATCTCTGAGTCCCGGGTCAGCTCCACCCTCTTGCATGTCACACAGCAACTTGGCCTGGTAGGCCTGAAGAGTTGTCATGGCATGCAAAGAAGTGGCGGCCTGCCCCGCGGCTCTATAGATCTTCGTCACCAGAGATGACGAAAACCTACAGGCTTTGGAGGGGTGCTTTGGGTCACCGCGCCAGGTCGAAGCACTCTGCGGACACAGTTGCATCGCAACAGAGCGTTTGAAGAAAGGAATTGGAGAGGAATTGGAAAGGAATTGGGAAGAAAGGAATTGGAGCGGTGGCCAGACGGGTGTCTTGAAGCGCCGCCCCCAAAAACTGGAGGATTACACTCCAACCCAAGCGTCGCGGCTGCCCTGGAAAGCATGGCTGTCAATTCTGGGTCTGACTCGGGCAATGCTGGCCCACCCGATGGCGGCTGCACAGCCGAATCATCATCCTCAGATGACTCTAGCCCACCTTGAGATACGGCGATCGACATCTCCTCGTCTTCAAACCAGACAATCGGGACAGCAGGAGCCGGCCCCAATGTACTCGCCTGAATGCGCGGCGGGTTCAGTGCATGAGAGGGGGGTGCGGGCCGAGGCATGAGCGTCGGAGCTTTGTTCCACACCGTCACCCTCAGATCACCCTGGCCACCAGCCAAAGTGCTGCCTCGCATGGAGACCACAGATTGGGGTGTGGCAGAGGGGACTCTCGCCCCGGCATCAGCACGGAGTCTTGATCGTAACACCGAGATGGCCATATTCCCACAGTGGCATTCCCGAGAAATCCTGAAAAGGACGTGCCACGTGTAAGCTCTTTTTGTGAGAGGAAACCTTGCAATCGATGCCGAAGCGCCCAGGAAAACACACACCAGCTGGATACAGATCACTGCACAGATCAGCAGGCAGGAAGTATGTGATCGCTGGAACGTGCCGTCACACCAACACCAACACTTCGATCGTCTCGAAGAAGCTGACAATAACTCAGAAGGCTTTAGGAGTGAAGAGGGAGGTACTCTTGGCTCTGAAGCAGAAACGTAATGCGATATTGCCACGTACTTCCTTATATACCCACACGGTGGGGCGAAGTTACGTATGCAAATTCCGCATGTCCATGGCATTGGCACTGCCATTGGGCGTTTTCTAAGATCTCGAAGATGATAGGCTTCTAAGCGAAACCCCCATTCGTTAGTCACTAACATTACGTCATAGTGACTGAACGAATGGGAACTGATTTTAGCTTCCTGTGTTTATCTACAATGATATCCAATCTCATTTATTATTCAAAAAAATGTATAGATACATTGGAGGTTTGCCGTTTCTTTGATTTTAAAGAATACATTTTGAATACATTGTGGCCTGGTTTCACAGACAAGGCTTATATTAAACCAGGATTAAGCCTTAGTTCAATTAGGACAGCTTTTTAAATACATGCCTTAGAAAAAAAATATATTACTGGTTTGCATCTTGAGACAAAACAATGGCACTGACATATTTTAAGATCAATGCAAGTTGCTTTTAGTTAAGTCAGCTCACACATGCATTTTAGTCTGGGACTAGTCTAAAAGGTGCCCTAGAACGAACAATTTAATTAACCTAGCCATAGTTAAATAACAAGAGTTCAGTACATGGAAATCACATACAGTGAGTCTCAAACACCATTGCCTCCTCCTTCATATGTAAATCTCGCTTATGAAAAACACCACGGAAAAATAGGCAAATCTCAACATAACACAGAGAGTGAAGCAACCGTCGGGATCATTAAAATGTACACCCCCCAATATTTGTATATGCCAGCACATGTTCAATGTCAGGCGGAACTACGCAGCCGAATCATCCCTGCAGGTAAACAAGCATCACGCGAGGACAGCGAAAATGACAGATCATGGAAAACAAATGTTATGTTCCAGGCAGTACAGGGGATGTAAGGACTTTTCATACCCTTCCCACAGATAAAAAATGTCAACAGGCATAACACATAACTCAGGAGCTAACTATGTTAGTTTAGTTGCTTACAGATAGCTCACTCGATCCTTCTAGCTAACGTCACCTTCTCCACCACTTAAGTTGAAATGATAGTCATTTGAAAACAAAAACAAGCTGTGACTTCTGACGTGTAAAGTTAATGTTATATGCTAGTTATCGTTTAGACTGAAGTTCTAGTATGGACGTAACAATTTTGCAGGTTCTTAATGAAAATAAATACTAAACTTACCACTCAGAAGTGTCCTTTTCCAATCTCAAAACATTTTGTTGTTCCTCAAAATCTGCATCTTCGTCAGCAACAGGCTCAAACATATAAGGTTGAATGCCTAATCTCTCCATTATCATGACGGACAGTATGGATGTGTTTGCTGTCATTGAGTGAAATCGCAGTGAAACAGCCAATCAGAGCAGAACGTGGCATTAATATTCATGACCCTTCCAAATAAGGCAAAAACAGACCATTTCATCCTAGGGACAATTTCTAGGGTTGTAAATTGACTTGTAAAACCGTATCTGGACAATTCTTGACCTTAAATAATCCACATACCCTCTATGTAGATATTGTTTCAAATTATTCTAGGGCACCTTTAAGCCTTGTCTGTGAAACGTGTGTATCATTTGACTGAAGGAAAGCTTTGTGTTGTTCCCTTGAAGGTAACTCGAAGCAAGTGAATAATTACAACCTTCCAAGAGAGTGCATTCGAAAATATTTCCCATCACGGAAATGTTTCACTTTCCCATTCCCAACTAATCCAGACAATGTCTCTTATCTGGAGACACTGGACCCAGCTGAGATTTCAAACAAATTCTTGGAGGTCACTGATCGTTTCTGCAAGTTTATCTTTGACCAGAGCCAAGTAAAAAATCTGAAAGATGGACACACGGTCACCGGCAGAGGTAAATCAGCAAGGGTCTAAATGTTTTGTATTGTCTGTTTTTTTAATGGCGGGCAGTTTGTCCTGTTTTTGTACATTTTATTCACCAACATCTACAATGAAGCATTTCTGTTAACCAGATTACCTGCCGTTTGCTACTCTGTATGCAGCCAGAATCCATCCATCCTTTTTTAATTCCTTGTGTTTGACCCCTCTACCTCCCTAAAGTTTTGGGTCATCTTACGAAAATTTACGTGGACACCATCTCCAGCGGGGCTGTGCCGTGTCTGGAGAACGCTGTGATCGCCATGTCAATGATTGAGAATGAGGCTGCGGTGAAGGAAGGGCTTGAGGTTTACAAGAGTGGACTAGAGAAGCTGAAGGACTCCTTCCCTCTGGAACTGAATGAAATCACCTCTGAACACCAGTGTTTCAGCCTCATGGCAACACAAACCTTCATGGAACGCTCCTTCAGGGACCAAGATGGGAAGTATTTGACATCTTTAGAGGTAGGCGGGAGTTGCCATACCATACAATTATTCCATGGTCCGTCTGAATACTCAGTTCTGATTGGCTGGAAGGTGTGCAATAAAAAGTTTAACGCACAGGTAGTTAAAGGATTAGTTCACTTTTAAATAAACTTTTGCTGATAATTTACTCACCCCCATGTCATCCAAGATGTCCATGTCTTTCTTTCTGCAGTCGAAAAGAAATGAAGGTTTTTGATGAAAACATTCCAGGATTTTTCTTCATATAATGGACTTCAATGGGCTCCAAACGGTTCAAGGTACAAATGACAGTTATCTAGCGAAACGATCAGTTTCTGCGAGAAACCGAGCAGTATTTATGCTATTATTTTATCTCTTATCAGACAAACGTAAACATCTCTGTGCTCCGCCATAACGAGGCATCTACGTATACATCTATGACCACACTCGTATTTTGACCTCACTTAGCGGAAGTTATGGCGGAGCTCAGAGATGTTTACGTCCGTCTGATAAGAGATAAAATAATAGCATAAATACTGCTCGGTTTCTCGCAGAAACTGATCGTTTCGCTAGATAAGAACCTTATTCATCGTCTGGTGTCGTTTAAAGCCCTTTGAAGCTGTACTGAAACTGTCATTTGTACATTGAACCGTTTGGAGCCCATTGAAGTCCATTATATGGAGAAAAATCCTGGAATGTTTTCTAGTGCTGGGCGGTATGACCAAAAATGTATATCACGGTATTTTTCTAAATTATATCGGTTTCACGGTATATGACGGTTTTTTCCCCTATGCATGACAGGGTGTTAATCACATTTTCTACTGTTTGAGAGAGGAAATACTGCACTAGATTGATTAGAATGCCCTGTTTTACAGTCATGACGAGTGAATATTGTAGAAAAATTCCACACTAGAGTTAATAGGTCTACAGGTTTACAAAATGATGCTGTGGAGAGACAACAACCAATAAAACACAGACCTGCAACATGCTCAGAATCATACTTACAGACACCTGAATATTAAAAGTTGAGTTGAGGGCACCTTAAGCATTTTAAAAATCTAACCCTATATAACAACAAACTGCCAAAACAAGGGAGAAACGCGGATATTTGCAACACATTAAGAGCACTCTGAACGAATGACACACATCAGTTTAACACAGAAAGAATAAAGCAGTTACTTTTTGGCCCATTCTTCTTTGAATTGTCAGTTTATTTATTGATACTATTGATACTTACATCATTGTCTTTTGAATAATCCATCGTGTCAGCGTGTTCGTGATCAGACATAGGTTATCAGTGTAATCAGTGCATACATTTCATTTTAATAAGACGTGATGAAATATGCGCGCATACACGCTTCTGGTTCGTGTCTAGAGCACTAGAGTTTATGAAATATGTCCATAAAAAACTTAAACGCGCTCGCTCCGGTCTATATCAGTGCTATATGATCCATGTGGTGAGCGTTGTTAAACCCATCGCGGCGCTCCGCACAGAAACCGCTCTCTCTCGCGCGCCGCGTGTAGTTTGAATTCTCAACTATAATCAAGGGCTGAATCCGACATCGCCCCCATAACCTCAAATATAGCATTATTTAGAGGGCACAGCGCTTCTTAGTGGTGTCCGAAACCTTAGTGGACGTTATTGAGTGCACTCATTCTATCCCATTGCACCGCAATAACGAGTGTACAGCCGATGTACACACATTGCCTGTCCGACTTCACGCACGTTTTCATTCACTCCTTCAAATAAAGTGAATAGTGAATGCGAGTATAGGATTCAGCCAGGCTGTGCTGTAATGCGATCTCAACTGTGCTCTGACTGCTCTTACTACAGTGCATCAATGAAATGGGTCCCCTCTCAAACAATGACGCGCTGCGCCGCGTTCCGAACGTTGTTTAAGCGACATATACCGGTATTGCGGTATCATCAAAATTCATATCATTAAAAAAATAAATACCGGTATTCGGTATGAACTGGTATACCGCCCAGCACTAATGTTTTCATCAAAAACCTTAATTTCTTTTTAATTGCAGAAAGAAAGACATGGACATCTTGGTTGACATGGAGGTGAGTAAATAATCAGCAAAAGTTTATTTAAAAGTGAACTAATCCTTTAAGTCAGTCTCAGAACTATTCTATATTAATGCACAGTTTTCATTGAATCACACACACATACGTCACTCAGAGATTAAAACCATTTGAATGCACTCTTCTTCGCATCAGGTGGTTCTTTGTGCATCATTTAATGCACAACTAGCCATGGATTATCCCTTACTTATAACCATATATAGTTTTAATTCACTTTTGTGTTGAAACTCCCTGCTACAACTTGCCACCCAGGTAATTTAAAGTTTTTGTCAATTTCAGTGTCAATTTGTCAAGTGTCCTTGGGTAAGACTCTGAACCCCTACTTGTTCCCAGTGGTTAGGATAGGACACATTGCATGGTAGCCTCCACTACTAAAGTAGGCAGATATGACTTGTAGGTTGCTTTGGATAAAAGCATGTGCAAAAGAACTCATGAGCATTAAGTATCCTTCCTGTTTTCTGTGCGCTGTTTTAGGAAGCCATCAATCGTCAGTTTGATGCGTATCTCTGGGACAATGAGAAGGCTTCCGAGGCAAAATGTGAAAGTCTTATGTCAGTTCTCTCAGACCCAATGACAGAAAGAATCAATCAAGGATTTTATGCCAAAGCTGGTGGTTACGATCTCTTCTGCCGGGACCTGGAGGACATTGTGAATCAGTACAATACACTGGCCTACAAAGAAGTCAAGGTAATGTGATATCACTAAGTATCTTCAGCTATTAATATTTTTGAACATCATGTTTACTCTTTCCTTGTGTGTCCTCATAGATTGCTGAGGTGTTGGAGAAGTTTCTACAAGAAAAGGTTGCCATTACCACAGCCATTCTGCAGGCTGATGATAAACTAACCGAAAATGAAAGACGGATTTGTGGTAAAAGCTTAGTTTTTCAAACATAGTCGACACACATGATAACATGAATAGGACCATCCCAGTTGTAGTTGTTGTTTTCAATAAAATATGCTCTTTTAAGTAAAAACAGCAAGCTATAGAAACTATATATGCATCTAGTAGAAAGGGGATGGATGCCAGTCAATGGCCAAGAGAATCTGAGGCAGCCTTGTCCAATACCTACTGCATTTTGAGTGCTGCAGTTTTCAGTGTACTCATTGTTAAACAAAAGGGATGACACTGTAGAGGCTATTTTAGATTTGTCTCCTTGATTGGACTCTCTTCTCCATATTTTATTTACCTGTTTCCTTCAACCGCTCCTTCCTTCTTTTTTGGCTGCCCAGAGGAGAGAGAGAGGGCAGTCCTTCTGGAACAGGAAATTATATCCCAGGAAGAGAGGCAGCGTCAGCTCGAGGAGAAGATGGAGACTGAACAACAGAATAATGAAGAGAGGGTGAGACAGGTCATAGAAATGATGGAAAAGGAGATGTCCCGCCAACAACAGGAGACAAAGCGTGCAATGGAGAGTAAGCTGAGAGAGCAGTCTGCCCTGATGGAGAAGGGCTTTCAGGAGAAAGCTGACAGGATGGCCTGGGAGATAGAGGAGTTGAGGAGGAAGAATGCAGAAGTAGAGGAGAGTGCATCGAGAAAGTATTCACAGATGATATCAGATCAGCAGCGAAGAAATGAACAGACCATGGAAGTGCTGAGGCAGCAACACAGTCAGCAGTTGCAAGCAATTAATAGCAGACCCAGACCCGCATCTCGATCCTGTTCTATACAGTGAATTACTATAATCTCACTGCATTTGAAGTGACTTTTTGTTGTTTTGAAATCATAGCTACAAACCTTGTTCTCACAGCTGTTTCAAGTTCTGCGTTTTGTCAATTCAATATGGTAATGTTTGGTAGCTGATCACCCATTTACTGTATGTAAATTGCATAGGCTGATTTTGGGATTTAGAATCTGATAGCATTAACATTGCAATCACTGTCTAAATGAATAAATTCTTGCTTGTGTTATTACAGCTCAGACAACATATACTTACATGTTTATTCACTACTTTTAGCAGTGTTTTATGTAACTTCAAAGGGTTTCCTTTAAAATGACACCAAAATGGTGTATTTAGAGACCACTGTATGTGGGTATGGGAAGCTTTTAAATTTGGGGAGGCCAAATCCAAGCGGAAATCCCAATTTTTTTTCCCAGAGCTAAGGAGGTTAAGGAAAAAATACAAGTAATTCAGAAAGCATCTTAACCCTTAAAAGAGGTCTTAGGCCGTGTGTCCACCAAAGCGTTTTTTCATGCAGCTGGCTGGCATATTCAATTGTTTTCAATGGGAGCGCCGCGTTTTTAGAACGCCATGAGCGTAACAAGGCACTGAGCGAGTATTTCACGCTCAAGCGCTGAGCGTTCAGCGTTTTTTACTGGTCGCCTAGAGTTGAAGAATGCTCAACTTTGAGTAAAACGCAGCGCTCATCACTGTCACTTTTCACCGTCCAATCAGACTGAAGGAGGGGCGGGACAAATACAACACCGACCAACCGCCACATTCTGCTTGTACTGTAGAACATCAACAGATGACAACAAGCAGTATAATAATGGAACAAAATAATTTAAAACAAGAGCAAATACTAATAATTTTATATAGAATCAATACAGAAACAAACTATCTGTGAAATGAGATACTAGTGACACTTCCGCGGATATTCCGTATCATCAAGTTTTTAAGGTAAATTAGGAACTTTCTGAGAGTATTCTTAGAAGCATTAAGAATACGGGCTCAGATGTATTAGATTTAAGATAGATTTGATTTAGCAGTGCAAACTTCATAGGCTGAATGTTTTAGATCCACAGTGAGCACGTGAAGCCTGGGCCAGCTGCAGTTCCTGGATCAGTGAATGTCAGCAGTTGTTTGAGTGAATGTTGCCTAGATCTTCATGTTCTGTAAACACTAGATTAGACTGACCAAAGTACATTTTGTTTATAATAATCAGAGGCCCAGATCCTTGCTAATGTTCTGAAGGGGAGGATAATATGAGTAGGAGGACATGAGTTTGTGTGTCTTTGATGTTTTGCTGCATTTGATTACTGCCAAATCAAAGTTTTTTTTTTTTTTTTTTGCATTGTGTAGCATTAGGACTTTTTGAACAGGATTCTGTGATAACCGTGATCACTTTGCTAACACTACCATCTAAAAGCTAATATAGTAATGGGTTTTTTTGGCAAGTGATACAATGCTAACGATTAAAATAAAAAATTATGGTATGGGAAGATCTATACAAGGACTAAACATGAGATAACGTGTACGTGTTCTTAGAATGAACACAAAACGACAAACTTAAAGAAAAAGATTTAAAGATTTTTACGCTGTTAATTCTTTTTATGTTGGAACTTTGTTATTTCTTTTTGAGCTATTTGTACTTTGTATTATTCTGAAACTTTTGTTAAGTAAAACGGGGGAACCAATGTGGTGAACCTTATTCATTTTGACCCGACTCTGAGTATTCATTTTTCTATTTTCTAAGTATTTGTAAATTTATCTACGGTTAATCAATAAAATAAATATACATTGAATATGATATTAGTAACCTGCCTAGTGCAACGGAATCCGAGGCTGAGTGAGCCCAGGACACCGCCGGGGACCTTTGATACAACATCTGATAAACCAAAAAAAGCAGGCGAGATCGCCCTCTTGTTAATATATAAAATCAGGGCATATCAGGTATTGATATTAGGGAGTTACAGCGGTATAAAAATACAACATTCTACAAAGGGATATTAGTTACCATTTGTGCTAACATCCACTCACTGCTCATAATCTCTTTAACTTTATATCTTTATGAACAGTAGTATGTGACTTTCCCAATATGTCAACATTGCTGAAAGCACAGAATATTCACTTATACCTTGTTCTAGAGGAAGAATCTGACAGAAAATGAGTCATTTACCCCCTCACCTTCTTTTGACCATGAAACACATTAAAAGATTCTGCCATCATGAGTTGCTAAAGGCACGGTTTATTGAGCACTATCAACCTCTTAGCTCAGCGTGTCAGACCATGGCAATAATCTGCTATTTCAGAGACTTCAGCATCTGAACCCTTTCCATGTGTGTGTGGAAGACACAAGGTTATGTTGTTTCTCTTGCAAGGGTTGGGCTTTCATGCAATCATTTTATTGAACAGGATAAAACATTGAACCTTAAACTTTGCTTTGTTGTGTCATGCACTACTGATTGATTCACAAGTAAACATATGTTCCCCATTCTTTCCATGATGTCTGATACCCACGAGAAAGTCAGTTAGTGTTGGGAATTTCCTGAGGGGAAAAAAACAGAAACAGATTAACAAAAGAATGTGGTTACACAATCTGGGAAGATTCCAAATGTCTTGGATCTGCTAAAACAATCAAAGTGAAACCAAAAGTTAAACTGCACATTGTTATTTACTCAGTCAATAAAAGGGGAGTCAACCACAGAAAATAACCAGAGAGAGATTGAGAGACCAGGGACGTCCCCTAACTTACTCTAGACCAATAGGCCTTAAGAGCCGAACCTAAAGGAGTGTCTAAGAGAGAATGTCAGGAAGCTACAACATGTACTTTGTACAACTCAGATCGAGCTGCTGAAGTTAAGTGAAGCAAAAGAGTAAGTGACATTCCTTCATTCACGGGTTATATGGGTATTACAGCAGCTTTAAATGACTTTGTTCATCAACTAAACCCAGTTTGAATTGGGGCTGATAGGGTAGCTGGACACAAAGCTTACAGCATTTGCTTGTGTCATTTGTGTGTGTGTGTGTGTGTGTGTGTGTGTGTGTGTGTGTGTGTGTGTGTGTGTGTGTGTGTGTGTGTGTGTGTGTGTGTGTGTGTGTGTGTGTGTGTGTGTGTGTGTGTGTGTGTGTATGTCTGCATGTGTTGAAAGATGTGGGTTTTATTGGAGTGTTTATAGGTGTCTGTGGATTTTGTCTGTTTCTCTTTCCACATGTATGTGTGTGTTAAAATGACACAAGAAACACTTTTACATAAACTTCCCCAAACAGAAAAAAGGAAAAACTGCTTATCTGGGGAATCGCTGTATTTTTTACTGTAGAATTTCTGGACTATTTCTCAACTCATCTTAACTTTTTACTTCTCGTACACTGCAGTTACTGAAAGGATTTTAAATGTGTGTATCTGTTGGACAGCGTATTCTCCAGTGACCATGGACAAACCAGTGTGCTTGATTGACACGGAGTCAGATGGGAAGCTGTGTGTGCAGCCGTCAGCGCTACAGATCCTGCAGCAGATCCAGCAGCCGGTGGTGGTGGTGGCCGTGGTGGGTCTCTACCGCACCGGGAAGTCCTACCTGATGAACCGCCTCGCAGGGAAACAAACAGGTTAGACCCCACAGGTAGCGCTGATAGCTCCAGAGAAACATCTTGCAGTTACATGCAATTGAGTTATTGTGGGGTTTGTGTGTGTGTGTGTGTGTGTGTGTGTGTGGCATTATCAGGGTTTGCGTTGGGCAGTACCATCGAGTCCAAGACGAAGGGCATCTGGATGTGGTGTGTGTCCCACCCCACTAAAGCAGGAACCACTCTGGTGCTGCTGGACACTGAGGGACTCGGAGACGTGGACAAGGTGATGTAAAAACCTGAAACACAACTTAAAGTAACATCAAAAGCCAAGAGCAGTTTCAGTGGTCCATGAATGCTTTCACTTACAGAGCAGAGTCACTCATCTTATTCAGACAGAATGCCACATTCACCATATTGTTGGCTTTTTAGAATGAACACGTATTCATTTAATAGCTTACTGATTTGTTCTTAATAGGTGGTGAGTGTAAAACAACACTTTCCTAAATACCATGTGCATTCTTAAAAAATTCATTTGAAGTGAACGAATGAAACTTCAGTGTAAATGCCCACTGCTGTGATTGGCTGCTGTGAGACTTTAGTGTAAACACAGACCGGTGTGATTGGCTGCTGTGAGACTCAGTGTAAACGCCCACTGCTGTGATTGGCATACCATTTTGGAACTGTAATAACACATATATACAAATACAATTTGGGAACTACGTATAACAAGACATTTTCTGAGCTTGGTTTCATTAAAACTGTTTTTGGACTAACAAGGAAGTTTTCAGTTCTGAAATTTATAGGATAGAGTATGATGACCTCTTATTAGGGCTGGGCTATATGGCTGAAAATATCTCACTTCGTTTTGGAGTTATAGACATTTATATGAAAAAAACATGTAAAAAATGACTGACACCTGACTTTGATTGGATTACTCCCCCTTACTATCAATATTTTGACATTTTGGGTATTAGCATAAAGCTATCGACCTATGTTTCCGAACTTCTGATGCTGGTTTCGTCTCGATCAGACTTCATAACAATCCGTTCATGCGTTCCTAAAATACAGCATTTTATCACATAATTCAAAATGGCTGAAAGTCAAAATGGCCAATATGGTAAAATCAGACGACTCGGCATATCCCCCTGAATCTAACGATGTAACTTTTATGATTTTTGGACAAACGGTTCAGAAGTTATAAGGAAAAATATCTATTTTTCGTATCTTCGTAGATGGTGCTGCGCCGAAACACTGCAGGTGCCTCAGGTTATGCTTGTGATGACATGTACCAAGTTTGGTTTGAATATGATAAAGCGTTGCGGAGATATAGCCTTAAAGGGGTCATAGAATGGTACATGCACTTTTACAAGTTGATTATACGGAAATGTGTGTTGGCAGTGCCTGTACACAACCATCCTATAATGATAAAAATACATCCAGTGTTTTTTTTTAATCTCCTTATATATTTTCCCCTGTCTCAAATCGAGCCGTCTGATCGTGTGACGTTACACGGTGTTAAGCCCCTCCCACGATTGTTGATTGACAGCAGCGTTTCAACACAGACCCGCCCTGAGCGAGTTGTCATCAGTCCGCCATTGTTGATACGCTGGAGCAGAATGGCGTCTAATCGATTGTGGTGTTGTGTTGTTGGGTGTAATAACGAACACAGCAGTCATTTTGATGTTCCTAAATCCGAACCGCTGAAGACCCAGTGGCTGCTGAGTTTTGTTTTAGAAGGGAATATTCCCCCCGATCAACGTCAATGTTTGCGCGAATCATTTCTCAGCAGACTGCTTTATAAACGAGCGTCAGTATAAAGCAGGTTTTGCTAATAAGCTGCTCTTGAAAAAAGGATCGTGTTCCTGCTGCACCTCAGGAAGATGTGAGTGTAACGTTTTATTAACCTTTATATTAATCTTTGCAAATCGCTTGCACGCTTCACGATGAATGAGGCTAAAGTTTACAGGGTAAGTTACATTACGGCATGCTTTCTGTGAATGACGTTCTCAATATAATTCATAATCCCACGTTTATAATGAACAACGCGTTATGTTTGTTATTACAAACTGTGTACTCGGGTGATAAAGTTAAAGTGGTAACACTACACTAAGCTTACTTTTGTAGATGGTTTATAACGGTGTCTGTTACTGATTAAGAAGTAATGTAAAAAAAAATCTTATAACATAACATCAATCTGTCAATGAACTAACACATCAGTAAACACATAGCAACTACACTACTCTGCCAGTACAAAGATAGATCAAAGTGACATGACGTTAACCAACCATTCAGAAACGTCCTGTTCGAACTTCGATGGGTTCGTCATCTGTTCCTGGTCCGACTCCGGTTCAAAATGATAAGGTTGCTCAGATGTGTCCTCAGAGACTCCCGTTGCCATTATTTCTCGAAAATATACCCTCAAATGTTGTCAAGGCAACACTCCACGTGTGTTGTGGTGTTGTGTCGGGTCGAACCGAACCGAAAGCCCCACAGAGCAGAGGGGGCGGGGTGAGCAAAGCTCATTATCATTTAAAGTCACATACACTGAAATGACTTGCTGAAAACTGAGCTGGTTGTGACCAGGTAAAATTAGTGTTTTCTTACAATACTAATGAGAATTTTAATTAAAGTATATTACAAACTTTTCATTTAGACACTAAAGAATCATATTAACTTGTACAAAAATGTCATTCTATGACCCCTTTAAGTGTATTTTTGCAAACGCTACGTAAAATTTGTTCGCGCATTTATTAAAAGCAATTTGACGAATCAACTTGAATTCCATAAATTTTTGTCAGCATGATCTGAAGATGATCTGGTTCAATTTTTGTGAAAATTGGAGCAACGGCCTAGGAGGAGTTCGCAAAAGTAGGTTTTTCGGTTAATTAAAAATGGTGGGAAAATTATTATGACAGAAAATTACGTCATAGAGTGCAATCGAATCGTCTTGAGCCAAGGAATTAGAGGAAAGAAGAATTTTGGTTCAAAAGTTATTAGCTTAAACATGAGTCAAATTTTGGACAGTTGGTGGCGCTAGAGGGATTGAGTTAGAGACTCCAAATTTGCCATAGTGACAGTTGGGACTATCCTCTATCAGTGTGCCAAATTTCATAACTTTCCTGCAAGCGGTTCAATGGGCTGCCATAGACTCAAGAGCGGAAGAAGAAGAAGCAGAATAATAATAAGAACGCTAACGATTTCAATAGATGCCTTCGGTGCTTGGCCCCTAACAAGTCTAAAATCACAATGAACACTAGGGCAACAATTATCTCTTAACGTTAAGGCGCAGTGCCTGCAAACCTCTCCATGTAGTTTCAAAGGCTGAATCCGAAATCGCCCCCTATACCCTTAAATAGGGCACTATTTGTGGGGACAGCCATTTGTAGTGTCCGAAACCATAGTGGACGTTATTGAGTGCACTCATTCTATTCCACTTTGCACCGCAATAACGAGTCCGAATTCGCTCACTTGTTTTTATTCACTCCTTCAAGTGAACTGTATTAGTGGATTAAAGTAGGGAATAGTGATTTGAGGGTTTAGGGGGCGATTTCGGATTCAGCCAAAGTCAAGAATAGCACAACGGCGAGCACAACGAGTATAAACACATCCCCAAACGAACAAGGTGCGTGCGCTGTCAGCGGAGGCTCGCACTGCGGAACCAGACGAAAGTATAAACAAGGCTGGTAAAACAAGTTTGTCTTGGTAGGGACGACAGTCTTGCATAATTTGCAGACAACATTGGTCTGACTACGGTGAGACTTATACAATCCAAAAAACTGTCATTCTGGTGAGCTGACTTGTTTTCCTGTTTTATCAACAATTTCCTCGCTCGCTGCGGCACTCACTTTCCACTTATCACTCCACGCCAGTTCTGTTTACTGAAGAATCCAACACGAGACAATGATATGGCGCAACCAAACTGGTTACAGTTACATGATTGCCTGTTAGCCTGTCACTCCCTACGTTGTTCGGTTACCAGAGAGAGAGTGCCTTTGTTCAATGCAACCAAACCAAAATTTATGACCCCTTTAAAGACTCATTTGCACTGAGATTAATCTCCAGGTTTTCTAACTCCATGATTGTCTTTCTCTTTCTCAGGGAGACTCAAAGCATGACACCAACATCTTCTGTCTGGCTGTGTTACTGAGCAGCACTCTGGTCTTCAACAGTCGAGGGACGATTGACAACAGGGCTGTAGAGGAGCTGCAGTATCCTGCTGACAACCTAGATAGCTATAATGTCATTTAGCTGGTGTTTTTATCCAAAGTGTTTTACAAATGAGTACAAATACATCAGGACATTGTAGTCAAAACAAGAAGACATCACTTTTTGTAAGGTGCTACACATACGTTTTATTGTGCAGGTACAGTCATCATGAGGATGTGCATTGGGTTTATTTTGCACCTATGCATTTATGCATCATGTGTTGCTGTTTGACAGTCACTTTACATGTTTGACATGCCTGAACAAACTGTCAGATATGTAACTGAACTAACAGAGTGCATTAAAGTCAAATCATCAGATGAGGATGCAGACGAGTCAAGCGAGTTTGTGAAGTTCTTCCCTAGTTTCATCTGGGCTGTGAGAGACTTCACACTGGAGCTAAAGATTGACGGCAAAGAAACAACAGAGAATGAGTACCTAGAGTTTGCTCTGAAGTTGAAGCATGGTAATTTATTAAAAGTGAAAAAAAGCTTCTCTCTCAATATCACTGTCACAATGAGTGACATTATGTGACTACCTATGGGTTAGTAATATTTGAATTGAGAGGATCTACAGTATGTGCTTATTTGTTTTAGGCACATCAAAAAAAGTGATGGAGTACAACTTGCCCAGGGAGTGCATCCAAAAATTCTTCCCTTCCAGGACGTGCTTCACTTTCCCGTTTCCAACCGCCCCAGAGAATTTGTCTCGCTTGGAGAGCTTGGATCCTGCTGATGTTTCCCCCGAATTCCTGGAGGTCACAGATAATTTCTGCAAGTTTGTCTTTCATGAGAGCCAAGAGAAGAAGCTGAAGGAGGGAATAACAGTCACTGGCAGAGGTGATTCAAAATTGATGAAGAGTTTGCATGTACTTACAGATGACTGTCTATTATTCAATACTTACCTGTATCATTTTGTTTGACTTCTTTTCTTCTCTGAAGTTCTGGGTCATCTGGCGAAAATGTACGTGGACACCATCTCCAGCGGGGCTGTGCCATGTCTGGAGAACGCTGTGATTGCCATGTCAATGATTGAGAATGAAGCTGCAGTGAAGGAAGGGCTTGAGGTTTACAAGAGTGGAATGGAGAAGCTGAAGGGCTCGTTCCCTCTGGAACTGAAGGATGTGTCCTCAGAACACCAACATCTCAGCAGCACAGCAACACAAACCTTCATGAAGCGTTCCTTCAGGGACACTGATGGGAAGTACCTGAAATCTCTTGAGGTAGACCGAAATGCTCCTCTGGCCCTTTGTTTGGTTCTGAATACATATTGCAAACCCAGTTATCAGTTAATTATTTTGTAGCCATCTCCTGGGGTTCAGATGTCATAGAGTACATATATAAAATGTCCTCTGATGCATTATTCATTCTGTTACTTGCATGTTGTTTTTAGGAAAACATTAATAAACTCTTTGATGGATACCTGTGCCAGAACGAGCAAGCGTCAAAGAGACGATGTGAGGATCTCTTGTCATCCCTCTCAGCACCAATGACGGAAAATCTCAAGCAGGGTTTCTATGCCAAACCTGGTGGCTATGATCTCTTCTGCAAGGATCTGGAGGACATTGTGAAGAAATATAACAGCCAGGCCAATAAAGAAGTCAAGGTCTTGCCCATATTACACTTATTATAAGTGGCGTGCACAGACCTCTGGTGGGGTAGTGGCAGAATCGCATGGTGGTGATGGCTTTGTCCCCCTCGGTTGAAATTGCGGGGTCAACTGAGAGGGCACTTTACAATTAGCAATGAAAGGGGCAAGGACCCCCTGTGCATGCCACTGCTTATTCCTCATCTATACACATACTACACATTACAGAAATATGATCATTGTCATAATTTGTATGTTTGTCAATAGGCTGAAGAGGTCCTAGAGAAGTTTCTGAAGCAGAAGTCTGTGGATTCTAAAGCTATTCTGCAGGCTGACAAAAAGCTGACCGAGAAGGAAAAAACGATTAAGGGTAAGAGTCTTAAGCCAATTTCCCTGTTTATAAATTCTTACCAAGTTCCTTGTGAAAGAGGTGTTCAAAGGTTTAGGTACTTGAGAGAGTGCTGCTGCACACTTGAAGGAAGTGTTCTTTAACCCCTAGGAGTCTGAGCTGTTTTGGGGCCCTTTAGAAGTTTTGACATGCTCTGACATTTGTGTTTGTTTCAGTTGCTTATAAACATTTTAATGGCAAAAGTGTAATTACACTGTATTCATCACAAACTGGGCTACCATAATATCTAAGCAACATGTATGTACATGCTTGTGTTTTTGAAAGAAAAATGTTTATGCATGATAAAAAAAATAAAAAATTAGGACCTCAAAACACAATAGATATGTGTTCACAAGACTTTTGACTCAAGGGTGTATTTGCCTAGAGTTTTTGCTGCAAACTGATGTGAGAATAATTGAGCCTACTCATTCACATAAAACAATACATTGATTTAAAATGTGTAAGACAGTTTTCTTCACAAAACCAGTATGCGAGGAGGCGTGATATCTAATGAATAATGATGGAGATCACCTGAGAGGACAAAAGAACATAATAGCCCGCATTATTAGTTGCATAATGAGCTACATAATGAATGAGCTTCATACCTGACTGAGAGCAAAAAACAATGCTCTTCTTATTTTGTTGAAATTGTACTTATCTAGTAAATGCATCTTGATTTAAGAATGTTTAAATATTTAGACTAGAAACAAGACAAAAATGACTAAGAAGAGCAATTTTTTCTACATTTTTGGTACTATTTTTTATGTTTTTAAAAGTAGTCTCATGATAAAACAATGAAATAATGAATAATTAAAATTAAGATACAATTTATACAAAACGAAATTCACTTTAAAGAAAGCTATTCTCTTTCCAAAAAAATCAAAAAATCCCTTTCTACAAAACAAAACTCCAGAATAACTTTGATATTAAATTAGACAAGTATTCACTAAGCTAGAGGTAATTTTCTGAAGACTATCTGAATGAATGTCTTTGAGAGAGAGGCCTCAGATTGCGCATCATGTTTGTTTTCTTTATTTTGCAAAAAGCAAAACATTTTGTTTTTATTATGACTGTGCACACAAAAAAAGAAACTTAACAGATTACAATGATGTATAACACTTGCCTGAGTGATAAAAAGCGACAGAGTTATTTGAGTCTCTTTGGCACTGATAAGAAAAAAAGAGAACCGATCGCGCTGGCGCGACCACCGACTCGAGGGTTAAAGGTGTATTAGTAGGTTTATAAGCATTCACAGAAGTGTATTTCCTTAGAGGACAATATTTTGATACCTTCTGATACCTTCCTTCTCTTTTTTGTCAATGAATGAATAGAGGAAACCGAGAAAGCAGCCCTCCTGATACAGGAAATCAAAGCTAAAGAGGAGAAGCAGCGCCAACTCGAAGAGAAGATGGAAGCAGAGAGACAGAGTAACGAAGAGAGGATGAGACAGATGAAAGAGAAGATGGCTGAAGAGATGAGGCTCCAGAGACAGGAGGCTGAGCGTGCCATGGACAGTAAACTGAGGGAGCAGGCTGCTCTGTTGGAGAAGGGCTTTAAGGATAAAGCAGACAGGATGAGCCAGGAGATGGAGGAGTTCAAGAGACAGAACACAGAAGCCGAGAGTAACAGAGCTAGAGAGTTTGCAGAGATGTTAGAGAACTCCAACAAGAGACATGAGGAGTCTATGGCTATGATGATGCAGCAACACAAAGAACAGATGCAGACCTTACAGAGGATGAATGCACGCTCTCCCGGCGGGTGTTGTATCTTGTGAAATGCTTTAACTCTGTGATCATCAAACTCATCAGAGGATATATAGAGGTATAATCTTACAATAAAACAATACAATTGATCTCATTCTATTTTCACATGAGCTTTAGTGATATTTGATATGATGGATTAGGAAATTTTAATTTCACTTCACAAGCATGTTTTGTGTGTCCAGTGTAAATGATCTTTGATCTATCGTAAAGTTTATTTGACTTTGATAATAAGTTTAAACAGTGACAAATAAGGTTTAATTAGTGACTCAACAATTTCTTTGGCATTCCATGTAAGCATCAAATAAACAGATGGTATTTGTACAAACAAAACCTGGTGTGTGTGTGTGTGTGTGTGTGTGTGTGTTTGTGTGTTTTTTGTGTGTTGTGTGTGTGTGTGTGTGTAACCCCTCCTGTTTGAACCGGCCCACTCCAAGCAGGACTCGAACCAAGGTCCGCCGGCATGAGAGTTGGACGCTCTAACAAGGAGGCTAAAGGCTGCATCTCTAGCATCAGTCGCTAGAGCACTCTTGAGATCAGAGGAGTGAGGTTTACTCACACAGCAACTACAACAGCAATCAGAAAAAGTTGGGACAGTATGGAAAACGCAAATAAAAAACAAAAGAAGTGATTTCTAAATTTACTTTGACTTGTATTTCATTGAAGACAATATGAACACAAAATATTTCATGTTTTGTCTGGTCAACTTCATGTCATTTGTAAATATGCATCCTTTCCTGTCATTCAGACCTGCAACACATTTAAAAAAAAGTTGGGACAGTAAAGCATTTACCACTTTGTAATGTTGCCATTCCTTTTCACAACACTTAAAAGACGTTTAGGGACTGAAGACACCAAGTGATGAAGTGTTTCAGGTGTAATTTTGTCCCATTCTTCCTGCAAACAAGTCTTAAGGTGGGCAACAGTGCGCGGTCTTCGTTGTCGCATTTTGTGCTTCAAAATGTGCCACACATTCTCTATTGGAGACAGGTCGGGACTGCAGGCAGGCCAGTCAAGTACCCGTACCCTCTTCCTCCGCAGCCAGGACTTTGTAATGTGTGCAGAATGTGGTTTTGCATTGTCTTGTTGAAATATGCATGGACGTCCCTGGAAAAGATGTCTTCTTGAAGGCAGCATATTATGCTCCAAAATCTCTATGTACTTTTCAGCATTAATGGTGCCTTTACAGAAGTGCAAGTTACCTTTGCCAAGGGCACTGACACAACCCCATACCATGACAGACCCTGGCTTTTGGACTTGTTGCTGGTAACAGTCTGGATGATCCTTTTCTTCTTTGGTCCGGAGCACACGGCGTCCATTCCTCCCAAAAAATACCTGAAATACTGATTCATCTGACCACAGTACACGTTTCCACTGTGTGATGGTCCATCCCAGATGCCTCCGAGCCCAGAGAAGTTGACGGCGCTTCTGGACACTGTTAACATAGGGCTTCCTTTTGGCACAGTACAGTTTTAACTGGCATTTGTGGATGTAACTACGTATTGTGGTACTTGACAAAGGTTTGCCAAAGTAGTCCTGAGCCCATGTGGTGATATCGCTTATAGATGAATGACGATTCTTGATGCAGTGCCGTCTGAGGGATCGGAGATCACGGTTGTTCAGCTTAGGCTTGCGCCCTTGTCCTTTACGCACTGAAATTCCTCCAGATTCCTTGAATCTTTTAATTATGTTATGCACTGTTGAATGTGAAATATCCAAATCTCTTCCTATCTTTCTTTGAGGAACATTGTTTTTAAACATTTCAATAATTTTCTCACGTATTTGTTGGCAAACTGGCGATCCTCTGCCCATCTTTGCTCCTAAAGGATTAGACCTTCTTCTTCTTCTTCTTCGTTTTTATTGGCGGCTCGCAATCACAAATTGAGCATCACCGCCATCTACTGAAGCAATGAATCAGAGACTTGAATTCCCTTTACCCAGTCTTATCAGAACTCAAGCTTTCGATGTTGCTGCGTGTTCAGCTCCTCCATCTACAGCCGAAGTCCCTCTAAGCCCAGAGAAATAGTAATAACCTTAATAATAATCTATATTCTATGAATTAACTGAGTTCTATTTAAAAATTGTATTAATAGACTATCACCTCTTACTGGATTCAAAATCTCTTTTAACGTTACTTGCTGCTCACAATTTTTTTGAAGTTCATTGATTAACTTACTTCTCTCCTCCATATATCTATTACACTGAATAAGTACATGTTCTACTGTTTCTCTAACTCCACACCAATCACACAGTCCTGTTGGATGCTTTCTATTATGTTCAATGTTGAATTCAGCCCTGTATGTCCCAACCTTAGTCTTGAAAGAACACAATCTTCCTTTCTTCTCCCTCTTGAATTCCTTCCTTTACCTACCATTGGTTGTAATAAATGTAGATGTCTACCTTTTAACTCTTTATCCCAAAACAATTGCCAACTTGTATTTATCCCCTTTTTAATTATTGATTTAATTTCAGCTTTACTATACATAATTTGCATATCTATATTCTCCTTTGTCATTACTTGTTTAGCTAATTGGTCTGCTTCTTCATTCCCTGCCACTCCTGAATGTGCCGGAACCCACAAAAACTGAACCGTCCTATTTATCTGTTGCAACATGTATAATAACTGAAGGATCTCCAAAACAATATCTTGTCTAGTTTCAGACTGTTGAGCTTCCAGACATAATAAAGCTGAACTTGAATCTGAGCACACTACTGTTTTATTTATCCCCATTTCATATATTTTATTCATTGCTATCAAAATGGCTAGCAACTCTCCTGTGAATACCGACACGTGATTAGATATTCTTTTCCCTCCTGACACTTTCAGTCTTGGAATAACATACGCTACTCCCACCTGACCATTCTGTGGATTCTTAGATGCATCTGTAAAAACTTGAACATACTGTTCATAATTAATCCCAATATATTGTTTTGTCAATTCTGCCTCTAGTAACTTCTCTTTATCTTGTCTTTCTTCCAATAAGAATAAATCAACTTTTGGTTGTGGTAAAATCCATAAAGGTATCGTTGGTATTATTACTGTTGGGATAACTCTGTACTCATTTAGTTGCATCTCCCGCACTAAATCTTCAATAATCCAACCAAAACTATTAACTTTCTTTTTTCCATGTTCCCAACAAGTTTCAAGTAACCCTTTTATTGGATGATTATCCTGTTGGCCTTTTAAGCTGGCCCAATACGTCAAAATCAATTGTTTCCTTCTTAGATGAACTGGCATTTCCCCCATCTCCACCTGTAACGCTGGGACTGGGGAGGAGGGATAAGCTCCACAACAAATTCTCAAAGCTTGTGATTGTATTCTTTCTAATTTTTCTAACTTTGATTTAGCTGCTGAGCCATATACCATAAATCCATAGTCTAATATTGCTCTAACCATTGTTGAATAAATGGTTTTTAATGCCAATCTGTCAGCTCCCCACTCACGTCCAGAAATACACCTCATTACATTCAAAATCTTTTTACATTTTCCCTCCATCCTACTTATGTGATTATTCCATGTAACCTTTGCATCAAACCACATGCCTAAAAATCGTATCACTTTAACTTGTTCTAACTCTTTATTATATAATTTCAACTTTAAATCTATACTTCTCCTTTTATTTGTAAAGAAAATATACTTAGTTTTATCCACTGAAAATGTAAAACCCCATTTATAAGACCATTTTTCTACATTTACTAAAACTGTTTGCATTTTATTAACAATATACTCTAACATTTCTACCTCTAATCCACAGTGCTCCATCATCTGCAAACAAAGATTTATTTATATTTTCCCCTATTGTTGCAAAAACATCATTAATCATAATTATAAATAAAAGAGGACTTATGACACTTCCTTGTGGAGTACCATTTTCAACTCTTCCCTCCCTTGAAATGTAATCTCCAACTTTGACTTTAATATTTCTTTCAATTAAAAACTCTTTAATCCAATTATATATTCTTCCACCTATTCCCATTTGATTTAATTTAATTAGCAAACCCTCTTTCCATAACATGTCATAAGCTTTCTCAACATCAAAGAAAACTGCTATTACTGTTTCTTTATTGATAAAAGCTTTCCTAATATCTGATTCTAATTTGATAATTGAATCCATTGTTCCTCTTCCTCTTCTAAAACCACTTTGATATGGAGAGAAAAAGTTATTCTTCTCCATATTATACATCAACCGTTCAGTAATCATTTTTTCCATTAATTTACATAAGTGTGAAGTTAATGCTATTGGTCTATAATTTAGAGGGTTACTTGGATCTTTACCCGGTTTCTTAATAGGGATAATTAAAGCTTCTTTCCAACCCTGGGGTAAAACCCCTTCCTCCCATACCCTATTATAAAATTCCAGAATTATACTCAACGTTTCATCACTTAACTTTTTTAACATAACATAGCTTATTTCGTCTTGTCCTGGAGTTGAAGCCTTAGTGTTTGTCAATGCTCGCTTTAGCTCTGGAATTGAAAACAGAGCATCTAATGGGCTATTTGTAGCTCTCTTTATTTCCCTTATATATGGATGATCTATTAACATCTTCTCTCTCATATCCTTGCTTTCCTTCCTCAGGTTTTCTGAGCTGTTAACTTTTGAAAATTCTTTCTTGAACATTTCTCCTTTGTCTTTATTACTTACTGCAATTTCTTCCCCAATATTTAACACTGGATAATTATATTCTCTCCTAATTCCACTCATCTTTTTAATCATATTCCACACTTCCTCAACTGGAGTATTTTTCCCTATATCCTCACAAAATCTTCTCCAATACTCTCTCTTCACTTCCCTTATTATTTTCCTAGTTTCTGCCTGAGTTTTCTTATACATTATCATATTTTGCCAGTTATGAGTTCTCTTCAATTTTTTCAATGCCTTCCTTTTCCTTCTAACTGCTATTGAACATTTCTCATTCCACCATGGAACTATTTTCCCCACTCTCTTTCCTTTACTTTTTGGAATGCATTTACTTGCACCATTGTGAATTGCTGACACTACCTCTGTATATATCTTCTCAATTCCTATTTCTTCATTCACCTTTATCAATTTCAATCTTTCCTCACACACTATTTTGAATTTTTCCCAATCAGCTCCCTCATACTCCCACTTTCCTGTATTTCCTTGATTAACATTTCCTATCTTATTATTTACAATATAACTAATTATAGGAAAATGATCACTCCCAATTGTACAATTCCTTAGAACCTCCCAATTTATTATTCCACTCAGTGAATTTGATACAAATGTTAAATCTATTGCGGATTCCCTACCAGTATTTACATCCCAACGTGTGTAACTCCCATCATTTAAGCAGACCAAATTTTTCCTTTCTATTACCTCTTCAATGATTGATCCATTTGTATCTGTTAATAATCCACCCCATAAAGTATTATGAGCATTAAAATCACCACACCATATTACTCTTTCTCCACTTAGTCCTTTTATTTCATCCATATTGTTTTGTACTAGTCTTTTACACGGATTATAAAAATTTATTATAACAAAATTCTTCATTCCAGACCATATTTCTACAACTATATACTCCATTATCACCCCTTTCTCCACAACTCTATAAGGTATTCCTTCTTTTATAAATGTAACACAACTGCCACCTTTACCATCTTCCCTGTCCCTTCTCACCCTTACATACCCCTTTAGCACAAAATCTAACCTAGAATTCAACCATGACTCTTGTATACATATAATATCTGGCTTTTCTTTCATTTGAACAATATATCCTTTAAACTCTTGACCATTTGCACAAAGGCTTCTAGCATTCCATTGTAAGACAATTAAGACATTTTTTATCCAACCCATAACTCCTGGCTTGACTGAGACTCTGAATTGAGACTCTTCCTAATGTCTTCACACTTCAAACCCTTTATCTCTAGAAATCTTTCTGCTGCCTTGAGAATTATTTGTATCTTTTCTGTTCTTTTTTCCGTTTGAGCAGTACAATTGATTACCTCTACCATAAAGAGCACAAATTGTTTTTTATTTACCAACATTGTCTCTTCTGTTACTCCCCCCTCTGCATTTTTTCCTGTATCTTCACTCATCTTTTCACACACCATTCGTTCTTTACCACTAAGCTTATTCCTAACGCTTACTACTTTTGCCGCCTCAGCATAAGTTAGATTATTTTTGACTTTCTCCTGTTGTACTTCTACTGCCCTTTTCCTTACCTCACACCCACCATATGCCGCATTATGCCTTCCTCCACAATTGCAACATTTCAAACCAACTCCTTCATCACACTTCCCAAATTCATGCTCCCCTCCACAACGCGCACATCTAATTTTAGCTTTACATACTGCTGCAGTATGTCCATACCTCTGGCAATTATTACACCTCAACGGTGGGGCTATGTATTCCCTAATCGATTCTTTCCCTTCAAACTTTAGACGCACTGACAAGCTTTCTATTCTTCTTCCATCTCTATTCATCTGTAAACGGACTGCATCAATGACCTTTTCTCCGTCTAGATTATTTTTTAATTCCTCCATGTTAACTCCTAACGGAACTCCGTTTATCACACCAAACACCCACGACGTCTGTCCTACAATCTTAAAGCTCATCACCGACTTCTTTCCCACTACTTTTAGTTTTATAGCTTTGTTTTTCTGCTCTTCATTCATACATGCTATCAATAAAGCACCATCTCGCAACACTTTTGCAAACTCTATCTCACCTACTAATTTCCTCAATTCGTATGTCAACTCCAACGGATTTATTCCTAAAACTCCTACCGCGTCTTTAAATTGTAATATTACCCTAAATCCTCCTATGATCTTATTTCTTCCATCCCCTTCTTCCTCACTCGCTACCGAACTACTTTCTGATCCTTCCTCCTTACCTTTTTTCCTCTTTTTAGATTCCTTCTTCCGTGACCTTCCATCTATCTTTGTCCACCCTACCTCCATATCATCCTCCTTTTCATCTGTATCATCCATTCTTAAAGTCTCTGATCCATTACCCGTTCGATGTTCACTCGCTTTACTTTTCGTTTTTTTTTAATTGTTTGATTTAGCCGCCATGGTCCCCCTGAGCTCGAGCTGCTGCTCGTGCGTCCGGAAGTCCTCACAAGCCACCACCTCCAAGGATTAGACCTTTCTTGGATGCTGCTTTTGTACCAAATCATAATTACAATCACCTGTTGACATCACCTGTTTCAAATCACATCATTATTTAACCATTTTACCTCATTACTAGCCCTAAATTGCTCCTGTCCCAACTTTTCTTTAAATGTGTTGCAGGTCTGAATGACAGGAAAGGATGCATATTTACAAATGACATGAAGTTGACCAGACAAAACATGAAATATTGTGTGTTCATATTGTCTGCAATGAAATACAAGTCAAAGTAAATTTAGAAATCACTTCTTTTTTTTTTATTTGCATTTTCCATATTGTCCCAACTTTTTCTGATTTGGGGTTGTATCTGTATACCACTGTTTTCACTGTCCTAAAAACACTTCCTCTTCTCCACGTGGGAGAGCAACAAGACCACGCCCCCTTTTTCACGTATTCTTGTGGGCGGAGGTTAGTCTGTTCTACTGTTCTACTGATGTAATTAAAGCAGGCTGTACCAGGATGTAGTCCAAGCCGGCCGTTCGCTGTAGGCTTTGAAAGGGAACTTCTGTTAAATAAAATATCTCGCTTGGCATTGAACTTTGAGCTTTATAATTTTACAGGTATTATTTATGCTCTAACAGCAACATTGCACACTAACTAAAGTTTGAACAATGGGATCACGAAGAACGGGACCTTTAATGTCTCTGTTTTTCTTTGTTGGGGTTAGTAGGAAGGTGTGTGCCATTTGTTTTGTATTGCCTCTTTTTTCCTGGTTATGTTAGGGAGTTAGCTTAGCAAGTTGTATTTTGTTTTCTTTCTTTTGTAGCACAGGTTTTTTTTTTTTTACGTAGGAGTTTGCTTTGTTGATGCCCCTTTCATTATTCTTTTTGTTTGTTGAATTGTGTTAATAAACTTCTCTTATGTTGCAATTGACTGGTTGTTGGGGTTATTGTAGCCATTTTCGGCCTGAAGACCGTTTCCTCTGCTGTTGCACATTCATTTACCACCAACCATACATGTTTCTGTTGCTGTCCTCCCCAAGATCAATTGGGGCTGTAACATAGTATAAAACTCTTATCAGCCCTTCAGGCTCAAAATATCAAAAGAGGAGGCTATTGAGAGAAACTAGAATTGTGTGTGACTGCATTAGTTGGTGTAAATAAGCAAATGTAATTCACTCGATAATCAAGAACAAGATTAATTTATGATGAACTCTTTCTCAGGAATGTTGCTACACAACTAAAGTCCTGTAGAAAACCAAGATACCAGAACATGTTGGCACTGATGATAACAATGGCAATCGTCTCTCTTCTATGTAATGTTTAAATCTAAGGAGATGAATACAAAAGAAAACAACTCAAGCCGTTTTTCTTCATTCTTGGTGTCTAGATTTTAGGAAGGAACATCTTTCAACCTACTTTTCCACTACGGACAATTCTGACAACATCCAATTGTCAATAGAATACTTTGGGGCAAATCCCTTGCCAAATACTATACTTCTGGGTAAATCCTTTCCTGAATATCCTGATGCCATCCCATCTAAAAGCTACAATCACTACCCTAACCCACCAGGTCTTTAGCATCTATACACTATCGTCACCCTACTGGGAAAACGCAGATGCGTCACATGATCATTAACGACACTTACTCAGAGGGTTAACTGTTCCTGAGCTCAGGACTTAGTCATCTAACACTATCACTGACTCTTTTGTTATCATCTATATCCTTACCTTGCATTTGAGCAGTGTTAATTTCGTTGACAAATCATTTTCGTCATAATTTTCATCAACAACCTTTTTTCTATGGCGGAAACGAGACGATAACTAAATAAAAACTAGTGTTGGATGACAAAAACTATGACGAAAATCAACTGTCATTTTCGTAAACAAATAAAAACGAGACGAAAAAGTTAGGGAGGGACGATTAGGGAAGAGATCCAGTAAGAACTGCTGTATCCTGTGTAACAGATGCACAATTTGATTTGAACACGTGCTGATCTAACCACTGGAGAACACGGCGCTGTTGCGCTTCTACAGGCTCATCCCCAATACAGCGCTCCAGAGCGGTTCACAATCAACGAACATTAGCGCACTTTATGCCAGGCAATTTTTTATGAGGAGATCCTCGAAGTATTCCTTCCACCGTCCAACAACATCCCCCGTTGAGGTCAACAGCCGCCCATCGCCACTGTAAACAGCGTTGGTAGGGCACTGCTTCCCCCTCCTGAGGCGCCGGACGGTTTGCCAGAATCTCTTCGAGGCCAGCTGATAGTCCTTTTCCATGGCCTCACGAACTCCTCCCAGGCCCGAGTTTTTGCCTCCACAACCACCCGGGCTGCAGTCCGTTTAGCCTGCCGGTACCTGTCAGCTGCCTCAGGAGTCCCACAAGCCAGCCAGGCCCGATAGGACTCCTTCTTCAGCTTGACGGCATCCCTTACTTCCGGTGTCCACCACCGGGTTCGGGGATTGCCGCCTCGACAGGCACCGGAGACGTTGCGTCCACAGCTCCGAGCGGCCACTTTGACAATGGAGGTGGAGAACATGGTCCACTCGGACTCAATATCTCCAGCCTCCCTCGGGATCCGGTCGAAGCTGTGCCGGAGGCAGGAGTTGAAGATCTCTCTGACAGGAGACTCGGCCAAACGTTCCCAGCAGACCCTCACAGTATGTTTGGGTCTACCGAGTCTATCCAGCTTCCTCCCCCGCCATCGGATCCAACTCACCACCAGGTGGTGATCAGTTGACAGCTCCGCCCCTCTCTTCACCCGAGTGTCCAAGACATACGGCCGCAGGTCAGATGAAACGACCACAAAGTCGATCATTGACCTACGACCTAGGGTGTCCTGGTGCCATGTGCACTGATGGACACCCTTATGCTTGAACATGGTGTTCGTTATGGACAAACTGTAACTAGCACAGAAGTCCAATAACTGAACACCACTCGGGTTCAGATCAGGGGGGCCGTTCCTCCCAATCACGCCCCTCCAGGTTTCACTGACATGGCCCACGTGGGCGTTGAAGTCCCCCAGTAGAACGACTGAGCTGGGGGGCTATAAGCAAACCCACACCAGCCCGCCGCCTCTCACCATGGGCAACTCCAGAGTGGTGAAGAGTCCATCCTCTCTCGAGGAGTGTGGTTCCAGAGCCCAAGCCGTGCGTGGAGGCGATTCCGACTATCTCTAGTCGGAACCTCTCAACCTCACGCACAATCTCAGGCTCTTTCCCCGCCAGCGAGGTGACATTCCATGTCCCAAGAGCCAGTTTCCGTGTCCAGGGATCGGAGTGGCCCACGGGAAGGTGTCCCCACGTCGCTCCTTCGGGCTGAGCCCGGCTGGGCCCCGTGGGGGAAGGCCCGGCCACCAGGCACTCGCATACGAGCCCCAACCCCAGGCCTGGCTCCAGGGTGGGGCCCCGGCTGCGCCGTACCGGGCGACGTCACGGTCCTCCGTTTTTTAGTCATCATAAGGGGTTTTGAACTGCTCTTAGTCTGACCCGTCACCTAGGACCTGTTTGCCTTGGGAGACCCTACCAGGGGCATATAGCCCCGGACAACGTAGCTCCTAGGGTCATTCGGGTACTCAAACCCCTCCACCACGTTAAGGTGGCAGTTCATGGTGGCAGTTCTTCTCAGCCTCCCCGGGAAAGTCTATGCCGGGGTACTGGAGAGGAGAATTCGGCCGATAGTGGAACCTCGGATTCAGGAGGAACAGTGTGGTTTTCGTCCTGGTCGTGGAACACTGGACCAGCTCTATACCCTCTACAGGGTGCTGGAGGGTTCATGGGAGTTTGCCCAACCAGTCCACATTTGTTTTGTGGATTTGGAGAAGGCATTCGACTGTGTCCCTCGCGGCGTCCTGTGGAGGGTGCTTGGGGAATATGGGGTCGGGGGTCCTTTGCTGAGGGCTGTCCGGTCCCTGTATGACCGAAGCAGGAGTTTGGTCCGCATTGCCGGCAGTAAGTCAGACTTGTTCCCGGTGCATGTTGGACTCCGGCAGGGCTGCCCTTTGTCGCCGGTTCTGTTCATAATTTTTATGGACAGAATTTCTAGGCGCAGCCAAGGGCCGGAGGGTGTCAGGTTTGGGGACCACACGGTTTCGTCTCTGCTCTTTGCGGATGACGTTGTCGTGTTGGCCCCTTCTAACCAGGACCTTCAGCATGCACTGGGACGGTTTGCAGCCGAGTTTGAAGCGGCTGGGATGGGGATCAGCACCTCCAAATCTGAGGCCATGGTCCTCAGTCGGAAAAGGGTGGCTTGCCCACTTCAGGTTGGTGGAGAGTTCCTGCCTCAAGTGGAGGAGTTCAAGTATCTAGGGGTCTTGTTCACGAGTGAGGGGAGGATGGAACGGGAGATTGACAGACGGATCGGTGCAGCTTCTGCAGTAATGCGGTCGATGTACCGGTCTGTCGTGGTGAAGAAAGAGCTAAGCCGTAAGGCGAAGCTCTCGATTTACCGGTCAATCTACGTTCCTACTCTCACCTATGGTCATGAGCTTTGGGTCATGACCGAAAGGACAAGATCCCGGATACAGGCGGCCGAAATGAGCTTTCTCCGCCGGGTGGCTGGGCGCTCCCTTAGAGATAGGGTGAGAAGCTCAGTCACTCGGGGGGAACTCGGAGTAGAGCCGCTGCTCCTCCACATCGAGAGGGGACAGCTGAGGTGGCTCGGGCATCTGTTCCGGATGCCTCCTAAACGCCTTCCCGGGAAGGTGTTTCGGGCATGTCCAACCGGGAGGAGGCCCCGGGGAAGACCGAGGACACGCTGGAGGGACTATGTCTCCCAGCTGGCCTGGGAACGCCTCGGTGTCCCCCCGGAAGAGCTAGAGGAAGTGTCTAGGGAGAGGGAAGTCTGGGCATCTCTGCTTAGACTGCTGCCCCCACGACCCGGCCCCGGATAAGCGGAAGAAGATGGATGGATGGAATTTTTTATGAACTAATGCTGATGAATAATGACAATGTTTACTTTACGATATTTATATAGTAATATGTTTTAGACGGTTGTAACAACGCATATTTTATCTCCTGAACTTCAATGAGCTCCTGCAACTGCAATAGTAAGGCACAGACATTTCAAAATAAGAGTCAATGTGTATTTCGAGCTTGTTTGTAATTAAATGTCACGCATTATATATTCATTTTTGGTTACCCAATAAGCTGTATTTAATTTAATTCCCATTTAATTCATAGTCAGGAGGAAAGACCAGTATTTGACACATATTCAATAAAGTATCAAAGTATCAGGGTTATAATAGTTAACTAAAACCATTTAAACAATCTTCATTACTTGAAATTAAAGAAATGTTAACTGAAAAAAAACAACAACACTTATTTGAAGCTTTAGCTTAACCCAATATGGCCTACTATTTAAAACAGAAATACAAAGTCATAAAAACTATATAGATGTTTTTTAAAAAACAGCCAAAAAAAGTGAATTGAGCTCTTTCGTGTATTTTTAATGTCAAAAACAACTGACAGTCGGTTATGTAATGCTTAAATTCTTAATGTATTACAATTTCACTAAACTCATTGGATTTAAGGAGAGTAAATCTACTGTAGATTTAGTCGACTAAAATCTTATGACATTTAGTCGACTAAAACTAGACTAAAACTAAAAACAATTCAGGGGACTAAAATATGACTAAAACTAAATGACACTTTAGTCAAAAGACTGAAACTAAATCAAAATTTGCTGTCAAAATTAACACTGCAGTCGAGTAAAACAAAAAACAGTTACACAAGTCTTCTTCACTGTGATTGGTTATACTGATCTGGTGATTGGTTTGTAATGATCTAAGCTAATCATACGACTGTTAGTTCTACTGTGCTAAGCATTTTTGTAAGTCTAGACTGATAAAATAGTCTGAAAACATGATATGCATATAGATAGACGTCAGAAGGTACACAGTCTTTGATAAGAGCATTCATGTCTGGACTTTTTAAAATACCCCTTTGACCCTTTCTAAGGCCATTGCATCTCTTATGGCAACATACGCACTTCCTTTCAAAAACAAGAACTGAGTAAACCACAGAATTTCCATCTTCTCTAAAACACTTTCTTTTGCACACTTTAAAACACATTCAATCTTTTTCAAGAAAATTTCCATCACAATGGATACATGCATATCCCCAAACAATCTGAATATAAAGTAAATATGTGAAATTGTGCTCAGCAAAGGAATGTCTGTGTAAAAATGTTTTAAAAAAAATAATAAATGAGGAGGTTATTAAAACCAAAACCCAAAAAAAAAAAAAACATATGATGTGTGTTATTAATCATTGGCAATCAAGTTACATGTACAATTCCAAAGACAACCATACAATTCCCAGCTAGTCAATAAGAAGAAATGGGGCTGGATTTAGAGGTGTGGTTTTAAGGGTGGCTACCAGGAAGGAACTGCTGTCAAACTGTGTCCTTCAGAACTCGAGAGAAATCACAGAGAGCAGGTAAGTTTTGAGTGAGATTGAAAACAGGTCTTTTTATGTCTCTGTTCTGTGTTGTAACCTCATATCTGTAAGTGTGTGTGTACTGGTTTGACATGTCCAAAAATGGCTTCATTATGTGTAGTCAGAATTTGCTATACAACTGTATGAGATGGGGTTAGAGGTAGTGGATATAAAATATGATTAGCTCAGTATAAAAACCATTACACCTATGTAAAGTCCTTGTAAAAGTACCAACATGTAAGTGTATGTGTGTGTGTGTAAGTACCATGGACAAACCAGTGTGCTTGATTGACACGGAGTCAGATGGGAAGCTGTGTGTGCAGCCGTCAGCGCTACAGATCCTGCAGCAGATCCAGCAGCCGGTGGTGGTGGTGGCCGTGGTGGGTCTCTACCGCACCGGGAAGTCCTACCTGATGAACCGCCTCGCAGGGAAACAAACAGGTTAGACCCCCACAGGCAGCAACATCTAAAGAGCAACCCAATGACAGGTTAGAATTAAGGCTGATGTAGACTTCATGACTGTTCAAGACCAGTAACCAGTATTACTTAAACAATAGTCACAGTGCAGTCGTGGTGAGGATGTGCAAATCTGTCGACTACAGGTTTGACTGAGAAGCCAGGTTCATGGTGTGTTGTACACTGTGCGTATTATCTAAATAAGGCACTACACGAGGTTAACAAAATATATTGGTGTTCCATGTTTCTTTGTTCTTTCTCTCTTTTAGGGTTTGCGTTGGGGAGCACAGTCGAGTCCAAGACGAAGGGCATCTGGATGTGGTGTGTGTCCCACCCCACTAAAGCAGGAACCACTCTGGTGCTGCTGGACACTGAGGGACTCGGAGACGTGGACAAGGTGATGTAACAGCCTATTTGATATAGTATGAAAAAGCATCAATGAGAAAAATTTACTATAGTTATCATTTTTAGCATATTATTAACCGCATTTATTATTAATTCCACTCAATATCAGTGGAAAGTAACAGAGAACTGAAACACAGCAAGTTCAAAAAAATACACTATTTGATAAGCTAAACGAAGAAAGGTCACAAAACAAAAGAAGTGTCACATTTCCCAAAAGAGCATTATGTTCCAAAAAATGTCACCTATATTTCTGGAAAACTCTAAAGTAAATAGTGATGGGAAGTCATATTCATTTCCTTGAACTGGTTAAAAAATGGTTAATCAGTTCTTTTTTACGTGATTGTGTCATTTGGACATCCCGGCAGAATTCATGAAAGGCAGTCATATATCTAATAACATTAGATTAGTATTAGATGTGCTAGATTATTCTGATCTGATTCATTCAGATGGTCTCGTACTTTTTCTTGACTTTCACAAAGCTTTCGACTCCATAGAACACAAATTTCTTTTTCACACTCTAGTTATTCAGATTTGGAAAATCATTCATAGATACTGTAACCATGTTTTATAGAGGTATTAACAGCTCAGTGATCGTAAACTTTGACATGTCCAAAAGGTTTGATATCTATCGTGGAGTCAGACAGGGCTGTCCGATTTCGCTTTTTTTTTTACTTCTTTTAGCCACAGAATTGCTTTGTCTAAGGATTAACCAAAATGAAAATTTTATAGGAATTTAAAATTGCACAACTAGCCGACGACACCACATTTTTCTTGGAAGATAATAAACAGTTACTTAATGCTCTGAATTTGATAGAACAATTTTCATGTGCCTCAAGTCTAAAACTTAATATTCCAAAATGTGAAATTATTTCAATTCATGATATAGATGAGACATCATTAGAAGGTATCCCAGTTAAAAATACTGTAAAATATCTAGGCATTCATATCACTAAAAACCCAGTTAACAGACATCAGTTAAATTTTTCTGATAAAATGATAAAAACCAAAAGCATCTTTAACATTTGGCTTCAGATTGAGACCTTTTATCTCAAATGGAAGGGCTCTCTCGCTTTGTATACCCCACTTTCTCTCTGTTTATCAATGTTAAGCTATAAAAGAAATTAACAAAATCTTTTTGGATTTCATTTGGAAAGATAAGCCTCATAAATTTAAAAGAGAAGTACTCTCTAACTCCAGGGGTAAAGTTGCCCTGACCTTTTGTACTTTGCAGATACTATAAACGCATTTAAAGTAAACTGGCTGAAAAAATGCCTTATGAACCCAATGTCATCATGGTTTTTCATTCCAAATAATATCTTCAACAAACTTGGTGGTCTGTCTTTCCTATCAAAATGTAACTTTTTGCCTGGCAAGTTACCCATTTCCTTATCTAATTTTCATCAACAATGCCTTCTCTCGTGGAAACTATGCTTTGTCCATAGCTTTTCCCCGCACAAAGTTATCCTTTGGAACAACGCTGATATAACTGGTAGAAATAAGTCCCTTTTTTCCCCTAGATGGTTTAATAATAACTTGAATTGCATTCTATCTATTTTTGATGATTTTGGTAATATTCTAAATTATAAGCAATTTTTTAATCTTCATAACTTTCCAGTTCCACCAAAGGAATACAACACCTTGATAAAAGCAATCCCAGCAGGTTTAATCCAATGAATTAAAAATCACCTTAAGTTCAGCAAAGGTAACAGCGTTTATCCGGCTTTATGCTTGGATGGTATTAACATTTTAGATCGGAAGTGTCACATGCCTGTCCTGTCTTGTGGAGCACATGTGGTGTGTTGTTGTTTTGGGCTATGTGCTCGTGTCTTTGTCTGATCCCTCACCCTTGTTATCTGATTAGTGTTTGATTTCTTCCACCTGTTCCCTCCTGATTTCTTCCCCTTTAAATAGTTCCCTTGTTTTCACAGTCCTTGTCGGTAAGTTGTGATGTCGATGTCTCCCTGCTGTGATCCGCTCCTTCCCCTTTTGGTATGTTTGTGTTCCAGTTATGTTGTTTTGAGTTATGTTATGTTTTCCCCCTTGTGGGTTTTTGTTTTGTGTTTATGTTTGTTTCTTGATAAATAACTTTCCCTGCACTTGAGTCCTCGCACCAGTTTCATTTGTTTGGGGTCGTGACAGAACGTACCGACCATCTTGAGGACTCAGCAGGAGTTGTTTTGTTTTTGATTTTCCTGTGGATCCCCGTACTTCTCTATGGAGTTTTCTAGACGCCTATTGGTGATGCGTCACGTTAACTCTAGGTACATCCGTCAACAGGAGACGGATGTATGACAGTTCGCATGCCAGTTTTTGAGTGAGGAGGACCATTTTATGCTCAACGAGGCAGAGTGTAAGGAGACTTTAACCTTTGTTTGGACATGCCACTCTGTCCGGGCGTGATGGTGAGGCTGGGATTCTGGGACTTCGTGCAACATCTGAAAGAGTCCGAACATCCTCGCCCAGTTCTGGTGTTCCGGTGTTCCCTGTTCTGGTGGTCTCTAAGTGGAGGAGGAGAGGGAAGGCTTCCTCCGTGACGGTTCCGGTGGTCCCAGTTCCGGTGGATCGTGTTCCGGTGGATCGTGGTCCTAGTTCCGGTGGATCGTGGTCCCTGTTCCGGTGGTCTCTAAGTGGAGGAGGAGAGGGAAGGCTCCCTCCATGATTCCGGTGGTCCCAGTTCCGGTGGTCCCTGCTCTGCCTGCGCCGACCTGGAACCATGCTCTGACTGCGGCGTCCTGCTCTGACTGCGCCGCCCAGATGTCCTGCTCTTCCCGCGCCGCCCTGGCGCCTTGAACTCTGCATGCCGCCCTGGCCACCTGAATTTTTATTTTGTTTCCCCCGTTCCTCCCTGGTCTGTTTCCCCCGTTCCTCCTTGGTTTATCCCTCCCGTCCCGCCCTGGTCTGTCCTCTCGATCCCGCCCTGTTCTTTTGGAGCGT
The DNA here is from genome assembly GCA_023566225.1 of Romanogobio albipinnatus. NCBI lineage: Eukaryota > Metazoa > Chordata > Actinopteri > Cypriniformes > Gobionidae > Romanogobio > Romanogobio albipinnatus. The sequence continues at coordinate 6,257,878 of CM042245.1, forward strand.
CTGGTAGCCGCTCCTTAAGGAGGGGGTAATGTCACATGCCTGTCCTGTCTGGTGGAGCACATGTGGTATGTTGTTGTTTTGGGCTATGTGCTCGTATTTGTTTGATTTCTCCCACCTCTTCCCTCCGGATTTCTTCCCCTTTAAATAGTTCCCTTGTGTTCACAGTCCTTGTCGGTACGTTGTGATGTCTGTCTCCCTTCTGTGATCCGCTCCTTCCCCTTTTGGTATGTTTGTGTTCCAGTTATGTTGTTTTGAGTTATGTTTTCCCCCTTGTGGGTTTTATGTTTGTTTCTTAATAAATACCTTTCCCTGCACTTGAGTCCTCGCACCAGTTTCATTTGTTAGGGGTCGTGACAGGAAGTGATCGGAACAAACATATACGCAAAAAATTTCAAAGGAAGAGAAAGATTACTCCAAAGGGTAAATTCTATTGGGGTTCTCTTGTAACAAATATAAATTGGAGAAAAGCCTGGCTTTTGCCAAGTAAATTTTGTATATCTAACAAAGTCAAGGAAATTCATTAAAATCTTTCATAAGATATATCCTGTTAACTCTTTTATTTCTAAATACTCTGATATTGACGAAACATGTGGTTTTTTGTTGAAGAAACAATAGCCCATTTATTTTGTGATTGTAATATAACCAATCGTTTTTGGACTGAATTAAGTTCTTTTATTTTTAGCCCCACAACTACATTCACAAAGAGATTATTTTATTATGAAAACCCAAAATTGCTGCCCCTTGAATATATCGTTAATTTCTTTATCTTGTATGCTAAATTCTTCATCCACAAGCAAAAATGGCTTTAGTCTCCCTTTAAGCTTTCCTCTCTTTCTTGCTGAATTTAACTCTTTCATCCCTTAAACTTATAAATAACAAAAAAAGTGAACCGTTTTTGATGTATTATGAAGATTTATTCAAAGATATGTCTTAACCTTATTATGCTTTTCTGTCTATTGTGATGTATACAAATCCAGAACATTCTTGTTTTTTGTTCATTGTAAGATTTACAACCTCATTTAATTTCCCTGATCTTGTATAAGTTCTGCAATAAAAATTAAACATATGTCTGAAAAATACAGTTCTTGATTTATCGAGTTGTGTGTTGCTTCACAAACTGCTGCCACCGGTTCCGTGTTTGGCTGAAGAACTGCTGCTATTGAATCGGTCAGTCTTAACAGCGAACTTCATTGCAACAGAGCATTGCAAAAGCATCTAAAACACATTACGTTTTTGTATGTGTATTAAAAGTGATACTATCACAATCATACAAACAAGTCTTTAAACATGTTACCTGCACATATTTGCCAAACTTTTCTTTCTCACCATCTGATACACTGCAAAAAAGGCTCTTCTTACTTAGTATTTTTGTCTTGTTTCTAGTCTAAATATCAAAAAATTATTAAATCAAGATGCATTTTCTAGATAAGTAAAATGACATGTTTTTAAACATATTGATTTAAGAAATTGTAGATATTTAGACTAGAAACAAGACAAAAATACTAAAGAAGAGCATTTTTTGCAGTGTAATACTGTAATAAAATCAAGTCATAATCATATTTCCAATACAATGTATTTGTTATCATATATGTGATTGGACTAAATATATTAAAACAATCTGTCAGTCAAATCCCTGTACACTTGTGCTCCTAGTCTCACTCATCAGTTCTCTGCACGGTTCTCAGTTCAGTGTAGTTGGCTCGAGAACTGTTGTGAAAGGATCTTAGTTAATTTCAAAGAAGAATTAGCAAAAGCAGGCATCTCTAGGTATAAAGGCCTTGACACACCAAGCCGACCAACATCAGGCCGTCGTTGAGCATTGGCCAGCACAGTTTTTGATGTGTGTACTGCACCATCGGCACTAGTCGGACCTGTTCGCTATTTTTGGGGCTGATTGAGCATGTTGAATTGGCGTCAGTAGCTGGGTTTGCATCCAAATGTGAAGCGAATCGTTTCAAAGTTCGCAAAAACATAAAAAAACAAATGCGAATTAGGTGCGTTTCCATCAAGTTGTTTGAGTGGATGACGGTGGTATTGGTAACATAGTAACCAACAGTAAATAAAACTCCCTCAGCTTAACCTTAACATGAAAGCACTTAAGAAAGTGGTATTAAAAGACCAAACTCTGTAAACCGCAAACTAATAAAGCATATTATGTACAGAAAAGCATGTATGATGATATTCTTGTAATGTCATACTTTGTCAAATGAATGTATCGGTAACGCTTTACAATAAGGTGCATTAGTTAACATGAACTAATAATGAACTGCACTTTATCTTTGTTAATGTTAATTTCATAATTTACTAATGTAGTACTAAAATCTTGTTAACATTACTTAATACACTGTGAACTAACATTAACAAACCATGAACAGCTGTATTTTTATCAACTAACGTTAACAAAGATTAACTAATGCTGAACAGAGGTCTTGTTCATGGTAAGTTCATGTTAACTAATGCATTACCTAATGTTAACTAATACAACCTTATTGTAAAGTGTTACCAATGTATCCAATCTGTCTCAGGGGGACTCAACGCATGACACCAAGATCTTCTCCCTGGCCGTCCTTCTGAGTAGCACTATAGTCCTGAACAGCCGAGGGACGATCGACAACAGGGCCATAGAGGAACTGCAGTATCCTTTCATTCATAAGTTATACATTTACTGTTAGTATTGGAATTTATATTTCATGTATTAGTACAATGGAATGTTGTTTTCCTGAAAATGTCCAAAATATCATTATTAATGGGGGGAAAAAACACGAAATTCAAAATTACCGTATACTGCTAATTTGGTAAGAATTTAACCGCTATTTTATTTATATAGTGTACATTCAAAGCAATTAAGCCAGGATCTAAAGCCTAAAGAAGCCCCGGCAAGTTTGGTGCAGTCTGAAACATTTGCATTTATTCATTTAGCAGCATTTCATCCAAACTAATTTACAAATGAGGAGTACAAGAAGGGTATCTTTGTATTGCTTAAGGTTTTATTAAGCGTTTATTAATGCATTTATGTTGTGTAAATGTTGGACATAACTGGACTTGACAGTCTATATAATATAGCATGAAAACTGACATTTTTCATATAACACTTTATAATTTCTCTTTATTTTATTTAAACAATGACTTCCTGGTGTCCAGACTTATTATTGAGTAATTATTGGGTACAAAGCCAGTTCAATGACCTTCAGTGTTACCACAACTTCCAGGGGAAGAACGCAACCCTCAATGTCATCAGAAGGGATGCAAAAACGAGAGTGACATAAAACAATTGCCAAAGACTCTCGGCATCAAAACTCAACAACTTAACTTACCCTAGAACAATTAGGGGAGTGTGCTCATGCCCATAAAAGACCCCATTCACTCATCTAAGTAATAGAGTGCAAAATAACAACGAGGAATGAAACCAGGCAAACTACCTCTACAAATCAGGTTCTGTTAACACAGGGGTCATACTAGAGAGACTTTACAATATACAAATAGCGCATTGATGAGGCCAGTGGAATGGGCCTTAGCCATCAGGTCGCTACGAAACATAGAATGCAGACTGTTCACATTGACAGGGACACAACTGATATTCAGAAAGTAACCCCCATCCACAAATGCTAGAACTGCACCCTAAAACAGATGGGAACAGTGGCACATGAACTGAGTCATCCCTCAGGGTTAGGCATCCCTAACCCTAACCCAGGCTCGAGGGAACTGGTAGAACACCTGGAGGAGACCTCTAGTGTTTTCTTCACTGGCTACAAATTCCTCACTAAAATGTAAATAGAACATGAATTAACAATGTGTCACACTACACTCTGGTCCCATAGATCTGCCCCTAAACGTCAGAATGACACTGGTCTCGTTTTAAAGGGCTCTTTTATATATATATATATATATATATAAAATATTGTCTATTGTAATGCACCATATACGTATACTGTATATATACACTCACCTAAAGCATTATTAGGAACACCATACTAATACTGTGTTTGACCCCCTTTCGCCTTCAGAACTGCCTTAATTCTATGTGGCATTGATTCAACAAGGTGCTGAAAACATTCTTTAGAAATGTTGGCCCATATTGATAGGATAGCATCTTGCAGTTGATGTAGATTTGTGGGATGCACATCCAGGGCACGAAGCTCCCGTTCCACCACATCCCAAAGATGCTCTATTGGGGGGCCATTTTAGTCCAGTGAACTCATTGTCATGTTCAAGAAACCAATTTGAAATGATTCGAGCTTTGTGACATGGTGCATTATCCTGCTGGAAGTAGCCATCAGAGGACGGGTACATGGTGGTCATAAAGGGATGGACATGGTCAGAAACAATGCTCAGGTAGGCCGTGGCATTTAAACGATGCCCAATTGGCACTAAGGGGCCTAAAGTGTGCCAAGAAAACATCGCCCACACCATTACACCACCACCACCAGCCTGCACAGTGGTATCAAGGCATGATGGATCCATGTTCTCATTCTGTTTACGCCAAATTCTGACTCTACCATCTGAATGTCTCAACAGAAATCACAGAAAACTTTTTTCCAGTTTTCAACTGTCCAATTTTGGTGAGCTCGTGCAAATTGTAGCCTCTTTTTCCTATTTGTAGTGGAGATGAGTGGTACCCGGTGGGGTCTTCTGCTGTTGTAGCCCATCCGCCTCAAGGTTGTGCGTGTTGTGGCTTCACAAATGCTTTGCTGCATACCTCGGTTGTAACGAGTGGTTATTTCAGTCAAAGTTGCTCTTCTATCAGCTTGAATCAGTCGGCCCATTCTCCTCTGACCTCTAGCATCAACAAGGCATTTTCGCTCACAGGACTGCCGCATACTGGATGTGTTTCCCTTTTCACACCATTCTTTGTAAACCCTAGAAATGGTTGTGCGTGAAAATCCCAGTAACTGAGCAGATTGTGAAATAACACAATCTGACAATCCGTCTGACACTAACAACCATGCCACGCTCAAAATTGCTTAAATCACCTTTCTTTCCCATTCTGACATTCAGTTTGGAGTTCAGGAGATTGTCTTGACCAGGACCACACCCCTAAATGCATTAAAGCAACTGCCATGTGATTGGTTGATTAGATAATTGCATTAATGAGAAATTGAACAGGTGTTCCTAATAATCCTTTAGGTGAGTGTATATATATATATATATATATATATATATATATATATATATATATATATATATATATATATATATATATATATATATATATATATATATATATATATATATATATATATATATATATATATATATATATATATATATGTATATATATATATGTGTGTGTGTGTGTGTGTGTATATATATATATATATATATATATATATATATATATATATATATATATATATATATATATATATATATATATATATATATACACATGTAACGTCATGGACTGCTGTCTGCCATGATTTATTGGCACGTTTACACGTGCTTCAGACATCGGTCACTCTGATGGTGTCCCCCATAGTGTAAATATCAGATGCAGCATCCAAGTACCATTTCGAAAGAAAACTGATAAAATTATATTCAGAAAGCAATCAAAGAACTTTCCATTTATAATCTCTGGAGCAGTCAATCACTGACTGAGATCTGATCTCGGGAAAACTCCCATTATAATTATCTACACTGCAGAATGAATCTCATATTTATATTGTGTCTACACTTTATTTGTTATGGTAGGAGTACTCTGTTTGCTTAGTGTTCAGGCCTAAACCATCTTCAGATATGTCACAGAGTTGACTGAGTATATAAAGGTCAAATCATCTGATGAGGATGAAGACGACTCAGAGTTTGTGAAGTTCTTCCCCAGTTTCATCTGGGCTGTGAGGGATTTCACCCTGGAACATAAAATCAATGGCAAATACGTGACTGAGGACCAATACTTAGAATACGCCTTGAAGCTGAAACCAGGTAATATTTAAACTGAGCTTTTAAATGACCTGACCATCATTGAGAAGAGTTTGTAAGAGATAGAGTCTGCATTATACGGACAGGGTTTATTACACCATCATAACCAGCTGGTTGCTTACTAAGTTTTAGAAAATATCACTGAACCTGGGAAAAACTTAACTTATAATACAATTTCTGTTCAAGCTTGCAAGCAACCAAAAGCAACAGGGAATTGCAATTTACAAGCAATGCTGTATTTTGCTAACCTCTTTGACAAAGATGTGTTTGTTATCTTTTAAAGGCACTTCAAGAACAGTAAGAGAGTTCAATCTTCCACGGGAATGTATCCGAAATTATTTCCCATCTCGGAAGTGTTTTACTTTCCCGTTTCCAACCACCCCAGAGAATGTGTCTCGTCTGGAGCGCTTGGATCCTGGTGACCTTTCCTCAGATTTCCAGGAGGTCTCAGATCATTTCTGCAAGTTCATCTTTGGCAGGAGTGAAGTGAAAAAGCTGAAAGATGGACACACAGTCACAGGCAGAGGTGAGACAATAAGATATGAAATTATGTCACGTGACATTTTGAAGTAGACATTTTTCTGTAGTTGTTGCTAAACTGCTGTCAACCAAGGAACCATGTTTTGGTTTGAATACCTAAGGTTGGGTGCTCATTGCACCCTAATGCTGATATTAAGCCCCATAGCAGTAGGGAGACAGACTAAATCGAAATGTCCTTCCATCCTTATCATGTAATAGAGCTGGGAGACACAATGTAAGCTACTAATCTTCAGAAGAGAGTGGCAAGATCAGTTCAGCAATGACATTGTTTATGACACTTTCTTGACATTCTAGAGCTTAATTTCCTTGTGTCTGACCTTTCTCCTTCCTTGAAGTTCTTGGTCAGCTGGTGACGACATATGTAGACACAATCTCCAGTGGTGAAGTCCCATTTCTGGAGAATGCTGTGCTCGCCATGGCAAGAATTGAGAATGAGGCTGCAGTGAAGGAAGGGCTTGAGGTTTACAAGAGTGGAATGGAGAATCAAAAGGACTCCTTCCCTCTGGAACTGAAGGATGTGTCCTCAGAACACCAACGTCTAAGCAGCACAGCGACACAAACCTTCATGAAGCGTTCCTTTAAGGACAGTGAGGGGACATTCATGAAATGTCTAGAGGTGATCTATCTTACATCCATCCATCATCCACCCACTACAACAGCCACAATTTTTTTCATAAGCTACATCTGACCATTTAGATACATTTACAGACCAAAACAGTTTGGCTATCAAACATTCTTCAAATTATATTTTTTATGTTACACAAAAGAGTGAAAGTCATACAGGTTTGAAACAACATGAGGGTTGAGTAAATGTAAATAAACAGAATTTTCATTTTTGGGCAAGCTATCCCCAAAATATATATATTTTTTTTTATTAAGTGATGCTCTAAATAAGAAACTACAACTGCCAGTAGGTGAAGGTAAATGTCTAAACGAGTTAAGTCACTGACTCATTCCTTCATTCAACAGCTGATTCATTCATGAATGAAGTAAATGGCTCTCTTTATGAATGGGCTTCATATGATGATTTATTGTTCGGAGACACACAACAGTTCTGCTCTGGTGTAATGGAGGCCAGGTAGTAGTCGCTGTGCGAGTAAACTTCACTCCTCTGATCAAGAGACACTCTAGCGACTGATGTTAGAGGTTGCAGCCTTTCGCCTCCTTGTTAGAGTGTCCAACTCTCATGCCGGCGGACCCGAGTTCGAGTCCCGCTTAGAGTGGGTGGTGTGAACAGGAGGGGTAACATTGGTGCCGTAACCCGGATGGGAGTGAGGTTTAGGGGGATGAGTGTAACGGAGGCCAATTGACGCAAGAGGTTGTAGCCTTTAGCCTCCTTGTTAGAGCGTCTGACTCTCATACCGGCAGACCCGAGTTCTAGTCCCGCGAGATGCTCTAGCGACTAATGCTAGAGGTTGCAACCTTTAGCCTCCTTGTTAGAGCGTCCAACTCTCATGCCGGCGGACCTGAGTTTGAGTCCCACTTAGAGCTGGCGGTTCGAACAGGAGGGGTAACATTGGTGTCGTGACCCGGATAGGACTGAGGTTAGGGGGGTGAGTGTAATGTAGGCCAGCTAGTAGTCGCTGTGTGAGTAAACCTCACTCCTCTGATCTCAAGAGATGCTCTAGCGACTGACACTGGAGGTTGCAGCCTTTATCCTCCTTGTTAGAGCGTCCAACTCTCATGCCGGCGGACCCGAGTTTGAGTCCCACTTAGCGTTGGCGGTTCGAACAGGAGGGGTAACATTGGTGTCGTGACCCAGATAGGACTGAGGTTAGGGGGGGTGGGTGTAATGTAGGCCAGCTAGTAGTCGCTGTGTGAGTAAACCTCACTCCTCTGATCTCAAGAGATGCTCTAGCGACTAATGCTAGAGGTTGCAGCCTTTAGCCTCCTTGTGTAGAGCGTCCAACTCTAATGTCGGCGGACCCGAGTTCGGGTCCCGCTTAGAGCTGGCGGTTCGAACAGGAGGGGTTACATTGGTGTCATGACCCGGATGGGAGTGAGGTTTAGGGGGGTGAGTGTAACGGAGGCCAGCTAGTAGTCGCTGTGCGAGTAAACCTCACTCCTCTGATCTCAAGAGACGGTCTAGCGACTGACACTAGGGATTGCAGCCTTTAGCCTCTTGTTAGAGTGTCCGACTCTCATGCCACCAGACCCGAGTTCGAGTTCCACTTGGAGCGGGCGGTTTGAACAGGAGGGGTTACACTGGCTCTATAAGCAATATTTTTGTTGCCAAAATTGAGCAGAAACAGATACGTTTGTGTCTAAAATATAGCACAATATTAAGTTCTTATTTATTGAACTGCTGTGCAATATTACATTTGCACTCATGTTATTCGGGACAAAAACAGCACTTGTGTGATATTGCTTAACTATATCATATGATATAAATACCAGACAAAAACTCAACAAAAATAGTACTATTTTGTAGTGTTTGTTCTCCAAGAACATATGTTATGAAGAAAAATAAGAAAGTATTGGTGAACGAGGCTCATTGTTTTGGCTGTAATAAGTAATGTATCCGAATCCAAATCAAAGGCTGAAAAAAGATTGTATATTAAAAAAAGAAATTCAATAGTTATAGCCTATAAATGGTGTTTAAAGGTTTCTGTTTCTGTTATTTTGTGTGTTGCTGCAGGAAGGCATTAATAAACTCTTTGATGGATACCTGTGCCAAAACGAGGAGGCTTCAAAAAAAAGATGTGAGAATCTCCTGTCGTCCCTTTCTGCACCAATGACAGAAAAACACAAGAAAGGGTTTTACGCCATACCTGGTGGTTATGTTCTCTTCTCCCAGGACCTTGAAGACATTGTAAAGGAATACAAAATCCAAGCCAATAAAGGAGTCATGGTGAGTGTCAACATCTGACACAATTACTGCAACATCAGAGGTTTCAGATGTTTTCGATCTGTTCGAGGTTTGTCATGTTTTCCTAGTGGAAAGTGGACAGTGGATTAGGGGTAGAGAAATGGGTTCTGGTTTGAATCCTGGTTCCTTCTGGAAAAATATTGAAGAATCCTTATGCAAGTCTCTGGTGGCTGAGACATGGACACTAGTCTCATAGTAACAATAATAGCAGTAGTAGCAGTTTTCAGATTATCATATGTGTTTTGTCCACAGGCAGAAGACACACTTGAAAACTTTCTGAAGCAGAAGTGTGTTGATTCTAACGCCATTCTGCAGGCCGACAACAAACTGACTGAGAAGGAGAAAAAGATTATGGGTGATTATGAGTCTTTTGCATCCTGGATGAAGCAACAATAGCACCATCTAGCGGAGAAAGCCAGTACATCTGTGAACTGATGGTATCTTTGCAGTGAAACTAAGGGCTTAATAATCAAGTGCAGTGTATTTCCTTCCATGTTTCTTATTGATTTTGGTCACCGTTAAATACATTTTCAATGGTAACTCTTTCCCCACCATAGACAGAATTTACAGATCGCTATTATGCATCTTCTGAAAGCGATAGAAGCATTGCCCATGCGAGTGTTTCCCAAACTTTTTTTTGATAAGTAAAAAATCCCACTGCACACGACTATGTAAAATATAACCAAAATGCACAAACATGCATTGCTTCAAATGGCATATAAAAACTAGATATTATATTAAAAATACTCACATTTAATGTGAAACATGATCTTAAGTCGGGTAGGAACACAATGGTATGATGTTGTTGGTGATGATAAAACGAAGATGTTATTTTGGCTTTACATAGGTATCAAAAAGACAATGGTCGAAATGTTGTGCTATCAATAATATTAGTTTGGAGCAGCTATTTTCAGTGTGTGGACTTCACGCTTCTTTACTATGGTCAGACACTTGCACGTGTCATTATAATATTAACATTGAGTTTTTGACCAACAAATGGCAGATATATTTTGTCTGTCACTGGAACAGCCGCATCTGAGGCATTTTCATTACAGGATACACAGTTTATTTTCCATAAATGATCGAAATCTCATGATACAAAACAGGGTGGCCGCGGGTCCTTAAAAAGTCTTAAAATGTCTTAAATAAGAATTTACTTAAATTCAGATTCAATGGGTCTTAAATATTTTTGGTCACCTTACAGGGAAAATGTATCCAGTCTGACGGACACAGTGACTGTTATCATTGGACAAACCTCTGATTTTATTACATTCAGCGATAGATAATAGATTTCTGGTATCAGCTGTTGTTGAGGCTCGCGCTGCCTGACTGTTTGTGGGAAACTTTCACAGAAATGAGCGTAACGGCAAATGTGAAGAAATTCACAGAAGAAACATGCTGAGGTAAATTAAACATGTTTAGTTTATTACTAATACAGCCCTATAGTTTACCATTAAAAGGAAGCTATTTTAGTTACTTACATTTTTAGACAAAATATTGACTGTTTTGTTCAGTTTCACCAACAAAAATAGTTCCAAACAAAAATGACAGCAGAAGTAAGCTATTTCGCGTTCTCCAAGCAACAACGCATTTTGTTTTGTTACTGCGAACCAGTCGGTTGAAATGAAGCGAGTTACCGCCTCCCAGTGTGTTTAAAAGCATATTTAAACATTTCTTATTTCCTATTTAAAACATTAATCTCATAACATTTATTTTTTGCAGTTGTAATTTTACACTGTAAATTATTTAATTTGAGCGGTAACAGCCCTATAGTACATTTTTGAATTTTTGATAAATATTTTTTAAGCTGATAGAGTACTGATGAAAACACTTCAGAATAAAAAACACCAAAAAGCTTGGCGATACAATACTTTGTGGGGATAAATTGGGCTTTTATTGTTACACTACACTGTAGTGGACATCAGTGAACAAACATCTCAATGTTATGAAAGATACAACAGGATGATTTAATATACTATTTTATTTTATGCAATATGTGTGTGTAAAATGGCCATAAATAAATGAAAAAATAATTGCACTAATGGGAGTAGTAATTGGCAACCTTTTCATTAGAATATCTAATATTTCATGGAAATATTGATATATAATTTATTTTCCTGTTCACTTGTGTCTTCCAAAATGCCCGATTTTCATGCTTTTAAAGGGGTGGTAAAACACATTCTTTCGAAGGCTTGATTGTGTTTGTGGGGTGCACTGTAACATGTGTTCATGCTTCGTTTTTAAAAAATTGCATTATTTTTCATATATTTTACCTTTATTCTACACTGCTCTGTCCCTCCTTGTAAAAACGGTCTGATGGTTTCAGGGTTGTATGAAGCCGGTCACTTGAAAATACGCAATGGGCTCAGATTAGTTAGCTGGCCCAGTGTGTTGTGATTCGCTAACCGCCTAGTGCACGTTTGTCGGAAACGTCACGCCCCTTACCTTTACCGGTAGACTGTGCTTTGGGTAGTATTAGAAACAATGGCGTCAATAAAACCATACCAATTTGAGCCCGAATCAGACCCAGACAATTTTAGTGAAGATGATCGAGCAGAACCTGTTCAGTCCTCAAGAGTAAAGACTGCGGATCTATAGTGATCGCTACTGAATGGCACCGTTACTTGTGTATTTTTAGAAGGATTATAGCCAAATATCTGTCGCAAGAACAAACACTAAACATTGGACAAGCCGTTGTAAGAATCCTGCATTGAACTCGTGAAGATTGTGGAAGCTTTCCTCCGTGAAATGTGCAGCGGGAGCCGCGCGCGCCCGTCTCACACTGGCAGTGTTTGTCTCGCGCAGCTGAACCGCGGCTCGTGTATTGCAAATACAGACGAATATTGTCCATTATGTCACATTTTCCGGTCTTCTCCTCCGACCCCTGTCTGTCTCGTGCTTTGATTTATGATGAGCAGAATATATCTGCTGCAAATGCGACCTGTTCCCCTCTGTCTCATACACACATGCATATAACATTGTATGTTAAATGCACTGCAACGCACCTCCGTCCCTAGGAAGGCTGAACAAAGTGGACCTGCAATCCGGATGAAAATAACAGCGTTTCGTCGGCATTGGCAACAACACTCCAGCCTACTAACTAGCCTACCACAACAACTATTCCCTGCGGAGATAAAAAATGGCCTCGCCCCACCTTATTTCATATTCTCGGAGGAGGGGTTTATGTAAATATTGGGGCTGGTGATGTCAGAGACCCTGGAGGAATGTCTGTAGTCCCTAGTGGCTGTTTGCTGTAGTCCTTAGAAATTGATTTCTTTAAAAGCAAATATCTCCCTTTGCTTTAAACTTTGAACGTTGTAACTTTGCAGATGTTGTTTATGCTCAAACAGCAACATTACACACTAGCTAAAGTTAGAAAAGTGAAATCGTGGTTTACCACCCCTTTAAGTTGCTCTGATGTCCACTACAGTGGACGTATGAAATCGAGGTCCTGTTTAGTAAACCCCATAACAATTTCCTGAGATATTAATTAACAACAAACTATTTGAAAAATGAGTCAGATTTAAATGATAATTGCAAAATATAATAATATTTCCATAAGAATGTAAAATTTGATCATTCAGTCAGAGACAGAAGAGGATGAAACTTCTGAAAATCCCTGAATGTGCTCTTTACAGGACACCCAGACTTAAAACGGTGACGCGTACGATGTCAGAAAAAAAATCACTAAAACATAATATCCACAACAGTTAACAAAATGTTATGCTTGGGTCTCAGGGGGATATTTTGTTTTCTTTTTGCGTTAAATGCATTAAATATTACATATACGTATGCAAAATAATGTGTATTTCCATCACAGGTCTGGTCTTAAATTTCACATCCGGTGGTATTAAAAAGGTCTTAAAAAGTCTTAAATTTAACTTGTTCATATCTGTAGACACCCTGCAAAAGATGAAGCTATGCGCAAGATATTTAAAACAGTACATTTTCTTCAACTTGACATCAAATAACAGACTAAAACTATTCTCCACTATTCAAATACAAAAAATGTTAGCCTTTATGGACAGTATTTCTGCAGTAAAGAAAACGCTGTACTTACTCAAACATCCGTGCTTTATTTACCCTTTCATTGCAAACAAACAGGCAGAGATCTCCAAACTAAATGGAGGCGGGCGGAGTTATGAGGTTTGACTGACAGTTTGAGGAGCCAATGGTTTGGTCACAACCTCTTCTAAATGTTTTTTGTTGGTTCAGTATTTGTAAAAACCCACGTACAGATGTAAAGGATGACCAATACCATTAATTTTATAAAACAATGATGAAATATAGAGATACAAGGTTTCGCCCTGACAGCGTGATGACATATTCTTATTTGTAGCATTTATTAGGGGTTCAAGCATGAAATGCTGAAACCCTATTGTAATTGTAAGGATTCGTAAAACGCATCGTGCAGGCCAAACCGTAAGGCCTAGAGACTTGAAACCTGGCCAGATGGTAGGCCTCAGTTTGGGGACAACCTAAATGTTCTATGTCGGATTTTGTCCAAAACCTACTTTTGCGAACTAGTCCCTGGTTTTTCGCCCGATCGGAACCAAACCAGACTAGGACAATTCTCTGGCCTCTCTAGATAAATAATTATCAAAAAAAGTTTTGCATTTGGGTGGCTGTAACAAGGTCATTTAGAAAAGGGGTGTGGCAAAATACACTAAAAAGCCTATAAATCCCAAATGAAAACTCAGAACTTCACCAAAATTGATGAGCATATGTGTCAGTACATGCTGAGGAAGCATGCAGAGTTTCATGGAGATCGGACCACAGGTGGCGCTATAACTGGCAAAAAGCCTTCATTCTTATTAAGGGTTCAAGCATGAAATGCTGAAACCCTATTGTAATTGTAAGGATTCGTAAAATGCATCGTGCAGGCCAAACCGTAAGGCCTAGAGACTTGAAACCTGGCCAGATGGTAGGCCTCAATTTGGGGACAACCTATCAGAGTATGACCCCGATTGGCCCATAGGTGGCGCTACAGCAACCAAAAGTTCAAAATCGCTCATAACTCTTAGACCATTTGTCCCAGGATCAAGTGGCTTATATCGTTGGAATCCTTGGCTCAAGGCGGACAAAATGGCTATCTCCAATTTGCTCGCCCTTCAGGCGCCAATTTCGAGTAAATTGCATTTTTTTGAAAAACCTATTTTTGCTAACTTCTCCTAGGTTTTTGGCCCGATCGGAACCAAACCACTGCAAGAATATTCTCTGGAGTCTGACAATCAATAATCATCCAAAAAATTTCAAATTTAAATTAACGGTCGATAAGGGGAACCAAAATCTTTGTTGGCACCACGGCCACTTTTACTGAAGCGGTTATAAATTGTGAACGGAAAGAGATTTTTTTGCTAAACCTGGGATACATCTTCCTGAGCTCAATTTGAGATCACTTGGAAAAAAAATCGCAACAATTGGCCACTAGGTGGCACTATATAACGGACAAAATTTCGGATTATGATTAGTCAGATCGCCTGTCAATTAATCTCCCTGCGAAGGGTCAATTGAGAATGCCCGTGCGCACAATCCTGATCTAATCGACAACTTTGCAGTTGCACAAAGGAAAGCCCGGAAAATCCTGCTATAATGTAAGAGAGCATCTTTTTTATGAATTTGGACCTAGGCCTAACAATGTGTTATGGCGCGCTGTTACCAGTGTCTTTTTTTTATTTGTTTTTTTTTAAGTTTTTTTGGTGAGTGTAGGCTCCTCCTGATTTTGTTAGTCATCTCATCTCTTATATGCTGTGTATGATCATATCCTGCCCTATTCATGGTAGCCTACTCGCGGACATTGCGTCATCAATATCATCAATTGCGTCATCAAAGGGCCCGCCTTGATAATCCTACTTAAGGGTCCGGTGTTGGCTCGTTACGCCACTGAATATAATTGTCTAAACTCCTAATCAAAATTACATATTTACAACAAAATTGACATATATATATATATATATATATAGGCACAATTTGAGTACTAATAAAAGTGGTGGAGATCTGGCAAGACTATAAGAAGACTCAGACAAAAAGGTGCTATAACTGTAAAAACGCTTTAAAACCATATATTTCCTATGGTAAACTGCCTGTATTGGCTGTAAATTGACTTTTTCATCTATGATGGCAGTTGTTAAATGCTTGCTAAATAAAACTTAATGTCTTTTGATGCTTGTGTGCTTAAAGGCCTTAACTGCTTGAACCCCGATAAATGCTGCTTGCAGCTTTAATTTTACTTATTTTTTGGAATTTGATAATTTGATAATGCACTGGCCTATGCATGTTACATGTCTTTGACAAAAACACGATTTCTAGCTTTGCTAGAGGGAGGGACTAAACTGCATTGCAATCATCACATGCACAACTCTTCAACTATGGGTTTAAAATGTGCATCACAGAAAGGTTACCATTTCCGCCAATTTGTATAGAGTAATACATTTGATCAAGGACTTTTCTCTTTAACAATGTTTAGTGAATTGCCTCAATGCCTTATTGAAATGAAAAGTCAATATTTGAAATGTAATGCAAAGTTGGGTGCAAAATTACACTGTTTTGTACTTTCCATTAAACTTGATTTCTTTTGCCTCAACATCTTCTTCCAGAGGAAAGAGAGAAGGCTGTTCTCCTGGCCCAGGAAATAAACACCAAGGAACAGAAGCAGCGGCAACTCGAAGAGAAGATGGAAGCAGAGAGACAGAGTAACGAAGAGAGGATGAGACAGATGAAGGAGAAGATGGATGAAGAGATGAGGCTCCAGAGAGAGGAGGCTGACCGTGCCATGGACAGTAAACTGAGGGAGCAGGCCGCTCTGTTGGAGAAGGGCTTTAAGGAGAAGGCAGACAGGATGACTAAAGAAACAGAGGACTTCAGGAGGAAGAATAAAGAAGCAGAAAAGAAAAATGACCAGCTGTTTAAATATACGATAGAAAACATGAACAAAAGACATGTTGAGACTATGAATCTGATGATGAGGCAACACAGTGAGCAGATGAAGGCAATCATGAGCATGCCGAGGCCCGAATCAGACTCCTCCGCTTTAATCTTGCGTCTGATACTCGGCGGTCTCAGCAGTGTTTTATTCTCAGGTCCGTGTCCCAGATAATGCAAGACATTTCAGCATTTGTGCCAACTTCCACCAGACTATCTATCTATCTATCTATCTATCTATCTATCTATCTATCTATCTATCTATCTATCTATCTATCTATCTATCTATCTATCTATCTATCTATCTATCTATCTATCTATCTATCATGCAGCTATAATAGCTTCAACTCTTCTGGGAAGGCTTTCCACAAGGTTAAGGAGTGTGTTTATGGGATTTTTTGACCATTCTTCTAGAAGCGTATTTGTGAGGTCAGGCACTGATGTTGGACGGGAAGGCCTGGCTCTCAGTCTCCGCTCTAATTCATCCCAAAGGTGTTCTATCGGGTTGAGGTCAGGCCAGTCAAGTTCCTCCACACCAAACTCGCTCATCCATGTCTTTATGGACCGACGCTTTGTGCACTGGAGCGCAGTCAGGTTAGAACAGGAAGGGGCCATCCCCAAACTGTTCCCACAAAGTTGGGAGCATGAAATTGTCCAAAATGTCTTGGTATGCTGAAGCATTAAGAGTTCCTTTCACCTTTCAGGCAAGTCCCGTTCTCCTGGCAACAGCCAAACCCAGACTCGTCCATGGGATTGCAAGACAGTGAAGATACAAAAATAGATAGGCTATAAGTCCATATACGATATGAAGTTGTCGCGTGATGAAAATGAAATGTACTCTAGCCCAGTGTTTCCCAACCACGATCTTGGAGGCACACCAACACTGCAGATTTTGCATGTCTCCTTTATTCGATACGCCCATTTCAGGTCTTGGAGTCTCTGATAATAAGATGATCATTTGAATCAGGTGTGTTTGATTAAGGAGACGTGCAAAATCTGCAGTGTTGGTGTGCCTCCAGGATCGTGGTTGGGAAACACTGCTCTAGCTTATGCTAAATGGCTGCCTTGTCAAAATGGATATTCCTCCATGTCCAACTGCATAGCAGGCTGGACCCAATGAAAAACAGCCAGAGGAAGATACCGTGCGCGCTCATCCCGGACCCGCACTGTCCCATGAAGGTGATCCGCAGGCCCCACCCATCACAGCGGGTACTACACAGCATCTTTTACTGGCAGCAAGAGCAAAATATTGTGGAAAAAGTACACATATCCAAATTTGTACAAACTTCTTGCGTTGGCATTGACCCTCCCGGTCGGGTCTGCAACATCAGAGCGGAATTTTATTAATTAATTTGTAACTGGATACGCACAACCATGAGTGAACTGAGGTTCCCTTTTCGAGGTTGGTCTCTTGACATTGCGTCACAGGTGACGCTAAGGGGAAACTCCTTTTCTCTGAAAATGCTGAAGCCTGATTGAATCACACTATTGAAACTGCACTAGCCAATGGCACTCACTCGAGCAAGGGGCGGGTCTAACTGATATACAACTCAGATGGCCGAGCGCCATTACCTCTCCCATTATCGTTCGCTTTCACTTAGTTTTCTGCTCTTGGAATTCTTCACACTGAAGCAGATATTATAACAACACTCACAAAAAAAGTCAATATCTTCATGAACCGAAAGAAAAGCGTTTAACACTTCACTAAGTCAGACACTATATCGTGTCTGTGTATCTTTGTGTGTTTGCATGATTTTGCACAGACTGAGTGATACACTGTTCTTTTTAAATGCCAGACATTACTGGTACAAGTGTAAACATGTTTCTTCTGTCTACAATATTTGTATCACTTGTGGGCATCTAACCGCAAAAAATCCCTTTATTAATCCCAGCCAGCAGAAGATTGTGTGTACGTGCATCTCCTACCCCGTCTCCTCCTCGCAATCACCATATATGGAGCTCACAACGGCGCTTTACTATGCATAACCTCATCTGCATTTCTATCATTTCTATGCACATTCCCATCCATGTGACACCATGTTTAACACTGTCAAATGTACAACACATTGAAAATATTAGTTCCCTTTCGTTCAGTCACTACGACGTACGTTAGTGACTAACGAATGGGGGGTTTCGCTTAGAAGCCTATCATCTTCGAGAATTCAACAGCGCCCAATGGCAGTGCCAATGCCATGGGCATGCGGAATTTGCATGCGTAACTCCGCCCCACCTCGTGGGTATATAAGGAAGTACGCTGGCATTATCGCATTATGTTTCTGCTTTGGAGCCAAGAGCATCTCTTCACTCCTACAAGCCTGAATTCTGAAGTCCTCTCTTCAGTCTTCGAGACGAGCGGTTCTCCAGAGTGTTGGTGTGACGGCGCATTCCAGCGATCTCGCATTGCCTGCCTGCTGATCTGTGCAGTGATCTGCAACAGCTGTGTGTGTTTTCCCTGGGCGCTTCGGCACTCTGCAGAGCTTTCCTCTCACAAAAAGAGCTTGCGCGTGGCACGTCTTTTTCAAGACGGTTCGCCCGTGCACTTCCGGGTGCGATCGATCTCCGTTGCTGTCTATGGGCACATTCACTGCTCGACGTGTTTGGGCTTCAGCACGTTCGGGCAGTGATTGTGGATGTGTCATGTTCCCACTGCGGGAACGTGACCATCACGATGTCGCGGTCGAGACTCAGTGATCTCCGCAAGGAGAGAGAGTCCCCTCTGCCACACCCCAATCTACCGTCTCTGAGAGAGGTGGTACTTTGGCTGGTGGCCAGGGTGACCTGAGGGCGGTGCGTGGTTTAAGAACCCCGACGATCATTCCTCGGGCCACGCCCCCCTCTCGCACATCGCTTCCCGCGAGTGCTGAACTGAAACAGCGGCCCGTCTCTGACGCCTCGTTCGTTTCGTTCACGCTCCAGATAGCGGCGAGATGTCGATCGCCGCATCCCAAGGTGGGCTAGATCCTTTGGGGATGACGATTAGGTTGTGCTCCGCCTCCGGGTGTGTCAGCACTGCCTGATCTGACCTAGAGTTGATAGCCATGTTATCTCGGGCAGCCGCGAGCCTTGCGCTGGTGTGGAACTCCGCCCAGTCGCGAGTGCTCGTGGTTGCGCGATCGGTTTTTGTGGGCGGCACCCGACAGCTGTTGGGCCCCGCCCCCAATGCCTTTCGCTCCCGAGGTGCATGAGGAGATCACGCGGTCCTGGAAGTCCCCGTGCTTCCCGTGACCGTTTGGTGGCCTCCTCCGCCTTCTCTGCCCTTGATGGGGCCGCGGCCTAGGGTACACTGGGGCCCCCTCCCCACTGTTAAACAACTCTGTTGCGCACTCCGGTGTCCACAGAGGGCTTTGACGTGGTGTGGCTGTCCTAAGCACCCTCCCTAAGCCTGTGGGCTCGTCTACTTCGGTGGCGTGGTCCTGCAGTGCTATGGGGTAGGCCGCCGCCCCTTTGCACATGCACAAGGGTGGAGCTGACCCAGGGCTCTTTGTTGAGCTGCGTGCCGCCACTGATCCCGCCCTCTGGGTGGTGAAGGTGGCCACACGCTCCCTCGGTCGGGCGATGTCCACAGCTGTGGTCCGGGAGAATTTCCTGGCCTTACCTGGTGATATGGGGGGGTTGACTGAGCCCGCCTCCTCAACTCGCCCATATCCCAGGCTGGCCTCTTCGGCGGCGCGGCCGAGAACTGCGCCCAACAGTTCTTGGCCGCCCCAGAGCAGACTGAGGCTGTAACACGTACTGCCCCGGCGGCTGGCTGCTGCACCAGCCGCCGGCCCAGTCGCCTCAGTCCGCTCGCCGCCGAGGGCGCCCTCCCTCCTCCCGTCCGGCCCCAGCAGCAGCCTTCTCCGGGCCGCGCCGTGGAGGTGGTTGCAGGATGTCGCCCAGTCCGCTCCTCAGCCTGGCTGAAACGCCAGGCTGGAGGTGGACAACTCAGAGATGGGTTCCAGTTCTTTCCAGGGGATGGTTGCAGGGCCTCTCCTTCCCCCGGTGGAGGGCCGGGGGAAAATCCTTCCGCTGCTGGCCCCCGGGCTAGCAGCGCTTGGAAAGAACTCATGTTCCTGTCTCTGAGGACCCAGAGACCGGTGATGGCAGTGTGTGCCGCCTCCGGGCCGCGCCACTCTCGTCCCTCTCTCTCGCCAGCCTCCTCTCAGAGCAGACCCCAGTGGAACGTGCGTCCTTCCCTGGTCTCCTCTGTCAGGACGCAGCAGTTAACTGTGCCCCCGCACCGGGACGCCCAACAGCCTCCCATGTCCGGGCCGGTAACGCTGCCTCGCTGCCCCACCCTGGGTACGTCTGTGGTCCGAATGACCCCGCTGGTGCAGTTCCTGGGAGTCTGGCTTCAGCTTCCGGGACTGTTCCGCTGGGTCACGAAGATCATCAGGCGCGGCTACGCGATTCAGTTCGCGCAGGTTCCTCCCCGCTCTGGGGAGGCCGCCCGCTATGATGGGGCCTATCCCCTGTCATGCGTGCGGAGGTTGTCACCCTACTGGCGAAGGGTGCGATCGAGCCTGTCCCTCCAGCCGAAGTGAAGTCCGGCTTCTCAGCCCTGGCTTCATTGTACCCTAGGAAACCGGTGGGTTATGGCCAATCCTGGATCTGCCCGTCTTGAACCGATCCTTCTCAGGCTTCCGTTCAGGATGTCGGTAGCGAACGCCTCTTTGGACACGTTCGTCCGGTAGATTGGTTGCAGCGATCGACCTGAAGGACGCTTACTTCATGTCTCCTTCCTCGACGCGGACCGTTCCTACGGTTTGCTTCGAGGGGCGGACATTCAGTACGCAGTCCCCCCATTCGGGCAGCTCTGTCCCCTCGTGACTCTACGTAGTCTTCGAGGCAGCCCTTGCGCCACTCGGCAGCACGGGGTTCGCATCCTGAACTACTTCGATGACTGGCTCATACTGGGTCACTCTCGAAGCAGGTCTGCGGACACAGAGTCCAAGTGCTCCAGCACTTAGCCCGTCTGGGCCTTCGGGTCGACTGGGAGAAGAGCGACTCTGCCCCGTGCAGAGGATCTCCTTTCTCAGTGTGGTTTCCAACTCGGTCGCAGGTGCGTGCTGCTTACCAGCGAGCGCGCACACAGTCTCTGCTGACTGGCCTTTGTCAAATCGAGGGCGAGAATGCGGTCCCACTGAAGCTATTTCAGAGGCTCCTGGGGCATATGGCATCTGCAGCCGCGGTGACGCCGCTCGGATTGCTACATATGAGACCGCTTCAGCACTGGCTACGCGATCGAGTCCCGAGATGGGCATGGCGGTCTGGCACGCTCCGGGTACAAGTGACTCGGGCCTGCTTACAGACTCTCACCCCGTGGTCGAACCTCAAGTTTCTACGGACCGGTGTGTCCTTAAGAACGAGTTTCCAGGCATCTTGTTGTATCAACAGATGCATCTTCCACGGGCTGGGGTGCCATGTGCAATGGACAAGCAGCCGCGGGCTCCTGGACAGGACCCCAGCGCCTTCTGCATGTCAATTGCCTCGAGTTACTGGCAGTACGGTTCGCCCTGCACCGCTTCCGAGCGTTGCTGAAGGGTCAACATATGCTAGTCAGGACAGACAACACGGCCGTAGTAGCGTACATCAACCACCAGGGCGGTTTACGCTCCCGCCGTATGTCTCAACTCGCCCGCCATCTCGTTTTATGGAGTCAGAAGCATCTGAGGTCCCTTCATGCTGTCCACATCCCGGGAGTCCTGAACCGTGCAGCCGACGAGCTCACGGCTTCAGCCACTTCCTGGAGAATGGAGACTCCATCCCCAGACGGTCTAGCTGATATGGAAACGGTTCGGCGACGCACAGGTAGACCTGTTGCCTCCCAGGACTCTTCCCATTGCTCCCTGTATTATTCCCTGACCTATGGTCAGCACGGATGCACTGGCGCACAGCTGGCCGTCGGGGCTACGCAAGTATGCGTTTCCCCCAGTGAGCCTTCTCGCACAGGTACTGTGCAAGATCAGGGAGGACAAGGAGCAGGTCATGTTGGTCGCCCCGTTGGCACGGCCAGGCCTGGTTCTCAGAACTGCTACTCCTTGCGACAGCCCCTCCCTGGCCTATTCCTCTGAGTCAAGACCTTCTCACTCAGAGACGGGGCACCCTTTGGCACCCGCGTCCAGTGTTCTGGAAGCTCCACGTGTGGCTTCTGGACGGGACGCGGCAGGTTTGAGTAGCCTTCCACCTGCGGTGGTCGCTACCATCACTTCCGCTAGAGCAGAGTCTACTCGACACCTCTATGCGTTGAAGTGGAACCTCTTCGTCACATGGTGCTCTTCCCGCCAGGAAGACCCCTGGAAATGCCAGATTGGGTCCGTGCTATCGTTTCTCCAGGAGGGGGTGGAAAGAAGGCTGTCTCCTTCCACCCTTAAAGTGTATGTGGCCGCAATATCTGCCTACCACGATCTCCTGGGAGACAAAAAGGTAAGTCAGCACGACCTGATCATCAGGTTCCTGAGGGGGGCGAGGAGACTGAATCATCCTCGCTCTCCTCTCGTTCCCTCTTGGGACCTCTCAGTAGTCTTAAGTGCTCTGCAGAGGCCTCCCTTG
This sequence comes from Romanogobio albipinnatus, assembly GCA_023566225.1. NCBI lineage: Eukaryota > Metazoa > Chordata > Actinopteri > Cypriniformes > Gobionidae > Romanogobio > Romanogobio albipinnatus. The sequence goes on from CM042245.1 coordinate 6,280,655, forward strand.
AGCCTTTGCGGTCGGTTGAGATTAAGTTATTGTCTATAAAGACGGCTCTGCTGACCGCATTGGCCTCTCTTAAGAGGGTCGGGGACCTGCTAGCATTTTCGGTTGACGAAGCGTGCCTTGAGTTCGGGCCGGCTAACTCTCACGTGATCCTGAGACCCCGGCCCGGATATGTGCCCAAGGTTCCCACCACCCCGTTCCAAGAAGCCAGGTGGTGAACCTGCAAGCGCTGCCTTTGGAGGAGGCAGACCCAGCCTTGGCATTGCTCTGTCCAGTACGCGCTCTCCGCGCCTATGTAGACAGTACGCAATGTTTCAGGACCTCAGACCAGCTCTTTGTCTGTTATGGTGGAGAGCGGAAGGGAAGTGCTCTCTCAAAGCAGAGGTTGTCTCACTGGATAGTGGACACCATTGTTTTGGCTTACCAGCAGCAAGGTCGACCATGTCCCCTTGGGGTCAGGGCTCACTCCACCTGGGGTGTGGCCTCCTCTTGGGCTTAGCGCATGGCGCCTCGCTAACAGACATCTGCAGAGCTGCAGGCTGGGCGACACCAAACACATTCGCCAGATTTTACAATCTCCGAGTGGAGCCAGTGTCCGACTATGTACTCGCCCCTACGGGTGGCCGGTATGGGCCAGGCTCAGGTGTCTTCGCTTGCTCGCCATTCCACTCCACGGACTGGATACGTGCGATATTTTCCCTCAGGTGAGCTCCCCGAGAGCCCTGAGCTCCTCCAGCACTGCTTACGCCGACATCAGTTCAGTCTGCCCTTTCGAGCCCAGACCCTCATGTCCGGCCAGGTGCTCCGTGTGCATGGTTCCCCTCCGGCGACCCCCACACGAGTATTCCCACCGTAAGCCTCCTCAGCGAGCAGGTGTCTTTCCCTCGGCAAGTCCCTGCCACCCCTAGGGTTAAAAATCCACCTTCGGCTGGTACCCTAGAGATCTTCCATATGCAGCCCTTAGCGGGTCATATGTGTATTCTTAAGTCCTCCCTACGGGCAGGCATCTTGGCATTCCCTCACTGGGATATGCTTCCCAGTGTACCTTGGTAATCCTGTGATAAGTGGGAGTCCTTCGTCCGTACTAGTCTTACGACAGGGTACTCACACTTACGCAGGGCACTGGATGACGGCTGAGTGGCGTTGTTTTATTGGAACCCCCATTCGTTAGTCACTAACGTACGTCGTAGTGACTGAACGAAAGGGAACGTCTCGGTTACGTATGTAACCCTCGTTCCCTGAGGAGGGAACGGAGACGTACGTTTCCTCTGCCACGTCAGCCGTGCTGCCTGGAACGCGGAGTTCAGTCTTGGCTCCTGCAGCAGTAACATAATGCGATATTGCCAGCGTACTTCCTTATATACCCACGAGGTGGGGCGGAGTTACGCATGCAAATTCCGCATGCCCATGGCATTGGCACTGCCATTGGGCGCTGTTGAATTCTCGAAGATGATAGGCTTCTAAGCGAAACCCCCCATTCGTTAGTCACTAACGTACGTCTCCGTTCCCTCCTCAGGGAACGAGGGTTACATACGTAACCGAGACGATACGGACTATACACTCACCTGTCACATGCCTGTCCTGTCTTGTGGAGCACATGTGGTGTGTTGTTTTTTTGGGCTATGTGCTCGTGTCTTTGTCTGATCCCTCCCCCTTGTTATCTGATTAGTGTTTGATTTCTTCCACCTGTTCCCTCCTGATTTCTTCCCCTTTATATAGTTCCCATGTGTTCACAGTCTTGGTTGGTACGTTGTGATGTCTATGTCTCCCTTCTGTGATCCGCTCCTTCCCCTTTTGGTATGTTTGTGTTCCAGTTGTGATGTTGTTTGAGTTATGTTATGTTTTCCCCCTTGTGGGTTTTTGTTTTGTGTTTATGTTTGTTTCTTAATAAATACCTTTCCCTGCACTTGAGTCCTCGCACCAGTTTCATTTGTTTGGGGATCGTGACACTCACCTAAAGGATTATTAGGAACACCATACTAATACTGTGTTTGACCACCTTTCGCCTTCAGAACTGCCTTAATTCTACGTGGCATTGATTCAACAAGGTGCACATCCCAAAGATACTCTATTGGGTTGAGATCTGGTGACTGTGGGGGCCATTTTAGTCCAGTGAACTCATTGTCATGTTCAAGAAACCAATTTGAAATGATTGGAGCTTTGTGACATGGTGCATTATCCTGCTGGAAGTAGCCATCAGAGGATGGGTACATTATGGTCATAAAAGAATGGACATGGTCAGAAACAATTCTCAGGTAGGCCGTGGCATTTAAACCATGCCCAATTGGCACTAAGGGGCCTAAAGTGTGCCAAGAAAACATCCCCCACACCATTACACCACCACCACCAGCCTGCACAGTGGTAACAAAGCATGATGGATCCATGTTCTCATTCTGTTTACGCCAAATTCTGACTCTACCATCTGAATGTCTCAACAGAATCCAGACTCATCAGACCAGGCAACATTTTTCCAGTCTTCAACTGTCCAATTTTGGTGAGCTTCTGCAAATTGTAGCCTCTTTTTCCTATTTATAGTGAAGATGAGTGGTACCCGGTGGGGTCTTCTGCTGTTGTAGCCCATCCGCCTCAAGATTGTGCGTGTTGTGGCTTCACAAATGCTTTGCTGCATACCTCGGTTGTAACGAGTGGTTATTTCAGTCAAAGTTGCTCTTCTATCAGCTTGAATCAGTCGGCCCATTCTCCTCTGACCTCTAGCATCAACAAGGCATTTTGGCCCACAGGACTGCCGCATACTGGATCACTGCATGAAAAAAGGTGTATCCGGACCAGGATACTCCTGTATACACTGCTGAAATTCGGAAGAATCCAGGAGTATACTGGCCGGATAGGTCAAATTCCAAGGATCCGTATATGTCCGTATTCATCCGAAATGGTACCAAATCGGATGTATGTTGTGGCCGTATACTCCCATGCTACAGCCATTTGTTGCCATGGCAAATAATCCCATCAAGTTTTTCCCAGGAGACATTTTCACACCTCTAAACAGCTTTGCCTTCCACCCCCTATTGGTCCTTCATCTCAAACTGGATTGGTTGTTTTTTTAAAACCACTCCCAAAACCCTGACTGCTATTGGAGGACAGGACGCATTGAAAACCCAGTCAAGTGACTTTATTGGTTACTTCTAAGGCTAAGGGTGGGCTAGGTTTTGTAGCATAGGGACTTGATTGGTTGTAGGCCAGCTATGCAGATTTTGCTCATTAATATATATATATATATATATATATATATATATATATATATATATATATATATATATATATATATATATATATATATATATATATATATATATAAATAATCCCCTCTCCCTCCCAAAAGAAAAATACACACAAAACAATTTGAGAAAGTCTGAAATATTTATTATAAAGGTAAAAAAAAACAACAACATTCTTAACAGCATTATAAACGAACATTAAAACAATGGTGAAACAAAAACAAGTGAACTAAATGTATTTAAAAGGGATGAAAATGTAAAGGAACAAATGTAAAAATATAAACAGTCCAAAGAACATAAATATACGTTAAAATGAATTGGTAAAGAAACAAAAAGGGAAAAAAAAATAACAAAATGCATTTAAAAGACAGAGATGTAAAGGAATAAAATACACAGTGAACATAAAAAGGAAAAGAATAAATATACAAATTAAACAATATAAAATGAGAACAATAAATTTATAAGACAAAAAAAGTGTATATAAAATACACATAAATATTCCAAGTAAAAAATATAACCAAATAAAAAGAACAAAGAGCATTATAAACATACATTAAAATGAATGGGGGAAAAGATAAGTGAACAAAATGCATCTAAAGGAAGGCGACGTAAGAGGAACAACAATACAAAACGTGGAGATCAAAAGCAACATGGACATCTAAAAAGGAACAAACATACAAAGTATACAATATAAAACGAGACAAAGAAATCTATAAATTAAAAAGTGTATATAAAATATATGTAAATGTTCTATATATGGGAACCAATAAAAGTATAAGTATATAAACATAGGAATAAAGCAAATATAAAATGGAACAATTGAATATTAAAATTATAATTATAAAATAATTGTGACCAACTCTAACACAATGTTGTTTGAGTTTTGAAAATGTTTTCAAACTGCTGTGATGGGCTGGTGATGTGATGCGTCGCGTGGGTCAGTCTAGTCTGGTTTGTAGTAGCTAGCCTAACCATCCACACTGGCCCTCCATCAACAACAGCATCATCTTCATCAGACATCAGGTCTATAGTTGCGGTCTTCCACAGGTTCTGTGTTGGTTTGTGCAACCCTGGACCTGGTCTCCAGCAACTGCAAAACATGACAGTAAATTTACCACTAAAACTCAGAGAGGAGTATAGTAACATTCTGGGGGGAAAACTGCTTAACCACTTTCTTAACTTACCCGTCTCTTTCTCTGACGGTTCTTTGTGATGTTCTTCATAGCGTTTCTTTTCTGGGCCTTTTCAGACTGAGCCAAACAATACTTCCTCAGCAAAGTCTCACAAAATAAAATACATCTTGCAACCTGCCAAATAATACATTAATAATATATAGTTAATGCCAATAAAAGTAAGTAAAACAATTAAAATTACAATTAAACAAACAATTAAAATGTATTTGTATAGCGCTTTTCACAATACATATTCAGGGTTTCTCCTGGGTCAAAAATGGTCTTCGGTGGTGGCTGACAGACATGGTCATCCATACACACACACACATGCACACACACGGTAAAAAAAAATACCCTACCCACTTGATCTGCAAGCGCAATACTGACAATAAATTTGAAATAAATTCAAAGAAAGTTTGTAACTTTTGCTTATCTTATTTTGATACCTTGATGTTTGTTTTTGTTCCTCATTTTTACACTATTTACTGATAATTTTTTTTGGTAATCATATCAATATTAAAAAATAGTATTAAAAAAATTAACAAATAGCCTAATTTTCTGCCATATACAATTTTCTGCCATATACAATCAGCTAGCTAACAACAAATTTGTTCTGGGTTCACCTCACTCCAGTCTAAACTAAATGATTTTAGGCTATTTATTTTACTACACATTGTCCACATAAATAAGCTGAAAGACTGTTGATAATTAAAAATAATTCTTACTATCCACTCTTGCTAAAGTGGGTAAGCACACCTGTGTTCTCATTTCAGGTGTTGTTCTGAGTAAATGATTAAACTGATTCGTGAGTTCAGTGTTGGACAGATCAGTTCTAACCAGTCGTTAAAATGATTCGGTTCAAAGGAGTCATTAGGTCACGAATCGGACATTAGCAGACGCGTTGTGTGTGAATCCCGTCTTTAGAACATCGCGAAAGATTTGTCAACACACAGAAAACACTTCATAACCGGATAGGATTTGTTTCCTGTTTATTTAAAGTATGCTTTATGTCAGCTGGTCAGAGAATCTGTTCAAAAGGCTGCATGACCCAGCTTCATCTGACCAATCACCTTTTCCAACGTCATCATCATGGGCATCACGTGCGGTCAGGAAGTGTGGGGCGAGCAGGTGCTCTGAGCAGACATGCTGATCGCGAACTCTTTTTATGAGTAATCCGAGTCAACTCACGGTTGTATGCAGCACCCTGAAGTTACTGAAGTAATATAGTTGTGCGTGCTTATAAAGTAAGTGTATTAGGCTGTTATTTATGTAAATTTGCCGATTGTTTGCAAGCCGCGAGTGTGACGAGTCCAGCACCATAGCAACATATGTATATGTGTTTATGACATGTATATAGTTGATTTGTCGCTGTTAGGATTGCTTTATGTTCATTATAGTGGATGCAAGTGAGGGAAATTATTTACGGTGACTGAAGTTAATGTTTAACAAGTTATTTCGTGAGTAATAACTTCCTGCTTACCGTAACATATAACTGCGCCTCAGTTGAGTTGGTGGGATAATGGCGCCATCTTGTGGTCAAGTCATAGAATGACTTCTAGTTATTTACACAGTGTTGAACTACACCAATTGGGAGCTAATTTTATATATTGTAAGAACTGTAATTGCATGATGATTGGTGTAAAGTTTACTTAAGTACTCATGTAAGATTATGTTGTATTTGTTCCAGAAACCACAACTTGCCATCAGTAAACACTTTAATGAGAAATTAAGACTGGGTTGAATTCTTCAAAGATGTCATCATACAGTTCTGACCGACTGTCTGCAGGGGTTTGAATCTACCCGAATCAGTAATAAAAATTGTAATTCACTTCGTTATATTTGGTCCTTCGAGCCGGAGCGTCAAATTACTGCAGAGAAATGACATCCCAGCAAGAGCCGCCAGTTGTTCGCCCCAGACGCCATGTAAAGCCACCTGCCTATCTAGCAGACTTTCAAGTGCAAGGACCTGGATCTGAGAGGAGATCCCAGCAATCTGCATGTTCCAGTGATGACGAAGCTAATGCACGGTCTTCAGAGCGTGAGTCCCGTGTCTTCACACCAATAAGTCAGCGTTCACCCTCCTGTGATCCGATACTACAGGACGAATGGCAAGATACACAGAGAAACTCACACAGAGAGGATGAGGAACGGCATCTTCATAACCAACCGTCTACATGGGAGGAAATGCGGAGGGAGAATGATGAGCTACGCAGCTGCATTCGACACCTGCCAGAGATTTTAAGTGCATTGCGAGGCCTTAAGACAGAGAATGCCATCATGAAACGAGAGATCCAGCAGTTAGCCACACACGTGACCACCCCATGCAAATCAGTGTCTCCAGTACCAGCTCCTCCTTTCTATGTGCCAGAAACAGGTCGTAGCCAGCCAGGGACTACCATACAGATCAGAGACTTTCAGCAGCAACCCTCTGAGCAGATCAGGCAGATAACAGAACAGGTGAGGGACTGCACTATTTCACCTATACCAGACGGTCAACCTCAACCTACATCAAAGTATCGTACCCCTGCTCAGAGATTTGACCCACCAGTTCAGCCTCATCTTTATGCTGAACCCACCCACGGTAATGAGAGGGAGTCCAGAGACAATTATTATCCCTACATGGGTGTTAGAGAGTCCAATCTTATCCGACGTGCTGAGGACGTACCCAGATCTGCAGTGCCATGCTTCCAGGAGAGGACCTACAGAGGGCCTAAGCCATCAATACCCTCCTTGACGACATCAGATCCAAGAGAGTTTTCAAGGTTGCGCATGGCATTAGAAAACCTTCTCCCTGACGATGCTACTGAACGTTTCAAGTATCAGATCCTCACAGATCATCTACAGTTGGAGGAGGCACTGTTAGTGGCAGATTCTTATTGCAACTCAACACACCCTTATACAGACACTTTGCAAGCTCTCATTAAGATGTATGGGCAACCGCACAAACTGGTCCTTCAGAACATTGCTGAAGTCATGGATGGGCCAAATATCAGAATAGGAGATGTAAAGGCTTTTAAGCTGTTCGCACTACGCGTGCGTTCCCTAGTGAGCATGCTGGAACAACTTGGACCTGAAGGAATTGTTGAATTAGACTGTGGATCTCATGTGTCACGACTTCAGAGCAAACTCCCTCATGAGCTGAGAACTAGCTTCAAGAGATACATCCACCCACTGAGGGTAACTATACCTACTCTCTTCGATTTCTCTAACTGGTTGGAGTACGAGCTCCAAGTACAAGATGATGGCTCCAGGATAACAGGACTCCCACCAAAACCCAGTAGTAAGAAAAAGCAGGACCGTCGCGACCCAAGGGCTTTAAGGAAACCAACCTCCATCTTGTTGGGCACGGAGAAACCCATGACTGGGGGGGAAAGCCAATCACTTGCTCCAGAGGTAACAGCTAAATCTTCCAGATTCAAAGGGAGATTGCACGCATACTGCCCCTATTGTGATAATGCTAATCACTTCTTGAATGGGTGTGCAAATTTCAAAGAGCTCACCAAGGAACAGAAGGAAGCTTGGATCCGTAAGAACAATCGATGCTGGTGCTGCGGACGGAGTCATCATGCCTCAAAATGTAACCTTAAAGCCCCCTGTAAGACATGCCAGAGGAAACACCTCTGTATACTGCATGATGTAAATGAACGGGCTGCAGGTAGCAGAACTGAAACAGACACGAATGAGAACTCATGTCTGGTTAACACCACCAAAGACACCCTGTATGTAGATCGCCCTGTCTACAGTCGCAAGGTTTTACTAAAAGTGAGTAAAGTCATCATCACCAATGGGGACAAATCAATTGAGGCGTATGCTGTTTTAGATGATGGGTCGGAGAGGACCATACTCCTCCACACAGCAGCACAGCAGTTGAATTTGAAGGGGCAGCCAGAGGACCTAATACTGCGGACTGTAAGGCAGGACCAACAGGTTCTTCATGGGGCGGCAGTTTCGTTCACGGTGTCTTCTGCCACTAATCGGCACAAGAAATTTCCCATTCAAGGTGCCTTCACAGCCGAAAGACTTGGTCTCGCAGAGCAAACCCACCCTGTTGCATCCCTCCAGAAGATGTACAAACATTTGGCTGGATTGCCTTTGCAGAAAATAGACAGAGTTCAGCCTGTGCTTCTTATTGGCTCAGATTGTCCACACCTTGTTACGCCAGTTGAGCCTGTCCGCTTAGGCCCTCCAGGTGGACCTGCTGCAGTTCGAACTCGGCTAGGCTGGATGCTACAAGGACCTACGCACGAGATCAAGCATAGGCTTAACACTCACCAATTTCTCTTTACTGCTATCTCTCCCAACGCTGATCTGTTTGCCCAAGTGGAAAAGCTATGGCAGATGGATGTAATTCCGTACAGCAGTGAGAAAGTAGTGACACGATCAAAACTGGATCAAGAGGCCATCAGACTTTTACAAGAGAAAACGGTGAGAGTTAACGTGGATGGTGTCATGCGGTATGCGACTCCACTCCTTCGCATACAACACATGCCAACTCTGCACATGCCAAAAGAAGCTGTTCTGCCGCAGTTAAGAAACATTGAGCGAAAGCTGATGAAGAAACCTGAGCAGGCCTGTGCTTACCAAACTGAGATTGAGAGACTTAAGAACGCTGGCTATGTGGAGAAACTGCAACCCTGTGAGGCTGGGAGTTCCCAGGAATCATGGTACATCCCGCACCATATGGTCACACATAACGGCAAGAATCGTGTCGTTTACAACTGCTCATTCCCGTATGAGGGCCAAAATTTAAACAAGCTGCTTCTTCCAGGTCCCACCTTGAGTCCCTCCCTGTTAGCAGTGTTACTGCGCTTCCGTGAACATTCCATAGCCTTAAGCAGTGACATCAGAGGGATGTTTCATCAGGTGAGGCTGCTCCCTGATGACAAACCTTTACTTCGGTTCCTGTGGAGAGACATAACGCCAGATCAAGCTCCAGATGTGTACCAATGGCAGGTACTTCCATTTGGGACTACCTGCAGTCCCTGTTGTGCCACCTTCGCCCTGCAAAAGCATGTGTTAGACCACAGTCAACCAGGTGATCAAGTGAGAGAGGTGATAGAGAAGTCCTTCTATGTTGACAATTGTCTTCACAGTCTCACATCAAAGGATGCGGCCAAAGATCTTGTTGATCAGCTCTGTGCCCTCCTACATGAGGGAGGCTTTGAATTGCGACAGTGGGCCAGCAATTGTCCAACAGTGGTTGCTCACCTTCCCTCTGACCTAAGATCGAACAGCTGTGAGCTGTGGCTCAGTCAGGGGCTGCAAGATACCCATGAATCCACCCTTGGACTGCTCTGGCATTGTCAGTCGGATACTTTGCACTACAAACACAGGGAAGTGAAATCCACTAAAGTAACTATGCGAAGTATTTATCGTGTCCTGGCCAGCCAATACGATCCCCTCGGCTATATTATCCCATACACCACTAGAGCGAAAATACTGGTGCAGCGCCTCTGGGATAAAAGGCGTGACTGGGATGACCCTCAACTGCCAGAAGATCTGCTGACCTTATGGAGTTCTTGGGAGAAGGAACTCAGTGATTTGGGAAAGATATCACTGCCAAGATGCTATTCCAGTCCATCTATGGAGATGTCAGTTAGCAGACGTGATGTACACATATTCTGTGACGCATCAGAGCAGGCCTATGGATCTGTGGCTTATTTGCGGACAGAAAACACAGAAGGCCAAGTTGAAGTTGCATTTCTAGCGGCCAGATCACGTGTTGCCCCCCGAAAGCAACAATCCATACCACGTCTTGAACTATGTGCAGCTCTGAGTGGTGCCCAGCTCGCCAAAGTCCTTGGCACAGAACTGACTATCCCCATCCATTCCTTAACACTTTGGTCAGATTCTATGACTGTGCTTACCTGGCTGTTGTCAAGTTCTTGTCGTTACAAGGTGTTTGTGGGAACTCGGGTGGCGGAAATACAAGAACTCTCAGCATCTGCTGACTGGCGCTACGTACGATCTGAGGACAATCCCGCAGACATCATCACAAGAGGTAAACACTTGTGTGACCTTGTAAAAGGAAGCCAATGGGATCAAGGTCCTTCATTTCTCAAACTGCCACCTGCTAATTGGCCTGAGCAACCTTCATTGCCTGCGGAAGAGCAGAGTAGCGAGTTAAAGCAGTCTGCATTCTGTGGATCAACTACAGTTATACCTTTGCCAAATCCACAGCAGTATGACACACTGGATGAGTTCATAAAGGAATGTAGTCAGCAGCTTGACGGGGCGGCCAACATTACATGCGCTGACAAACAAAGAGATGTAGAGCAAACAGTGCTTTGTCAAATGCAGACCGAGTCCTTCCCTACCGAGATGGCCCAACTGAAGTCAGGGAAACCAGTATCAGGTACGAGCAGACTGGCTTCTCTTTCTCCTGAGTATGACCCTACCACCGGACTAATTCGTGTGGGTGGCCGTTTAAGACGCTGCAGTGAGGTAGAAATGGATTTTATCCATCCCATCGTACTTGCTCCTCAACATCCTGTGACCAAACTCATTATCAAGGATTATGATGACAAACTGCACCATCCCGGGTCAGAACGAGTGTTCGCAGAGTTGAGAAGAACTTACTGGGTATTACGAGGCCGTGAAGCAGTTCGGCGACACCAGCGAAATTGTGCTGAGTGTAGAAGATGGAAGGGGCAACCAGAAGTTCCTCGTATGGCTGACTTACCACTCGCAAGACAACAACTATTTAAACCTGTATTCTTTTCAACTGGCATGGACTGCTTTGGACCCTTTATGATTAAGATCGGACGCCGAAACGAGAAGAGATGGGGCATATTATTCAAGTGCCTTACAACCAGGGCAGTGTATATAGATCTCCTGGCGAGCATAGATTCAGACTCCTTCCTAATGGCCCTGAGACGCTTTATCGCTCGACGTGGGAAACCGTGTGAGTTGTTAAGCGATCAAGGCACTAACTTCAAGGGTGGAGAACGAGAGCTGAGAGAATCCTTTGCTGCCTTGCACAGTGAGCTTCAAAGTCACCTTGCTGCTCAACAAATCAAGTTTGTGTTCAATCCACCAGGATCACCTCACTTTGGCGGATGCTGGGAGAGGGAGATCCGTTCAATTAAAACAGCTCTCCAAGTGACCGTCGGAGCGCAGATTGTGACGGAAGAAGTCCTGAGAACAGTCTTAACTGAAATTGAAGGGATCCTTAACTCAAAACCTCTCGGCTATACCTCATCAGATATTTCTGACATTGACCCAATCACTCCCAACTGCTTTCTTATAGGACGCAGGGATGCCTCCTTGCCCCAGGTTGTGTATCAAGACTCCGGGGTGCTTAGCCGACGTCGATGGAGACACGGCCAACTTCTGGCCGATCACTTTTGGAAGCATTTCATAAGATACTATCTACCCAGTCTCCAAGTTCGACAGAAATGGAAGACAGACAAGGGAAATCTCCAAATTGGAGATGTGGTGATGATTGTTGACTCTCAACTCCCTCGAGCTTTGTGGCCAGTTGGGAGAATCGCCAAAGTGTACCCAGGAGCAGATAATCGAGTAAGGTCAGCAACTGTGGAAGTTGAAAGAAGAACATACACTCGACCTGTAGCTCGTCTTGTTAAGCTACCAGTCCTATCTGATGAGGAGGAATCCACTTAAAGGAACTTTTGTCAAGAGGTGCGAATTCTATCACTGAATTCGGGGGCGGCTGTTCAAAAGGCTGCATGACCCAGCTTCATCTGACCAATCACCTTTTCCAACGTCATCATCATGGGCATCACGTGCGGTCAGGAAGTGTGGGGCGAGCAGGTGCTCTGAGCAGACATGCTGATCGCGAACTCTTTTTATGAGTAATCCGAGTCAACTCACGGTTGTATGCAGCACCCTGAAGTTACTGAAGTAATATAGTTGTGCGTGCTTATAAAGTAAGTGTATTAGGCTGTTATTTATGTAAATTTGCCGATTGTTTTCAAGCCGCGAGTGTGACGAGTCCAGCACCATAGCAACATATGTATATGTGTTTATGACATGTATATAGTTGATTTGTCGCTGTTAGGATTGCTTTATGTTCATTATAGTGGATGCAAGTGAGGGAAATTATTTACGGTGACTGAAGTTAATGTTTAACAAGTTATTTCGTGAGTAATAACTTCCTGCTTACCGTAACATATAAATGCGCCTCAGTTGAGTTGGTGGGATAATGGCGCCATCTTGTGGTCAAGTCATAGAATGACTTCTAGTTATTTACACAGTGTTGAACTACACCAATTGGGAGCTAATTTTATATATTGTAAGAACTGTAATTGCATGATGATTGGTGTAAAGTTTACTTAAGTACTCATGTAAGATTATGTTGTATTTGTTCCAGAAACCACAACTTGCCATCAGTAAACACTTTAATGAGAAATTAAGACTGGGTTGAATTCTTCAAAGATGTCATCATACAGTTCTGACCGACTGTCTGCAGGGGTTTGAATCTACCCGAATCAGTAATAAAAATTGTAATTCACTTCGTTATAGAATCAGTCAATGTTTTTTGAGCGCATTTCACACCCAGCGGTAATTAAAGGAAAACATCGTCTGATAGCGCCACGTGCAACATGGATTCGGTCTTCCGACCTTTTGATTTTGATTAACGTAATATGTGAAACATTAGAAAGCTAAGAATGCTTATTTTGAAGACAGAGAGCGTGCGAGAGGAGCTCACTGGTCGTTCTCTCTGTCACTCAGTTAACTCAAGTGCAGCACTCATCTGTTCTACATCACTCGTAAATCACAATAACTGATCAAATAAGGCTTTGGCGGGACAAAAATTTGTTTTGGTGGCCGGCAAAAAAATTTAAATGTAGGAAAAACCCTGATATTGTTTCAAAGCAACTTCACAGAAAATGCATGCGTCTACATTACAGAAAAAAACAGAGAACATTAAAATAATGACAACATTTTTAAGATCACCTTTTACACATTCAGGGTCAACATCTGTAAAAGTTCTTCAGGATCATGGATCCAAAACTTCTGGACCATGAGGGGGGAAGAAACATGCACACACAAATGAATATTAATTTGTTTGATAAAACATTAAAATTAATTATCAACTTACGGACATGGACTTGCAAAACATACTCACCAGGCCCATACAAAAACTTTACAGTAGATCCAAAATCCTGGTTTGCCTATAATTCTTCAGAGTCCAAGGATGGTGTTTTCCTGTCCTCTCTGCTGAATGAGTACATGATCTCAGATTAATCATTCCAAAGCTCCTTTACATTTTATGACAAGCTTGATCTTAAAACTAGCTGACAGTAGGGATGGGCATTATGACCATATTATTATACATGAGAAATTTTATTTTACAATAACGATATCACAATATATTTATTTTGATGGATATTTTATTAAAATGCTACAGAATAATACTGCTTTAAAAGTCTTCACTGTATGATATTCAATTAATTAATATCACTTGATTCTTAAAGAAGCAGAAGGTCTTCTCTATTCTTTTGTTGTTTGATTAAAATGATGACAAAGCTGCAGCCCCTTTAAGAACGGATGCACAGAATGACACGCATCCGGGTTTCCCCACGTTAACTTGAACTGTTTGACTTTGCTTAAGACATAACTCGCTGTTTAAATCAAGTGAATACCTCACATGACAAGGTTTCTGAGATAATTGTGTGCATTTTACAGAAAGATAATTGATTTGGGGATCGCATGCTGTCTGAGAGAGGCTTATTTTAACACATGCATGTCCCGTTCATTATTCTACATTCATGCATGTTTCCTTGTCAAAATGTCAAAACGTTTTAGTACAGTCAGTGCTGCGTTATATACGCTATATTCCCATTCCGCAATATAAAAAGGTAATGTTAACGTTTACTGCAAAATCGCTAACAATAGTCAGTATCATCAGATCGTCATAACACCCAGCCCTATCTTAACAATATTACAACACAACAAAACACAGAAACAGAATATGTAAGTTAATCACGATTAGCATATGACTTTAATGCACTAACGTTATATCTTGATGAGCAGTAGAAACAATATAAAGGGATTTACGTTACCTTCTGCCGTCTGCTGTCCGCCATTGGAAATTTAGTCTGTTCGTATTCATGTTTTTTCGTTCTCAGTCGACATCCCACAATCAAAATCCGTCCAAAATAAGATTTTAACAGGTTTAAATGGTCCATGCAATGCCATTAATAGACCGACGAAGCGGTCCTGTTGAAGATTAGAAGCCGCGATCGCGTCCCCGCGAGACACTCCAACGACAACGGGTGTATAATTCAAACTGAAGGCGCGCACTGTCATTGGCCAGATTTCTGGATGACGTTCAGATTGACCAATCACGCTCAAAAGAACACGGAAAGACAGCAAATAGCCTTGCAAATATAGAAAAGCAACTTGTTTTAAACAACAGTTAGAAAATGTGTATATTTATTTTTATTTGCTGTTATATTTAATTAATTGGTCAAATGGTGTTTTGTGGTGTGGGCAGAGGTCTGGAAGTTTCAACCTGGAGAGCAGTGCAGATTTGTACTCTTTAAAAACAATTATTGTTTGATATTTAGTTTGCTATATAGTTTGTTATATTTGTATCCAGAATTGAATGTAAAACCAGTTTGAATGTAAAAATACACCTTCACTGTAAAACAGAAAATTAAAGTAAAATATCTTAATTTAAATAAGGAAAAATCTGTAAACTAATAGTGTTTTCTTTAAAACGTTTAATGTAAATTTCTGTGAAGTTTTTAACTTTATTTGACTTAAGATATTTGACTTTAATTTTACGGTTTTTGTTTTGCAGCTGTAGCTGCTGTTTTTTTAGGTTTTTATTTTTACAGTGTAAATATAAAACTAATAAGATTTACTTTAAAATGACAAAGAATAATGTTAAATTGTTAGTATGGACATAAACATAAACCTTTAATATAATGAGCTAAATATTGTATTACAGTTGTTAATTTACAGATATTGTTTGTAATTTTGCATGAATTTGTTATTTATGAAAACAGAAAAATAATACAGTGATGTTCCTGTATAAAAAAATGAGAATTACTGTAATTTGTCATTAATGATATAATCCTTAAAATAACAGTCAAGTTGTTTATTTAGATATTGTTTGTAATTTTACATCGTTTTAAACATAATTCAAAATTACAAGAAAATACTGTAAAAAACTAAAAAAAGTTTTTTTCTGTAAAATTAGGATTATTTTTATTGGTTGCCTTATTTTTATGGGTAACCTTATTGGTTGCACCTACATCTATTGTGAGTGGTGGATTTCAAACCTCAAAACGCCCCTCTTTTGCAGCTGGTTAAAGTTAAGAATCTTGGAGTGACACTTTTTGTGAACAGTTGCAGAGCTGAAAGATCTGCTTGTGTTTCTGTGTTTCTTGAGCAAGTGAATCCCTGCTCTTTTTTATTCCATATTTTTATTTTGAGCATATCAGTTTTTGGTGTTTTTAAAACAAACTTTTTCATTTTCCACATTTGATCTCCTTTTTATTTAATTCTATTATTGCCTACAATTTGTAAAACTTTGCAAAAAATGTTTGGGGATAGTCTAAAATGTTTGGTTAATTATCCTTTGTTAATTCCATTACATTTCTTTGTTTATTTCATTACATATTCAGATTTTTTTGTGAACGTATATGTTCAGACAGGGTTTTTATTTTGTACTGTTTTTATAAAAAATATTTGATTAAGAGACTCTTTTCATGCACTGGTTTTAAGGCCCTGACACACCATTCTGATGGTTTGGCTCAGACCCAGGCAACGTGAACCAACCCCACAGTCGGCTTTAGTCATTGCTAGTTCAGTTTAGTGTTTCAGGGCCTTAAGAATTCTTTTTTCCGTGCAAAAAGCTTGTTTGCTGTAGCCTACAGTAGACCAGAGATAATTCTCAATCCTGAAGTCCTCCCGCTGAGAACAGCCAGCACCTAGTGTCAGTCATTAACATATGAAAGGTCTTCTTCACACCTAACAGTCTTCAGTCCTAGCACACCCAGCAGTGTTTCAGCTGTATATGTCCGTGAAATTTCACGGATTCCTGTATACGTCCGCATACGTGAGGTTTCCGGGTTTTTCTGGAAATATACTGTTCCGTGTTACTCTGATCCGCTTTTTCCCACATACATCCGGTAAACATCAAATTACACAGGAGTATACCATGCCCGGATAGTGCCGGATTTCAGTGTTTTCATGCAGTGGATGTTTTTCCCTTTTCACACCATTCTTTGTAAACCCTAAAAATGGTTGTGCGTGAAAATCCCAGTAACTGAGCAGATTGTGAAATACTCAGACCGGCCCGTCTGGCACCAACAACCATGCCACGCTCAAAATTGCTTAAATCACCTTTCTTTCCCATTCTGACATTCAGTTTGGAGTTCAGGAGATTGTCTTGACCAGGACCACACCCCTAAATGCATTGAAGCAACTTTCATGTGATTGATTGATTAGATAATTGCATTAATGAGAAATTGAACAGGTGTTCCTAATAATCCTTTAGGTGAGTGTAAATGCCATTTGTGCAAAAAAAAATCTTCCAATATCCTTTTTTTAGATTTTAGAATAAATATATCAAAATATCCATAAACACTAAAGTGTAAAGTTTTTTAGAAATGTAATGTCTAGTGTTTTGGTTTTGTTTCATTGTTGATGCTCACTGTTTCATGTTCATGCTCACTGTCATGTTTCCTGGTTTTTGTCTCGTGTTCCTGTTTGTCATGTGATTCCCTAGTCTCTTGTGTCATGTTGTCATTGGTTCATTGTCTTTATTGTTCACAGGTGTGTCTTGTTAGTCATTAGTCTCTGTGTATTTAAGCCCTCATGTTTGCCTTGTTGTCTTGTTGAGTATTGTTCCCTGTAACTTCTGTTGATGAGTGTTTCTAGTCAAGTCGGTTCATAAGCCAAGCCAAGTCAAGTCAAGTCGTTGTTTCCGTTTGTGCACTTTGGATTATTGGATTTCTGTTCATGTTTTGGATTTAATTAACTGCACTTGGGTTCATCTTCGCTTGCCATCAGTGGGCATCCGTTAAAGACATAGAGCTGATTCATTCATTTCTATGAGCCAGAATTCAAAATATTTTGATACAAATCAAATCAAATGCATGCAGTTTTGCTGGTAAAATAAACATATCTTTTAGGATGTGTAGGCTATTTTTAAATTGTCCTACTTGTGATGCGAAAAATTTAGCAGGAGGGTCATGCTATCCGTTTGGTGAATAGAGAATGTCTTTTCCTGAGTTGTCTGCAGAGCTAAGGACTGATCAGACCTTTAGGGAAATGGGTTATGAAGAGCACCAAGACAGGGGTGAAACTCTGCTCACCCCTGTCTGAGTTTAGGTGTGGGGTTAGAGAGAAATAAAGGCCAAATTACAGACAATTTTTGTCACAAACTTGAAGTTTGGTGCCTTTGTATTTATATTAAACGTGTTTATAGAAGAAATACCATGAAGCCATTCTAGATATAGAATCTTTTTTTTTTTTACCTTGAAGTGAAGGTGCCATGTGTGCACTGCAAAAAAAATTATCTTATTTAGTATTTTTGTCATGTCTCTAGTCTAAATATCTAATAATTCTTAAATCAAGATGCATTTAGTAGAATAATAACAGAAACAAGATTATTTTTCTTACCCCTTTGGCAGATAATATTGCTTGTTTTAAGCAAAAAACTCATTTAGATGAGTTCTATCTTCATTTAGATTTCCCCCCCCCAGAAATCAAGAAAAAATATTGTATGTTATTTTACTTATCTAGTACATTTTTTACGGGACGAAATGCCCTGCACATGATACTTTGTGTGTCGCATTCATATTCTAGGCTCTTATCTGTATGGAAGGATATCGCGGACAATTTTCAAAAGGAATTGCAAATTGTATTTGCAATTGCGTTTTCAATTTGTGAATGCATAAAATGTGACATAATCCAAACGTAATTTGACATTGCGCATTTCCATTCGTTTACGCGAACACACAACGACTGCCAAAGTTCAAGTGGAAAAGCAAAGTCTGTTTGCAATTGCATTTCCAATGTCTTACAAGTTATGACCCTGCCATTTTGGAATAGCAATAGAAAATCATCTATTTGGTATTTCATTTCCTCCGTGTCCTGCCATAACCTGCACAAAATTCAAATGGAATCGCAATCCCCTTTGCACTTGCATTTCCGATGTCTAACACAGTCAACTGTCAATCAAGCTTGGGGGCGGGGTTTATTGATGTAGGCTGAAAGTAGGCCACGCCCTCAAGTGTTTGGAAAACGGGGGATTTGGCTATTTTTGTAATAAAAACCAAAGTTAAAACTCTTTTGTTCAAACAAAGTCAAAATGCAGAACTGATTGTATGTTCACCTGGCAACCAGAAAAAAACAGCAAATAAGAAAACTGACATGACTGCATTTGGTAGGCTTACAAATATCATCCTATAGCTGACACAGTTAATTATCATGATGAGTTAAAATCAGAGAATCTATAGAAACTTGACATGATGTGAGTGGTGTGTTGTCCTTATGATTCTGTGCTCAAGATCCAAGCGATCAAAAAATAAAATAAAATAAAATTACATTAGTTACATTCAATCGCAGTTCATGTTCGTTTCGTAGCAGGATGATCTGATGTTCTGTTTAATTATAGCATTTTATTAATTTCATGATTGTCATTATATATTTTTTTCATCATATGTAGTCATATTCATTGAACTATATTTGTATCTTTATTTTGACATTTAAAACATTTTCAGACATAGTACACGTGCTGCGTTGTGGGGGTATCTTCATTAGGGATGGTCAATTCGGTGAAGTTTCCCGACTGACAACCGCCTCTCAATATATTAACTGTTAACTGATAGCCTAATATTATAATATTAAACTGGCATTAAATAAAAATACAATTGGCGAGTGTCTGTGACCCGTTAAAAAGACAAAACATTTTTCACTGGTTTATTTTAACGTGCAAACAACAGCAGCATACAGCTCAACAACAGAACCTGGATTCACACATTATCACATTTTCACGCACCTGCAGCGTTTCTGACAACAGAGAAAAACAGGATAAAATAATATAATATAAAATATCCTAAATAAATACTAAATATTGCTCTCTTAGCCTAAATAATTTATACTTTAAGATGACAAAACAAAAACACACTGAATCCGTTTTAATCTTAAAAAGAACCGGCATAGTTTTTTGGGTTTTTTTTCGTCAGAATAATTTTTTCCGTCAAATAAAAACAGCAGTCTATTCGCTCGCTCATTCCGCTCAGCGTCGCTCGCTCAACCCAGAATGCCCTTTGTGACATGACATGCTGGCTCGAAAATATGTGAAGTGATGTGAGAAGCTAAGGTAAGGTGACCAGATTTCTGAAATGGAAACCTGGGACATTTCCTATTTGAGTAGTCAAAATATCACTAAAAATCTCATTTGTTATTATCTATTAATTAAATAACTGGGACAATATATTTTTGAATGTTTTTTTTGTCGTTGTTGTTGAAAATTAACCGTGGTTTTATTATAGTAAAAGTGTAGTAACCATGTTTTTTTGGCTAATTGATTACCATTTTTATAACCACAGATTTACCACAAATACCATGGTTAAACTACGGTTAGAGTATAGGCTAGTAAAGCCATGGTTAATTTGTGGTTACCATGGTTTAACTATAATAACCATGTTTTTTGGTTTTATATGTAGTAAAATCATGGTTCATTTTCGTAAGGGTGGGATCACTATATTATTATTAACATCAATAATTATTCTGATTTAGTTTTATTTTTACGATTTTTGGTCTGGTTTTAATCACTGCACCCACAAAAAAACTAAAAACAAACAATGAAAACAGTTAGTAACTGTAAATCACAAGCCGTTCAAAACAATATTATAACATGACTTAACAAAAGCACATTACAAAAATAAAACAACATAAATATGATATGATGAATACAATTATTTAACAACTATAATTGTATTTAATACTTTAATTTAACTTATACAGTATAAACTAGTGAAAAAGACTCTTACTATTTTTAATTGGTCTTATTTTGCATTTTAGGCTTATTTTAAGCATGTGTTTAAGTATGTGTATTCTGCACATGTATTTGTTGCAAGTGTAATTGTTTAGGGGTTTTTTTTATAGTGCAGATGTGTGGCAATCACTGCGTTGTGACTGCGTAACTTTTGGGGACAAAACAATCCCACATTCTGTTGAGGCCCTGTTATAAAGCACATGCAAACAGTATTACTTTAATGTAACATGAATAGTTAGTGTGTTACTACCTTGAAAGCGATAACGAAGGATTCTTTTGATATTTGACGATAATGGCGCTCTGCTCTCGCTTACGTTCTTCATGAAGTAATAGCGGCGTGCGCGACCAAGTAGAGTCAGCGTATCTCACAGCGCCATCTGCTGGTGAAAATAATCACTACACGACTGCTCCTATAACCAGCAGCTGCTGTATATTGGGCTTTTTTGCAATGTATATGCGGGTTGTTTTGAACGAACTGTAAACACCAAAAACGCCAAAAACACCAAAAACGCGGACGTCTGGTCACCCTATACTAAGGCTGTCCCCGAATAAAGTTTTTTTTCTACTCAACTTCTTCATTTAAGCCCGGGTCGGGAACCTTTTTGGACCAAAGAGACATTTTTCATTTTTTTGGTTAAAGCATTTTTCCAAAAGAGCCACATTAAAAAAATATATTAAATTATTATTTAAAAAAAATGCTTATTTACAATAAAATTTCCACAGTAAGCTAGTATATCTAAAAACCAACAAATATGCAGCAAACAATAAATAAGTTGCAAGATGAAATTAATTGTGCAGGGCTTTCACTGTGAGGTCAAGTTATAATTTTGTGTGTGTGAACGCACACAGTGCCTACAGTGTTTATGTGAATATTCAACTTGGCATTTTGATATATTTCTGTGTTTATTTGGCCGTTTGGGCACGCTATGCTTGTCCGTGTTGCACTCGGATCGCACGCACAGCATCCTGTCAGTAATTCAGGAAAATTCAGAAAAAATGTTTCTTTGCACCAATTTCAATAAAAGGTTAGGCCTTTTAAAGATTATATTATATATTGAGCTGATCTTCACACCATAGGCCTATATCGCATATTTTGCTTTTACCATGCAGCAAACTACAAAAAAAAAAAAAAAAACGTAAAAAATAATAATAATAATAATTAAACCGCTTAACTGCATGTTAATCTGTCAAAATTCGTACTTTTGGTAAACGGTGAAACAGTCAATAAGCATCCCTAATCTTCCTTTCTTCTCGATAATTTGCTTGCAACCAGATCAGTCTTCTTTTGGTTTCTTTTTGTTTGGTTGGCAGGTGATAAATAGTTATATTTTACATAACTAAAATATATTTAGTTCCAGGTGTTTGGCTTTGTGACTTTTTTGTTGTTGTTGCAAAATAGACACATTTATTGGATATTTCTCCCCATTTTCTTTATAGGAATGAATAATGATGAAAAAGTGCTTTGTTTTCCACCACTTGAGGGCGTGGCCTACTTTCAGCTTACATCAATAAACCCTAAATATAAAGCAGGGTCATAACTTGTAAGACATTGGAAATGCAATTCAATTTGAAATTTGGCACTCGTGCGTTCGCGTAAACAAAAATGTAAATGGCAATGCGCAATGTCAAATTACGTTTGGATTATGTCACATTTTATGCATCCACACATTGAAAGTACAATTTTAGTCATCTAATTAAAACAGTGTTTTGAACAATGTTAAAACATCACATTCAAATACAGCATAAATATTACATCAGCAGATAAACATGAATCTAACAAAAGTGAACACCAATTTAAAGGGTTCCCCAAAAAATGTAAATTCCTCGCCCTCATGTCTTTCCAAACCCGTAAGACCTTCGTTCATCTTCAGACACAAGTGAAGATCTTTCTGATGAAATCCGAGAGCTCTCTGACCCTCCAAACGCATGCTCACCGATATGCTTGTTGTGCTTTGTGGGGTTTTGACGTGTTTCATGGACTCAATATTGTTCCTTATTCAAATCAACTCACTGCCAAGACCATGGGAATATGGCTCCCCTTTCCTAACACTTACCTGTGCCAATCATCATTCTCAACTTTGGACTGAGAACAGGCCTGTGCTTGCTGTCTATGAAAGCTTTTAAGATACATTACTTAGTGTAAATGCTATTGAGTCCAAATGTAATTTCAATAAAAAGACCAAGTATATAAGTGGTATTAACATGATTTAAACTGAAATGTGTTTCTGTTCTTAGTTTTTAGGGTGAAAAAGATTACAATGCAATTAATTCCAATGGCATTTAAGAGTACAAATAGTTTTGAGCATATTAATCATTGTTAAGATTCTCTGTAACGTATATTCTCTGAGTGTCTGTCTGAGACCGACATCTAGTGGACGTTTTATGATCTGTGACTTTTGCACACGTCACTAAAACACAGAACCAGGAAGCAGGAATCACAAGAGTTCAGGGAAATGAAACTGAAGTGAAGTGAGCTGTTGTGTGTTTGTGTCTTTCTTTGTATGCAGTAAAATGGCAGAAGCCAGAATTTCAGTGGATGAGTTCCTGTGTCCAGTGTGTCTGGATCTCCTGAAGGATCCAGTGGCCATTCCCTGTGGACACAGTTTCTGTAAGATCTGTATTACGGGCTGCTGGGATCAGGAGGATCAGATGAGAGTCTACAGCTGCCCTCAGTGCAGACAGACCTTCAGTCCAAGACCTGCTTTAGCTAAAAACACCATGCTGGCTGAAGTGGTGGAGAAACTGAAGAAGACTAAACTTCCTGATGACTGTTACGCTGGAGCTGGAGATGTGCAGTGTGACGTCTGTACTGGAAGAAAATGCAAAGCCGTCAAGTCCTGTCTGGTGTGTCTGGAGTCTTACTGTCAAACTCATTTTGACCGTCATGAGGACTATCACTCACGTAAGCCACATAAAGTGACCGATGCCACTGGACGACTGCAGGAGATGATCTGCCAGAAACACGACAAGCTCCTTGAGGTTTTCTGCCGCACTGATCAGATGTGTATATGTGTGCTGTGTACGATGGATGAACATAAAAACCACGACACTGTATCAGCTGCAGCACAGAGGACAGAGAAACAGGTATGAACTTTAAACTGGAACTCTTGACACCAGGAAGTGGTCGTTCAGATAATTTAAGGCTTGCATACACGGTGCGAATTCTGACGGTCAGAAGATCGTATGTCCACGCACACGTCACGGGTGAGTTCATCTGAAAATTGTACGGACGCAGTGATATACGACACGATTTTACTACCTGCCGATTTTCAGAAGCAATCGCACAAAGTATTTACTGCTTGCTACAAATTAGGGCTGTCAACGAATATTCTAAATTCGAATATATATTCGAATAGTTTTAAAAAAACCAATTTCGAAGGTGAAAATTAATCTGCTTTGCGAGTGGGCACGTTAGCGCCTATGGCTAGCGCGCCTGAAGCCTTGTTTATACTTTCGCCTGGCTCCACAGCGCAAGCCCCCGCTGAACTGCGCGCACGCCTCCCCAAACGGACGAGGCGTTTAGTTTATACTTGACGCGCTCGCCGTTGTGCTATTCTTTAATGCACTGCTTCCACTGGTTTGATTATTTACCGTTTCATGTCAATGAAAAGTTCCATGTTTACCACAGCACAGCTCGCTCGGTGCGTTCAATATGCTGTAAAACTTCAATTAATATTTGTTTCAATCACTGAATGAAGCCTGCTATATTTGGGACAAGAGTCGCAACCTTAAATTGCTTGCACAAAACTCTTGATCAGCTCTCAAAATGTGTTTGTTTATTTAAACCTTATGCGCAGAGAGAGTGAGGGTGAGGGCGAGAGAGAGTGAGGGCGAGATAGAGAGTGAGGTCTGCGGTCTTGGTCATTAGTTGATTTACTTGTTTGTGTGTAGGTAATACGGTGTCAAATATGTTTAAACTTAAATGGACTACCTATACAAGTAGTTATGTCTCTTTTTATTAATTTGTCCTTTTATTGACGTCATGCGGGTCATTGACAAAATGCGCAACCAGATGTTCGAATAGTTTGAATATTTGTGTTTTTTTTAGAGGGAATATTCAAACGTCATTTTTGAGCAATTTTGACAGCCCTACTACAAATGCAGGTTCATTTTCAGCACCGGAAAGTACGAGGAAGATGCTAATTTGCTCTGTCCTGTCAGAACGCTGAGAATATACATAGAGCGTTCCACTGCTTTCAGGCAAACTGAACAGCTCTTTGTGTGCTTTGGCGGCCGCACCCGCGGGTGCGCGGTTACAAAGCAGACCTTGTCATGATGGATAGTGGATGCTATCTCACTGGCTTATGAGTCCAAAGATCTCAGCTGCCCTACAGGCATCAAAGCCCATTCTACTAGAGGCATGGCCTCGTCATGGGCTTGGTCTACTGGCATTTCACTGGATGATATCTGTGTGGCAGCAGGCTGGGCCTCCCCATCCACTTTTATCAGGTTTTATAATTTGGATGTCCCTGCCTTACAGGCTGGGCTTCTCGCTGTGTAATACATATTAACCCCTTACGGCCCGACAGTCTGGTCTGGGTTAAGTATTTGTATGAGTCATAAGCACATTCCTTACATGACTCGAATTGTCTGGTCATTCAATATTCTTTTCGGCCCGACTATGTCTGATCTATACATACATATATATATATTACACATATATATATATATATATTACACATATCTTGTGTGTTATTTTTTAAAGTGAAAATATATTTTGTTCCAGCCTTCATATACCAAAACATGAGCGTCACTAGGCCCCCCCTAAACTTCTGTCCAGCCCCCCTAAAAAAATGTGTGATTAACCTTTCAAACATATGAAATTGGCGGGAGGCTTCGGCTCCCGTTTTTTAAATCTGCGTTAATCAGCGTGTTCTTCAATCCGCTGTGGCGGCAATTAGAGCGCACGGCAATTACCTGGCTTTCCTGTTAGCCTTCAGTAAATTAGCATGTCTACAAAATGATTCTTATAAATATCAGTTAAACATATGTTTACTTTCTTCACTGACAAAAATGGAAAAACTTTATCAGTCATATCTGCCCACTGACATGGTTTTCAAGCTGTTGTCATCTAATTTTTTGGCGTTCAGAACATTTTAAAATGCACATATGTAGATAATAGAAATACACATTTTCTTGAGGGGCCATGCCCCCCAAACCCCCCTAGCCTCACATTTGGGATCTCATTGATTATAAACCAGCCTACATTATACAGTCCTTCCAGAAAAATGTGGCTTTTTTTTTATTGTTGCGGGCAAAAATCCTTGATTATGCGGCAAGTTTTCTTAAAAAATGCGATGGAAAATGCGGGATATTTATCTAATTTTATGCGATAAAATTGCGGGAACTTGCAAAAACTGCAGTTTGATGAAAAAGAGAAAAAAAGCACTACATCACAGAAAGTGCTGGGAATATTTAAGTTCTCATCTTGTTTTATTGAAGACCTTAATAATGGCTCAAATTTACAAAACATTTAGTCAAACAAGTTCTGTAGCTTTACAAAAGGAATATGCTACAACTTCTGAAAAAATGAATAAATAACTTCCTGTTTTACAGAGGTAGCTATACAAAACAGACATTTGAGTGCTTCCAATGCACAAAGTGCAATCTCTTAAACGGTTAGTTCACCCAAAAATGTAAATTCGGCCATTATGACTTCATGTCGTTGGACACCCGTCAGACCTCCGTTCATCTTCAGACACAAATGAAGATATTTTAGTTGAAATCCGATGGCTCAGAAAGGCCTCCATTGGCTCAATGCACTGTACACTCTCAAGACCCATAAAAGCACTAAAGACGTCGATACAAAGTCCATCTCACTACAGTGGGTCTACAATAACTTTATGAAGCGACCAGAATAGTTTTTGTGCTAAAACCTAAATAACGACTTATATAGTGATGACCGATTTCAAAACAATGCATCATGAAGCTTCGAAGCATTAGGAATCAGTGAATCGATTCATGATTCGGATCGCGTGTCAAACTGCTGAAATATGTGACTTTGGCGATCCAAACCGCTGAATCGACTCACTGATTCATAACGCTTCCAACCGCTGAATCGACTCACTGATTCATAACGATTCAAACCGCTGAATCGACTCACTGATTCATAACGCTTCAAACCGCTGAATCGACTCACTGATTCACAACGCTTCCAACCGCTGAATCGACTCACTGATTCATAATGCTTCAAACCGCTGAATCGACTCACTGATTCATAACACTTCAAACCGCTGAATCGACTCACTGATTCATAACGCTCTGAACCGCTGAATCGACTCACTGATTCATAACGCTTCCAACCACTGAATCGACTCACTGATTCATAACGCTCCAAACCGCTGAATCGACTCACTGATTCATAATGCTTCAAACCACTGAATCGACTCACTGATTCATAACGCTTCAAACCGCTGAATCGACTCACTGATTCATAACGCTTCAAACCACTGAATCGACTCACTGATTCATAACGCTCTGAACCGCTGAATTGACTCACTGATTCATAACGCTTCAAACCGCTGAATCGACTCAATGATTCATACATCATACTCGCGACAGCACCTCTTTGGCCCATTCCTCTGAGGAAGGACCTCCTGACTCAGACACGGGGCACCCTCTGGCACCCGCGTCCGGACCACAGGACAGTGGTAGACACCATCACTTCAGCTAGAGCTCCCTCTACGAGATGGCTCTATGCGTTGAAGTGGACTCTGTTCGTCGATTGGTGCTCTTCTCGCCGAGAAGACCCCCAAAGATGTTTGATCAGTTCGGTGCTTTCCTTCCTACAAGACGAGTTGGAGCGAAGGCTGTCTCCCTCCACCCTCAAAGTTTATGTTGCCACTATCGCCGCTAATCATGACATGGTAGATGGAAAGTCCTTAGGTAAGCACGATCTGATCGTCAGGTTCCTGAGGGGGGCGAGGAGACTAAATCCGCCTCGACCTCCCTCTATACCCTCTTGGGACTTAACTCTGGAGCAAACCACACTGCAGAGAGCACCCTTTGAGCCTTTGCAGTCAGCTGAGTTAAAAGTTCTGTCTTTGAAGACAGTACTCTTGACTGCATTGGCCTCCATCAAGAGGGTAGGGGACCTGCAGGCATTTTAGGTTGACGAATCGTCCCTGGAATTCGGGCCCGGTAACTCTCATGTAATCCTGAGACCCCGGCCCGGATACGTACCCAAGGTTCCCACCACTCCCTTCCGGGACCAGGTGGTGAGCCTGCAAGCGCTGCCTTCGGAGGAGGCAGACCCAGCCCTAGTTTTCTCTGTCCAGTCCGTGCCCTGAGGACTTACGTGGACAGAACGCAAAGCTTCAGGACCTCAGAGCAGCTCTTCGTCTGTTACGGAGGACAGCAGAAGGGAAAGGCTGTCTCCAAGCAGAGAATGGCCCACTGGATAGTGGATGCCATCGTCTTGGCGTATGAAACCCACGTCTTGACCTAACACGTTCGCTAGATTTTATAGCCTCCGTGTAGAGCCGGTATCTTCCTGTGTGCTCACTTCCCATAGTAACAGCGAAGTGCCCGTTCTAAGTGTCGGCTTGCTGCGGCATTCCCTTCCCCATGAAACGGATACGTGCGCTTATATGCTCCAGTCGAGTTCCCCAGAAACGGCAAACCCTGTTGAGTCCTCCACAACCCGCAGCAGTTGGATGTTGCGGAGCATCCGACGCCAGGTCGAACACTCGTATGCATTGGTGGAACTTGTGTTAGGCTGGGTTCCTTATGTTGTGACCCCACAGAGGTCCCATATATGGCGAGCTCGTGTCTTTCCCTCGGCAGAGCTTCCTCTGCCGTCTCAGTACGGTGTTGTTCCCCCGCCTATAAGGGCTGGGGCCACCCCTGGGACTTCCGTATGTTGTACTGCCCAAGGCCAGTCCATACATGTATTCTCCACATGGTAACTCCCTCTGGGCATGATGTGGCTTCCGCAGCAGCCCTCCCGGGCCCGCTTTCCCAGCGTTATCCAATAGTCTGCTGAGTGGGTCTTGCGGAACAGCAGTGTGACTCTCCCTGCGTGAGTATTCCCGCCCGGAACAGACAGGGTCTGAGGGGCTCTTCGCTGGGCGCTGGAAGTGGTAGTAACTGTGGCATTTTCCAAAGGGATCCCAATTCGTCGTCGAATGTGACCGACTGAAAGGGAACGTCTCGGTTACGTATGGTAACCCTCGTTCCCTGAGTCACTAGTTCGGCTCCTCAGTGTAAAGCAATAGTGCGCTGCTCTCGCTTCCTGTTTATACCCGCAGTGCGGGGCGGAGCGCGAGATGCAAATCTTGCACGCCAATGGCCCATTGGCCTGTTCTCTATATCTCGAAGCTGATAGGGGCTCCCTGAAGTGATCCCAATTCGTCTGTGACGTCCGACGTACGTCTCCGTTCCCTCCTTCAGGGAACGAGGGTTACCATACGTAACCGAGACTTTTTTTGTTCACTAATTTTAAGATTTTCTGGTTTAACCCTTAAATGCATATTCACTACCCTCCTCCTCATTCATTTTTTAAAGTTAGACATCAACCTTCCTAGTATTCCTCAATCAATACATTTTTAACAATATAACAAGAAAAAAATTATAAAATTATAATTGAATGCCTGTTTTTCCACTAGTTTTTTGTTAAAATTGTATAGGGGCGCTAACGACCCGAGGTGTGTAAGATTGTACGTATTTTTTTCCTGCACAATAATAAATGAATCTATAATGACAAAATAAGTGCAATTCACCTTTATTCCACAAGATGGCAATGTCTGATACACAATGATGAAGTGACGTTTCACTCATACTTACTGCAGACTGAAAAACGAAACAATAATAATTATAATCTGCAAAATTTGAAATGGCTCAGCGATTTAGTGCAGAGCAAGTACTGAACACAATCAAATATTAGTGTCACTGTCACTTGATGATGGATCTGGTGAAGGAAGCTGTCAGTGATCAAAATATTTATTTTCAAGACGTTGAAAATGAGTTTTGAAAATATGCGTGAGATGGCGAATATGATCCAGATGCAGAATATGCTGGGAAATGAGTTCTGGCGAGGACAGTGGTGTTGGTATAAAACATCTGCTCAAACTGAACCCTTCCGAATTTTGTTCTTCTGTATTTATCATATATTTCTCTAATATCAGGAGTTTTATATATTATTATGTTTGGCGAAACAGTCGTGCATTTAAGGGTTAAACACTATCAGATTTTTCTAGATCCTATAGTAGATGTATTGTTTGAAATAGACACAGTTTCTATACAATGCACTACACTCGCACTTCTATCAATTAAGTGAGTAGAACAAAGACTGTGATTTGAGGTGTGACTTACTAATCATATGGTGTGTAGAGATGTTGTCCGACAGAAGATCTGCTCCAATTCTGCTGGGAGTGCAGGCCATCAGCACGGAAAGCCTAGGTCATTTCCAGAAAAGATTTGAATTATTTACAAAGAGTAGTTTCTGTTCATTACACCAAAACATTAACCATTGATTTAGAGCAAAAAGTCTAAAGGATGCAGCCTCTGAATTGGGATGCAGCTTGTGTTAAGAAAAATCAAATATGGTGGCATGTTTAATCATGTAACATGCATGAGCCAGTGCGGTTTGATGTCTTTGACGTTTTACCATGTTTGATTTGGGCCCAAGAAACAGAGATATTCTTCAGAATATCTTCTTTTGTGTTCTGCAGGAGAAAATCATACAAGTTTGGAAAGAAAGAGGATGAGTAAACAATGAAAGAATTTACATTTCTGGGTGAACTCTCCCTATAAAACTAGGCATTGATGAAATAATGCTGGCACTTATGAATGAACCTATAATCTTACCATGCAAGATCTTTAACCCCTCAGTCTCACCACTTCACTGATACTGGAATGTGATGTTTCTGCTGTCATTGGTTTGTGCTTTAGCACCAGCTGAAGGAGACGCAGAGGTCGTTCCAGCAGAGAATCCAGCAGAGAGAGAAAGATCTTCAGCAGCTGAGAGAGGCTGTGGAGGCTCATAAGGTGAGTCTGGAGAAGAGGAGAAGTTTGAGAAGTCTCAGACAGGACTCACTGAAGTCACTGTGTGATTGTGATGTGTGTCCTAACAGCGCTCAGCACAGACAGCAGTGGAGGACAGTGAGGGGATCTTCACTGAGCTCATCCACTCCATTGAGAGAAGCCGCTCTGAGGCCACACAGCAGATCAGAGATCAGGAAAGGGCTGCAGTGAGTCAAGCTGAAGGACGACTGGAGCGACTGGAGCAGGAGATCAATGATCTGAGGAGGAGAGACGCTGAGCTGGAGCAGCTTTCACACACACAGGATCACGTCCATTTCCTGCAGGTAACATAGATCTAGAACAGGGGTAGGCAAGTTCAGTCCTAGAGAGCCGCTGTCCTGCAGAGTTTAGCTCCAACCCTAATCAAACACACCTGAACCAGCTCATCAGTGTCTTCAGGATTACTAAAGCTACAGGCAGGTGAGGGTTTTTCAGGGTTGGAGTCAAACTCTGCAGGACAGCGGCTCTCTAGGACCGAACTTGCCTACCCCTGATCTAGAAGAACAAGAGACTCACAGAGAAACATTTCATGAGAGCAGAATGAGCCGTTGACTGAAGTGAAGGGCAACTTTTTTATATAATGAATATGAGAAGAATGAAGCTGATGCTGTGAAAGTGCTGGATTGAGGAGAGTTGCTAAAGAACAAATCTGACAGTAGTGCTGGTTATTGGCTGAAGGGTGGAGGTGATGAGCTTTGATTTCTGTTTTCTGTAGAGTTTTCCGTCTCTCTCAGCTCCTCCTGAATCTACAGACGTCAATGACAATCTCTTCAATTCTCTCTCCTCTTTTGATGGCGTGAGAGAATCTGTCCATCAGCTGAGAGACAAACTGGAGGATTTATGCAAAGAGCTGAAGAAGAAGATCTCTGACAGAGGTAAAGTCCTGGAGAAAATCATCCTCCATCATCTCATATCATGTAGAAGATTATATTAGAAATGTCTTAGGAACGGATGCAGGGATCATTTTCTCTTGACATGATAATCACACTCTTCATGTCTGTTGATTTCCACAGTCATTGTTCCCAGGACCAGGAACGACTTCCTACAATGTAAGTCACTGAGAAAACAAGCTGAAAAACTCACTGAGTGTGTTCATTATTTTCCTTTAAAAGGTGAAAGAACCATGACAGAAGAGCTTTAGCGTTGAATGATGATTTGCGCAGGATATCTGGTAAACTGAACTGTAGACACTGCTGATACATTGAACATGAAGAGTTCAGATACATTAAAAGATCAGATTCATACTTCCTGATTCTGATGTGCTTTCTCTCCACCAGATTCTCATCAACAGTTCACTCTGGATCTGAACACAGTGAATAAACTCCTCCGTCTGTCTGAGAGGAACAGAGTGATTACATTCACTCACACAGATCAGCCGTATCCTGATCATCCTGACAGATTTGATGTGTCTCAGGTGTTGTGTAGAGAGAGTGTGTGTGGAGAGAGTGTGTGTGGACGCTGTTACTGGGAGATTGAGTGGAGTGAATGCGTGTCTATATCAGTGTCATATAAGAGCATCAGCAGGAAGGGACGGGGTAATGAGTGTTTGTTTGGATGTAATGATCAGTCCTGGAGTTTAGACTGCTCTCCTGACAGTTACTCATTCAGACACAATAACAGAGAGACTAAACTCCCTGTAAAGCCCATCGG
This sequence comes from Romanogobio albipinnatus, assembly GCA_023566225.1. Taxonomy (NCBI): domain Eukaryota; kingdom Metazoa; phylum Chordata; class Actinopteri; order Cypriniformes; family Gobionidae; genus Romanogobio; species Romanogobio albipinnatus. The sequence continues at coordinate 6,312,718 of CM042245.1, forward strand.
ATGGAGAAAAAATATAGTTGGAGTGTATGTGGATCCCAGAGCAGGAATTCTGTCCTTCTACAGCGTCTCTGGAGACACAATGAGCCTCATCCACACAGTTCAGACCACATTCACACACACTCTCTATCCTGGGTTTAGGGTTTATAAAGGGTTTATATTTAAATCATCAGTGAAACTGTGTTGATGAATTGTAATAGAATGATGAGAGATTCTACCCATAATGCTTTGAGCTCATGATAAACCATTATTATTATTATTATTACTATCAATATTACCTTTTAATTGAAATGAGCACACGAAGGATTAAAACAAACCTACTGTAACTAAATAATAGTTTATTTCTGTTATTAATATTTTGTCCTATTGCTTGTAATTTGCTTCTTTGTTCTTATTTTTAATAACAAAAAATAATAAACAAAATGTCTGCATGGTGATATATTGTTATTGCTATTTGAATAAAAATGTCTTATATCTTGAAATAAGATGTTGGTCATATCGTCCACCCCAAAATGACACATAATATGAACTCTGCTTTATTAATTCATACACTGTATGTATTTTAACTTGTAAACCACATTTATTGCACATTAATACTGTAATATCTGGATTAAATGGTTTCTGCACCCAAAACATTACAGCTTTGCCTATTAAACAGAATATCACATTATATATTTCATTACAAGTTCTTAATATTTGAATTTACATTTCTATACGTTAGTGATTGTATACAGCAGTGTGTGAACGGGACTTTTATTTTGTAGTGGAGAAGTGACGTCATAAGGCTGCTGCATTTGTGCTGCGTTCCACTCCAGTTTTAGACACGCACTTGGGAACTTCCCTAAGCACTTCCCCTCGGGGAATCCCCGCCGCCATTTAGTGCGTACCACTTTATGAAGTGGACAAGGGAAGTTTAAATAGACAGACCCTTGATCCCTCGATTTTGACAGAGGGAGCGAGTCTACTTCATATGTACACTTCAGGCAGCTTCATATACCACAATGCAACACTGTTGTGAAGTCACAGCATATTGCGTTTAATTTACCCCACCACAAACAACTCTATTACATGTTTATTATTTTTTTAAACATTTAAAACAACCCAAATTCACCTATATACATATAGAATGCTCCTCCATGAACTGCCACCTTAACGTGGTGGAGGGGTTTGAGTACCCGAATGACCCTAGGAGCTATGTTGTCCGGGGCTATATGCCCCTGGTAGGGTCTCCCAAGGCAAACAGGTCCTAGGTGACGGGTCAGACTAAGAGCAGTTCAAAAACCCCTTATGATGACAAAAAGAAGGAGGACCGTGACGTCGCCCGGTATGGCGCAGCCGGGGCCCCACCCTGGAGCCAGGCCTGGGGTTGGGGCTCGTATGCGAGCGCCTGGTGGCCGGGCCTTCCCCCACGGGGTCCGGCCGGGCTCAGCCCAAAGGAGCGACGTGGGGACACCTTCCCGTGGGCCCACCACTCACGGGAGGGACCGTAAGGGGCCGGTGCAAAGCGAATCGGGCAGCAGTCGAAGGCGGGGGCCTAGACGACCCGATCCCTGGACACGGAAACTGGCTCTTGGGACATGGAATATCACCTCGCTGGCGGGGAAAGAGCCTGAGATTGTGCGTGAGGTTGAGAGGTTCCGACTAGAGATAGTCGGAATCACCTTCACGCATGGCTTGGGCTCTGGAACCACACTCCTCGAGAGGGGATGGACTCTTTACCACTCTGGAGTTGCCCATGGTGAGAGGCGGCGGGCTGGTGTGGGTTTGCTTATAGCCCCCCAGCTCTGCTGCCATGTGTTGGAGTTTACCCCGGTGAACGAGAGGGTCGTTTCCCTGCGGCTTCGGCTTGGGGATAGGTCTCTCACTGTTGTGTGTGCCTACGGGCCAAACAGCAGTGCAGAGTACCCGACCTTCTTGGTGTCCCTGGGAGGGGTGCTGGAGAGTGCTCCGACTGGGGACTCCGTCGTCCTACTGGGGGACTTCAACGCCCACGTGGGCAATGACAGTGAAACCTGGAGGGGCGTGATTGGGAGGAACGGCCCCCCTGATCTGAACCCGAGTGGTGTTCAGTTATTGGACTTCTGTGCTAGTTACAGTTTGTCCATAACGAACACCATGTTCAAGCATAAGGGTGTCCATCAGTGCACATGGCACCAGGACACCCTAGGTCGTAGGTCAATGATCGACTTTGTGGTCGTTTCATCTGATCTGCGGCCGTATGTCTTGGACACTCGGGTGAAGAGAGGGGCGGAGCTGTCAACTGATCACCACCTGGTGGTGAGTTGGATCCGATGGCGGGGGAGGAAGCTGGATAGACTCGGTAGACCCAAACGTACTGTGAGGGTCTGCTGGGAACGTTTGGCCGAGTCTCCTGTCAGAGAGATCTTCAACTCCTGCCTCCGACAGAGCTTCGACCGGATCCCGAGGGAGGTTGGAGATATTGAGTCCGAGTGGACCATGTTCTCCACCTCCATTGTCAAAGCGGCTGCTCGGAGCTGTGGACGCAAGGTCTCCGGTGCCTGTCGAGGCGGCAATCCCCGAACCCGGTGGTGGACACCGGAAGTAAGGGATGCCGTCAAGCTGAAGAAGGAGTCCTATCGGGCCTGGCTGGCTTGTGGGACTCCTGAGGCAGCTGACAGGTACCGACAGGCTAAACGGACTGCAGCCCGGGTGGTCGTGGAGGCAAAAACTCGGGCCTGGGAGGAGTTCGGTGAGGCCATGGAAAAGGACTATCGGCTGGCCTCGAAGAGATTCTGGCAAACCGTCCGGCGCCTCAGGAGGGGGAAGCAGTGCCCTACCAACACTGTTTACAGTGGCGATGGGCGGCTGTTGACCTCAACTGGGGATGTTGTCGGACGGTGGAAGGAATACTTCGAGGATCTCCTCAATCCCGCCGTCACGTCTTCCATTGAGGAAGCAGAGGCTGGAGGCTCAGAGGAGGACTCGTCCATCACCCGGGCTGAAGTCACCGAGGTGGTCAAGAAACTCCTCGGTGGCAAGGCACCGGGGGTGGATGAGATCCGCCCTGAGTACCTCAAGTCTCTGGATGTTGTGGGGCTGTCTTGGCTGACACGCCTCTGCAGCATCGCGTGGCGGTCGGGGACAGTGCCTCTGGGATGGCAGACCGGGGTGGTGGTCCCTCTTTTTAAGAAGGGGGACCGGAGGGTGTGTTCCAACTATAGGGGGATCACACTTCTCAGCCTCCCCGGGAAAGTCTATGCCAGGGTACTGGAGAGGAGAATCCGGCCGATAGTGGAACCTCGGATTCAGGAGGAACAGTGTGGTTTTCGTCCTGGTCGCGGAACACTGGACCAGCTCTATACCCTCTACAGGGTGCTGGAGGGTTCATGGGAGTTTGCCCAACCAGTCCACATTTGTTTTGTGGATTTGGAGAAGGCATTCGACTGTGTCCCTCGCGGCGTCCTGTGGAGGGTGCTGGGGGAATATGGGGTCCGGGGTCCTTTGCTGAGGGCTGTCCGGTCCCTGTATGACCGAAGCAGGAGTTTGGTCCGCATTGCCGGCAGTAAGTCAGACTTGTTCCCGGTGCATGTTGGACTCCGGCAGGGCTGCCCTTTGTCGCCGGTTCTGTTCATAATTTTTATGGACAGAATTTCTAGGCGCAGCCAAGGGCCGGAGGGTGTCAGGTTTGGGGACCACACGGTTTCGTCTCTGCTCTTTGCGGATGACGTTGTCGTGTTGGCCCCTTCTAACCAGGACCTTCAGCATGCACTGGGACGGTTTGCAGCCGAGTGTGAAGCGGCTGGGATGGGGATCAGCACCTCCAAATCCGAGGCCATGGTCCTCAGTCGGAAAAGGGTGGCTTGCCCTCTCCAGGTTGGTGGAGAGTTCCTGCCCCAAGTGGAGGAGTTTAAGTATCTAGGGGTCTTGTTCACGAGTGAGGGGAGGATGGAACGGGAGATTGACAGACGGATCGGTGCAGCTTCTGCAGTAATGCGGTCGATGTACCGGTCTGTCGTGGTGAAGAAAGAGCTAAGCCGTAAGGCGAAGCTCTCGATTTACCGGTCAATCTACGTTCCTACTCTCACCTATGGTCATGAGCTTTGGGTCATGACCGAAAGGACAAGATCCCGGATACAGGCGGCCGAAATGAGCTTTCTCCACAGGGTGGCTGGGCGCTCCCTTAGAGATAGGGTGAGAAGCTCAGTCACTCGGGAGGAACTCGGAGTAGAGCCGCTGCTCCTCCACACCGAGAGGGGACAGCTGAGGTGGCTCGGGCATCTGTTCCGGATGCCTCCTGAACGCCTTCCCGGGAAGGTGTTTCGGGCATGTCCAACCAGGAGGAGGCCCCGGGGAAGACCGAGGACACGCTGGAGGGACTATGTCTCCCGGCTGGCCTTGGAACGCCTCGGTGTCCCCCCGGAAGAGCTAGAGGAAGTGTCTAGGGAGAGGGAAGTCTGGGCATCTCTGCTTAGACTGCTGCCCCCGCGACCCGGCCCCGGATAAGCGGAAGAAGATGGATGGATGGATGGACATATAGAATGTTGCTTTAAACAATTTCGTAAAGGAAAAAAAAATAAAAAAATCAACCCCATAGTGGATTTGAAGTGATCAAGGGCTTAGGACGTTCCAGTTCAGTCAATTGCAAATGTTCCTCCAGTAGTGGGCACTCATGCAACGTAAGCAATGATGCACATCCGAGTGAATGAGGAGGGAAGTTAACGAGTGAAGGGCATAATAAAAATGAACTGGAACGCAGCACTGTTGTGATTCGGCTGAAGAATGGTTTGTGTTTTAAAGGATTAGTTCACTTTTAAATAAACTTTTGCTGATAATTTACTCACCCCCATGCCATCCAAGATGTCCATGTCTTTCTTTCTGCAGTCGAAAATAAATGAAGGTTTTTGATGAAAACAGTCCAGGATTTTTCTCCATATAATGGACTTCAATGGGCTCCAAACGGTTCAAGGTCCAAATGACAGTTTAAGTACAGCTTCAAAGGGCTTTAAACGACACCAGACGATGAATAAGGGTCTTATCTAGCGAAACGATCAGTTTCTGCGAGAAACCAAGCAGTATTTATGCTGTTATTTTACCTCTTTTCAGACGAACATGATAATCTCTGAGCACAGCCAGTACTTCCGCTAAGTGAGGTCAAATTCCGACCGTGGTCATAGTAATGTCGATTGTAGATGCCTCATTCTACTTATCCGTGCAGGCGCTAATGAGGTATCTACATATACATCTATGACCACGCTCGTATTTTGACCTCACTTAGCGGAAGTTATGGCGGAGCTCAGAGATGATCACGTTCGTCTGAAAAGAGGTAAAATAATAGCATAAATACTGCTCGGTTTATCGCAGACAACCTCACCACTAGATGCCGCTAGAATTTACACACTGCATCTTTAAAATGAAGATTAGAAAAAAAGTATAAAGAATGAGAATATCGAATGATATTAAGATATCTTTAATACTTTTAGAGTTACAGGCACACACACTTTGGAAAGAAATACTATTTACGGCAATGTTCAATTGTGTTTACGTCCGCTATTTAATTTAGTCTCGGTCTTAGTCCTGTGTCAAACGTGCTTTTAGTTATCGTCATATTTAGTCAACCTTGTCCTGTTTTTGTTCAGTCAAGTTTTAGTCGACTAAATGTCTGAGCATTTTAGTCATGTTTTCGTCATTTGAGAAATGTATTTATTGTTGCACTTTCACCTTTAAGCACAAATCAAGAGAATGTCGACCCATACGTATAGTTTGCTTTACTTCATCTAGGGATGCCACAATTCTCAATAAAATATATAGAACCGTTCGGTACGGCATTCACGGTTCAATACGGGCTTGTGAATCGAAGTTTTTTTTTTTACGGTTTTGCATTTAATTAATAATTTTTATTTCTCTCTATTTGAAATATTTCTCTCAGTTTATTTCGGCTCTGTTTGTGTGTGCCTGTGAGTCTGATATGAGCAAATATCCAATCACTATGCCCTAATGAATAAATGAAGATATTTTAGTGTAAATCCGATGCTCAGAAAGGCCTCCATTGGCACAATGCACTGCACTGCACACTCTCAAGACCCATAAAAGGTACTAAAGACGTCATTACAAAGTCCATCTCACTACAGCGGCTCTACAATAACTTTATGAAGCGATGAGAATAGTTTTTGTGCTAAAACCTAAATAACGACTTATATAGTGATGACCGATTTAAAAACAAACAGCATCATGAAGCTTCAAGGCGTTATGAATCAGCGATAAATCGCAGTTTTTTTTTTCCGGTTTTGCATTTAATTAATAATTTTTATTTCTCTCTATTTGAAATATTTCTCTCAGTTTATTTCGGCTCTGTTTGTGTGTGCCTGTGAGTCTACACGCTGATATGAGCAAAATGCAATCACTATGCCCTAAAGTTAGGGGGTGTTTAGCCACGCTTGCAATGCTGGTGTCAGAGAGTTATACTCACGGAACGCTATAGTTATTCACAATCATGAAAGTTCATTATTTGCATGCATTTTAAAGCCTTGCCGGTTAAACATTTCATTCACGTGCTTATGCACAAGCGCTGAGCGCGCGCACTAAAAGCTTGTCAAACAGATCGTGATTACTGGACTTAGTCTTACTGCACTAATACTGTCAAATACACACAAGGTTTACATAAACATAGTCGGTTATGTCTAAAGTGAAAGTAAAATCGGCGTGTCTGTGTATTAGATGTGTGCAGGTCTTAAATTGACCAGCGCAGTAGTGAACACACTGCCGCTCGTCCTTAAAGGGACAGTTCACCTCTAAAATTATGTCATTATTTACTCATTCTAATGTTGTTCCAAACCTGTATTCATTTCTTCTGTTGAACACAGACAGCTGATTGACTTCCATATTATTATTTCAATGGGGACCAGCAAGTGTTTGGTTTCCAACATTCTTCAAAATATATTTTTTTTCAACAGAAGAAAGAACTTTATTTTGTATATTTTATAGTGAAGTCTATGTAGTGTTTTATTTTTACTTTTATTCATTCAATTTCATACATGAATGCTGCTGTACAGCTCTGAGCTGCCAATGTAAATCTTTGTATATATATTTTATATTATACTTTACACAAGGAATGTGTACAAGTGTTTTTAAAGTAACATTTTAAGTTTAACCTCTTAACTGTCACCGTCCCGCTAGCGAGACACCTGGCACTCTTTTTTTGATCACCTTTTTTTCGTATCATATATTTTAGTAATTATCATAAATTAGGTATCATTCGAAAGCTTACGAACTCAAAATTCATCCTGTGAAAACCGTTTTGAAATTGGACGTTGCATTACCATGGAAATGGTACTTTAAATTATTTTAACAGACTCCTCCCCTAGTGGGCGGTGTCATGTTTCATATTACAATATTTATTTGAACTACTTTATAATCAAAATCTTTTCTAATCTTGACAAAACACATATCGTCGGAAAGGTCTGAGTCCCAAGGGTCCATATTTGGTGACCGTTTTGTGATGGAAGTGACATTTGGACAGAAAATTACAGGAAATTGCATCAAAAAAAACAATCAATGGAATTTCAATGACACCCGGTGGCTATTTTTGGTACAGCGCCTAAACAAAATCTCATGGGAACTTCAATTTTTGTGATATCAACTTCAAATTTGGAACACAAATTGGTTAGACATATGGCTTTGATACTATAGTAATTTTAGATTAAAATTTGTTTGTAAAATATATATTTTATATAAAATAAAAAATATTTAGTACAGTATTTTTTATTTACAGTCAATTTAAACTTCCATAACTTTTTCATACTTTCATATTTTGAATTGCTTTCACTTTAGAAATATTCTGAGTGTCCGAGTGTCTGCTTTAAAACAAGACCAAATTTGGTCTTTATTCCAAAGCATTCTTGAATTACAGCCCTTTAAGTTTGGATAGTTTGGAAGGTTTTTCAATTCTTTTAAGTAAAATAAAGAAAGTATTGCAATAAATAAAATAGTATTTTTTCTCCTTAACCTCTTGCTGTTCTTGTCGGCTAAGAATAGAATAACAAAAAACACTTGTGACAAGCCATCAGAACCGAACCGAACCGAACCGAAAACCGTGGTTAAAAATCGAGGTATGTATTGAACCGTGGACTAACTGCTTTGTTGCATCCCTAAATTCCACATTACTTTAATGTTTTTCTACTGAAACAACTGTAAAACAGGCGTTGTAAGTTTGTAAGTGCAAACAGCAGGAGAGAAGCCTTACACCTGCCAACAGTGTGGAAAAAGTTTCAGATTTAAAGGGAAGACTCTTCAGGTCCTCCTCAATATGCTGATATTGTTACGTACGTGCAAGCAGGCAGGCAATGAGCTCACGGAAACGAGGATACCAGGAAACTTTAATAAAAACTCAGGAACATACACACAAACACGTCCAACATGAAACGAGAACAGTAGGTGCGTTTACATGGAGCACTGTAATCGGTTTAAAAGTCCAATCCGAATGAAAATGCTCCATATAAACACCTCAATAGGAATAAAAATGGCCAAACCGAATGAAATTGTAATTGGTTTGAGAGGGGTGGGATAAACCTTTTCATGAACCGATCAAACGAAAAATTCCACCATGTAAACGACCTGATCCGATTACTGTGAGTGCACGTCTTTCTGCCCGCGCGCCTCCACAACTGAAGAGCGTGCGCCGCGCTCACACCAGGCTAATGTTGACTGAGAGGAAAGTTAATTTTTTTGAAGTATTACATTTTTTTATTTCATAACTTTTTAGTTCATAAGTTATGAACATAATGTTGGAATAATGACACAGACAGCCTGATTACACCATCTCATCTTGACAGCGTTTGTCCTATAGGCTTCAACTGCGCCTGACAGAAGAATTCATTTTTCTGAGGTGATTCTTACACTTTACAACAAATAATAAATAGCTTTTATAAAACTGTATAAGTCCTGGTGGCCGTTGAAAGTTGCCAGTGCAACGGGGATTCGGGGAACATTCAAGCTGCTGGAGAGGACGTGTCAACATTTCTCTCTGTTTCTCGTAAGTTAGGCTATATAGGCCTATAGAAAAAGTTCAACAACTGCTTCAAATTGGTTAAGTAATTACCCACAGTCTTTAATTACTTTTGTTAATATTTATACCTCTGTGATGGTATCTTTCCTTAATCATCTGAAATATTTATGCGTCTAGCCTAAAATTAGTAATGATGCTGAGCACGTCTTGAATGCTTTCATTCATGTTTCGCCGTACATCCTGTTTTTATTAATAATTTAATGTTAATATTGTTAATTTTGTGTTTTTCAAAATAAATGAATTTAATTAATTTTGAGTCCGCATTCCTCATTCACAGCTGTTGAAATAGCCATTGTATTGAACATAAATTAGTTTAAACTACTGCATGCCCGCCCACAGAAAAATAAATAAATATAAAAATGACCAACACATAACTATTGATCCACGAACGACGCAGTTATTATAATTGGCAACATTATGAATCTATGCGGCAGACAAACTGTGTGCCCATGTCACAAAATGATTCCGACTTAAAGTCAGCACATGTAAACACCAGATCGGTTTAGATAACGTCTCATGTAAACAGTCCACCGAATCTTTCAATCGGAATGATTTTAATCGGAATGACAAAAAAGTGCGCATGTAAACGTGGCTACTGAGGGCAAACTGAGGGTTTACATACACAGAGCAAATGAGGATAACGAGGTGCAGATGGAGGACAAGGCACAGGTGACAGACATGACTAATTAACAAAACTGGGGAGAAACAAGCTGTGTCCCAGTTCAAGGGCTGCATCCTTTGAAGGCCGTGTCCTTTGTAGTGTGCGGCCGAAGCTGCCTTCAAAGGACGCACAGAGACTTCAATTTACTCCAGTAATCTAATGTATCTCCTGATAAAAATAAAATGTTGACTAATATGTTACCAACATACAATTTTATATAGTTTATACCTCTTTATTATGTACATAAATGGGCCGAGGTAAACATCTTTAGGCTAGTTGTTTTGTTTTTAGGCAGTTGAATATAACTTTAAAGTCCAGTATAAATGTTCATTTCAGTTCTCTTCAACAGCAGCTGTCAACAGCTGCTAAATATTACTAATAATGTAACGAAATACATTTACTCTGTATTTGAGTATAATTGTGAAGTACCTCAGAAATTTATTCAACTTCATCTCAGAGGCAAATATTGTGGTTTTATGGAAAACTGACTTTTTACACATGATTATTAGATTTTGATATTAGTTATCGTTTAAAAAAGAATCTAAAAATAAAATACACTAGAAATATGTCTTATAGATCAGGGATGGGTTGGTCTTGGAGGGCCGCTGTCCTGCAGAGTTCAGCTCATTTGATTTGAGGATGTGAGTTAATTTAATTTATTCTTCCCTCTTTCTGAAAACATCTTAGCGACATGGCAGCCGTCGAATAAATCAGCACTGCAAACCTGTTGGTAGACAGTGGAAAAATGCACTGATCCCAGATGATGTCTCGCTTCACCAGGGTCTCCCAGCCCAGCTCAATAAAAGTCTACATAAAAACATTTTCTTCCATCTGTTTTATGTACTGTTAATTTTCACATTTATTTTGTTTTTCTAATCTTAAACGTAATTTATGTAAATAGTTGTAAAAATTACTGTAAATAAAAATGTATAGAACAATTTATTGTTTCATTTAAAAATTTATTGACATGACAAAAATAAATGTACAGAATTATTTATTTAATTACAAATTATAACTTGCATAACAATAATAATGTGTAGAACGATAATATTTCATTTACACGTTTTAATTTACAAAACCAAAATTTTAGTTCTCGACTATCTCTCAAGAAAAGAAAACAATCAGTCCATTCTCTCCCTGCTCTCCTCTGTCTCTCGCTGAAACTTCCTTTCCTCCCTCAGTCTCTCCATCGGCTCATCCTCTCAGACTCTCCATCAGCTCATCCTCTCAGTCTCTCCATCAGCTCATCCTCTCGGTCTCTCCATCGGCTCATCCTCTCGGTCTCGTTTCCTCTTGGCTGGAGTTGCTCCTCCTCATCTTGCTCATCCACTGCTGAACTTGGCCCTGGTGTGTCCTCAGGGATGGAGGTAATGAGGACAGTGGGGTTGTCCCAACACCTCATTCATGAAGACAAACCATGGCCAAGTTTCCCACTCCCTCAGCTGTCCCAGGACACTTTCAATCCTAATGTGGCGTTCACACGGACGCAATTCGCGCTAATCACGTGAAGGTGGACGCTTGAACATTTTGAGTTTACTCGCTTCATTCGCGTGTGAAATTCGCATGTGACAACTACACAACAGACGCGAATTCGCGTCATGGGAGGGGCTTCTATATGAGCCTATATGAGCCAGCTCGTCTCGGTCACTTTACGTCTTTTTTGTAAAAAATACTACTATTAATGTGTGACAAAACGTAGTTTAAAGACTTTTTCAGGCAATAATATAGTTGTTTAAAGCTCAAATCTGTGGTTAATTTATAAAAAGAGTGCCTATTTGAGCATTTTATCTGGCGTTTTCGGAGTTGTGAGATCCAGGCGATCAGTGACATTCCGCGCTCGTTTACCCGGCGAGACCCGCCTTTCCTCGGCTAGTCCTTCTCACATTTGCCGCTGGCTCTGGCTCTTTTTTTTCTGCTCCAGTCTCGTTGTGAAATGGCTGACATAGATTTTGTTGAGAGGGTAGCTGACTGTCCGACCTCCTCACTCACTTTCTTCCAAGCAAGATCCTTTTTATTCCTGTTCCTGTAGTGATAGGATGATGTATCATACAGCTCCGGGTATCCACATACGGCCACGATTATCTTGTCCTCCTTTGTTGTTGGGATTTCTGCCTCCGCTTGTAAATGCGTCACTACTAGAGCAAGCTCGTGATTGGTTAACGCGGCGCGAAATATCCGCCAAAGTTCAGATTTTTCAACTTGAGCGATTCACGCGTTCAAAACGCTCAATTCGTGCCGCCGCAGAATGCCATTTCGCGTCTCTGCATTGACTTAACATGTAAATCACTCGCGCGAAGCGCGTCCGAACGCACCATAAGGCAGAGAAAATAAACATGTCTGTTAACAACAAACACAACAGCACAATACATTTCAGCAAAGATGTGTTGCATACATTTTATTAGGCACCTATTGAAACCGTTCCCGTTCTTATTATTATTATTCATCTTCTTCTTCCGCCACAAAGTCTGCCGAGTCGTCTGATATCCAATTTTACCATATCGGCCATTTTGACTGTCGACCATTTTGAATTATGTGCTAAAATGCTGTATTTTATGATCGCATGAACGGATTGTTACGAAACTTGGTATGGGTCATCAGCACGATGCCCTGAAGTAGCCTAAGAAGTTTCGAAACAGCGCCACCTAGTGGAGAATTTTTTTCCCCAAACGCTTATAACTTGGGGTGGGGTTGACTTATTTTCATGGGACTAACTTCTTTAGTCTCCTGAATCCTCACCGAGTTCAACAATACCAGACTTGCCAGGTTTCGGCGTATGGTTTGTGCAGCGTTGTAATTTAGCGCTTTAAAAACATTAGCTGATATCTTCGAAACCGCTAGTCCGATCGAGACAAAAACAGCGTCAGAAGTTCATAAACATAGGTCAATAGCTAGACACTAATGCCCAAATGTCAAAATATTGATAGTAAGGGGGTGTAAAATCCAATCAAAGTCAGGTGTCAGTCATTTTTCATGTGTTTTTTCATATAAATGTCTATAACTCCAAAACAAAACAAGATATTTTCACCAAAATTGACACAGACATGTATGGGCTCACTCCGAGGACACATAAAAAATGGTAGGATTGTGCCTCTTGGTGGCGCTATAATAGAACAAAACATGACATTCCCATTGACTACAATGCAGTATTATGATATAAAATGCTATACTTTACAAATGAATTGTTGTATCATTACGAAACTTAGTATGTGCCATCAGCACCATGCCTTTAAGGTCCTTAAAATGTTTCAAAACAGCACCGCCATGTGGTCCATACTTATAATGAAAAGGCCTCTTGAGGCTAGATCTCTGCAATGACATATGACACTATATTGACACCCTGCTTTGATATATTGACACCAATCTTTGCATGTGTCATTGTTCCCTTATTCTGACCACACCACATCAATTTCGTAACTGTGCCACCTATTGGTTGAAAGTGATAAATCATTATTATTATTGACTGTATTTATCATTTTACAGCTATTTTGCCTAAAATCACCTTAATAGGTCTTTAATTGCTCATTGCTGCAGTTGATCTGACATTGCCAGCCATTTTGGCATGTCTTGTCTTCTTCTTTGCGCTTTGCCCCGATAATGGCTGCTTGCAACTATATATTTTTTTTACCTGCAAGGCAGTTGTGCAATCTTAAGAAAATTAAAAAATGTGATGCATCAGTAGCCTGCATAACGTTACATACAAAATACTCAAGAAATCATATTTATAGATACTCAAATGCTATTCTTTTTGTTGTGGGCTTTGTATAGGATAAGGCCTCCCTATACCTACACGAGAACCTAGCCTATGGAAATACTACAAATGGGCCGTACTCCAATCCACACTGGCCGAGTTTTTCGGCCCGGTAAATAAATAACGTTACTCATTTGCTGCCCTCATTTTAATAAAGCTGTCTGCTATTTTATCCATAAAACAAAACGAAATATTACATCAGATCACCTAACAAATAAAGCCGTGCAGTGGTAACACAGAAATAAAGACCACCGGCTTTTAAAATGTTTCGTTGGTTATTTGAGTAAATTAAAACACAATACTTACATTTATAAGTGTATTCCTTGACCGCTTGTCCTGGTTGGTTCTATCCTTCGCGGCCGGGGAGAAGGACGGTGGGTTGGGTTGCCAGGTCTCTGCAACAAAAGTAGCCCAAAACTCCCAATGCGATTTTCTCCATCGAGCGGCCTAATTCTCCACTGGAGTTGTACGTTTGGCGGTGTTGGAGTGGCGAAATCGTACTTATGGGGTAGAAACCAACGCGGAAATAATTTTTACCTGTGACAACAACTTAAAAAGTAGCCTAATTCGGCTGGAAAACCGCGGACTTGGCAACACGGACGGCAGCTGCATTTGAAGGCCGCTTCGAATTGTCACGCTGCGGTGACGCAATCGGTCTTCAAATGCGGCCTTTGAAGGATGCAGCCCCCGAATTGGGACACAGCCACAGAGTAACGACCGTTTCACACTGCAAGCGTAAGCAGTGCGTGAGCTGCACGTCAGCGTAACTACACCATGACTGCAGCTGCGCGAGAGTATTCACACTGGATGCGTTTGCACAGCGTCACAGCAGCGGCTCCAACGCTACATATAATGCTCACTTATATCATATGTGAGCATTTCTTTATAAAGAGAACTAGCCTATATTTGTTTTTAGAAGTTGGTCATTTATAAACTTGATAGTGAAAGATTAAAACATTTGAAAGTACATTGTATTTAGCATTTAAGGTAAAGAATTATGATATCAGATGATTATTGGAGTTCTAGAAATTGTCTCTTTTCCTGCCAGACCTGTTTTAATCAGATCACTGAGATTCTCACCTTTCGGAGCCCAGACGTTGAATCGTTAGGTTGATTGGCTTTCACCTTTTGTCTTTAATGGCTCTGGCATGGCTCTTGGAATTGGAGTTCCTGGCCAGTATCAGCATGTGAATAGTGATGCTGATTCAATGGGACTGGTAGTGATCTGATAGCAGGGTGTGTTCCCACTTCATTTGCATGCTTTATTCAGATTTCCCGCCTCTATGTAATCCCTCCCTCTTGAAATGTATATAACCTATCAGTTTAGACTGTTTGAGTCAGACTCTATTCGGACGACCTACAGCACAGAGTGTTCTCATTAAAAGAATAACCTCTGTTTGAATCCCGAAGTCTCCTGGTCTTCACTTCTGAAGTTGTCCTACACTTTAGAAGATAAAAGTTCACAACAGTTTTGGTGCCGTGACCCGGATGGAGACAAAGGAAACTCAAAGAATTTTAAGCTCAAAGAACTGAATCTTGAAACTTCAAGCTCAACAAAAGATCTGACAAAGATTGCCAGACTGAATCTTTCCAGTTTCCTCCAGATTGAAAACTTCAAGCTCCAAAAAGATCTCAATGCCTGACTGAGTTCCAGACTGAATCTTGAAACTTCAAGCTCAAAGATCTCAACAAAGCTGACTGAGTTCCAGATGAAATTTTTCTGTACAACCAACGATTCGGTGAGTTTCACTCCATTCAAAGAACCAATGCAGACCAGTACAAATGTGTTTTTCCTCTGCGCCGTTCAGAGAAGAAGTTAACAAACAGCTGTAGAGTTTGATTAACTAAAAATGAGCCTCTAAAAAAGTTTTTCTTTTAGAGATGAAATTTAGCCTCTGTTGTTGGCAGGGAAGATTAACAGTTACATGTTAATATTGTTTGTATGCTCTTGCTAGAAGAAGACCTTTGTAAGCTAGAGAAGATTTAGCCTCATGTGCTAATAAGATTGTACCCTCTGTTTGCAAGACAGTAGAGAGAAGTTTTTTTTTGTGTTTGTTTGTGGTAACAGAAATTCACAAAATGTTTAGGAAAAGTACTAGACAGATTACACCTTTTTGGACAGATAGTGAATTCAAGTCTTTGTTATCAGAGCACATGGACTCCATCGTGACTGAGCCAGTCAGATTGAATTTAACAAAGAAATTTGGCATTGATGCAGACAAAGTATGGTCAATTGAAGATTGTAAGAAGGTACTAGGAGAAAGTCTTCACAAGAACAATGTGAAAGGTATTATCTGTTGTCACAGAGAATTTGGTTTAACACTAGCTACAGAACAGTCTAAGCGCAACTTAGAGCTAGAGAAACAGATTAAAGAGCTCCGTACTAGATTATCTTCTGTGACTAAGAAAGTACACCGCAACAAAGATGCAGAAAAAACTGATGTGGTAGAAGTTAGTCAGCCTGATAACAATTATCCTGACTTAAAAGCTTTCTTTGAAACAGATGTAGCCATCCAATCAGTAACTGATGAGCCTGTAGATTCAGTGCAGGTTTGTGGGGCTAGGAGAAGATCTCAGGGAACTGAAAGTGTTACTCACAACTCTTCTGTTGTCCAAATACAAAGTCTTGTCAAAACATCTTTAGGTCCTAAGGATATTGAGAGAATTGCTGAAAGTTTGCCATCAGTGCAAAGAAATTTTTCTGAATTTAGAAGAGCATTGTTCAGTAAAATGCATCTTTACGACATGTCGTTGCCGGAAGTCACACAGCTGATGTCACAAATTTTAACTGAATCTGAATTCAACAATTTTGAGTCTGCTGTTACTTCCGAACTGCAACATGTCAGTAAAGGCGATTTGAGAGAAGGTGTTTTGAAAATCCTAAAGAATATCTTAGGACCCAAAATCGATTGGTCGAGAGTTACTAGCTGTGTACAAGAGAAAGAAGAAACTGTGAGTGAATATACTGAGAGGTTCTGTCAGGTAGCTGTAACGTACAGTGGAATAGTGGATGATTCCGAAAGTGTGTTAGCTGACAAAGGAGCTCTACTCCGAATTTGGGCAGATGGTCTTGTAGCTGAGTACAGAACAGCCTTGCCATTCCTAGATATTACGTGGGCTAAAAGAACTCTCAGAAGTAACCTAGAAAGTTTAGCTATTTGGGAAAGAGATTCTGATGTCAAAGAGAGAGTAAGAATTGCAGCAGTTTCTCTTAAGGTCAACTCAGAGAAGCCAAAGAAACGCAAAAGTCCTAGAGAAGCCAGTTGTTCTTACTGTGGAAAGCACGGACATTTTGGAAAAGAATGTAGGAAAAACAAAAAGAACTTTAAAGAAATTAACAAGGTTAATCAGCTTCTGCTTAGCCTGCTTGATATTCTGAAGCAGCCCCTCCCCTCCTCGTTAAACTCGTGGGGCAACTTGATACAGAGTTAACCATTTAGGCTGTGAGTGCTTAATTTCCCCAGTAACTCACAACAAAGATGAAAGACTTATTTTTGTTTAATAGAACAAAAGGAAAGTGTCTGTCTCAGCCTTTGTTTGGGGGACATTAAGTAAGGCTCACAGCCTTAAATGTTATGCCACAGAATATTGCAGTCAGACAACCATCCTCTGTTAATGATGTCTACTAGGACTGATGTTTCACTGGAGAATGGAAATGTGCCAATTATCTCACACACTCTACAGTGTGCACACAACACAGGGACAGAATAGGACACGGACAAGTGAGGTGCCCTGGGAAGAACTGAACGCAACATGCGTTCGGGGGTGAACCCAGGGTGAAGACAATACCTCATAGGCCTTTCCCAATTTAGTCCATCCTTTCCTCACTGGTCCATAGGTGTCAAATAAATTAAGAAATAGGGAAAGAATGATACGACAACAGTAGACTCTGAAAACGATAGAACCATAGTGTTTAAACTGCTACAACCGTAGTGTTTTGAAGAAATACTGCTCTCTGTTTTTCTGTTTTCTGTCTTACAGTGTGCAGATAAAACTTGATGGCTGTCCCCAGATCCATATGCAACGACAGTCTCATCTGCATATGAAGACCCAACCTCCAGGAAACAACTAGATCAACTGCAGAGACTACAACCAACAAAGAAGAAAAAAATACACAACGCAGAGAATCAACTACGGGAACTTCAGTCATCACAAGACATTCTTGATCTTTCAGCAAAATTACATCAGATGACTGAAGATAATTCTTCATGGTTCGGAAACCTGTTAGGTCAACAAAATGACTCACAAGGACTGTTTCAACCACAAAAGAACATTGCCCGTAATGAACTACATGGACCTTAATTGCATGTTTGTTTCTGTGTCCACATGCAATTACAGACAATCAACACAGAGCAAGTGATATGTGCCTGTAACTTTTTCCAAGTTACATGACTAGAAGATGGGGCTTATGTTAACAAACATAAGCTATAGAATGGACTGACGAAAGTTTAAATTTGTATTATGTGAGAGTTATTAGAACTCTCAAAGGGGGGACTGAAAGATTAAAACATTTGAAAGTACATTGTATTTAGCATTTAAGGTAAAGAATTATGATATCAGATGATTATTGGAGTTCTAGAAATTGTCTCTTTTCCTGCCAGACCTGTTTTAATCAGATCACTGAGATTCTCACCTTTCGGAGCCCAGACGTTGAATCGTTAGGTTGATTGGCTTTCACCTTTTGTCTTTAATGGCTCTGGCATGGCTCTTGGAATTGGAGTTCCTGGCCAGTATCAGCATGTGAATAGTGATGCTGATTCAATGGGACTGGTAGTGATCTGATAGCAGGGTGTGTTCCCACTTCATTTGCATGCTTTATTCAGATTTCCCGCCTCTATGTAATCCCTCCCTCTTGAAATGTATATAACCTATCAGTTTAGACTGTTTGAGTCAGACTCTATTCGGACGACCTACAGCACAGAGTGTTCTCATTAAAAGAATAACCTCTGTTTGAATCCCGAAGTCTCCTGGTCTTCACTTCTGAAGTTGTCCTACACTTTAGAAGATAAAAGTTCACAACAATAGTCTTGAAACTTTGTTAACATGGGGAGGCGTAGGCTACTACAACATTTGCATGTAAATGGTAAACGACAAACACAAGCAAGAAAACAGCTCCGATCATGTGGTTTCATGATCATGCGTATTTCGATACGTTTACAAGACTGCAAACTCCGCAGACAAAAATAAAACGCACACTGTTTGATTTGGGTAGTGCTAGAGCCTAGACCTGTTTGTGTAGCCTACATAATAAACCAATGTTTATGCATCATATTTGCTAGCTAGCTTACTTAAGTTATATATATATATACATACATACATGCATTGGCTACACACAATACTTTCACACAAACTGAATAAAAACAGTTTAAAAGGGGTAAATGTTCTACAAATACACTCATCTAAAGGATTATCAGGAACACCATACTAATACTGTGTTTGACCCCCTTTCGCCTTCAGAACTGCCTTAATTCTACGTGGCATTGATTCAACAAGGAGCTGAAAGCATTCTTTAGAAATGTTGGCCCATATTGATAGGATAGCATCTTGCAGTTGATGGAGATTTGTGGGATGCACATCCAGGGCACGAAGCTCCCGTTCCACCACATCCCAAAGATGCTCTATTGGGTTGAGATCTGGTGACTGTGGGGGCCATTTTAGTACAGTGAACTCGTTGTCATGTTCAAGAAATCCATTTGAAATGATTGGAGCTTTGTGACATGGGGCATTATCCTGCTGGAAGTAGCCATCAGAGGATGGGTACATGGTGGTCATAAAGGGATGGACATGGTCAGAAACAATGCTCAGGTAGGCCGTGGCATTTAAACGATGCCCAATTGGCACTAAGGGGCCTAAAGTGTGCCAAGAAAACATCCCCCACACCATTACACCACCACCACCAGCCTGCACAGTGGTAACAAGGCATGATGGATCCATGTTCTCATTCTGTTTACGCCAAATTCTGACTCTACCATCTGAATGTCTCAACAGAAATCCAGACTCATCAGACCAGGCAACATTTTTCCAGTCTTCATTTGCTTGTGCAAATTGTAGCCTCTTTTTCCTATTTGTAGTGGAGATAAGTGGTGCCCGGTGGGGTCTTCTGCTGTTGTAGCCCATCCGCCTCAAGGTTGTGCGTGTTGTGGCTTCACAAATGCTTTGCTGCATACCTCGGTTGTAACGAGTGGTTATTTCAGTCAAAATTGCTCTTCTATCAGCTTGAATCAGTCGGCCCATTCTCCTCTGACCTCTAGCATCAACAAGGCATTTTGGCCCACAGGACTGCCGCATACTGGATGTGTTTCCCTTTTCACACCATTCTTTGTAAACCCTAGAAATGGTTGTGCGTGAAAATCCCAGTAACTGAGCAGATTGTGAAATACTCAGACTGGCCCGTCTGGCACCAACAACCATGCCACGCTCAAAATTGCTTAAATCCCCTTTCTTTCCCATTCTGACATTCAGTTTGGAGTTCAGGAGATTGTCTTGACCAGGACCACACCCCTAAATGCATTGAAGCAACTGCCATGTGATTGGTTGATTAGATAATTGCATTAATGAGAAATTGAACAGGTGTTCCTAATAATCCTTTAGGTGAGTGTATATTTTATTCTTCATTTTCTTTTCTGACATACTCCAGTTCTTGTTAAAACACACTACACGTGCTTCTTGTGTGCAGGGCCGGCTCTAGCACTTTGGTTGCCCTAGGTGAGATTGAGTTTTGCACCCCCCGTTAATTGCAGTGAATAGTTGTCATTTTTCTTCTGCAAGTATTTTTCTAGATATTATCCATGTTTTATATCTTAATGACACACAAACAGACAACCAAATAAAGGATTTCAAGAAAAAAAAAAAAAAGTATTAACTTCCTTCCTGTCACATGAGACTGCCAACTTCCTACCCCTACTTCCAGGAAGCATAGCGAAGGCAAACCCTCCCAAAGAAATGTAATTTTCATGTTACTAATAAGTAGTTTTTTGTTGACACGTACATAATCATGAAGGTCTCTAGAATCATCCAAACAAAACAAATCTTACAACAGATCTATAGTTTTTTGTATACTTAGTCAAAAGTCCAAGCGGTAACTATAGTTGCCGGTGGGCAAATTACTTGTAAGTACATATAATGGGGAAATGGGGTATACTGTGTTAACAGGTTAATAAATCAAGGATTTTGGTCTTGTTTAGTGCTCTTTGCTTTCATAATATCCCACCTAAAACATAACTTAACCCTTTAACTAGCATCTCTACTGTACAGTAGACCTTAATTCGATAGGGAAAAATATCATACTTTATGATATTATGTCTTGTAAGGGCCCAGATATTGAGGACCCTTCATCCAGTTTGGCATTTCAATCTAATCGGTCAAGGACCCTAAATCATTTTATGACTAGTAGCTTACAACCATGAGTAATGTAATGAGTTTACATCTACATTATTATATGAAATCACCCACTCACAGTCAGCCATTGAATACTATGGGACAATTGATTGTTATTTTTTGTAAGATGTAATTTTTTCGTCAATCTATTTATTTATTTTCATTTAACTTTTTGATACACAATGCCCTGTTAGGGCAACTTAATGGCTGCACTTTGTTCTGCGCTATGTTCCACCACTTTAAGACTTTAAGAAAAAGATTTGTTGTTTGTTGTGCTTTCATAATCAAAAGATAAGATAGAAGCAGCTTTTTTGAGTTTGATTGAATGTTCTTCGACTTTTATACATAATAAATTTGATTATGAATAAAGATTGATCTGTTTTTAAGCAGTTATTTTGAGTTAGATGCTAAACGTTCTCCTCTTATTCATATTTGACATTGAAGGGGTGCATACAACATATTTGCCCACCGGCAACTATAGTTGCCACAGATTCAAATACGATTTTCAAGAAAAAATACAAAAACCTGGGGAAAATAAATGCAGAACATGTTCACATAGGACACTATTAACATGACTATATGCATGAAACCATTCAGAAAAAATTGGGCACAAATGGGTTAAGTATTTATAAAAACTATACAAACAAAAATGCTCTAACACTTAAAAAGCTAATTATGACTTAAATGATACACAATCAATTGCACATACAAAAATGCTACAAAGAACATTGGCGGATATTTAACAAATTATGACTCAAACAATGGATGAACAAACAAAAATGCTTTTATAGTCACTCCAACACTTAATCAAGCAAAAAGACTTGAAGGATCAACTGTAATAAATTGTTCCTACACAAATGCTAGAAAGAATGTTCAAGGATATTTTTACTCCATAAACTGTGCAAAAACACTCTTAAGCACCTGTAAAGACACTTTAAGCAAATGATGACCCATTAACTGGATTAACTATACCCTCTACAAACAAAAGTGCTATTATGGATACACTGTACTTACCACTACATAATTAAAATATATAAGTTCTTGTAGCTCCATCCCTATCTCAAATAATAAAAGATGAACAGTTGTTCAAAATTGATGCAGCATTAAAATTTGGCTCATCTGGACTTCCTTATTGTCAGTTATCAAGTCAAGTCAAGTCAAGTCAACTTTATTTATATAGCGCTTTTAACAATGTAGATTGTTTCAAAGCTGCTTTACAGTGTTAAACAGCAAAATAATGCAGCCTAATTTTATTCAGCTGTATAGCCATTTGATGTCATCAGTTCATTTCAATTTCCATTCGGTGACAGTGTGGGCTTTAGATCAATAATTAGATCAGTAATTTAGTTTACATGGTTAAATTAGTTTATTAATTAGATTTGTTTCGATGTTTAGTTGAAAAATATAGTGTCCCCAACTGAGCACGCCAAGCCAGAGGCAACAGTGGCAAGGAAACCAAAACCCCATCAGGTGACCTAATGGAGAAAAATAAACCTTGGGAGAAACCAGGCTCAGTCGGGGTGCCAGTTCTCCTCTGGCCAATTTACAGTTATGTTTGTGATGCCTGGTAATGCGTAGAAAACTACATAGCTAGCTAGTGATAGCTTAGTGACAGCAATGAAACGTCCAATGCCGTCCAATATTAGTTGATAATATTAATGATACAAAGTAAATTTATTTTGTTTGACACCTTTATGGCTGAGATGAGAAGACTTACCTCTATACTGGGCTTTCTCTTTTTCTGTCGCTGTGCACTCAAGGGTTTAGACCGCTTCATTTTTGATGAACGCGCCAGTGATGAGCACTTGCCTGCCCTGACCTAACGCCTGAACGCTTGTGCTCGACAATACTCACCATCAATTCAATCTAATAATCAGGTTAAGTAATTAAACGTGAGCCCAAGGATGATCATGTTTAATAAACATTGTTTTATTTCACTTGATCTAATTCTATGCTTAATGGGAAGTAAGTCTAAGGGCGACACTAGAGGGCGCCTGCGCCCCCAACACATTTGTCGCCCTAGGCAACCGCCTAGCTCACCTATAGCAAACGCCGGCCCCATTTTGAGCACTTTTTGTGCATGTGAAATATTTATTTTGTCCATCAAAAGTGTGCTTTCAATTTAACTGAGCGTCAGCAGCGCAGCAAAAATAGGCTCGGCGCCGAAACCCCCGCTTCACTGCTGCTCACGCGCTGCTCCTGCTCCTGGTGCGAATGCACTCATTGATTAACATGGGCGCCGAAAAAATTATGCGCTGCTGACGCGCCACTCACGCTTGCGGTGTGAAACGGCCTTAACAGAATCTAAGTCAACACACACAAGACAGGGCATACATGTAACAGATATGGAGCAAGAGCATCCTGTACACACACACAAATTCAAATTACTACTTGTAACTAATCGCATCTAATAATATAATTACCTGAATTTGATTATACAATAAAATGTCAATTAACTCCAATGTATTAAGTATAAAGTTGAGCCAGGTACACTCTTTAAAAATAAAGGATGAATATCTTTAGGACAAGGTAAAACAAAAAATGAAGACTTTTGGTTTTCTGGGGATTCACTTCTCTCTAAATACCACTGGTCACACACAACACAAAAGAGAACATCAAGAACAGTACCACTATCTTCATGGCCCCTAATAGATGCCAGGGAGGAAATCTAAAATGTAACAAAAATCCTGTCAATTTCGTATAATAAACAGAGGGAAACAAATGTCCAGTGTTAATTACATTTTTCCTTGATGGCCAAGTAACCTGTTTCCTCTGTGCTATATATTTAATGTGTAGTGTATTTAACGGCATAGATATTGACAGCTTTGGGAAAACTGCACTCAGAAATATATCTTGTAAAATTTGCCCAGATTGCTTGATGGGGCTATTTGGTTGCGTAACCTTAGGCTTTGTGCCAAAACTAGGGATTTCTCCCTTCGTCGCTACACCTTTAAATCAGACCCATAAGTAGGGAAAAAACTCCCCACACTCGACTTCAGTTCAATTGCCAATTTTTGAGCCACTCCTCAAAATTCTCCACTTCTTCCATTGATCTTAATGGAAACTCTACTGGGTTGTCAGGCATTTCCATGGCTTGGCCTCCTGGGTTCTACTTGCTCGTCCAATAATTAACTTTAGCTATTATTTCCTCCTGCTGGTGTTTTATTAACTCTGGAATAGTATAAAGTATGAAAAGTTTGAAATATACATTTTTATTCTGCATTGGCCAACTTATTAAGGCACATTTCACTGAACAGATGGGAAGAGAATGTTTCACTTTTAATGGAGGCCTCAAAGAATTGAATTTAGTCTTTTATTCACATATAAACCAGTGATGAACCTCATTGGTTCTTACTGAAGCTCAAACATGCTGCATAACATGAGAATGAACCTCATTGGTTCTTACTGAAGCTCAAACATGCTGCGTACAGTTCCAGATCCATTTAACCCCAGGAATGGGGCAAAAAAGCAATCTTGCTACCTCATCCTTACTAACTGCCTAAGGTTCACACCAAAACCGATCACACCAAAAGATGCTCCCATAAGCGGTGAATCAGGGAACAGGGTTACAGCCAAGTAACCCAAGACATTTCCAACATTGATAATAGCTAAGATGATTTCTTAAGGATCATGTGACACTGAAGACTGGAGTAATGGTCGATGAAAAATCAGCTTGGCATCATATAAATAAACTATATTAAAATAGAAAACATCATTGTATAAAATAAACTGTATTGTAATAATATTTTCAGTTTTTTTTTTTTTTTTTTTACCATAAACTCATATTTATGATATTTCCTAGAGCGTGTGAAGTAATGTTGAGCAACGACGAAAGCTTTTCAACAATGCAAAGAATGTTTGTTTAACCTCATACCCATTTCCTACACATACAGGTTGGGCAGCATGTCATATGTTGTCAAAACACTTTCGAGTCTTAAGGGGACTTGTGGGTTGTCTCATTGAGGTGCATTATTTTTGAAACAGGGCTCTAACAAGAAGGCCTACACACACGGTACAAAACTTGCTGCTTATGAGGGAAAATGGCCAGCTCAAGAAAAGCAACTGCCTCTGAATACTACTTTCTGAATAACTGGAATGATTATGAATAACAATGTGATTCACACCTGAGGAGATTAAGACCCTCCCTAATGAGCCTATCAGAGAGGAATGTGAGAGGGAACTAAAGAAAGAATGTGAGGACGAGAGAAATATATAATGTATATTTTTTGGTTTGTAGTTTATTCAGAATATAGTTAACAATATAATCTAGATATAAATGAGGGCACATTTTGAGTACACAGTCATACCTGGAAACAAATCATGTTCAAATATATGTTGTTGTTTTTTATTGTAAGTGGACACATATCAAATTATTTACAAGTATTTATGCTTTTATCTGTATGACCATAATTGACGGAGCGTTTTATGTCGATTTCGCTGCTATGTGAAAAAACATCAGCATGAACAGGCCCAACCTTGGACCCATGACCACTCATAGATACAAACTGACTGCGATTACTAGGACCTAAACCAGTCTCTGATACCCCTTTTCCACCAAGGCAGTGCTAGAGCTAGATCGTGGGCCAGAGCCTAGTTTCAAATCGGTTCTTGTGTTTCCACACCCAAAGCCCCAGCTCCGAGCCAGGAAAAGTGGTTCTTAAGTAGCACCAAAACATTGCTGGGCTAGAACAGGGCTAGAAGTAAGAACCGATTACGTCAGGCGCTGGGGGCGGGGTCAACAAGACCAACACAAACTTGAGATCCGCCATTGTTGAAATAGCAGCTAATGGAGCTAACAGCTGCTGCTCGTTTGTAATCTCCGTAAATACAAATTGTAAATACAAATTACGGCGAACTGCATGAATGCGTTGGATTCGCTGTGTTTTCGTTGTGTTTTGATGCCGATGTAGGATCATAAAGCCATGTGAATCAATAGTAACGCAACGTTTGCATTGTTGATGGAAGGCTTGTTGGCAGCGGTGCTGTGCAGAGACCGAACGCCGTATGATAACGAGTCCAGCGAGAGCATATGACTCCTTATGCTTTTGATTCACTCATGTGTTTTTTTTTTCATCATACGTGGATCGGTCTGCGCAGCGCTGATGCATCTCGAACAAGCCTGGTGTGTTTGTGTTTCCCACTGCCCAGGGTTGCCAGGTTTTCACAACAAAACCCGCTTAATTGCTACTCAAAACAAGCCCAATCGCGTTTCAGGGGGGCTTCCCCGGTAAAAATCACATTTGGGGGAAAAATATTAGTTTTTTGGCACGGTTGCCTACTAAATATCACATAATTGGGGTCGCTTCAACCCGCGGACATGAAAAACAGCCCGCGGCAACAGTGATGAAGTAGCCCAATTCCGCTGGAAAACCGCAGACTTGGCAACACTGCCGCTGCCTCGCTAGCATTGCTGAGAAAGATGAGACGTATACAGTGGCGTAAGACCTGGCTCTGTTGTGGCTCTCAGCATGTGGAATAGCAAACGGTTCTTAGAAGGCTCGTCAGTTGAACCAACTATGAACTGGGATTAGCTCTGGCTCTGAACTAGCTCTAGCACTGCCTTGGTGGAAAAGGGGGGTATGAGACACCGAAGACAGAATCAAGATGGTTCAGTAACAAAATGTGATCAATAATGTCCAAATCTGAGCTAAGCCAGAGCCAGTATTTCTAACAATGAGTCATTGGTGACTTTTATTCAATTGAAATTAAAGGGTTAGTTCACCCAAAAATGAAAATTCTGTCATTAATGACTTACCCTCATGTCGTTGGACACCCGTCAGACCTCCGTTCATCTTCGGAACACAAATGAAGATATTTTAGTGTAAATCCGATGGCTCAGAAAGGCCTCCATTGGCACAATGCACTTTACACTCTCAAGACCCATAAAAGGTACTAAAGACGTTACAAAGTCCATCTCACTACAGTGGTTCTACAATCATTTTATGAAGCGACGATAATAGTTTAAGGCAGGGGTCTCAAACTCATTTTACCTGGGGGCTGCTGGAGGTAGACTCTGGGTCAGGCTGGGCCGCATCAAGTATTCCACATAAAAAGTGTTTCAAGTATTCCATAAAAAAGGAGCACAACTGATCCAGTCTTCTCAATCTTTATTATTAACAGTTTTTCAACATGAATCTTTCTTCTGAACCCTGAACTGTTCCTCTGAATTTGAACTTTCCTTCTGAACATTTCCTTCTGAACAAGGCTTCTCTTGCCCACTCTATTTTTTTTTAAATATAGCCTATAGAAATTAAATCATGTAATATGAAATATGAATTATTTAAATTTTATTTTAAACAATAGACTAATTCAAAGCAAGGCCGTAACAGGTCAAACAGAACAGTGAGCGAAACTCTAGGTCAAATTCTAATTGGGAAATAATCTTTTTGGGACTATTTGTAAACAATATTTGCATTAATTTACGTCAAATATATTATTGGTCTCAAGATTCTTCGCATGAGTGAATACACATAGATCCGAAATACATTTTTTAATTCCCTAGTGGTCTGGTGGTAGTATTTTTGTCATCCGTGTCAAAGGTTCCGGGTCCTAATCCGCTCTCATGTAGTCTTCATTAAAATCAAAGATGTTCATCAATGATTGCATAATAAGACCATGGACACGTTTGTGTGCATTTTGTTTTGTGATTTCACCGGAAAGAATACAGTCTCTCTCCGCAAAGGCATTAAGCGATAGATTGACGCGCTCGTCTGTGTGTGAAGACTGTGCAGTGTGTACGAGCCAAAAGAGAACGTAAACCCCACCTACTTTGATTTTATTGGCCATCTCAATCATTTTGACATTGACGAGCGCTGTTAGACCACATTCATTTCAACCGTCTGATCAGCTTCATTCGCCTGTTCCTGTCAATCACGCGGTGTCAACCAATTATACTGCATGAGGGAGGGCCGGGCCAACTCTCTCTCTCTCTCTCTCTCACACACACACACACACACACACACAAAGGAGGCAGCAAGTGTGGCAAGCGCTGCATACGTAACAACTCAGCAAAAAGGTGCTTTTCAGAGCAACGCGCGGGCAGCACCAACACTAAACTTTGATGTCAATTAGGGGGCCACAAAATATAATTTTCATCAGCCGCGAGTTTGAGACCCCTGCTTTAAGGGTTGTTGAAGGAAATCCAGTCTGTGGGAAAAACCCTGAAGGATGCTTTGAATATTTCCTGAAGGCAACGTGAAAGCATTTCAGTCTTCTCTACTCCACATTCCTGGAGCTGCAAAAAAAAAAAACTGCCTCATTTCTTCATATTTGAGTCAGTATAAATAGCAGAGTCTCCTTTCAGGGATCATTTTGTCCTTTTTCCTGAACCTTGAAGCATGTCTCTAGTGCACAGCAATGTTATTCTTCAGGCACTTTCCAGCCTCAAAGGTGCTACTGTGAAGCCCTCTTCAGACAATACACCGGATGGTGATAAACTCCATACATTAAATTTGTTGTCTACGGTCTTAAAGAAACCAACTGATGTTCCTGATTTAGCCCTGCTACAAGGTTTTGGCAGGGAGCTGTTTGTGGACATGGACAACTTCCTGGACCCAGAGTTTGATTATGATTTCACAAATTTAAGAGATGACTCAACTTGCATGCGTGGAGATGAGCAATACAAACGCCCTTGTGGGTGGAAGCGCGTTGCCATCAAGGTCTTGGATAAGTATCCTGATGGAAATGCCTGGTTGGGCTCATATGAAAGGCGGAATTATTCAGTGGCCGGTGAGTGGCCTGTCTCTTATCATGGAACCGACACGAGTAGTCTTAAAGCCATCATTGAGTCTCGTTACAAACCAGGCTCTCGCCAAAGGTACGGCAGAGGAATCTATTCAACGTATGACATTAATGAGGCCACGATCTATAGCCAAAAATTTAAATGTGAAGTGACTGGAAAGACCCTTCAAGTTCCTTCTGCAGAACAGGATCGATCCAAAGATGAGAAAAGTGTGTAAAAGAAAGGAGTACTGGCTGATTGAGGTTCCTGCAGGCACACCGCCTGACAAAGAGAGTGAAATTGTGGAGAAGTCAATTCGCCCTTATGGATTTCTGTTTAAAGAGGTGTAAAATAATCCTTGTATCCTGACAATGGCGGGCCGTGTATGGACATTTACTGCATGGTACTATTATTATTTCTGTCTCTATTATACTTAGGTCTCTATTATACCGAAGGGCCTGCCTTCAAGTTTGCTGCATCCTTTAGATTTTTTATGTGAGATTTTTGTTTTCTTAACTTCCAGGATGTATGCAACCTTTATTAGGGGTGGGGTCAGGCCTATATATCGTTGATTAATATGGTGCTTACTCTGTTTACTTTAAATTGTGTTTTTGCTTTGTAGTGTCTTTATGTAATCCAAGTAGTATTCATATGTATAAAAATGATACCAATTGCTCTTATGTATGCATGTATACCTAACATGTTAATATTTACAGCCTTTATACTTTTATATATACATATGTGAATAAAAATGATTAAACTGTGGTGTGTTATGACATTTTTTATTAATTATCTTAGAGTAGAAAGCATTTATATTTTGCATACGAAAAGAGACAGACACAGAGGAGAAGAGCTAACAGGAGAGAACGCAGGCACATGTCAGAAACACCTTTTTTTTGCCTTTTTTTCTTGAAAATTGCAACTAATAAATTACTATTATATTAATTGCAAGCACTTGTCTGCCAATATTGTTATTGACAAAACCTTGAGCAAGAACTAAGTCTTCTGAAATCATAAGTACCTGTAACAGATGAGTCCACTGGAGGCAGTTACTGAACCCAAGTGCAGTTTTATTTCCAACTTCCAAACAGAAAACAAGGACGTGGCTTGGCAAAACAATAAACAAAAGACTTGGCTTGACTAAATTAGACTTGGCTTGACTAAATTAAACTTGACTTGACTTGACTTGATAACAGACTTGACTATAACATAACATAAACTTATCAACAGCAGGTTACAACGTCAATACTAGACAGAGAACAAGGCAAACATGAGGGCTTAAATACACAAGGACTAATGACTGGACAAGGGACACCTGTGAACAATGATCAGACAATGAACCAATGACAACATGACACAAGAACGCATGAGGGCATGGGGCGTGGGCAGACCTGGACCGTGAGGCGTGGGCGGACCTGGACCGTGGAGCGAGGGCGGACCTGGACCGTGGAGCATGGGCAGACCTGGATCATGGAGTGTGGGCGGATCTGGATCATGGAGTGTGGGCGGACCTGGATCATGGAGCATGGGCGGACCTGGATCATGGAGTGTGGGCGGATCTGGATCATGGAGCATGGGCGGACCTGGATCATGGAGCATAGGCAGACATGGGCCATGGAGTTTCTCAGGGAGCCATGGTGGCTTGGGCAGTTCATGGGACCATGGCGGCTCGGACAGTTCATGGGGCCACAGGGGCGTGGCCTCCGCAGAAATTCCAAATATGCCTCACAATTAATATGACTTATGACATTCCAGGAAATCCCAAATACAGCTATCGCTGCAGCTGAATAAAAAGAAGATAGAAACACTTTGACATATTAAATCTGAAGACAATAAACACACACCTGCGAAAATATATAGTTTATGTGTTCTTCAAGCCATCTCGGGTACTTTCATAAGAAAAAATTATATTTATAATGCAATGCTAATCAACATAGCATTTATTACAGTATTAAATATTACAGAACAATATATGAGATCTTGCAATATTAAAATGTGATGAGATTTCTCGTCGAGTGAAAAGCTGAGATATCGCCATCATGGAGCGTGAAGGTGAAATTAGCATGCCACCTCGTCACACCCCTACAATATAGCATGGCCTACATCCCCAATGAAGTGCAAGTTTGGTCTTTTATATAGCTGTTTGTATTAAATGATGAAAACAATTACTATTTCACAGTAGATAAATGCAAGCTAAATAACAACCAATGGTAATGCATTTTTGTGAACAGTGCCTATAACAAAGCCAGAAAATAGGGCAATGTCACGAGGCATAAATGTAACATATTTCAATTCTCTGTGAACAGGAAACAAGGAGCAATGACTAAATGCTCAATGCCTTTTAAAGTAATACTGTCCGACAGTGGGGGTTTGTCTGTACATTAGTCTCTGAGCTGGTGAGCCAAGCTTAGGATCTCATGGGACGTTGAGATAGATGTCAGTGCCATCTCGTTTGGACTTTTCCATGAGTTGTTTAGTGCTACGAACTGCACGCTCCACTAGGCCGTTTGATTGAGGGTAGCTGGGACTACTGGTTTTGTGAACAAAGTCCCAGGCCTTAGTGAAATCTTTAAACCCATTGCTCACAAACTGTCTCCCATTGTCTGTGAAGAGGGTTTGGGGTTAGCCATAAACTGAATAATGTCTTTTTAGCCTTCAGAATGACACTGTCACGGCGTGAAGGGAGGACACAAACGCAGAGGATGCGTATAACAGTTTATTAGAACAAACAGAAAGTCAAATAAACATCCGACGTGTGCAGGGACACACACGTAACAAAATAGATTGTCGAACCAAATCCAGAGCCGTCCGTACAGCGAACTGCGGACACAGGCTGTGGAAAACACCCCTGGTGCCAGCCCAAACGGGACGCAGAAAATCTCCTCGTCTAGGCGTCCTGAGCACAACAGCGGGAAACAGGTAAGACACGAGACACAGATCACACCGTACAGGACAAACACTAATCTACTGACAACCAGGAAACGACACAGCTGGGAATATAAGGGAGGAAGGGAATAAGCGACAGGTGAGGGAAAACAGCTCGTGATCAGAACACACCTGCGCTGAATCTCAGCGCTGATTGCCCTGGCCACGAGCTGCCGAAATAGACAGGACAAACACAGACAACAGGAAGGCCGATGACACACCCTGAAACCGTGACAGTACCCCTCCCCTCAGGGACGCCTCCTGGCGTCCCCGGAGGACTCACCATGATGCCGATGGAATTGGTCGATGAGAGCGCGATCCAGAATGTCGCGAGCCGGAACCCAGCATCTCTCCTCCGGACCATAGCCCTCCCAGTCTACCAGGTATTGATGACCTCTACCCCTACGTCTCACATCAAGGAGCCGCCGTACAGTGTAAGCGGGAGACCCCTCGATGAGTCTGGGAGGCGGAGGGACAGAGGTCTGGGGCTGAAGGGGGGAACGCATGACGGGCTTGATCTTAGAGACATGAAAAACCGGGTGGATATTCTTAAACTGGGGGAATAATTTGAGTCGAACCGACACCGGACTGAGCACCTTAGTGATGGAAAACGGTCCAATAAATTTGGGTCCCAGTTTACGTGAGGGGAGTCTGAGAGGAATGTCCTGAGAAGACAACCAGACCTTCTGCCCACACACGTAAAGTGGGGGCTTAGTACGGTGACGATTCGCCGATGCCTTGTTCCTGTCACCAGTCCGAGTAAGGGCTTCTCTGGCTACCCTCCACGTACGGAGGCATCTCTGAATAAACAAGTGTCCGGACGGAACAACGACGTCGGACTCCTGGGAGGGGAATAAAGGTGACTGGTAGCCTAAACAGCACTGGAAGGGCGAGAAACCCGTAGACGAGACCGGAAGGGAGTTATGTGCGTACTCGACCATAGTTAATCTGGAACTCCAAGATGACGGTTCTGCAGATGCCACACAACGCAAGACTCTCTCCAGATCCTGGTTAGCACGCTCGGCCTGACCGTTTGTCTGCGGGTGATACCCAGAGGAAAGACTAGCAGTCGCCCCCAGCTGTCGACAGAAGTCTGCCCAAAACTTTGACACAAATTGGGGACCCCTGTCCGAAACCACGTTAACCGGGAGGCCATGAATACGGAAAACGTGATCCAAGACGATAGTCGCTGTCTCCCTCGCTGAAGGCAATTTGGGGAGGGGAATAAAATGAGCCGCCTTCGAGAACCTGTCCACAACAGTGAGGACTACCGTGTTGCCACTAGACGGAGGTAGGCCTGTGACGAAGTCCATCGCTATGTGTGACCAGGGTCTCGAAGGGACAGGCAGCGGCTGGAGTAACCCTGCTGGGGGTCGATTGGAGCCCTTACCCGCAGCACAAACCGGACATGCCGACACGAACTGGCGAATGTCCCGCGCCATGGACGGCCACCAGAACCGTTGCTTGATTAAACTACAGGTACGAGTCGCTCCTGGGTGGCAAGCCAGCGTGGATGAGTGACCCCACTGGAGAACGCTAGTACGGACCGATTCGGGTACGAATAACAGACTCTCTGGGCACCCCACGGGAACAGTGACGTTGCGCAGAGCAGAACGGACTCTGGACTCCACCCCCCAGGTGACCATTGCTACCACCCGACCGGGAGGAAGAATGGTCATCTGGAGGTTGGATCTTGGTTCAGCCTCAAAAATCCGCGAAAGTGCGTCAGGCTTACCATTCTTGGACCCCGGACGGTAGGAGATGTTAAAATTGAAACGACCGAAAAACAGTGCCCAGCGAGCCTGTCGGGAATTTAGCCGTTTAGCGGTGCGGATGTACTCGAGGTTTTTATGATCGGTCCAAACTAAAAAAGGGACCTCTGCGCCCTCTAACCAGTGGCGCCACTCCTCCAACGCTAACTTAACAGCCAGTAACTCCCTATTCCCGATGTCGTAGTTCCGTTCCGATGGTGTCAAGCGATGAGAAAAGAAGGCGCAGGGATGTACTTTGTCATCCGAGGGTGATCTCTGAGACAAAATCGCCCCTGCTCCCACCTCTGACGCATCCACCTCCACAATGAACTGACGAGACGGATCGGGAGTGGTAAGGATAGGAGCTGAAACAAAGCGACTCTTTAAGTTAGAAAACGCAGTCTGAGCCTGCGGCGACCAACAGAAACGTCTACGAGTGGAGGTGAGATCCGTCAGAGGAAGAGCGATCTGGCTGAAACCCCGAATGAACCGCCTGTAAAAATTGGCGAACCCCAGAAATCGCTGGACCGCTCGGCGACTATCTGGGGTAGGCCAATCAGCAACTGCTTTTACCTTAGTGGGGTCCATACGGATACCCTCGGGTGACAGAATAAATCCCAGGAACGGAACCGACCGTGCGTGAAACTCGCACTTCTCCACCTTGGCGAAAAGCCGATTCTCAAGTAGCCGCTGAAGCACTCGCCTGACGTGCCGGACATGGTCGCGCTCGTTCTGGGAGAAGATCAGGATGTCATCGAGGTAAACAAATACAAACCGGTCAACCATGTCTCGGAGCACGTCGTTAACGAGTGCTTGGAAGACCGCCGGGGAGTTAGAGAGGCCAAAAGGCATAACCAAATACTCAAAGTGCCCCGTGTGAGTGTTAAAGGCGGTCTTCCACTCATCCCCCTCCCTAATCCGAACTAGGTGATAAGCATTGCGAAGATCCAACTTCGTAAAGATGGTCGCCCCCTGCAAGAGTTCAAAAGCCGATGACATCAACGGCAAAGGATAGCGATTCTTTACCGTGGTGTCATTCAAGCCCCGATAATCAATACAGGGACGGAGCGACCCATCTTTCTTCCCCACGAAGAAAAATCCCGCCCCAGCCGGAGAGGAAGAGGGTCGGATGATGCCAGCTACCTGAGAATCATTAATGTACTTCTCCATGGCCTCCCTCTCAGGCCCGGAAAGAGAGTAAAGGCGCCCTCTAGGTGGAGAAGTACCAGGCAAAAGGTCTATCGCACAGTCGTACGGGCGGTGCGGAGGAAGAGATGAAGCTCGGGACTTACTAAACACCGCTCTCAAATCATGGTAAGCCTCCGGTACATTCGCCAGGTTCACCGGCTCCTCCTGTAACACAGAACAAGACGTAACAGGAGAAAATGCAGAACCCAAACACTGAGATAAACAAAAAGGGCTCCATGCCAGAACAGAATTAAGGCCCCAGTCAATGTGCGGGTTATGTTTGACCAACCATGTGTGTCCCAGAACAAGTGGGGCGGAGGGAGAGTGAATGAGGAGAAAACGAATCTCCTCAGAATGATTACCCGAGACAGTAAGTTTAATAAATCTGGTGATGTGGGTAATCTTAGTGAGGTGAGTACCACAGAGAGTCCTGGCTGAAATGGGCTCTGCCAGAGGAACAGATGGAACACCTAATCGGGCAGCCAGCTCAGTGTCCAGGAAATCACCCTCCGCTCCAGAATCAATCAAAGCTGACACCTGGTGGACAGCCCTATTAATCTGTAAGGAAGCCTGAAGGACGGAATGACCACCAGAGGGAAACAATGTATTAGTCACGCTCACCGTGCGCCCCTCCTTAGGTGAGAAACGTCGTCCCTTAACCGGGCACGAGGCCGCCACATGCCCCGCCCCCCAACAGTAAAGACACAGGTTGTGTGTGAGTCGATGACGTCGTTCGGTAACCGTCAACCGGGCTCTCCCGATCTGCATAGGCTCCTCCTCAGGCAGAACGAAACGCTGAGAAGTGGCGTCACCCGTCGCCCCGGCGACCAGGTTGGAAAAAGGCTCGTGAAAAGCCACGCCCCTCCGATGCCGGGAACGGAGAGCTATCCGGTTGTCAACCCGAATGGCGAGGTCGATCAATCCGTCGAGATTGGGCGGCAGTTCGAGAGAATAGATCTCGTCCTTGATGTAATCCGCCAGCCCGTGAAGAAAATTATCCCACTGTGCTTTGGCATTCCATCCGCATGACGCGGCGAGAGTGCGGAACTCAATGGAGTAGTCAGAAACGGATCGACCCTCCTGTTGCAGCAATGATAAAGCCCGTGCCGCCTCCGTCCCAAGCGAGGAGCGATCGAACACCTTGCGGAGCTCCTTAGAAAACTCCTGAAATGAGCTACAACATGCATGTTCATTGTCCCACATGGCCGTTCCCCACTCTCTCGCCCGTCCGATCAGCAGCGTGATGGTGAATGCCACTTTAGCTTGCTCCGTGGGAAAACAGGAGGGCTGGAGAGAAAAAGTCAGAGAACATTGAGACAAAAAGGAGCCGCATGAGTTGGGCTCACCGGAGTATGGAGCAGGTGGATTCAGGCGAGGTTCGGCTCGACGGGATACAGTGGTCTCAGGTTCAGCTGGAAGGTCTAACCCAGAAGCTGCGGCTGGAATGATCTGAGCCCGATCAAGCCGCTCCGTCAGTTGAGTTAGCTGAAGCGACAGTTCCGTAAAAGCCTGACGAGAGGCGGCAATCTCCTCCTGTTGTCGACCCAGCAGTTTGCCTTGCTGTCTAAGGACATTGAGAACGTCGACTTCCTCTGCTGCGTCCATGGGGGTCAGTAGATTCTGTCACGGCGTGAAGGGAGGACACAAACGCAGAGGATGCGTATAACAGTTTATTAGAACAAACAGAAAGTCAAATAAACATCCGACGTGTGCAGGGACACACACGTAACAAAATAGATTGTCGAACCGAATCCAGAGCCGTCCGTACAGCGAACTGCGGACACAGGCTGTGGAAAACACCCCTGGTGCCAGCCCAAACGGGACGCAGAAAATCTCCTCGTCTAGGCGTCCTGAGCACAACAGCGGGAAACAGGTAAGACACGAGACACAGATCACACCGTACAGGACAAACACTAATCTACTGACAACCAGGAAACGACACAGCTGGGAATATAAGGGAGGAAGGGAATAAGCGACAGGTGAGGGAAAACAGCTCGTGATCAGAACACACCTGCGCTGAATCTCAGCGCTGATTGCCCTGGCCACGAGCTGACGAAATAGACAGGACAAACACAGACAACAGGAAGGCCGATGACACACCCTGAAACCGTGACAGACACTTGCTGAGGTCAAACTTTGGAGCTGGATGCGGTACCAGCCTGAATACGAGTCAACAAGTGCCAAGTATTGGTGACTATTCCACCAAGATGTGATGGAAGCATCAATGTCTTTTGTCATGGTAAGCCGAAAGAATATGCCACGTGCACATTGTTTGGTGTATTCAGCTCCAGGGGTACCCCTATGAAGAATTTGTGTGTATTCCAGCTGAAGTATGTCAGACTTGGTTTTCCTGCTAAGATCAACCCCCCTACAATAAAACAATAAAACCCACTAATCAGCAGAGAAGATTTGAAAGAATGAGCCTTGCCCAAACTTCTCTCCTTGCTTATCTATGCATCCCTCTTCTCCCTTCCTTTCCCCTTATTCAAGTCACTGAAAGTTCTCTAATACCTATATACCACATATGATGTATCTTATGAATCTATTGTTTTTGCCTGTTCATGTTTGGTATCATTTTAAATGGTCTCAATTTCACTGCTGTAGGATATGAGGGCGAACCCGACTCAAATGAATCTTCCAGATGATTCGTTCAAATATACTTCCACACAAAAACCCAACTCAACACTCCAGACCCCAAATCCACAGTCTATTACCATAAATGAAGAGGGCTCCATCCAGGCTGCGCTAACTAACGAAACCCTCAGCTAAGTACTTATGCAAGATTGAAAGAGATTAGCCTTGCAAAAGGAAGAACGTTGTCAACATTGAGTCATCTCTGAACCAAAGATGATACCTAATTGGTCAGATCTCCCCTTTGCAAACACTGCACTCATGTTTATTAGTGTCTCAAAAGAGACCAAAAATAATATTTGTGCTTTCCATCTGACGTGTTTGTCCAATCTTTCTTTTCATATTCAAATAGATTCTCAGAAGAATGCAATTGATAACAAAAAATTTAAAATCTTTATTTTGACCCATGCTCTCAGTGCCTGTGGCTCATTGAA
Organism: Romanogobio albipinnatus; assembly: GCA_023566225.1. NCBI lineage: Eukaryota > Metazoa > Chordata > Actinopteri > Cypriniformes > Gobionidae > Romanogobio > Romanogobio albipinnatus. Next base: position 6,350,172 of record CM042245.1, read on the forward strand.
TGTTCACAGCAGCAAAGCGTATAACTGGTTTAATGCACATGTCAGTACAGCTATAGCTGCAGGGCCAAATGCCTTCTAAAAGATCTGTGAGATGATAAGTCATTCTGCACACATTACTCAGCAGAGGCCCTCCTCAGACCAGCACATAATTTTTTTTTTAGAAAGTGATGGAAAGTCTAAGAAATCTAAGTCATATCGTACAGCAAATGCTTTTAAACATCTTCTCACTTCAAAATAAATCACTTCTAGTCAATGATATCATTAGGGGGAGGCATAGTTGCTCTGTTTAATTATCAATGAAAGCAAGAGTCATTTGGTGATTACTGTAACCCTGTCATTGGTTCGTCTTGACATCAGACGGCGCACAAGAACCTGGGGCCGGATTCACGAAAATCTTCTTAAGAAAGAAGTTAAGAAAATGATTTAAAATCATTGTCATGGTAAACTATAGTGTCCAGCCTGTTAGGACATTGAGTCCACAGATTTCCTAAAAAAAAGTTTGAAAAACCTGCATGGTAGCATGTTGTGCAGGTGAAGAGACGGGACTTCACTTCTGCATCTGCTCTGAAACACGCTGTGGTGTGTGGAGTTCACTTTAGACCAGAGGATTGTCATCCCGATGATATGATGGAGTCAAATTTTCAGTAATATTTTACTCGGTACATGTTCAGAAATGCTTGCGTTACACACACTTTTATAACACACTTTTAGCCCAAAATTTAATTGTACAAAAAAAATACCCAGCAAGCAATGTTTATTTAACCTCATACCCATTTCCTACACATACAGGTTGGGCAGCATGTCATATGTTGTCAAAACACTTTCGAGTCTTAAGGGGACTTGTGGGTTGTCTCATTGAGGTGCATTATTTTTGATACAGGGCTCTAACAAGAAGGCCTACACACACGGTACAAAACTTGCTGCTTATGAGGGAAAATGGCCAGCTCAAGAAAAGCAACTGCCTCCGAATACTACTTTCTGAATAACTGGAATGATTATGAATAACAATGTGATTCACACTTGAGGAGATTAAGACCCTCCCCTAATGAGCCTATCAGAGAGGAATGTGAGAGGGAACTAAAGAAAGAATGTGAGGACGAGTTAAATGACGGTCAAAGGCACATTTTGAGTACACAGTCATATCTGGAAACAAATCAGGTTCAAATATATGTTTTGTTTTGATTGTAAGTGGACACATCAAATTATTAACAAAAGGAAGTATTCATGCTTTTATCTGTATGACCATAATTGATGGAGCGTTTTATGTCGATTTCGCTGCTATGTGGAAAAACGGTGTATTTGTTGACCCCAGACATCAGCATGAGCAGGCCCAACCTTGGACCCATAATCACTCATAGATACAAACTGACTGCAATTACTAGGACCTAAACCAGTCTCTGAGACGCCGAAGACAGAATCAAGATGGTTCAGTAACAAAATGTGATCAATAATGTCCAAATCTGAGCTAAGGTCCAGAAGAATAAGAACAGACAGAGAGCCAGAGCCAGTATTTCTAACAATGAGTCACTGGTGACTTTTATTCAATTGAAATGAAGGGTTGTTGAAGGAAACACAGTCTGTGGGAAAAACCCTGAAGGATGCTTTGAATATTTCCTGAAGGCAACGCGAAAGCATTTCAGTCATCTCTACTCCACATTCCTGGAGCTGCAAAAAAACAAACCGCTTCCTCATTTCTTCATATTTGAGTCAGTATAAATAGCAGAGTTTCCTTTCTGACTGATCAGAGATTATTTTGTCCTTTTGCCTGAACACTGAAGCAAAGCAGAAGCATGTCTCTAGTGCACAGCAATGCTATTCTTCAGGCAATTTCCAGCTTCACAGGTGCTACGGTGAAGCCCTCTTCAGACAATACACCGGATGGTGATAAACTCCATATATTTAATTTTTTGTCTACAGTCTTTAACCAACCAAATGATGTTCCTGATTCAGCCCTGCTACAAGGTTTTTACAGGGAGCTGTTTGTGGACTTGCAAGACTTCCTGGACCCAGAGTTTGATTATGATTTCACAAATTTAAGAGATGACTCAACTTGCATGCGTGGAGATGAGAATTACAAACGGCCTTGTGGGTGGAAGCGCGTTGCCATCAAGGTCTTGGATAAGTATCCTGTTGGCAATGCCTGGTTGGGCTCATATGGATGGCGGAATTATTCAGTGGCCGGCGAGTGGCCTGTCTCTTATCATGGAACCGACACGAGTAGTCTTAAAGCCATCATTGAGTCTTATTACAAACCAGGCCCTAGAGAAGTGTTCGGCAGAGGAATCTATTCAACGTATGACATTAAGGTGGCCACTGCTTATAGCCACCAAGTTAAATGTTAAGAGACTGAAAAGAACTACAAGGTCCTTCTGCAGAACAGGATCAATCCACAGACGAGAAAAATGTATGGTGAGAAAAAGGACTACTGGCTGATTGAGGTTCCTGCGGGCACCCCGTCTGATAAAGAGAGAGAAATTGCGCAGAAGTCAATTCGCCCTTATGGAATTCTGTTTAAAGAGGTGTAAAATAATCCCAGTATCCTGACAATGACGGGATGTGTATGGACATTTACTGCATGTTACTATTATATTTTCTGTCTCTATTATACTTGGTTAACTGCAGGGCTTGCCTTCAAGTTTGCTGTAGCCTTTACATTTTTATGTGAGATTTTTGTTTTCTTAACTTGCAGGATTTACGCAACCTTTATTAGAAAACATACATACAGTTAATGTGTATGATTAATACATTAATACAAGGTATGAGAGAATATTAGTTGATTTACTTGATTGCAAATTTCTGTGGGGGATCAGGCTTATATATCGTTGATTAATATGGTAATATAGTAATTACTCTGTTTAGTTTAAATTTTGTTTTCACTTTGTTGTGTCTTTATGTAATCCAAGTAGTGATGATGAGTAAAAATGTGTTGAAATGATGGAATTTTGAATAGAGAAACTATGTACAAAAATGATACCAATTGCTCTTATGCATGTGTACCTGACATGTTAATCTCTCCAGCCTTTTTACTTTTATATATACATATGTGAAGAAAAACTATTAAACTGTGGTGTGTTCTTATCTTAGAGAAGAAAGTTATATTCAATATTAACAAGCTCTTATGAAACATAGTAAGCCATACAATTGCAAAGAACAATCATTAAGAATAAACAGTTCTCAATGTGCAACTAAGTATGACAATTTTTCAGTTTCTTTAGAACATTTTAACAAAAAATGTCTTTAAAGCAAAAAAAAGTTTACTTTGGTTAGAGCCACAAAAAAAAAGTAAAATACAGGCTAAAGGCCTGTTCACACCGGGACGATTTTCGCGCGCGTTTATCGCCGACGTTTAACGCCTCGTGACTAAACAATGGGCGCCAATGTGAGTGTTCACACCGACGCGTAAAACGTCAGGCGTAAAAGCGTCATTTTTAAAAAAACGCCTCGGGTTCGTTTTTTTTTTTTGACGCGGCGCGTTAAAAACTGGCCGACCAATCAGATCGGCGCTTTTGTTCACGTGCCTGGAGCTGCTGAAGTTACAGTAAAACACGACTTGGTGGCGCTATGGGATGTATCCAAAATCTGCGTCTTTTCTGTTGTCTTTCCTCGTTCAACAGAACAACAATGTCCTCATCGCTGGAGCTGCTGGAGCTGCTGCTGCTGCTAGAGAAATCCATGTTCTAGTATGTGAGAAAGTTATGTGTGTTTCGGCTAACATGTAAATACTCTCTCTCTTCTTCTTCTTCTGTGTGACAAGGGATGCAGCGAGCGCAGCGCCACCTTGTGTACCGGGCTATTTCTGTTTTTCCATAAGCGCCATCTAATGTCAGGGAGTGAAATTGCACGTTCACTCGGCGCATCGCGAGTGAAAATCGCTTGGGTGTGAACACTCAAGACGCGCCGAAAAACGTCACGAAAAACGCTGGCGATAAACGCGCACGATATTCGTCCCGGTGTGTACAGGCCTTAATGCCGAAGAAAAACAACTTCAGCGCTCGCTGAGAAGCCAAATTCAACATCTCACATGAGAAAACTTGCCGAGCTGCAACAGTCATGTAAGAGACATTTAACGAATCACTCGCCAAAACAAAGTCTTTGTTCAGAATTTTCCATTCGTTTGAAACATTACAGTAGTTCAGCAATATTCGATAAGTCATTCCAAAAATTATGCCAGGGATGTTGGTAGGTTTATGTATATCCCGGCCACCGTATCGGAGACATAGGAGTGTTATTAAGCATTAATGGCAAGGAAAGCGCCGTAAAGCCTACTTGAGCACCACTTCGTTATTTTGGCTCAGAATTTCGTTTGTTGGAAATATGAACTTAATTTAGAAATGCTTTTGAAATTAAAAACTTTGCATTTAATAAGAAAAATATTTTTTTTAAATGGGGAGGCAGCCGCAGCGAGCGCAGACTCAGAGCGGAGAGAGAAACGGAGGAGCGACTGCTGTAAGGCGTTTATGCAAAACTGCGGAAAAACTGCATAAAACGTGCGGGTGTTGAACCCTCTCAGCAGGAAAAGTGTCCCCACGGGTGCAACGCCCCTGAGCAGGTCGTAGTTTGTCCATTTTATCTTAAAGAAGCCAATTCACCAGCATAGAACGTTTGCCTATCAACAGGTTTTTCTGTTTGGCCGGTGACCGCGTGCGCACAGTGGTGAAGTGGCCGTTTGAATTGAACACAATCGATTCTGAATTTTTGAGAATCGATTCTGAATCGTTAGATAACGAATCGCGATGCATCGATGCATTGACCTTTTCTCCCACCCCTACAGATGAAATATTTACCAAAGTGGGAGCTCGGAACTGGAAAAAACTGTTGGAGAAGCTGACAAAACACACTTCGTCACAGGTACATTTAAATAGCATGAAGATTTGGGAGAGCTACAAATAGGCTGGTGCATCGGGATCTGTGGCAGCACAGCTGTTACACAGCCATCAAATCTGTGAATATTATAAAATTGCTTGCTAAATTAGGCCTCCCTTTCCGCAAACATCATGAAGAAACTGATGCAGAAACAAGGGGGAATTATTTAAGCATATGTCATTTGTTTTCAAAATACGACCCTGATTAAAACGTGTCTAAATGTCATTGACAAACTGTACTCCTTGTTTGCAGAGCCAAGCAACCATTGCAGGTTTCTAATGATGCAAAAGACACTGGCTCTTAAACCAAAGGAGCTAGTACAGCAAAGTGAAACATGATAGCCGTGCAAATATAGGTGTGTTTATGCTGTCAAATCACAATATGCTGCCATCACTCGCTGTTTGAAAGAGATGGAAGAAGAGGGAGAAAAGTGGTCTGTGGACACAAGTGGGTTGTATAACATTTTACATTGACATTTTACATTTATGCATTTGGCAGACGCTTTTATCCAAAGCGACTTACAGTGCACTTATTACAGGGACAATCCCCCTGGAGCAACATGGAGTAAAGTGCCTTGCTCAAGGACACACTGGTGGTGACCGCTGGGATCAAACCAGCAACCTTCTGCATATCAGTTCCATGGTTTAACCCACTGGGCCACCATCTCGCGTATAACCACATGACAAGTCCTTAATTGTTCTTGAGGAAGTTCTCAGAGTTGTACATGTAACACACAAAAGACTGCAGGGTGCAAGTAAAACCATGGCTGATGCGGCCTCAGCAGTCAATAGTCTGAGAACACATCTCCAGCGCTGCAGAGAGGAGAGTTCATGGGAGGCAATGTGGACGCTTTGTGAGGATGTCGCTGGTTTTTGTGCGGAGAGTGCCCTCCAAACTGCAGGAAAATGAAAAAGAGCTTTGCGACAACTTCCCGGGCTTTCGCAGTACATAGTACCAACCACACTTGGACAGTGTGATGAAAATGAGACGCAACGAGAATCAGAATCTCAGACATTTAAAGTCATTTGTATCTCCCTGTTTTAGACACTATAGTGGCTGAATTGGACAGGCGATTTTCAAATGAAGCAATGGCCCCGAGTGTGGCATGTGATGCTGTATTCAACTGTGACAAGAACGGCATCGGTCCTTTACTAAGCATGTATGCAAGCCTTAAGATTCACCCTCAGCTTGTGACAGCTGAAATGGATCTTGTGAAATGTGCAATTGTAACCCCTCCTGTTCGAACCGCCCCGCTCCAAGCGGGAATCGAACCCGGGTCCGCCGGCATGAGAGTCGGACGTAAATAGTACACAATATTAAGATGAACTGTTAATGAAACATATGAATACTGATCCTGAGGATGAATGAACATCATCATAAACCTGCATGTAAATCAATCGCAGCTTACATACTAAGTTTAATTTACTGGCACTTTTTGGTAATTTCATGACTTACTAATTAACATGCATTGTTTCATGCTCGTAGTTTATTTTGCGCTTTATTTATAATCAAGTGAGATCCACCGCGTTTGCGCGTGCAATTGAAGAGTGCGTGCTACGAGCACAATATTGACTGTCTGAGAGGACAGGATTCAAACAAACAATATAAATCCGAAATAAGTTAAAAGCTTGTGTTTTGGGAATAAAAATAAATATAACACTAACCCTAACATGCAACTTACCACTTTATTAACTTCCTAAAGTGTCACGTTAAGTGGGGAAAAAGAGGCAAAAACCGCTTACAATAACCGGATCTGGCACCACGGAGGCGGCATCCGCGCCCTCACTTACAAAAAGCTCTCGAGTCCCGTTCACTCTTCTCGCAGCGACATGAATCGCAAACACTCATATGAGCCTATAGGAGGTGTTTCACACGGCTTATTAGTCATTTAGAGAGCTTGAAATTTTATTTTTGAAAAAATTACCTCATAGCTGCCCACGGCCGTGGCTGCAACCTCTAGTGTTAGTCGCTATTGAGATCAGAGGAGTGAGGTTTGCTCGCACAGCGACTACTAGCTGGCCTCCGTTACACTCACCCCCCTAAACCTCACTCCCATCCGGGTCATGGCACCAATGTAACCCCTCCTGTTCAAACCACCCGCTCCAAGCGGGACTCAAACCCAGGTCCGCCGGATGAGAGTTGGACGCTCTAACAAGGAGGCTAAAGGCTGCAACCCCTAGCGTCAGTCGCTAGAGCATCTCTTGAGATCAGAGGAGTGAGGTTTACTCGCACAGCGACTACTAGCTGACCTCCGTTACACAATCCCATCGACGATCACCCTTAAAAAACTTTGCACTCACACTGGCTGTTGGCTCTGCTACGTCAGAAAGAAGTTTCTCAGTTATGAGAAGAATAAGAAACTGGCTCCGATCTGCAATGGCTCAGGACAGATTCTCGGATCTTTCCCTACCGCACATAGAGAACGATTTGACTTCAAATCTATCAGAAGAGTCTGAAGAATGACAGACAAGAGAGGCTCTGTTTATGAACTTTGAAGAACACACTGTCACACAAGCGCAACTCTCTCGCTTTTGTTCCCGCACCTCTGAGCTCCCTGTGTTAACCCTATCAATGCCGATGCAAAACTAAACAGCAATTTCACAACTATAAAGAGTCTGTGCGCTGTTTTTAACGCTACTCTTTGTATACAGTCCATTGTAAATGTATTTTTTAAATGTAGAATGTATGATATATAAATACATGAAATATGGTATATTAAAAAATCTGAGCTTGTGGTCTGCCGGTAGGCATAAACCGCATTTTGGTCTCCCGTCGCAGTTCTCAATAAAACCAAATTGTATTTATTTTCTCAATTTAGACACCGGTAATTTGAGGTTCGCTTCAGGCGCGGACTTCTCCATTTTCGTCAGTTAGCAGCAGGAACGTTTCGTTGCGGGAAGAGATTTTTATTCTGAGTGAAGTGAAGTGATTTTCATTTTCCGTCTGTCTTAGTACACGATGTAACTACACACATCCCAACATGTAAATACGAAAATGTTGGCGTTATTTTGTCACTTATTTAGCAGTAGGCTAGCTGGAGCCATTTACCTCCAGTCTTTGTGCTAAGCTAGGCTAGCGGTGGGTGCGTCAGACAGAGTTATGGCACGCACGGAGATGAGAATGGTATGTATGGACTTATCTAACTCTGGGGGATACGGTGAATAAGCTAAAGTCCCAAAAAGTTGGCGTGTTCCTTTATCCCTTAAACAGGCAACATGCACCACAGGATTCATACTCTTTAATCTCTTGTAGCAGAAGCCTTAGAGTTAAAAAGAAATGTGCAAATGTTAATATTCACATGTAAAACTGATATTATTATGCTTAGTTAACTACATCTTTGCATTTTTAACTAGATATTTTTGCAGGGTTTCACGCAGCTCATTTTATGCTAGAACAGGGGTGTCCCAACCCTTCTCCCGGAGAGCTACCATCCTGCAGAGTTTAGCTCCAACCCTGATTTTGTGTAAATTAATGTTTTGATCAACAGATCCTGGTGTGATTAGAGGAACGTACATTCTATCAAGTCTTTCTGTTCTCCTGATCTGGAATTTCTCACGGTTCTGTGCCGACCATTCTGGCTACTGAGGGAATTCACCGCGGTCATCATCACAGCTGTGTATATTCCCCCACAAGCCGACACAGACCGGGCACTAAAGGAACTGTATAGGACAGTGAGTGAGCAGGAAACCGCGCATCCTGAGGCTGCGTTTATTGTGACCGGGGACTTTAACAAAGCCAACTTCAAGCGCATCGCACCCAAATACCACCAACATGTTAGCTTCAACACGCGAGGGAACCGCGTCTTAGACCACTGTTACTCCCCCTTCAAGGATGGTTACAAGTCCCTCCCACGCCCACCATTCGGCAAATCAGATCACGCGTCCATTCTCCTCTTGCCCGCTTATAGGCAGAGGCTGAAACAGGAAGCACCCGCCCTCAGAACCATCCAGTGCTGGTCGGACCAATCGGACTCTATGCTACAGGACTGTTTTGATCACGCGGACTGGGAGATGTTCCGGTCGGCCTCTGATGACGACATCGAGGTCTACGCTGATAGCGTAACGTGTTTCATCAGGAAGTGCGTAGAAGACGTTGTTCCGACCAAAACAATTCGGCTGTACCCAAACCAGAAGCCGTGGCTAAATGGGGATGTTCGCGCGGCACTCAATGCGCGGACCTTCACCTTTAACTCCGGTAATGCGGTGGAGCATAAACAAGCAAGTTATGCCCTCCGGAAAACCATCAGAGCAGCAAAACGCCAGTACAGGGACAAGATTGAAGGACAGTTCAACACCACCGACTCCAGAAGCATGTGGCGGGGAATTAACACCATCACGGACTATAAAGGGAACACAAACTCCACCGTGAACACCGCTGCCTCTCTCCCGGACGAGCTCAACACCTTTTATGCTCGCTTTGAGGGAACTAACAACGCCCTCGCGGAGAGAGAGCTTGCGGCTGAAGATACAGAGGTTGGTGCACTCTCCGTATCTGTAGCGGATGTAACCCGATCCTTCCGGCGGGTGAACGTCCGTAAAGCAGCGGGTCCAGACGGCATTCCGGGCCGCGTCATCAGAGCGTGCTCGCACCAACTGACTGGAGTTTTTACGGACATCTTTAACCTGTCCCTCTCCCTGTCTGTGGTCCCCACATGCTTCAAAACGTCCACCATTGTTCCTGTACCGAAGCAATCAAAAACACTCTGCTTAAACGACTGGCGTCCTGTTGCTCTGACCCCCATCATCAGCAAATGCTTTGAGAGACTAATCAGACACCACATCTGCTCTGTTCTCCCTCCCTCACTGGACCCACTGCAGTTTGCATACCGCACAAACCGCTCCACTGATGATGCCATTTCATCCACAATACACACTGCTCTCTCCCACCTGGAAAAGAGGAACACATATGTGAGAATGCTGTTTGTAGACTACAGCTCAGCATTCAACACCATTGTGCCCTCCATACTTGACATTAAACTCCGGGCTCTAGGCTTAAACAGCTTGTTATGCAGCTGGATCCTGGACTTCCTGTCAAACAGACGCCAGGTGGTCAGAATGGGCAGTAACATCTCCTCATCACTGACTCTCAACACTGGAGCTCCTCAGGGCTGTGTTCTCAGCCCACTCCTGTACTCCCTGTACACACATGACTGTGTGGCAACCCACAGCTCCAACACCATCATCAAGTTTGCTGACGATACGACGGTGGTAGGTCTCATCACTGACAATGATGAAACGGCCTACAGAGAGGAGGTGCACACTCTGACACGGTGGTGTCAGGAGCACAACCTCTCCCTCAACGTCAGCAAGACCAAGGAGCTGGTGGTCGACTTCAGGAGGAATGAGAGAAAACACCGCCCCATCACCATCGATGGAGCACCGGTGGAGAGAGTCAGCAGCTTCAAGTTCCTCGGTGTCCACATCACAGAGGAACTCTCATGGTCCGTCCACTCTGAGGCCGTTGTGAAGAAGGCTCATCAGCGCCTTTTCTTTCTGCGACGGCTGAGGAGGTTTGGAATGAGCCGCCACATCCTCACACGCTTCTACACCAGCACTATAGAGAGCCTGCTGACTGGCTGCATCACCACCTGGTACGGCAACAGTACCGCCCGCAGCCGCAAAGCCCTGCAAAGGGTAGTGCGCACGGCCAGCTGCATCATCGGAGGTGAGCTTCCCTCCCTCCAGGACATTTACGCCAGGCGGTGTGTGAAGAGAGCACAGAGGATCATCAGAGACTCTAGCCACCCGAACCATGGGCTGCTCTCACTGCTGCCATCAGGCAGACGGTACCGCAGCATTAGAACACGCACCAGCCGACTCCAGAACAGCTTCTTCCCACAAGCAATCAGACTACTTAACTCCTGATCCATCAGGATCATAACACACACTGGACAGAATATCACTCAGCACAACCCACTGTAGATACACACACATTATATACACATTATTTATCATTTATTATTTATCATATAGCACCTATTTTACATTGGATCTCTACTGTGAATAATAATGTATACTGTACATTGTATATTATTATTACTATAGCTTAATGTATACTGTTTAATGTATGTTTAGTGTATATTGTTTAAAGTATATGAATATTGTATGTATGTGTATATTGTTTAAAGCTGTGAGAACTACACTCACATTGTGTAAATTATTTATTGTTTATTGTAGAGTTTACCGTGCTGTGAGTAATTGTGGGCGCATCAGATGTGTAATCTGATGCTGCTTTATATGTTGTACATGTCATGTCGTGACTACTATGTTGCTCGGAACTGCACCAAGAATTTCACCTGCTGTTGCACTTGTGTACATGGCTGTGTGACAATAAAGTGATTTGATTTTGATTTGATTGATTTGAAATGAGGCCTTATATACTCATTTCCAAAAACAAAAATTGGAAATCTGGAAAGGACCATGTTTAAAATTCATGGTTCTATTTGTTGACATATTAGAGGAGAGGGCTTTTACATAGGGCATTCTGGGTATCTTATTTTGTGCTTTAGTCAATTAGAGAATACTGACCATTCATTTATCAATTTCCATGTGTTTTAAATATTATACACTACTGATATTAATGAACTGAATATATATTTTGAATATTTTGCCTTATAAAAAACTATTTTCGCTGTTTTTTTAGAGTAAAAGAACCCATAACTCAGGATAGGAATGATATATCAACAAATCCCTCCGTAAAAGCCTTCAGAATATATTCAAGTATACGACTGGGAAAGTTTGTAGCAGGTGCTACTGAAGTGGATATATCTGACTCTGAGTGTGAGAAACTTTTTATATTGTATAATTTCATACATTTCTATGAAACCCCCAACCTACAAACAAAATATATATTCAGTTCATTAATATCAGTAGTGTATAATATTTAAAACACATGGAAATTGATAAATGAATAAATTATTAATAGCAATCCCTTTACCAAAATGAACCTTGGTTTTACTACAAATAAAATTTTCTGAGCAATTTTAAAAAGATTCTGTCGTAAATAGTGTCGGCTCAGATCTGGGCCACATCTGGTCCATGTGGATTACAAAGCTTCACAGTCCAATAGCTCGTCCTGGGTCGACATTTCATTCAGTAACATTAGGCGGTTTGTATGCTGTTTTATGTTGATGATTGTGTTATTTTAAATATGGCATCGCTTGATTCTGCTTCTTATTTTCCTGTGTTTTGGTTTGGAGATTCAGTACTCGTTCAGAAGATGTGTAATAGCGCCCCCTACCATATAACAGTGAAAACAGGGAAAGCTGGAAATTGTTGTCAATGCCGGGGAAGTGTTTTCTCACAAATTACAGAATTTTCTTTCTTCTATTGAACACAATAGAATATTGATATTTTGAAGAATGTTGGTAACCAGGCAGTTGACGGTAGCCATAGATTAATTGTATTGCTTTCTGCATTGTCTTTGCATGGGTGAGAAACGGAGAAAGGCAAATTCACACATTCATAAGAGATAAAACAGTCTTTTTTACAGATAAAATGAAGAGTCGACCTAGTTGTAGTCCATATATTTATTCAGACAAAAGAAAAAAAAAACACAGAACAGACAACAAACCAGTTACATAGGCTACATAAAATTATGAGAACATCCTTAGAATTGTATGCTTGTTACATGGCTTTTAATGGTGAGACTTTTATTGGCCAATATATCAGTTATCATCTTTCAAATTAAAAGGATTATCTGTTATCGTATTGGCATAAATTGTCGGTGCATCCTAGGGCTGGGCGGTATACCGGTTCATACCGAATACCGGTATTTATTTTTGTTATGATATTCATTTTGATTATACCGCAATACCGGTATACACTCACCTAAAGGATTATTAGGAACACCATACTAATACTGTGTTTGACCCCCTTTCGCCTTCAGAAATGCCTTAATTCTACCTGGCATTGATTCAACAAGGTGCTGAAAGCATTCTTTAGAAATGTTGGCCCATATTGATAGGATAGCATCTTGCAGTTGATGGAGATTTGTGGGATGCACATCCAGGGCACGAAGCTCCCGTTCCACCACATCCCAAAGATGCTCTATTGGGTTGAGATCTGGGGACTGTGGGGGCCATTTTAGTCCAGTGAAGTCATTGTCATATTCAAGAAACCAATTTGAAATGATTGGAGCTTTGTGACATGGTGCATTATCCTGCTGGAAGTAGCCATCAGAAGATGGGTACATGGTGGTCATAAAGGGATGGACATGGTCAGAAACAATGCTCAGGTAGGCCGTGGGATTTAAACCATGCCCAATTGGCACTAAGGGGCCTAAAGTGTGCCACGAAAACATCCCCCACACCATTACACCACCACCACCAGCCTGCACAGTGGTAACAAGGCATGATGGATCCATGTTCTCATTCTGTTTACGCCAAATTCTGACTCTACCATCTGAATGTCTCAACAGAAATCCAGACTCATCAGACCAGGCAACATTTTTCCAGTCTTCAACTGTCCAATTTTGGTGAGCTCGTGCAAATTGTAGCCTCTTCTTCCTATTTGTAGTGGAAATGAGTGGTACCCGGTGGGGTCTTCTGCTGTTGTAGCCCATCCGCCTCAAGGTTGTGCGTGTTGTGGCTTCACAAATGCTTTGCTGCATACCTTGGTTGTAACGAGTGGTTATTTCAGTCAAAGTTGCTCTTCTATCAGCTTGAATCACTCGGCCCATTCTCCTCTGACCTCTAGCATCAACAAGGCATTTTGGCCCACAGTACTGCCACATACTGGATGTTTTTCCCTTTTCACACCATTCTTTGTAAACCCTAGAAATGGTTGTGTGTGAAAATCCCAGTAACTGAGCGGATTGTGAAATACTCAGACCGGCCCGTCTGGCACCAACAACCATGCCACGCTCAAAATTGCTTAAATCCCCTTTCTTTCCCATTCTGACATTCAGTTTGGAGTTCAGGAAATTGTCTTGACCAGGACCACACCCCTAAATGCATTGAAGCAACTGCCATGTGATTGGTTGATTAGATAATTGCATTAATGAGAAATTGAACAGGTGTTCCTAATAATCCTTTAGGTGAGTGTATGTCACTTAAACAACGTTCGGAACGCGTTGTGACACTGTTTGAGAGGGGTCCCAATTCCCTGTTGCACTGTAGTGAGGACACCGCCTATGGCTGAATCCGAAATCGCCCCCTATACCCTTAAATAGGGCATTATTTGAAGGGACAGCCATTTGTAGTGGTGTCCGAAACCATAGTGGACGTTATTGAGTGCACTCATTCTATCCCACATTGAACCGCAATAACGAGTGTACAACTGATGTACACTCAACGGCTGTCCATCTTCACGCATTCGTTTTCATTCAATCCTTCAAGTGAACTATATTAGTGGATAACGTAGGAAATAGTGAATGAGGGTTTAGGGGGCGATTTCGGATTCAGCCTATGATTACAGAGGAGAATTGAAACAACACACGCAAGAGGGCGGTTTCTGCACGGAGTGCCATGATAACAACGCTCACCACATGGAGCATATAGATCAGATACAGACTTGAGCGAGCGCCTGTAAGTTGGTTAACACCCTGTCATGCATAAGGGGAAAAAATACTGTCATATACCACGAAACCGATATAATTTAGAAAAATACCGAGATATAAATTTTTGGTCATACCGCCCGGCGCTAGTGCATCCCTACTTTTCAGGTGCGTCTGTAAGTGTGATGACAGAATCTGTAAGTTTTTTAATGCTCAATTTCTGAAACAACCGTATTTTGTTTTACCACATTCAGAACACTACAGTTGCATTTCAAAATGAGTTTGCAAATGCAGTTTCAGCTCTCTTCGATATGTGAAACTCTTCTCACACTGAGGACACGCGAAAGGCTTCTCTCCAGAGTGATTTCTCATGTGGACATAAAGGTTCCCTTTATGATTGAAGCTCTTTCCACACTGTTGGCAGGTGTAAGGCGTCTCTCCAGTGTGAATTCTCATGTGAATGTTGAGGTTTCCTTTATGTTTGAAACTCTTTCCGCAATGATGGCAGGTGAAAGGCTTCTCTACAGTGTGAGTTATTACATGATTCTTAAGGTGAATGCCGTTTCTGAAACTCTTTCCACAATGATGACATGCAAACCCGTTTTTTCTCGAGTGAATCCTCATGTGTTGTTTAAGGTTTTCTTTAAATCTGAAACTCTTTCCACACTGATCACATACAAGCGGCTTCTCTCCAGTGTGAATCCTCATGTGAGTCTTAAGACATTCAGTTCGTGAGAAGCTCTTTCCACACAGTTTGCAGGTGTGAGGCTTCTCTCCAGTGTGAGTTCTCATGTGGGCATTAAGGTTTCCTTTACGTGCAAAACTCTGTCCACACAGTTGGCAGGTGAATGGCTTCTCTCCAGTGTGAGTTCTCATGTGGTCATAAAGGTTTCCTTTACGTGTAAAACTCTGTCCACACTGTTGGCATGTGATAGGTTTATCTCCCGTGTGAGTTCTCATGTGACTCTGAAGACATTCTTTCCGTGAGAAGCTCTTCCCACACGGTTGGCAGTTGTACGGCTTCTCTCCAGTGTGAGTTCTCATGTGGGCATTAAGGTTTCCTTTACGTGCAAAACTCTTTCCACACTGTTGGCAGGTGAACGGTTTCTCTCCAGTGTGATTTCTCATGTGGTCTTCAAGCTTTTGTTTCTGCTGACAGGTGAAATAACTGTTAGATATAGTTTCCTGAGGGTTTTTTTGTGAGGAGTTCTTTGTAGTCTCTGTGGATTTCTCTCCCGTGGTAAAATCAGGATCTTTCTCTTCCATTTCATTCAGATCTTGACTCTCATCTTTCAGTGCCATCAGGTCTAAAGTGAAAGAAGATGAGTACAAAATTAACAACAGACAAAAACAAAATGTTTTGCTTTTCGTAAAATAAAGAAAACAAACTGGATGCGCATTCTGCCGCCTCTCTTTCTCTCAGTGAAGTCGATTCTGAAATGCATCAGAAAATCGAAAACTGTAACTTAGCGAATTCTGGCCACACGGACATGAGAGATGTCTCCCCGTCAGACCTCATTATTAGGGACCAAGCACAGAAGGTTCGGAGGCACCAATTGAAATCGTTAGATTTCATATTATTCCGCCATGGGAGTCTATGGTAGCCCATAGAAACGTTTGCGGGAAAGTTGAAACGGTTTAACATTCTGATAGAGGACAGTCACAACATTAAATATAGCTGCAAGCAGCCATTATCGGGGCCAAGCGCAAAGAAGAAGACAAGACATGCCAAAATGGCTGGGAGTGTCAGATCAACTGCAGCAATGAGGAATTAAAGACCTATTAAGGTGATTTTAGACAAAAAAGGGCTGAAAAATGCATTGTAGTCTATGGGAATTTCATGTTTTTTTCTATTATAGCACCACCAAGAGGCACAATCCAAAAAATTTTTTTGTGTCCTCGAAGTGAACCCATAATAAACACACGGCTCAAATTTACAAAACATTGAGTCAAACAAGTTCTGTAGCTTTACAAAAGGAATATGCTACAACTTCTGAAAAATGAATAAATAACTTCCTGTTTTACAGAGGTAGCTTTACAAAACAGACATTTGAGTGCTTCCAATGCACAAAGTGCAATCTCTTAAAGGGTTAGTTCATCCAAAAATTTAAATTCTGTCATTAATGACGTCCCCTCATGTCGTCAGACCTCCGTTCGTCTCTAAATAACGACTTATATAGTGATGACCGATTTCAAAACACAGCATCATGATGCTATGAATCAGCGAGTCGATTCATGATTCGGATCGCGTGTCAAACTGCTGAAATACGTGACTTTGGCGATCCGAACCGCTGAATCGACTCATTGATTCATAACGCTTCAAACCACTGATTCATAACGCTTCAAACCGCTGAATCGACTCACTGATTCATAACGCTTCAAACCGCTGAATCGACTCACTGATTCATAACGCTTCGAAGCTTCATGATGCTGTGTTTTGAAAT
This sequence comes from Romanogobio albipinnatus, assembly GCA_023566225.1. NCBI lineage: Eukaryota > Metazoa > Chordata > Actinopteri > Cypriniformes > Gobionidae > Romanogobio > Romanogobio albipinnatus. The sequence goes on from CM042245.1 coordinate 6,366,974, forward strand.
CGGTCAACACACCGGGAAACTGCTTTGCGCGGTCTTTTGCTGTTATTTTTGTTGGCAAATGGGAGTTTGCGCTTCATCATGGTTTCACTGATATCTATGGTTTCACCACGGGGGTTTGCAGCTTTTCGATGACATTCACGTCGGGTAATTACGTCACTTCAAAACGTTCCCATGGCAATAGGCTGAAATGGCGGCTCTTGTGTGAAGTAAACGAACATTTTTCAACTTTCTGCTAAATATACATATGACTTTTTTTGCAACGAAAATGCGGGGATTATGAAATCATGCTAGCCCCGCATATTTTGCACGCGGAAATAGGCAATTTATGCGGCGAAAGTGCGGCGTATTTGAAAAAATGCGGCCCCCGCATGAATATGCGGACTTTGGCTGATTATGCGTTAAATCACGCGATCGCATAATCGCGTTTTTCTGGAGGGACTGAAAAACACGTAAAAAATGACTGACACCTGACTTTGATTGGATTACTCCCCCTTACTATCAATATTTTGACATTTGGGCATTAGGGTATAGCTATCAACCTATGTTTCCGAACTTCTGATGCTGGTTTTGTCTCGATCAGACTAGCAGTTTCAAAGATATCAGCTAACGTTTTTTTAAGCACTAAATTACCATGCTGCACAAACCATACGGCGAAACCTGGCAAGTCTGGTATCATTGGACTCGGCAAGGATTCAGGAGACAAAAAAAGTTACTCCCATGAAAATAAGTCAACAGAAAAAATTCTCCACTAGGTGGCGCTGTTTCAAAACATCTCAGGCTCCTTCAGGGCATTGTGCTGATGACCCTTACCGAGTTTCATAACAATCTGTTCATGTGTTCATAAACGCACAGCATTTACCACATAATTCAAAATGGCCGACGGACAAAATGGCCGATATGGTAAAATTGGATGGTAATAAAAATAAAAACTCATAATTTTATGATTTTTGGACAAAAGGTTCAGAAGTTATAAGCAAAAATAGCATTTTTCGTATCTCCGGACCAGTAGGTGGCGCTGCACGTTGCCTCAGGTCATGCTTGTGATGACATGTACTAAGTTTGGTTTGAATACAATAAAGCGTTGCGGAGATATAGCCTTATGTGTATTTTCGCAACCGCTATGTAACATTTGTTTGTGCGTTTGAGAAATCAACCTGAATTCTATAACTTCTTGTCAGCATGGTCTGAAGATGATCTGGTTAAATTTAAACAAATCATCATCTTCAGACCGTGCCGACAAAAAGTTATTGATTTCGTGACAAAAACAATAGACAAAAACGTTTTCGTATACCGCAGCGAAAAAGTCGAGGCATGATGCCAAAATGACTCTTGAGGCTGTATCTCTGCAATGCTTTGACTTATTGACACCAAACTTTCATTGTCGCCTCACTCTGACCACACCACATACATTTCGTAACTGTGCCCCCTATTGGTCAAAAGTGATAAATGATTAAATCATTATTATTGACTGTTTTTACAATGTTACAGCTATTTTGCCTAAAATTATCTTACTAGGTCTTTAATGGCTCATTGTTGCAGTTGGTCTGACACTCCCAACCATGATGGCATGTTTCTTTGCGCTTGGCCCCGTAATGGCTGCTTGCAGCTACATTTTTTTAATGTGACCACACCCACGTGCTGCGCAGCTTTTCACATGCTAATCATCCACGGGTGGCACGCAAACCTGTAAATGCCCCCACCAAGCGTTCTGCTATTCATTGAGTTTGGAAGATGCGCTGTGAGGAATAAGCCTTGGATTTACCTCAGAAGAAGAACGCGCTTGATCCAGCAGAGGTAAGACATTTAACTTGAACACATTTTACTAGTTGAACAATTGCCGGAAACATGATGAAATATAGACAGCTAGTTAACCTTTCAATGCTAAATATACATGTACGACACTAGGATGTTTTTATGGTCTACAATATAAAACGCAGGACGAGATAAAAGTAATATGAGCGTTTACACTATAACATGATGAATATTAGACAAGTTTTTACTGTGAAATACTGTGTTCGTAGATATCTGCTCAAACGAAGATGTTTATAATGGGTTAAACATTAATGTTTCATAGAGAAAATTATCTCTGTAAGCGCTGTGAGATTGAGTCACTTACGAAAGCAAAATGCGCCAAACTACATGTTTTTACTCCAAACTCACATCATAACGTCATAAGTGTTTAAAATCATTTCCATTTAGGATCTGAAGTGGCTTATCATCACAGAATGAGGCAGACAGACAATATATTATTTTGAAGTATTCTATAATGCTATGCCGATTAGCATCGCATCATAAATATACTTTACTCTTATGAAAATACCCAAGATGGCTTGAAGAACACATATACAGGTGCTGGTCATATAATTAAAATATCATCAAAAAGTTGATTTATTTCACTAATTCCATTCAAAAAGTGAAACTTATTATATTCATTCATTACACACAGACTGATATATTTCAAATGTTTATTTCTTTTAATTTTGATGATTATAACTGACAACTAAGGAAAATCCCAAATTCAGAATATTGTGAAAAGGTTGAATATTGAAGACACCTGGTGCCACACTCTAATCAGCTAATTAACTCAAAACACCTGCAAAGGCCTTTAAATGGTCTCTCAGTCTAGTTCTGTAGGCTACACAATCATGGGGAAGACTGCTGACTTGACAGTTGTCCAAAAGACGACCATTGACAGCTTGCACAGGGCAAGACACAAAAGGTCATTGCAAAAGAGGCTGGCTGTTCACAGAGCTCTGTGTCCAAGCACATTCATAGAGAGGCGAAGGGAAGGATGTGGTAGAAAAAAATGTACAAGCAATAGGGATAACCGCACCCTGGAGAGGATTGTGAAACAAAACCCATTCAAAAATGTGGGGGAGATTCACAAAGAGTGGACTGGAGCTGGAGTCAGTGCTTCAAGAACCACTATGCACAGACGTATGCAAGACATGGGTTTCAGCTGTCGCATTCCTTGTGTCAAGCCACTCTTGAACAAGAGACAGCGTCAGAAGCGTCTCGCCTGTGCTAAAAAGGAAAAAAAGTGGTCCAAAGTAATGTTCTCTGATGAAAGTAAATTTTGCATTTCCTCTAAAGTTTCCACAGTCAGTGATGGTTTGGGGTGCCATGTCATCTGCTGGTGTTGGTCCACTGTGTTTTCTGAGGTCCAAGGTCAACGCAGCCGTATACCAGGAAGTTTTAGAGCACTTCATGCTTCCTGCTACTGACCAAATTTTATGGAGATGCAGATTTCATTTTCCAACAGGACTTGGCACCTGCACACAGTGCCAAAGCAACCAGTACCTGGTTTAAGGACCATGGTATCCCTGTTCTTAATTGGCCAGTAAACTCGCCTGACCTTAACTCCATAGAAAATCTATGGGGTATTGTGAAGAGGAAGATGCGATATGCCAGACCCAACAATGCAGAAGAGCTGAAGGCCACTATCAGAGCAACCTGGGCTCTCATAACACCTGAGCAGTGCCACAGACTGATCGACTCCATGCCACGCCGCATTGCTGCAGTAATTCAGGCAAAAGGAGCCCCAACTAAGTATTGAGTGCTGGGCATGCTCATACTTTTCATGTTCATACTTTTCAGTTGGCCAAGATTTCTAAAAATCCTTTCTTTGTATTGGTCTTAAGTAATATTCTAATTTTCTGAGATACTGAATTTGGGATTTTCCTTAGTTGTCTGTTATAATCTTCAAAATTAAAATAAATAAACATTTGAAATATATCAGTCTGTGTGTAATGAATGAATATAATATACAAGTTTCACTTTTTGAATGAAATTAGTGAAATAAATCAACTTTTTGATGATATTCTAATTATATGTCCAGCACCTGTATAGATATAGCAATATTAGGGATATCCTGGAACATATCCTGGATATGTTTGGACTTTCTGTGTGAGGGCGCCCTCCGGCTTCCAGTATGAATCAACAAAAAAAAAATGTAATGCTCAATTATTATTGTTTTATGCAGTGTGGGGCGAAGTTCGTTTTTTAACCTTAGTGAACTTACAGACACACTTCCGGACACATACACACATACATATAAGAGACGAGTGCCTAGACAAGGACGGAAAGGCCGGAAGAATGTCAAGGCATTTGACAAACTGTTGAGCTCGACATCTCCTGCCCAGGACTGATGGTCACAAGGTGTCTAGAAAGCCTTGTGTCACATGATTGATGAACTCTAGTTCCTTTCTGGGAAAAACCCAGATGCTTACAACGCAAATTTTGATCAAGTATAAATATGGATGTATGATTGTTGTTCAGTGTGCATTCTTTTGGTTTGTTTTGATTGATGTACCATCATAGGTGAATATCATTCTCTATGATTATTTTGCCCTAACTGCTCTGCTGTATTATTTTAACTTGAATTGCTCGGAAGAAAACAAGTTAGTTTTTTACATCTATTGCTTTTGAACTGCATACAAGGTAACTACCTGTATACTGATCCACTCATACAGAATTGTCTGTTTGAGATGGGCTAAGCTGAAGTATTATCTGTAACCTTTTATTATTTTGCTAATCAATTTTTGTCATTGTATAACCAGTACTTTTAATCTTTTGTATAAATAAATTTTCATTTTATAAAGACAAAGTATTGTTTAATAGTTTTTACTTCAGCTTGTTAAAGACAGTTCTATAAAGAATAGAAAGAACAAGTGTGTTACATCTGACAAGGCCAAAGTCAACAAACCTTCGATGAGAGATCCTGCAAGAGGGTAAGCATCATTTTATTGAAAAGGTTATTGACTGTTTATTGATTCTATATTGTTCATTTGAGGATATTGGTTTCATATCACTGGATTGCTGGTATATTGAAACGAGCTAGGTTTAGGCCTAATTCTGACCTGACAGCAAAAAGACCACTTATTTGCTATGGAGACATGGTATTTTAAGGGTTAATCAGGAACGGGAAACGATACCGGTTTTCCTACAGCAGCCCTACAACTACAACAAACTTGCAGTTCTTTATATATTTTTTTTGTTAATTTTAAATGCATTTTAACCAGAATTGTTGTTTTGTTGTTGTTTTTTTACAGGGACCAGAGGCCATAATAATATATTCTCATTGGTAGGTTACCAAAAATGAAAGCATGTGTATCAGACTTGTTCTGGTATCAACGCATCCCTAAATATTACTTATCTTCTTGACTGCTACCATGTTAGAAATTCCCTAAAGAAAACAGAAGTTAAGCCAGATTAGTCGCAACCTCTGATTGGTATTTTACGCAATAGCTAATGACTTGGACTCGAGTCCCAAATTTGCGACTCGACATACAGAATACATGCGACTCAAGACTTGATTTGGAGCCCTGTGACTTGGAAAGTCTTTATGGCCTACCTTCTAAAACCAAAGATTAGAGCTCTAGGCTGGTCCCTCGAGCATGTTTGGCTCGAGGCTGTCGCACTTTGACTGGCACTGAGCCAGACGAACGTTCGGCGAGTGCTTGTCATTTATCATAACTGTGGAGTGTTTTCAACCACATAATGTTTATTTTATGTTTCAAGCATTTAAATACACATAAGCACTAGCAAGCCATTTATAATATAGGCATCTATAAAGTTGATTCTGTTCTTCTGCTCATTTTCATGTCTGTCGGGAGAAACAGATTAATTCACGTGTTGTAAATCCGAAAGGCCCTGACTAGCGCACATATCCTCTGAAGTTAGCGATCAACTGAAATCATAAACTTATTTAAAGCACAAAATATATTTCCTAGTTAACAAGTTTATGAATATTTTGAATGAGAAAAAAATGGCGTCTGAAAACTCATAGACAGCAGTAAATTGAGATGTATATGGTTCAGTATTTAACTCACGTTAGCTAACTACTTAGTTATGTTACAGCCTTATTCCAAAATTTATTAAATTCATTATTTTTTCTCAATTCTACAAACAATACCCCATAATGACAACAAGAAAGAAGTTTGTTTGAAATATTTGCAAATGTATAAAATAAAAATCACATGTACACAGGTGCCTTTGCCATGACACTCAAAATTGAGTGAAAACATCCTTGAGATGTTTCTACAACTTGATTGGAGTCCACCTGTGGTAAATTCAGCTGATTGGAAATTATTTGGAAAGGCACACACCTGTCTATGTAAGGTCTCACAGTTAACAGGGCATGTCAGAGCCATGTAGTCAAAGGAATTGTCTGTAGACCTCCGAGACCAGATTGTATCAAGGCAGATTAGAGCATGATCTGAAAGATCTGGGGAAGGGTACAGAAAAATTCCTGCATCATTGAATGTCTCAATGAGCACAGTGGCCTCCATCATCCGTAAATGGAAGACGTTGGGATCCACAAGGACTCTTCCTAGAGTTGCCGCCCGGCCAAACTGAGCGATTGGGGGAGAAGGGCCTTAGTCAGGGAGGTGAGCAAGAACCCGCTGGTCACTCTGACAGAGCTCCAGCGTTTCTCTGTGGAGAGAAGAGAACCTTCCAGAAGAACAACCATCTCTGCAGCACCAATCAGGCCTGTGTGGGGGAGTGGCCAGACGGAAGCCCTTCCTCAGTAAAAGGCCGACTGGAGTTTGCCAAAAGGCACCTGAAGGACTCTCAGACCATGAAAAAAATTATCTGGTCTGATGAAACAAAGATTGAACTCTTTGGCCTGAATGGCAAAGCGTCATGTCTGGAGGAAACCAATACCAATCCCTACAGTGAAGTATGGTGGTGGCAGCATCATAATGTGGGGATGTTTTTCAGCGGCAGGAACTGGGAGACTAGTCAGGATTGAGGAAAAGATGAATGTAGCAATGTACAGCACTCTGGACCTTAGACTGGGGCGAAGGTTCATCTTCCAACAGGACAACGACCCAAGGCACACAGCCAAGATAACAAAGGAGTGGCTATGAGACGACTCTGAATGTCCTTGAGTGGCCTGGCCAGAGCCCAGACTTGAACCCGATTGAACATCTCTGGAGAGATCTGGAAATGGCTGTGCACTGATGCTCCCCATCCAACCTGATGGAGCTTGAGAGGTCCTGCAAAGAAGAATGGGAGAAACTGCCCAAAAATAGGTGTGCCAAACTTGTAGCATCAAACTCAAAAAGACTTGAGGCTGTAATTGGTGCCAAAGGTGCTTCAACAAAGTATTGAGCACAGGCTGTGAATATTTAAGTGATTTTTTCGTTTTTTTCATTTTAATTAATTTGCAAAGATTTCAAACAAACCTCTTTCACGTTATTACGGTTGGGTAAAATCATGAATTTAATCCATTTTGCAATAAGGCTTTAACATAAAATGTTTCCACATTTTATGTTAAAGCCTTATTGCAAAATGGATTTCATGAAGTGAAGCGCTGTGAATACTTTCCGGATACGCTGCATATGGTACCTTAAATATTAATATAGATAATAAAGAAGGTTAATTGGGTAAAGAGAAACATGAAACAAAGGGTAAAATAAAATATATAAACTTGACTTGGACTTTTCTGTCTTCACTTAGGATTTGACCCAAGACTTAGATGTGACTTGCAAAACAATGATTTGATGTGAAATCAAGAATTGAAAGTCACAAGAGATGTTTTCTTCAGTCCGCAATTTTAACAGTTCACAGCATTTTAATAAGGATCAAATGACTGAGTTATTTAGTACGACAATCCGCCGGAAGTTAGTTATTTTAGTCTTTAAAGTTTTAAATATGGATATTTTTCTTACACAAATGCGCCACTTCACTTCAGAAGGCCTTTATTAACCCCCTGGAGCCGTGTGGAGCAGTTTTATGATGGATAAATGCTCTTTTATGGACTTTATGGACCATACAAGCATTATAAAGTTCCAGGACATTTTTTATATAACCCTGATCTTATTTGTCTGAAAGAAGAATGTCATATACACCTAGGATGGCTTGCGGGTGAGTAAATCATGGGATAATTTACCTTTTTGGGTGAACTAACCCTTTAAGCCAGGGGTCTCCAAACTCGGTCCTGGAGGGCCGCTGTCCTGCAGAGTTTAGCTCCAACCCAAATAAACACACCTGATCCAGCTAATCAGTGTCTTACAAAGCCCTAGTTAGACACTGATTAGCTGGTTCAGGTGTGTTTAATTGGGGTTGGAGCAAAACTCTGCAGGACAGCGGCCCTCCAGGACTGAGTTTGGAGACCCCTGCTTTAAGCTTTGAGAATGAAACCAACCTGTTTGTTCCTCAGTTTCTTCAAGTTTCACTACGAATGTTTCTTCAATCTTCACATCTTCAGTCTCCTCTTTAATAAACGCCATCTTTATGTCTTCAGTCTCCTCTTTAATACATGCCATCTTTATAATAGTGTGTCACGTGGATCTCAGTCGCTCCACCAGGAGTTTTTCTGTGCGTTGTCCTGTTTAAGATAAGAATAATTTACAGAAAGAAAAATAAATCCACACTAAATCTCTCAGTGAGTCTCAATCAGCTTTTGTTCAGTCATTCAGTCACTGGTAAGAGAGAGTCTGAGTGCCCCTATTATGCTATTTTAAAGGTTGCTAATTTTGTTTTGGAGGTCTCTAACAACATGACCTTACATGCATTAAAGGTCAAAAAACACTTTATTTTCTCATAATATACACTGCACACCACCACAGTGTTTAATGATTCTCAAACAACTCAATGGATGATTCAGTCTCTCTAAATCCTTCCTTTCTGCGAGAGACTCTGCTGTGATTGGCCAGATGGCCCAGTCTGTTGTGATTGGTCGCTTACAGCCCGTGTCAAAAGCTAACGGCCATTATCATAACTGTACTTCAGCTCACGAGGCTTCCTCAGACCTCAGAGATTGTACACAACTGTAAAGACAATGACGTCGATTTTACATCAATCCCAGTGTGAGTCCGAATCGATGATGAAACATTGGAGTTCTTCAACCCCAACCTCCATGGCAAGGACGACTTGAGCAGGACGTTTCTCTACTCATTTTGAGGTACATTATGAGAGGTATCACCTCACCGTATGCATTATCAAGCGGATGTCTATTAGGGATGGGCAAGAGTCTTCAACCGATCAGGAAAACGATGGTCGCCCTGATTTTTAAAAAAAGTCTCTTTTTTTCTGATTGGTTATTGCGGCATTTTGGGCGATTCCTGAGGTCGGATTTGTTAGCGTTAGACGGCACGCCTTTCAGATGGGCGGGATTTGAAAGCCTGGAATCACTTTGATCATGAAATACAGCCAAGTGCAAGATGTGCTTTCTTTCTTCAGTCGAAAACCAATTACGTTTTTTGAGGAAACATTCCAGTTCTCCACATAATGGACTTCAACGGGTTGAAGATCCAAATCAATGCACATTCAAAGGAAGGGCTTCAGAGGCTCTGCACAATCCCAGACGAGGAATAGGGTCTTATCCATAGACTGTAAAGAAAAAATGGACGTAGTGTCCGTGACGTCACCCGTAGGTTTCCAAAGAGCATTTTTGAAGGAAAAAAAATTCATCCCCTCACAGGCAAAATTAGCTGTATACCACTTTTTGTACCAGTCGGTAAGCAATTTTTTCTGCTGTAAAGTTGGGCATTTTAACATTTTGGAGCCTGTCTCTAGTGGCCAGTCGATGAATTGCAGTTTAAGTCACTTCTGTGTTGGTTTCAAGAGAGATCGCAGGAGGTTGCCGCTTGGACTTAGCAAAACGATCAGTCATTTTTCTTAAAAAAAAATACACATGTACAGTGTTGGGGGAAGTTGCTTTGAAAAGTAATGCATTACAATATTGTGTTACTCCCTTAAAAAGTAACCGAGTTAGTTACTTTTTAAGAAAAGTAATGCGTTATGTTACTTTTACATTACTTTGGTGTTACTTTCTCTCACCTGGGCTGGGCTTGTTGTTTTTTATAACAAAAAGTTATATATTTTTGTGCAAATGTAAAGACCTCTTCATACCAAAACTGAACAAATTCACTTACTCTGGATTTTTCTCAACATGGGGACAGGAGAGCTGTCAGTCAAATAAATGTGAAAAAGTAACTCAGATATTTTGTTGTAATTTAAAAGTAATGCGTTACTTTACTAGTTGAAAAAGTAATCTGATTACATAACTCAAGTTGTACTTGTAATGCGTTACCCCAACACTGCATATGTATATACTTTTAAAGCATATACTTTTTTTTATATATCTATATGTGCCTAAAATAAAGCATCAAAGAACTTTCATACTGCTTCTTCATGTCCCTAACTGGACACCTGTGGTGAAGTAGTCCCCAACTGGCAACCCCAAACAGTTTTCTTTATTCTTTGTTCTGCTTCATGACGTCATCCCATCGGAAAGGTCGCGAGGCCGTGAAGTATGTGGAAGTAAATCAAACGGCCTTTAGAAAAATAAAGGTAAAACAACGATGTTGGACGATTTTGAAGTTGGAGAACATGAGATGGAGTTTTTCGGCACTGGGTCGGTACTTCCACCTACGTCACGGGCGTGACCTTTCCGTTGTGATGAAGCAGAAAACCGAAAGTTGTGGTTAAAAAGTTTATAAATGTTTATTTTTTTTAGAAAATGTCCGATGGTTTGTCTAGATAAGTCCCTATTCCTCGCCTGGGATCGTGCAGAGCCTCTGAAGCCCTTCCTTTGCCATTGAAGTCCATTATGTGGAGAACAATCTTGGAATGTTTTCCTAAAAAAAATTAGGAAATAAACTTAATTTATTCTCCACTGAAGAAAGGAAGACATGAACATCTTGGATGAGATAGGGATGAGGAAATGATCAGGAAATTTTCATTTTGAAATGAACTAATCCTTTAAGGGAACAGCGCATCTAGAATTTCCCTTTCAAACTTTAAAGGATTAGTTCACTTTTAAATAAACTTTAGCTGATAATTTACTCTTATCAGACAAACGTGATCATCTCTGAGCTCCGCCATAACTTCCGCTAAGTGAGGTCAAAATACGAGCGTGGTCATAGATATATCGATCGTAGATGCCTCATTCTACTGATCCGTGCAAGCGCTAATGAGGCATCTACATATACATCTATGACCACGCTCGTATTTTGACCTCACTTAGCGGAAGTTATGGCGGAGCTCAGAGATGATCACGTTCGTCTGATAAGAGGTAAAATAATAGCATAAATACTGCTCGGTTTCTCGCAGAAACTGATCGTTTGGCTAGATAAGACACTTATTCATCGTCTGGTGTCGTTTAAAGCCCTTTGAAGCTGTACTTAAACTGTCATTTGGACCTTGAACCATTTGGAGCCCATTGAAGTCCATTATATGGAGAAAAATCCTGGAATACCTTAATTTCTTTTCGACTGCAGAAAGAAAGACATGGACATCTTGGATGACATGGGGGTGAGTAATTTTTCAGCAAAAGTTTATTTAAAAGTGAACTAATCCTTTAAGCCCTATTCGGACGGGACTAGCTTTACACGGGTAAATGGATTAAGGTAATTTTACCACAGGACGTCTGTAATATTAATGGCCAATTCGCAAGGGATAAGAAATCTCAGTAAGACTAGCAGAAGTGGGAGGGGTAACTCGATTAACGCACAACATGTCACCTTCCTGTTGTCATGTCGTATTAAGTTGCTTCCTGATATCCCATGCGCAAACATATATACATAAAATATGCTGTATTTGTTCATGGGGTCCATTTCGACAGAAAGAACGACAAAGTTACCTGCAAAATATGCTCCGCGGGATTAAAATAAAGCAGCAGTACAAGCTCCTGACTGGTGGAAAGCAAATGAAAGGCACTAGCGAGGTGTTACCTCTGTGTTCCCGGGTGTGTCAGACAGCAGACAGCACGAGACTGCAAGGAGTTGTTTTTCGCAAGTTAATGCGTTTAACTCTTTTTAACGTCAAGCAAGTCACATAAGTAACAGTCGTGTGCCCAGTCTATTCTCTGCTATATGCATCGACCTAAAACGTACACTTTTCACAATGTTGAAGTAGCCTATTAAAATCATTCAGATATTGCATGCCCTTGCGATATGCATTTTGCGATATTTCGAAATATTGCACAGCCCTAATACTTACAGGTTGTGGCCCATAAACAACAGTTTCTGCTTTTAAAGTGGCAACTGCTCCATCTTTAAAGACAAGCTTTTTTTTTGGAATCCTGCATTGAGGAAGCTGTCCTCCGTAAAATGTGCAGCACAGAGAGCTATATTTGGATTATAACGTTCAGGAACTGAGTTAAAAAATAAATTTGAACCGTTGTTCCCCAAGTCCAGCGTCCACAGGAAGGCCGAACAAAGGAGTGAAAATGACACCGTTTCGACAGCATGGCAACAACACTGTATAACTCCTGCTCGTCTTAACATGGCCTTTGCTGTTTGTTCGCGGAGGTGTGGTTTATGTCATTTTTAGGTTTAGTGATGTCACTAACCCATGAGAAGCTCGTTGTAGTCCTTAAAAAGCAATTTCTTTAAAAGAAAATGTCCCTTACAACGAACTTTGAGCGTTGTAACTTTGCAGTTACAAGTTTTAGTAGTTTGCTTTTAATGTCTATATTAGGGCTGTCACGATTCCTTGATTAAATTTGAATGTTTCACAAAAATAATTTTTTTTTAAATCCTTAATTGATATTTACCTGTGTCGAGTAACCGACAGTGTTGGGGAAAGTTACTTTGAAAAGTAATGCAATACAATATTGTTACTCCGTTAAAACGAAACTAATTGCATTACTTAAGCCCCATTTCCACCCAAATTACCCAGAAAATCCCGTTTGTTCTATATAACAAAAGAGTTATTTTAATTTTGGTGTGAACGGGCCTTTCCATTTGCCCCAAAAATATAATAAGGCTGAAGGAAATGCAAATTCACGCCTGTACAGTAGAGGGTGCAGCTCAAACAGACCTTTCGGCTGTGTTGCTATTCTAGATTGCAGAAGAATATGATGCAGGAGAAGAAAGTTTAACACTTACTATACCAATAATAATTTTAAAAAAAGTAATTTTTGCTAATGATTTAACTAAATCATCGTAGATCAGCAGCAAGTACATTGGTCAATAAAGTGAGATTAAATGCATACAAATCTTATTTATTTAACATTTTTTTCCTGAATTTATTCATTTTGTGCAAGTGAAATTAGTAAATGCATGATCACATTTAGTCTAGAACTACAATAACCATCAATTTACACACATTGCCTCTGCACTTATGACTTTTCTCAACATGGCGACATTACATTACACACTGCATGAAAGGGAATTTTCAAAAATCCATATTTGGGGCACTTTAAATGCACTTAAATCGCCTGATTAGACAAAAACACTCGGTGACAGAAGCTGTGTTTACAATGAACTGATTCACGATAGAGGGAGCGACATGAGACGCACCTTTTCTGATCCTCACGCGTGATGATCTTTACTCATAAAAAACAACATCGCTGATTTTAAATAAAGCATAATTAATTCACTTTACAAGTAAAACGATTAATTTGATTGAAACACTTTAAATGATTAACACCACAAACCTGTCTTCAGCAGAATCAAAACAAATGCCGGAGCGTGGCTCAGCCTTATGACATCACACCCTCTGACCAAAATAAAAGTCCTGAAAATCACAAAAGTGCACACAAATATGTGTATACTAGTAAATAAATATGAATAAAGAATTAATAATTAAAGAGATAGTTTCTGTCTATATGGCAAAAAAAAATTATCCACGTATATAACATTAATATGCAAGTAGTGACAAATGTTTACAGATTAATAAACGTACATAATAAAAAAAGAGTTTATGACTTCATAAAGCAGTGAGCACATTTTTAATGCATAACATCCTGATATATATATATATTTTGTTATTTAACTTTTGCTATTAAAATATGAACAAAGAAGTAAATGACAAACAATAGGACAAATACATTAGAACAAAGACTACAAAGTGTTTATCTGGTACAGCAGGTTTCTTCAATACATAGTCAAAACATTGCAGGAACTTTTTCCTCATGTCATTGATAAACGCTCTAAAAGCATTAGCATGTTTCTCTTACTTTGTTAGTGAGATGTTTTTAAAAACTTTTTTCTTCTGTAAATCAACATAAGTTGTGTATGCTATGCAATTACAAAGAATGACATTCAAATGCACTGAAAAAAACTGCAGATGATAATAAATAATATGTATCCAGCAGGAAATAATTTAACAAATTAAATTTAAATGTAGTTTCACTTTAAATAAAAAGAGAACAGAAGATGAAGAGCTGTGTAGAGCAACTGATGGATGGATGGATGGATAAAAAAAAAAAAATAGTTACCGAGTCTAACTGCGCTAACGCCCGACCAAACCCAGAGCCAATGCTAATGCACACAACGGAGCCAGAGCTTGAAGCCACGTCAGTCCCGGAGCCGAAAGTCACTGCCCAGTCTGTCCAGGTATGTGTGCCAACTTCCACATATGAGCTGGAGGGAAATAGAGAGGCCCTTGAGGATGAAGACAGCATTCCCACACTGATTCCACCCAGCTTAAAGCCTTCAGCACCGCTGGTCCTGCCCAGCTTAAAGACTTCATTGTTATGTAAAATAATACCCACCCTGCCTCCCTCTTCCACCTCCTTCTGCCCAGGCCAGTCGGCCCGCCTCCGTCCCTCGGCTCCACCATTGGATTTACCATTCAAGTTGCATCTGCCTTGGAGCTTCTGGGCACCAGCTCTGCCTTGGAGTGTTGATCCCCTGGCTTCGCTTCGGGATGCTATTCCCGTAACTCCACCTCGGCTCCACCTGGGACCACGTGTCCTATTGGCACCACCAGGCTCCCTCGTCCTTTCAGCTCATATTGTATACTACCGAAATAGCCTTCCACAAACATTTAATAAAGTAGGCTAATAAATTTAAACACTGCATAATCTTCACTGTGTGTGTGACACAGGTTAGAATCCTGCTATATAAGAAACAGAATATAATTTCCAAATAATTATAATTCTAACAAAATGCAAAAAGATTAAATAGAATTTTGCTTAAAGTCATTGAAGTTTAAAATAATAATATAATAAATAATAAAATGACTAAATGCTGAAATGATATATTCAGTGTAAACTGCGACTGCGTGTGACGTCATATACCCCTTTTCCACCAAGGCAGTGCTAGAGCTAGTTCAGAGCTAGTGCTAGTCCCAGTTCATAGTTGGTTCAACTGACGAGCCTTCTAAGAACCGTTTGCTTTTCCACATGTCGAGAGCCACGACAGAGCCATGTCTTACGTCACTGTATACGTCTCATCTTTCTCAGCAACGCTAGCGAGGCAGTGTGTCCAAGTCTGCGGTTTTCCCGCGGAATTGGGCTACTTCATCACTGTTGCCGCGGGCTGTTTTTCCTGTCCGCGGGTTGAAGCGACCCCAATTATGTGATATTTAGCCCCGGGAATGCGGATTTTAGTAGGCAACCATGCCAAAAAACCCCACATATTTTACCCCCAAATGTGATTTTTACCGGGGAAGCCCCCCTGAAACGCGATTGGGCTTGTTTTGAGTAGCAATTGGGCGGGTTTTGTTGTGAAAACCTGGCAACCCTGGGCAGCGGGAAACACAAACACACCAGGCTTGTTCGAGATGCAGACCGATCCACTTAGGATATAAAAAAAACACATGAGTGAATCAAAAGCATAAGGAGTCGTGTGCTCTCGCTGGACTCGTTATCATACGGCGATCGGTCTCTGCACAGCACCGCTGCGAACAAGCCTTCCATCAACAATGCAAACGTTGCGCTACTATTGATTCACATGGCTTTACGATCCTACATCGGCATCAAAACACAACGAAAACACAGCGAATCCAACGCATTCATGCAGTACGCCGTAATTTGTATAGACGGAGATTACAAACGAGCAGCAGCTGTTAGCTCAATTAGCTGCTATTTTAACAATGGCGGATCTCAAGTTTGTGTTGGTCTTGTTGACCCCGCCCCCAGCGCCTGACGTAATCGGTTCTTACTTCTAGCCCTGTTCTAGCCCAGCAATGTTTTGGTGCTACTTAAGAACCACTTTTCCTGGCTCGGAGCTGGGGCTTTGGGTGTGGAAACACAAAGAACCGATTTGAAACTAGGCTCTGGCTCCGATCTAGCTCTAGCACTGCCTTGGTGGAAAAGGGGTAATAGAGACGAGACGCGGGAGCAGTGAGAGGCGAACGCATTTGCTGATCGCGAGCTAGAGAGAAAAAACGAGATTGTTGATATTACCACTGACGATTGCTGATGAGAACCCCTGTAAATCCATGCGGATGTAAAACATATAATACCCCCGGATTTGGTCAGGTTTTTTTAGTGTGATTGGATGAACCCTTTTGACATCGAGATGGCGAGCCTACCCAACCAGTGACTTGAGGGAAACGCAAACGCAAACCGGTAGTGCTTTCAACTAAGCAGGTGGAATCCATTTTTTTCATTGCGTACTTTCTGATCGGAAGGATCAGATTCTTTTCCCGACGTTGATCATTTTGCACTATTGACTGGCGCAATACAACTCTCACCTACATCAAAGACACTTTGCACACACTAACATATTTGTGCACTTTGATTGACAAAAGAACTATTTCTATTGAGGAGTAATTGACTGTTATATTGTCGAAGAATTTAATTGTTTTGATTTGTCTGTTGTGAGTCTAATTTATTTTCTCATATTTTGTTTAATCATTTCTATGAGTGGGAACTAAAAGAGTGAAAAGGAACTAAAACCCCAAAATAACAAAAGCTCTTATTAAACTAAAAGTTAGTGAAACTAAATATCTATAACTAAAATTAGAAACTAAACAACTAAAATATAGAAGTATACGAATAACTAGAAGTAAATAGTGAACAGAGCTCAAAGGGTATCTAAAAGAACAACAAGGGATTGAAAAGGACAATTGTTTCATTTCATCTGATTTATTTTTATTTCATTGTTGTTGTGATTGTTACATTTGCTTTTATCTTTTTTTTTTGCACCAATCAAAATACATTCATATATTTACAGTCATTGCCTGTGTCTTGAGTGCCTTGATTCTTACCCTCCTGTAACCGAACCTAGACACTGGTCCAATATCAGGTGCTTAGAGTGACCTGTCACTAGCCACAATGTATTTTGCGTTTCCATTACAGATTTGCGCAAAACTTTTGCGATATTTTCTTAAAGTCGATAAAAAAATATTGCGAAATGACGGCGTTTCCATTAACTGATGTTATGCGACTAAAACCATTTTTTTCCTCTCGTGATAAATCATTCTAAAAATCATGCTACGTATGTTGTTAGGTTTATGTATATCCCAACCACCCGCCATTATTATTAATGAGACGTGTGTGTTATCCAAGCATTGATGGCAAGGAAAGCACCTTATACTTGAGCGGCACACATGAGGTGTTATGATAAATTGTGGCATTTTATATTCTATTGTTTTTTATGAGTTTAATAAAGAACTCGTCTTCTGTCCAAACATACCATCATCTATAAAGAATGATCGACTTTTACATACGCCAGGTTACTGTGATGCATTGCCACATACAGAGACGAGCGAAAAGTTTGAATTTACTCAAAAGGTTTTTTTTACCACTTCGTTATTTTGGCTTGGAATTTCATTTGTTGTAAATATAAACTGAATTTAGAAATGTTTTTGAAATGAAGAACTTGGCGTTTAATAAACAAAATATATTTTTGAAATGAAGACAGCGTTTGGAGTTGAGTGTAAAATAATCCGTTCCCTGAGTCCACGGCCTTTGCTGTTATTGAGTGTACACAAATAAAAGTAGACAGTTTACTGTTTATAATTATGTCTTGCACTTAGCCTATCTGTATGGCTAAACATGACGGAGTATTGCGAGTTGTTTCCGCTGGAATAAGGAAAAAAAACATCAGAAGGCGACGACGACTTCGTTGGACAGAGGGTTAAAGAAAACGTAGCCTATTTAGTTTCATATAGTTAGGCTGTGTCTAAATATTATAATCTTTTAATTTCATATGTTGATTATGAAAAGTGAGCAGCATGAGTAAGGCACATAATCAGATGCGCATATGTCTGGGGACATGGATTGAGCATTTCATTGAATTTTCTAGAAAGTCTTTCTTTAAAATTAATTTTGTTTTGTATAAATTGTATTTTAATTTTAATCAATGTTTAATCAACTATTTGGCTGTATATTTAATAAATAAGAAGCAAACCAAGATCGTCGGGAATGGATTGACGTGCTGGCCTGTTTCCTCAGTCTTTGAGCAAGGCTGAAACTATAGCGTCTTTCTGTTTTAATACATTTCTTGAATATGTGTCTTAATTACAGTAGGCCTATAGATAGTTATGATATTTGTGGCTGCACCGGGGTCCGTCATTATAAAGTTACGCCACTTTACTTATTAGGAGAAAATATATGTTGTTTTAACGACATAAGATCTTGTTATTAGACATACTACATTACCCAATTTGTTGAGTGGGAAAAAAAATTATAGGTAGGCGCAATGCATGACCGTACCAGGTGACCTGTAAATGCGAAAAAACTGTTCCCATTGCAGTTTTGCGAAAATTTCCTTTTTGGAATTGCCTGAAAAACCACCTCATGCGAGCGTAAAAACCTTTTTGCGATATATGGGAGTTTTTGCGAAATTGACGTGTTTCCATTGGGCGTATTTTCAATTCGCGCAATTTGAAGGGTAACGGAAACGCGGCTAGTGTAACATAGTCACGCACTATATAGAGTTGTTACATATGCATTAAACATGAATGATTATTATTAAAATTTGTCAAGAGCAGTGAATCATTTTTCTTTTGTTGTTTGATTGTCATTATGGACATTTTAAGATCTAACGCATGCATCCAATAACTTAACTTAAGACATAACTGACTGTGTTTACGGGCATACTCACTGGGACAGTGTGTAAAAGCAAGTGTCTAGACGTGAAAGAAAGCTTAATTCAGCATTTGCATGCCGACTGATTGGTGAGCACTTTCTGTGAGCGTGCACAGAAACTCTTCTTCTAACTGATTGTATAAACAGGCAAGACTTAAAAACTTGACATTTTCGTGACAATGCAGTACTGATCCAATTTGGACAGTGACAATTACGTCAAATGCATTTGTCTCTGGACTTGGTTGGTCTCATGGTTTGGCAGATGCTTTTTATCCAAAGCGACTTACAGTGCACTTATTACAGGGACAATCCCCCTGGAGCAACATGGAGTAAAGTGCCTTGCTCAAGGACTGCTGGGATCGAACCAGCAACCTTCTGCGCTGTTATTTCAGTGGTTTAACCCACTAAACCACCACCAAGTGACAACTTCTTAGACCCAAACGTTCAAGTCCAAATAAAGTAAGAGTAAAAATACATCCAAGTCTGTGAAGTCCAAGTCGCGAAAAGTTGTACTCGAGTCTCGCAAGTAAAATTATCTGCCAATGCGGTAAGGAAATTAATCTTATTCCTGTTTGGGACAGAAACAAGATTACAAAGGAATAAGATTATTTTTCTTACCCCATTGGCAGATAATTTAGCTTGTTTTAAGCAAAAACTCACTTCATTTAGATTTTTTTTTTCACAGAAAAAGGTCTGATAAGAAAAAAATAACGAGAAAAAAATCAAGGTGGGAGTTAATGTACAATGTACACTCTCCGTACATTGTACAGAGAATGTACACTCTCCGTACATTCTATCAAGTCTTTCTGTTCTCCTGATCTGGAATTTCTCATGCTTCTGTGCCGACCATTCTGGCTACCGAGGGAATTCACCGCGGTCATCATCACAGCTGTGTATATTCCCCCGCAAGCCGACACAGACCGGGCACTAAAGGAACTGTATAGGACAGTGAGTGAGCAGGAAACCGCGCATCCTGAGGCTGCGTTTATTGTGACCGGAGACTTTAACAAAGCCAACTTCAAGCGCATCGCACCTAAATACCACCAACATGTTAGCTTCAACACGCGAGGGAACCGTGTTTTAGACCACTGTTACTCCCCCTTCAAGGATGGATACAAATCACTCCCACGCCCACCATTCGGCAAATCAGATCACGCGTCCATCCTCCTTTTGCCCGCATATAGGCAAAGACTCAAACAGGAAGCACCCGCCCTCAGAACCATCCAGTGCTGGTCGGACCAATCAGATTCTATGCTACAGGACTGTTTTGATCACGCGGACTGGGAGATGTTCCGGTCGGCCTCTGATGACGACATCAAGGTCTACGCTGATAGCGTAACGTGTTTCATCAGGAAGTGCGTAGATGACGTTGTTCCGACCAAAACAATACGGCTGTACCCAAACCAGAAGCCGTGGCTAAATGGGGATGTTCGCGCGGCACTCAATGCACGGACCTTCACTTTTAACTCCGGTAATGCCGAGGAGCATAAACAAGCAAGTTATGCCCTCCGGAAAACCATCAGAGCAGCAAAACGGCAGTACAGGGACAAGATTGAAGGACAGTTCAACACCACCGACTCCAGAAGCATGTGGAGGGGAATTAACACCATCACGGACTATAAAGGGAACACAAACTCCACCGTGAACACCGCTGCCTCTCTCCCGGACGAGCTCAACACCTTCTATGCTCGCTTTGAGGGAACTAACACCGCCCTCGCGGAGAGAGAGCTCGCGGCTGAAGATACAGAGGTTAGTGCACTCTCCGTATCTGTCGCGGATGTAACCCGATCCTTCCGGCGGGTGAACGTCCGTAAAGCCGCGGGTCCAGACGGCATTCCCGGCCGTGTGATCAGAGCATGCGCGCACCAACTGGCTGGAGTTTTCACGGACATTTTTAACCTGTCCCTCTCCCTGTCTGTGGTCCCCACATGCTTCAAAACGTCCACCATTGTGCCTGTACCTAAGCAGTCAAAAACCACCTGCTTAAACGACTGGCGTCCTGTTGCTCTGACCCCCATCATCAGTAAATGCTTTGAGAGACTAGTCAGAAACCACATCTGCTCTGTTCTCCCCCCCTCACTGGACCCACTACAGTTTGCATACCGCACAAACCGCTCCACTGATGATGCCATTTCATCTACAATACACACTGCTCTCCCACCTGGAAAAGAGGAACACATATGTGAGAATGCTGTTTGTGGACTACAGCTATGCATTCAACACCATTGTGCCCTCCATACTTGACATGAAACTCCGGGCTCTAGGCTTAAACAGCCTGTTATGCAGCTGGATCCTGGACTTCCTGTCAAACAGACGCCAGGTGGTCAGAATGGGCAGTAACATCTACTCATCACTGACTCTCAACACTGGAGCCCCTCAGGGTTGTGTTCTCAGCCCACTCCTGTACTCCCTGTACACAAAAGACTGTGTGGCTACCCACAGCTCCAACACCATCATCAAGTTTGCTGACGATACGACGGTGGTAGGTCTCATCACTGACAATGATGAAACAGCCTACAGAGAGGAGGTGCACACTCTGACACGGTGGTGTCAGGAGCACAACCTCTCCCTCAACGTCAGCAAGACCAAGGAGCTGGTGGTCGACTTCAGGAGGAATGAGAGAGAACACCGCCCCATCACCATCGATGGAGCACCGGTGGAGAGAGTCAGCAGCTTCAAGTTCCTCGGTGTCCACATCACAGAGGAACTCTCATGGTCCGTCCACTCCGAGGCCGTTGTGAAGAAGGCTCATCAGCGCCTTTTCTTCCTGCGACGGCTGAGGAGGTTTGGAATGAGCCGCCACATCCTCACACGTTTCTACACCTGCACCATAGAGAGTCTGCTGACTGGCTGCATCACCACCTGGTACGGCAACAGTACCGCCCGCAACCGCAAAGCCCTGCAAAGGGTAGTGCGCACGGCCAGCTGCATCATCGGAGGTGAGCTTCCCTCCCTCCAGGACATTTACGCCAGGCGGTGTGTGAAGAGAGCTCAGAGGATCATCAGAGACTCTAGCCACCCGAACCATGGGCTGCTCTCACTGCTCCCATCAGGCAGACGGTACCGCAGCATTAGAACACGCACCAGCCGACTCCAGAACAGCTTCTTCCCACAAGCAATCAGACTACTTAACTCTTGATCCATCAGTTCATAACACACACTGGACAGAATATCACTCCGCACAACCCACTGTAGATACACACACATTATATACACATTTATGTATCATTTATTATTTATCATTTATCATATAGCACCTATTGTACATAATTGGATCTCTACTGTGAATAATAATGTATACTGTACATTGTATATTATTATTATTATAGCTTAATGTATACTGTTTAATGTATGTTTATTGTATATTGTTTAAAGTATATGTATATTGTAAGTATGTGTATATTGTTTAAAGCTGTGAGAACTACACTCACATTGTGTAAATTATTTATTGTTTATTGTAGTGTATATTGTGCTGTGAGTAATTGTGGGCGCATCAGATGTGCAATCTGATGCTGCTTTTAATGTTGTACATGTCATGTCATGACTGCTATGTTGCTCGGAACTGCACCAAGAATTTCACCTGCTGTTGCACTTGTGCATATAGCTGTGTGACAATAAAGTGATTTGATTGATTGATTGATTTGAATCCAGGTAGGCATTTTGGTTGACTACCTACTGTATATGCCTTTAGTGTCAGGCAAACTTAATAGTTTCTCTGATTCTTTTAGATTGCTTTTTTGGTGTTTGTTTTTCCAGACTACATCTCTCAGTACGCCTCGTCTGTTTTTACCGGACTGCCTGATATGCTTATTTAGGCCCAATCCAATTCTTTTTTATACCCCTTTGCCTACCCCCACCCCTATGCCTACCTTCCCCTTGAAACAGAGTAGGGGTGAAAATATTCAATGTGATGCTGCGTGACATTGTTTACAAGCTCCCGAGGTTTCTCCCAAGGTTTATTTTTCTCCATTAGGTCACCTAATGGGGTTTTGGTTTCCTTGCCACTGTTGCCTCTGGCTTGGCGTGCTCATTTGGGGACAACATTTTTCAACTAAACATCAAAATAAATCTAATTAATAAACTAAATTACTGATCTAATTATTGATCTAAAGCCCACACTGTCACCGTATGGAAATTGAAATGAACTGATGACATCAAATGGCTATACAGCTTAATAAAATTATGCTGCATTATTTTCCTGTTTAACACTGTAAAGCTGCTTTGAAACAATCTACATTGTTAAAAGCGCTATATAAATAAAGTTGACTTGACAAGCTGTTTTAATATTGTCTTGCCGCGGTTGAAACACTGATTGAGCGATTACATGACATATGATACGTTTCAGTAAGTGTTAATGTATCCTCAACATAC
The DNA here is from genome assembly GCA_023566225.1 of Romanogobio albipinnatus. Classification (NCBI taxonomy): domain Eukaryota; kingdom Metazoa; phylum Chordata; class Actinopteri; order Cypriniformes; family Gobionidae; genus Romanogobio; species Romanogobio albipinnatus. The sequence goes on from CM042245.1 coordinate 6,390,066, forward strand.
CTGAAGATATTAATTCATGTTTATTCTTTAGGAAGAGATTATCGCGTTCACACACGCGGATGCTTGAACTGACGTGCCTACAGTGATCAGTCGTCACATCAAAGAGCGTCAAAACGGCATTTATCGTTTGAAAATGGACAGAATACTTAATATGTTCGCGTGGGAACTCGGATTGAAGTGTGTTCCGCGCTTAAAGGAACACGCCACTATTTTTGAAAATAGGCTCATTTTCCGACTCCTCGAGTTAAAGGGTCACTTCAGTGATTTAGCATTAAGCTTTGTATCAGCAGAAACCCTGTAGTGTATTTGAATTATGGTACTTTCCCCCCTCATATCCCCCTGAGACGAGAGAATTATGGCATTTTATTTCTGGAAAAATTCCTCCGATGACGCAAAATGATGATATTTGCGTCATCTGAGGATTTTTTGGCCAGAGGTTAAAAACTACAGCCAGTAGATGGAGCTGTTCCGCATGTTATCAACCCGCCCACAGGGAAGAGATCTCACTCACAGAATGTGAATGCGCTCGCGGTTCGACCTCGGGCATTCGAGTGATGCAAAGCAAAGTGAGTGTTTCAACTTTTCAACAAAATCAGAGTTTAGCTTCCATATGCGTTCAGAAAACGCGCCATACTGGACACGCGCTGAGAATCACAGCCACGCTTACCTCAGCTACTACTTCCCTCTCGTGAAGAAACTACTTCCCTCTCTGAATGAAATCGGACTCCTGCTGTGTTTGTCCTGTGACTTTCGTTCGGCTCACTCACACTTTATTGAAACGACACGTTCAGTTTTTAATTGTAGTGTTTATTCTCTAACTGAACAAAATTATTGTATTATTATGAAGATCAAAACGACGGTGTACGGAGTGGTCTCGTAGGGCAGCGAAGTCTTTACTCAGTCTAGAAGGCACCAAATTCAAAAATAATTTCACATTTCTACTACATAAATGACAGTTTAAATACACATTCATCTTCCCAGCGCTGAAGTGTTGCCCTTTAAGTTTCACCGTTTTCGAATCCATTCAGCCGATCTCCGGGTCTGGCCGTAGCACTTTTAGCATAGATCATTGAATCTGATTAGACCGTTAGCATCTCGCTCAAAAATAAGGCGCTGTGTAATATCATTGGGCCGCTGCACTCGTGGGACGGCTCAAAGCTCTTAATTATTACGCAGGAATGAGAGTGTAGTTCCTAGCCATATCGGCCTAGAAAATCGCAACCGTCTGTCTTAACTACAGAAGAGTCAAGTTTTAAATAGGAAAAATATGGAAACTCTTTGGTCATTTTTGAGGTCAGTCTAATCAGATTCAATGATGTATGCTAAGCTATGCTAAAAGTGCTACCGCCAGACTCGGAGATCGGCTGAATGGATTCGAAAACGGTCAAACTCAACTGTTTAACTCTAGAGGAGTCAGAGAATGAGCCTATTTTCAAAAATAGTGGCGTGTTCCTTTAAAACAAGCCGACTGTTAACTGTTAAAGATTACATTCGTAACTGTTCGGTACACACGCACCAAACCGTGTGAACGCACCATTAACTATGCATTTGTCATAAGATATAGCCTCCTCCAACATAACTCCTGTTTTTCCTTCGAAAGCTCCCTGTGTTTCTCTGGCTGAAATGATAACACTATATTGGGACCGGAGAGAGCACACAAAGCTCCTCAGATTATGGAAAATTACAGAAATTATCATTCTTTCTAAGGAAATTTGATGTAAACATGAGAATTTATATTTCGTTAAATGTGCATGCTTCCGGACTAAAGCCCCAGAGTTTTGGGTTGTCCTGTGGCTACAAATAAACAGAAACGGACGTCACTGAATAAGTACGTGTCCTCCCTCTCTAGTGAAATAATGGTAAAAAACACTTTATTTCTGTATGATTACTGTGGTACAACATTGATGCTTTAAGTAAAGAACAAAGGCAAACATTTATCATGTTAATTTTGCGATCTCGCTAATTTCCAGTCTGATAACACTTCCCTTTGTTGGTGAGATGGGGTTGTGTGACGTTGTTTCAGAGAGAAGTGTTAAGGGAGGGTTTTAGTAAAGCATTGCAGAGCTTCTTGCCCGATGGTGGAAACAGCGATTTTATGCTCTATGATACAGGACCGAGGCTATTGGCCACCTGGCCCATTGAAAGCCCTGGCTCACTGTGGAAAAGCGGCTACTGCCAGATCTTCAGTTTCTGTTATTACTGATGACATAAAAACAGTTCTCATACATGAATCCTCATGTGGTACTTAAGGCCTACTTTATACCTAAAACCTTTCCCACAGTGCCCACAGGTGAACGGCTTCTCTCCAGTGTGAACTCTCATGTGCCTGTTAAGGATTCCTTTTCGGTTGAAACTCTTTCCACACTGTTGGCAGGTGAACGGCTTCTCTCCAGTGTGAATCCTTACGTGGTCTACAAAGTGTTGTTTCTGATTGAAACTCTTTCCACACTGAGGGCATGTGTAGGGTTGCTCTCCAGAGTGAATTCTCATGTGGATTTTAAAGTGTCGTTCTTGTTTGAAACTCTTCCCACACTGAGGGCACGTGTAGGGTTGCTCTCCAGGGTGAAGTCTCATGTGTACTTTAAATTTTTCATGTTGATCAAAACACTTTCCACACTGTTGGCATGTGTAAGGCTTCTCTATAGTGTGAATTGTAATGTGTCTATCAAAGCTTTCTTTTTGAGTGAAACTTATTCCACACTGTTTGCAGATGAAAAGGCTCTCTTCGGTGTGGACTCTCATGTGGCAATTAAGGTTTCCTTTACGGTTGAAACTTCTACCACAATGTTGGCAGGTGAAAGGCGTCTCTCCAGCGTGAACGCTCATGTGGGCTTTAAGGTTTCCAATCTGAGTGAAACCCTTTCCACACTGTTGGCAGGTGTAAGGCTTCTCGCCAGTGTGAATTCGCATGTGCCTGTCAAGGCTTCCTTTTTCAGCAAAAGTCTTTTCACACTGAGGGCATGTGTAAGGCTTCACTCCTGTGTGAATTCTCATGTGTCTGTTAAGACTTTCTTTCAGAGTGAAACTTATTTCACACTGAGGGCATGTGTAAGGCTTCTCTCCGGTGTGAGTCCTCATGTGCTTTTTAAGGCTTCCTTTTAGAGAGAATCTGTTTCCACACTGTTGGCAGGTGTAAGGGCTCTCTCCAGTGTGAACTCTCATGTGGACTTTAAGGTTTCCCTTACAACTGAAACTCTTTCCACACTGGGGGCAGGTGTAAGGCTTCTCTCCAGAGTGAACTCTCAGGTGTCTTTTAAGGCTTACTTTTTCAGCAAAACACTTTCCACACTGTTGGCAGGTATGACGCTTCTCTCCTGTGTGAATCCTCATGTGTCTGTTAAGGCTTACTTTTTGAGAGAAATTACTTCCACACTGTTGGCAGGTGAAATTACTTCCAATTCCGGTCTTTTTAGCCCTTTTTCGCGAGGAAGTCTTTTCAGTCTGTGAGCAACTAAAAGTCTTTTCTCCAGTTATGAAATCATGATGATTTTTATATTGATCTTTCTCTTCCATTTCATTCAGTACTTCGCTCTCCTCTTTCAGGTCCGTCAGGTCTAAGGTGAAAAGAAATGAAAATGAACAGCAGTTTAATGGCACAAAGCAACAGACAACAAAACATTTAGACATGTAAAGCATCAAAACCAATATAAAACTAGATCCTATACATGGGGCGTCACAATGGGGTGAGAGGAGAGCAGTTGCTCAAAAAGTTGAATCTGCATCAGAACGATCACTTTTGGCGTTAAAAATAAAAAATACTGTCGGGATTTACTGAAACACAGTGAAAAATTAGAGCTGAAAAGTAATTTGTAGGAGTTTCTGTTTCAGACGCAAAGTTTATGGGAGGAGAGTATTTAAATGAATCATGCAAAGTGATTTACGAAGGTTTGTACTCTTCATTTTACTGGTGTTTGTGGCATTGTTTGCCACCCAAAACAAATCTTAAACCAGGCTAACTGGTAAATTGTGTTGGTCATTATGGAAATTGGCCCAATGTATTGGCCTACCTGAAGAACATCACTGGACCCCTGCTGGATCCTTTTTAGTTTGCCTGCAGAGCAAACATGTCTGTGGATGATGCAGTCAACATGGAACTGCACTACACCCTGCAACATCTCGACAGACCTGGGACTTCAGCAAGGATCTTATTTGTAGACTTCGCTTTGGTTTTCAATACCATCAGGACAGATCTTCTATCATACAAACTGGACCAGCATTTCATGCCCACCCCAATCTGTCAGTGGATCGCCAGCTTTCTTACAGATAGGCAGCAGCTAGTGGGGCTGGGAAAACTCACATCCAGGACCCTCACTAGCAGCACTGACGCTCCTCAGTGTTGCGTCCTCTCCCCACAGCTTTTCTCCTTCTACACAAATGACTGCACTTCTAAAGACTCTTCTGTCAAACTCCTGAAGTTTGCAGACGACACCACAGTCATCAGTCTTATCCAAAAGGGTGACAAGTCTGCTTACAGACAAGAGGTTGAACTACTGGCTAGCTGGTGCCTGGAGCTAAACACTCAAAACAGTGGAGATGATGGTGGACTTCAGGAGGAACATCTCAGCACTCCCTCCACTCACCATCATGGACAGCACTGTGGGAGCAGTGGAGTCAGTCAGGTTCCTGGGCACCACCATCTCTCAGGACCTCAAGTGGGACAATCACATTGACTTCATTGTGAAAAAGGCCCAGCAAAGGTTGTACTTCCTTCGCCAACTGAGGAAGTCAGCTGGCATTGAATCGGTCCTGTGTTCATCTAAAATGGTCTGATTTGGTTCAGCCACCATATCAGACAGCGGGAGACTACAACGGACAGCCCGCTGCTGAGAGGATTATTGGTGCCACCTGCCCCCTCTTACAGGACCTGTACTTTTCCAGAGTGAGGAAAAGGGCACACTTGGCAATAAAGCTCTTTCTGATTCTTGTGTTCTTTGTGACCATAGAACCAAGCTCATCTGATGAGAGGAAATGGCAAAAGACCCAGCTGAACTGAGCAAGTATCATTCTCCCAGGTTCTCTTTCTTCTCTAGAGTTTTTGTTACCAAGGTCTCTTATTATGAAAACAAAATCAGCAACACCTCAGACACTTGTAAATATGTACATGATGATCTCTTTACTCAGTCCTCCTCCAAACCTTCTGTCTGCTGGTTACTTTGCCAGCTGTTTGCTCCATTAGTTGACAAGCATCAAGTTCTCTGCACCACTTACTCACAGCCAACCTTCCCCTGGAGTCATTCTCTACCTTCTCTCCCCTCAAAGAGAATAAGGTCTCCAAATTTCTCAGTGCCAGCCGTAATACAACCTGTCCCTTAGACCAGGGGTTCTCAACCATGGTCCTCGAGGCCCACTGTCCTACAGAGTTTAGCTCCAATCTTGACAAACTCACCTGCCTGTAGCTTTCTAGTAATCCTGAAGAGCCTAATTAGCCGTTTCAGGATTAATTAGGGTTGGAGCTAAACTCTGCAGGACAGTGGGCCTTGAGGACCAGGGTTGAGAATGCCTGCCTTATGCTGCGTTCACACCAAACGTGAATAGAGCGTCAAAATCGCGTCTACTGCGTCTAGTTGGATGCTTGAACATTTTGAATCCAGACGATAACCGGGCACTCACCGCTCATTAACCCCGGAGAGAGCAGCCTTTCCTCGGCTAGTCCTTCTGATCTTTGCCGCTGGCTCTGATGTCCTGTCCTGGTTCGTCTTGTGTGGATCTAACGGGCGATCTTTGGTGTCATGAATCTATAATTTGTTGTCTGCCAAATTGTTTTGACTGAGGGCAAAGAGAAGTTTCATAACTTTATTTTTTTAGGATATTTAAATATACATGCAGTGAAGATAATGTAGGAGTTGCCTGGACCACATTTGTGTGGCTATTAATGTTTAATATATATTTTTAATGAAAATGAAAAGAGGCAGAGTGGTGTTTTATGACATTTCTCCTGGAGCGCCTTGAACGCGCATCTATTTAGCTTCAAACGCTCAATTTATACGCAGGTCCAATTCACTGTGGACACGCGAATGGATTCAAATTGTTCAAGCGTCCAACTAGACGCGGTAGACACGATTTTGACGCTCTATTCTCGTTTGGTGTGAACGCAGCATAAGGCAGGCATTCTCAACCCTGGTCCTCAAGGCCCACTGTCCTGCAGAGTTTAGCTCCAATCCTAATCAAACACACCTGAATCAGCTGATTAGGCTCTTCAGGATTACTAGAAAGCTACAGGCAGGCAGTGTTGCCAAGTCCGCGGTTTTCCGGCGGAATTGGGCTACTTCAACACTGTTGCCGTGGGCTGTTTCTCATGTCCGCGTATTGAAACGACCACAATTATGTGATATTTATCCCCGGGAATGCGAATTTTAGTAGGCAACCACGCCAAAAAACCACATATGCGAAGGGCTTGTTATGGGCTAGTTTTGTTGTGAAAACCTGGCAACCCTGCAGGGAGGTGAGTTTGATCATGGTTGGAGCTAAACTCTGTAGGACAGTGGGCCTCGAGGACGAGGATGAGAAGCAGGACCTCCAGACGCACGTCAGCACGCTTTTCCATTGACTTAACATGGAAATCACTCGTGCCAGACGCTCTATTCGCGTTCGGTGTGAACGCAGCATTAGACCCAATCCTATCCCACAGGAGATCTCACCAACATTGCTACCTGCTCTGATTCACATCATCAACACATCCTGCACTTCTGACATATTTCCCACTGCATTTAAGCAGGCTTGGGTAACCCAGCTGCTATAAATCCAACACGCAATCCTGCAGTAGTTGAATACTACAGACCAGTCTCTCTTCTTCCTTCAATGTCAAAAAGATTTGATGCACTAGCGTGACCAAATTAATTTTAAAAAAGTGGTCAAAACAGTCAGTCACTCTTGTAATCTTTGTACAATGCAAGTGCTGTAAGCTCTAATATGATAGCGCCCATTGCTATCTGCGTTGAAACTAAACTCTTTTAAGCCTTGCCAATGTAGGCATTCAAGAGCAAGTTTGGGAACTGAATGACGTACTGAGAATATTTGTGTGTGCACTCATCGGAAGCGCACACGCATAAAGCCGCTTCTCAGACAGTGCGCAAATAATAAGAATATAATATAATTTCAAAATGATTATTTCAACATGCCGGTCTTGGCACGTATCCTAGCAAACCTAGTAGGTTATGTCTTTAGTAAGCAGTATTAGTGTACTGGATCGGTGCGATATGTCTTAAAGTGACAGCAGCCTAATATTCCTGCTGCCGGTGTTCTTAATGTTAATAAAACAACAAAAGACAAGAAAATTACTTGCTCCTTTTGATTGAATAGCTTTTGTAACTTTAATAATCAATCTTTATTTAATTTATACAGTAAAGATTATAATATGCAATATTTATTTACATTTGATTATTTAATTTCTGTACCGGAAAACTAATCTTATACACCCAAAAGCATCTTAAAAGCACTGTTTATTTTGTATTTCTATTGTATTTATTTGTGTTGTTGCTTGTAGTATTATTTGTTCTTATTTTCTTTCATTTTTATTTGACAGTAGTCCTTTTTCCCTGAGCACATACCAAACTAAACCGAAAACCGTGACCCTAAAACCGTGATACAAACTGAACCATGGGTAATTTGAACCGTTACACCCCTAGTGGAAACCAAGAGAAACATTGTGCCATGAACGAACAAGTTATAGAAGGCTTTTCACTCCAAAACATTCACCATGGACCACCATGCCACTGTAACCATGGTATTGTGGCATAAATAGACAATTTCAGGTTTTGTACCCTCCTCGCCCCTCAATGCCACCAACTGTAGAACTTATGGCTTGTTTCCACTGAGCTATATGGAACATAACAGTACAGTACAAAATTATTTCCGTTTCGATTGTCAGAAGTTGTGAATGATACCGAAATATCGAACTGTGCCGTACCACTTTTTTGGGCCCCCTCCATTCTTCTTCGTGCGAGAATGACATTGATCGCTACTTTCCGGCATACACCACACCCATCAAGTAAGGGTACTGTTGGCAGTGGAAACGCAAGCCGGATCAGGGTTTACCATCCCGAATCGTACTGTACTACTCAGTGGAAACAAGTCATTAATGGCACTGGTGTTACCGCTCTCAAATGTTAGTTTGGAACCCTACTTGAGGTGTGCATAAGTGGAAAAATCGATTGCTGGCCATTGAATTATTAGACAATAATGCAATATTAATATGGTAAAATCGCCACCATTGTTACCGTTTTTACAGCATACAATCGCTGAGGATTGTAAAATCTTGGATGATTGGAAGGCGTTTTGTTTCTGATACATGCTGTAAGCGGTTGACCAATCCCAACAGCCTGGGCCATCTGACAAATCAGAGCAGACTGGGCCATCTGACCAGAGTAAGTAGTAGAACAGTAGTTCACGGAGTTTAGAGAGACTGAATCTTGAATGGGGTAAAGTGAAATGAGGTAAAGTGAAATAATATGATGAGATAGTGTTTTTTGACCTTTGATGCATGTAAACCTGTTGTAGGAGACAAAACAAAATGAGGAACCCTTAAAGGTCCTATGACATGCTGCTTTTTGGATGCTTTTGTATAGGCCTTAGTGGTCCCCTAATACTGTATCTGAAGTCTCTTTCCCGAAATTCAGCCTTGGTGCAGAATTACAGCCAATACGAGTCATTCCCACAATGAGCTTTCCTTAGGACGTGCCATTTCTGTGTCTGTAGCTTTAAATGTTAATGAGGAGGAAAGAGGCGGTGTGTCCTTGACCAGCTTGCAGCAATGGTACCATGTGCTAATGTTTACAATAGATGTATTGCAATGGCTTGTTCAAGCTTTTCAGTTTGACACAGAATCTAATCCGGATGAAGAAGCACCTGAAGAAGTTGCAACTCAGCAGCTACAGCAGGACGTTTCCGAATGGTTAGTTTAAAATATTGTGTCTGGATACGGTACTTTAGTTGGTTTGTTTATGTATGCTGCTAGTTATCATGTAGCTAACGTCGTTGTTGGCTTTTCGTGTTGCTCTGATTTGCTATCGTTCTAAAGCGGTATTAGCATCTACACTCACCTAAAGGATTTTTAGGAACACCTGTTCAATTTCTCATTAATGCAATTATCTAATCAACCAATCACTATTCAACCAATAAATGCTTCAATGCATTTAGGGGTGTGGTCCTGTTCAAGACAATCTCCTGAACTCCAAACTGAATGTCAGAATGGGAAAGAAAGGTGATTTAAGCAATTTTGAGCGTGGCATGGTTGTTGGTGCCAGACGGGCCGGTCTGAGTATTTCACAATCTGCTCAGATTTTAACACACAACCATTTGTAGGGTTTACAAAGAATGGTGTGAAAAGGGAAAAACATCCAGTATGCGGCAGTCCTGTGGGCAAAAATGCCTTGTTGATGCTAGAGGTCAGAGGAGAATGGGCCGAGTGATTCAAGCTGATAGAAGAGCAACTTTGACAGAAATAACCACTCGTTAAAACCGAGGTATGCAGCAAAGCATTTGTGAAGCCACAACACACACAACCTTGAGGCGGATGGGCTACAACAGCAGAAGACCCCACCGGGTACCACTCATCTCCACTACAAATAGGAAAAAGAGGCTACAATTTGCACAAGCTCACCAAAATTGGACAGTTGAAGACTGGAAAAATGTTGCCTGGTCTGATGAGTCTGGATTTCTGTTATTCAGATGGTAGTCAGAATTTGGCGTAAACAGAATGAGAACATGGATCCATCATGCCTTGTTACCACTGTGCAGGCTGGTGGTGGTGGTGTAATGGTGTGGGGGATGTTTGCTTGGCACACTTTAGGCCCCTTAGTGCCAATTGGGCATCGTTTAAATGCCACGGCCTACCTGAGCATTGTTTCTGACCATGTCCATCCCTTTATGACCACCATGTCCCCATCCTCTGATGGCTACTTCCAGCAGGATAATGCACCATGTCACAAAGCTCCAATCATTTCAAATTGGTTTCTTGAACATGACAATGAGTTCACTGTACTAAAAATGGCCCCCAGGACTTCCGGTTGTCGGCTGATCAGCATGGCGGATTAGTCTTTGAGCTCCTCAAAGTTGGGTTGTACTTTCCCCTGAAATTCAAATTAATTGCTTTTGAAATAGACAAATTTTGTCTGAAAATATGCCAGGGGGAGGCAAGAGAGGGCATAGGAAAATGCAAGGAGATAAAGAACAGCTACATTTTGAACAAGACGAAGCACATGTGAACGCCGAAATAGAAGATGACGACGGCGAGGCATCAACGCAGACCCTACACGAAACAATGCTAACTACTAGCAAACAGATAAGTGGCCTACGGACGGAGCTGAAATCGGATCTGGATGCTTTCAAAGCAGACATGAAACAAGAGATGAATACTCTTCAACATGACATCAACCAACAACTAACAGTGACAAAGCTAGCGGTGCAGGAACAGAGTGAAAAACTCGAAGAAGCTCAGAATCGCATAGGAGGAATTGAGACTTGGTCAACGGCAGCTAACGACGCGCTCAAACAATTACTTAAGGAGCAAAAGAAGATGCTGGACAAGATTAACGACCTGGAATCAAGGGGGAGAAGGAATAATTTGAGAATTTATGGGGTCCGCGAAGGAGAAGAGGGCAATTCCACAACGACTTTCGTTGAAAACCTACTTCGAAGTGAAAAGTTGATCAGCGAGGGTACTGACCCGCAAATACAACGAGCTCATCGTTCCCTTGGCCCCAACCCTCCCGCGGATGCCCTCCCACGATCCATCATCGTGAACTTTCTTGAATTTAAGATCAAGGAGACCGTACTGAAAAACGCGTGGCAGAAAAAGATACTCATACGAGATAAGCCCGTAATGTTTGACCATGACTATACCACGGCAGTGGTCCAACAGCGTCGAGCTTATAAACACATTAAGAGCGCGCTAAAGGCCAAAGGCATCCGATTTCAATCACCTTTCACCAACCTTCGAATCCATTGGGACACTGGCCCACGGTTGTACCACACCCCGGTGGAGGCTTTACGTGAGTTGAGAAATCAGGGAATCGAGGTGGAAGAACCCAAGGATTGCGGAGGTCTCGACACGGCTGTCCTGCTGGATCAGCTGGAGAGCGCATCACCATGGCAACCCGCCCCTCGCCACAGAGACAAGGGAGCTATCAAACGCGTACGCGATCGACTACAGGAGTTTCAACGTTCCCCGCACTAGCTAAATGTCGACATGTCCTACAGGTGCTTCTCGCTTGTTTATTTTGGGACCATTAACCCACACATAAAACATGTGCTGATTAGATCTACGGTTGTAGCTTACGAAGTTCATGCTACTTTAGGCGTTAAGAATATAGTTACCCTACTTTGAGGATGACAAATCTGAGCTGGAATGAGTGAAACTCATTTTGCGTTATCACTAGTTCTGGGAGGGGGCCCTCGCTTCGTGCGTGGCTTTTCCCCCTCACTTAATGTTGGGATTACAACCCAGAGTGTACTTTTAGTACCTCATTTTGGAAGTCATTGTGTTCATGCTAAATTTACTTCTGTGTGTTCATTAGTTCTTTTTTATTGCTTTTTATTTGGGAGGCTTTGGGAGGAGGAAGAGCTACATTTTATTTTATTATCTGATGATACAAAAACTTGAAATAATGTCACTGAATGTAAACGGTCTTGGGAATGCAATCAAAAGAGCAAGGGTAATGACAAAAATAAAGAAAGAAAATAAGCACGTTATCTTTCTGCAGGAAACCCATTTGTCACCACAAGAGCACGAGAAATTAAAAAAATTTGGATACGAGAAAATATGCCACAGTTCTCATGTTCATAGTCACAAAAGGGGTGTAGCCATCCTCATCTCGAAGTCGTTGAAATTTGACACATATAAAGAAATAAAAGACAAAGAGGGGCGCTATGTTATAGTGAAAGGCAAAGTTGAAAGCAGCAAATTGACTTTAGTTTGTATATATGCACCTCCAAATAGTGAGAGACACTTTTTTAAAGACTTATTTGATATGATCACTCTAGAATCTGAGGGAATTTGTATTTGTGGTGGGGATCTCAATGTAATACTGAATTATAATATGGACACAACTAGCCAAACCAGAAATAAAAAAGCAATTGGAAAATTTGTAAACACTACACTTAAAGAAACTGGACTTGTAGATGTATGGAGGCTATTACACCCCACACAAAGAGACTATACCCATTACTCTGTCCCGCACTCTGTACATACACGGATTGATTATTTTCTAATGCAAAAGGAAACATGCTACAGAGTGTTGGACTGTAGAATTGGAGTCGCTGATGTTTCTGATCATAATGCAATTTTCTTAACTATCCAAATAGACTCCACACCCAAAAACTCTGTGTGGCGGCTCAATGTGGGTATTCTCAACAATGAGAAAATTGTGAAGGATATTAAGCAAGAAATTGATACATTCCTTAGAGAAAATGATAATGGGGAAGTTGACCCTTTAATCCTCTGGGATGCGTTGAAGGCTGTGCTGCGGGGAAAACTAATAGCTATAACTGCACAACTTAAGAGAGCTAGAAAAGAGAAGTACGAAAAATTGATGATTACTTTGAAAGAGCTAGAAGATAAATTTAAGCATAAAAGAGAATTAAATATACAAAAACAGATAAAGGAAGTAAAAATACAAATAGAAGAATTACTTAATCAAGAAGTAGAGAAAAAGGCAAGATACGTCAAGCAAAGTTATTATGAACTTGGTCCCAAGTCAGCAAAGTTACTTGCTCGTAGACTGCGGAAACAATATGCGGATACTGCAATTCACAAAATTAAAAACCCAATATCCCAGAAAATTGAAACTAAACCTGAGGAGATTGAAAAGATTTTTAGAGAATATTATCAAAAACTTTATTCACAAGATGAGACCGTGAACAAGTGGTACATAAGGAATTTCCTTTATTCATTAGATTTACCTAGCATTGGGATGATACAGAACAAAACAATCACCAAAGAGATTTCACTAGAAGAACTAAATAAAGCGCTGGGAAAAATGAAGACTAATAAAACTCCGGGTGGTGATGGGTTTCCTGCGGAGTGGTACAGAAAATTCAGTGACAATCTGAACCCAATTTTATTAAGATCTTTTAACTGGACGATAAAGGAAGGCCGCATTCCACCATCTTGGAAAGAGGCCATTGTGTCGTTGATTCCCAAGGAGGGGAAAGATAGAGAGGATTGTGTTAATTACAGACCCATTTCCATTTTGAACGTGGACTATAAATTATATACTTCAATTATTGCTAAAAGACTGGAATCATTTGTTACAGAATTGATTGATGAGGATCAATGTGGGTTTATTCCAGCTAGACAAACACAGGATAATATTAGAAGAACTTTACACATACTCGGAAAAATCAACAGAGATAAATCAAGTACAGCTCTTATAAGTTTAGACGCTGAAAAGGCGTTTGACAGGGTGGGGTGGGAATTCCTGTACCAGACGCTTGAAAGATTCGGATTCAATCAAGACTCAATAAAAATTATTAGGGCAATTTATCAGCAGCCTACCGCCAGAATCAAGGTGAATGGGTCTCTAACAGATCGTTTTTATTTGAGTAGAGGGACGAGGCAAGGCTGCTGTTTTAGCCCCATCCTCTTTGCTCTGTACATTGAACCATTGGCACAGGCTATTAGACAAGAGGAGGGAATAAAAAAGTATTACTATGGGACAAATGGAGCACAAAATAGGATTATTTGCTGATGATATTATGCTATATTTGCAGGAGTTGGACACCTCTCTCCCTAAACTTCTGGAGATAATTGAACAGTTTCATGTTTGCTCTGGTTATAAACTAAATATCACAAAAACTCAAATTATTCACTTTAATTACTGTCCAGGAGAAGAAATTAAAAATAAATTAAATATAAATTGGAAAACAAAAACAATGAAATATTTAGGCGTAATCATAACAAAAAACCCTGAGCTGCTATACAAAGCAAACTATAAGCCAATAAATAATAACATAAAAAAAGATTTGGAGAGATGGTCGACCTACCCGTTAGATTTTAGTAGCAGAATAAATGTAATAAAAATGAATATTCTGCCAAGGCTCCTGTATTTGTTCCAGTCGCTTCCAGTGGAAATACCACTTCAACAATTTGCACAATGGGACAAAATGGTGTCAAGGTTCATATGGGGGGGACGTCCCAGAATACGTCTCTCTACTTTACATCTTCCAAAAGAGAAAGGTGGAATGGCTTTGCCAAATTTAAAACTGTACTTTCAAGCTGCACAACTACGACCTTTGTGCCTTTGGTGTGATAACTCTTATATTGCACGATGGAAAGATATTGAGACTTTTGTACCAGGTTATAATGTTCAAACCCTGTTGGGGGAGGAAGGCCTAGATGACACTTTAAGGAAGGGTCTGAATCCTATAGTTAAATTTTCTCTTGAAATATGGTTCTCTTTGATTAAACAATTGAAACTTAAAAATGATCAAAGAATACTAAAATGGATCGCACTGGACAATAGTTTTAAGCCGGGTATTTATGACAGGACTTTTAAGGATTGGATGAATAGGGGACTGACAGCTTTCTGTATAGCAACTAAAAATAACAAGATGAAGAGTTTTCAGGAGCTAAAGGATAGTTTCGATCTAAATAACCATGACCTTTTCAGATACTTGCAATTGAGAGATTACTACTGCAAAGAAATTAAGGGGACTTCTTCTGACGTGGTAAACCCTCTTATTGAAATAATGTGTGGCGCTTATCAACAAAAGACTAATAAGACTGTGTCTAAACTCTATCGGAGTTTGATGGAGAACTTGAAAAACACTACACTCTATGTAAAAACAAAATGGGAGTCTGAATTAAAGATTGTCCTCACAGAGGAGGAATGGTACCAAACATGCCGTCTACTCCAGACCTCCACCAACTCCCAACAGTGGAGAGAATTTAATTGGAAGTGTTTTATAAGGTTTTTCATCACTCCTTATTTGAAGAGTAAACAACTTGGGATACCTCAAGACTGTTGGAGGGACTGTGGTAGTAGGGACGCAAACCATGCTCACATCTTCTGGACATGTCCTAAAATTCAACCATTTTGGACTATTGTTAACAATACATTACAGAAGGTGCTGGGATACAGGATCCCAAAGGATTGTAAAGTTTTGCTTCTTGGAAACATCACAGAAAGTGTGCGGAAGGAGGATCTTTATTTATCCAAGATTTTGTTATCTGCTGCCCGAAAGGCTATTACAAGACTTTGGCTCAAATCGATCATCCCAGATCAACAGCAATGGACAAATATAATTCAAAACATTTTCATAATGGAAAAATTAACCTACACTATAAGGTTAAGAGAATCATCTTTTAAGGAAAAATGGAGAAAATGGACCGATTTTCTTGCCCTAGAGACTGCATAACTGTTCCTCATTATTTAACTATGCATTATGTGTTGAGTCTGTGAGATTCTACGGATTGGGTTCTGGTAATTTTGCACAAAAGATGGAAGAAGTATTGCATATGTAATATGTATGGTTTATTATTCAGTGTTTCCAAAGATCATAATTTGACTTATTTTTTGTTTCAATTGTACTAGATACCTCCTCCTAGGCCTCAGTTGATTTGGTTCAATGTAGGATATATATATATATATATTTTTGTTTTTTGTTTTTTTGTTGTTGTAATTATTTTATTTTGTTGTTATTATAAAACTTCAATAAAGATGCAAGTTAAAAAAAAAAAAATGGCCCCCACAGTCACCAGATCTCAACCCAATAGAGCATCTTTGGGATGTGGTGGAACGGGAGCTTCGTGCCCTGGATGTGCATCCCACAAATCTCCATCAACTGCAAGATTCTATCCTATCAATATGGGCCAACATTTCTAAAGAATGCTTTCAGCTCCTTGTTGAATCAATGCCACGTAGAATTAAAGCAGTTCTGAAGGCGAAAGGGGGTCAAACACAGTATTAGTATGGTGTTCCTAACAATCCTTTAGGTGAGTGTATATCAGTATTCTTTGTAGTTTAGAGAAGACTGTACTCTAGATAATTTTAATGATAAAGTTCTCCATGTCAACGTATATTGAAGTCATGTTACACATAACCCATGATTTACCTCTACTCAACACCTGCTTGTCCACTCCGTCATATATATATATATATATATATATATATATATATATATATATATATATATATATATATATATATATATATATATATATATATATATATATATATATATATATATATATATATATATATATATATATATATATATATATATGACGGAGTGGACAAGCAGGTGTTGAGTTGAAATATACATACACAACTATATTAGTCAGACCTCTGCCATTATTACTCAGGTAGCATACTCACCACTAAATTAGAAACTACTTTGTCTCTTCATTTGACAACTAACTGTGCCATGAAAATGACACTTACCATCTCTACTTCTAATTAGGTTACTAGAAGACTACGGGAGGTCGAAGAACAGCTCACATGCATGGTTGACCATCCAGTATTAGAGCCTGTCTGCCTCAATGTCTACTCTCTGCAGAATGCCGTCCAAATATACAGAGCTGACTATGGTCCTCTACATTTGAGAGGAATACACCAGTAAGCTGTGCTTTGTTACAGAAGTTAATAAAATAATAAATAAAGTCTTGTCTTGACTGTTTATTCCACCAACAAATCACCAATAATTTTCATTCAATAGTGTAGACAGTGTCAAGATTAATTAACATCGGAGGGAACAGAAAACTTGAAAATTGTTACATTCAATGAAGATTATCCATAGGAGCATAATACGATTTGTTTAGATAACAATACAACAAACCAATGATAAATCTCTGCAAGACTAAATATCAGAATCAATTGTTCAATGACCTGGCAATGACCTCCTCCTTGTCCGGCTTCTCATACTGTGCTGATAGGTCCTCTGGGACAGGGATGGCCAACAGCGCATCGGTGTATGGCGTAGGGTCGACAAAGACTTTCTCAAAAATGAGGTCCATCATGTCAGCAACATAACCTGTATCATAAAGGTTTCGTTTGTACTGTGTTTATGTATTTAATTGATTTTTCATCTAGAGAAATAAATTGTAGAATTCCAAAATGTGTGTTGTTTGAATGGATTTGAACCCATACCAAAGGTCTTTCCAGGGTTAACCCTGCACTCTCCCTTCCTAGCCTTTGGATAGGAGATTTTGCAGGGAGGTACACCTTCCTCCGTTTCGGCCTGTGGTCGGTCCGCATTTTCATTATAATGCATAGCAGCCAGGTAGAGTCTGAAGTACAAGACAAAACCTGTTCATATTGACAGATGTTTTAGGCTACAATTGAGTATTGAGTAAACAAACATTCTTTTACCTGCACAGCATTCCAATAAAGGGAAAGAGAAGATCCTTTGGGGCAAAACGAAGGGTGACGGCATTGAAAGCCTCCAACGATGAAGTTTGGTGGTAGGGGCTCAGTTTTTCAACATCCTCCAGCATTCTTTTGTTTGTCAGCAACTTCTCCAACTTGTTGAAAACTACAGTTGCTGCATTAGAAAACAATACAGAACAGAACATTACAACAATAATCTCTGGTAAATTTCTGAAAGTGACTTAACTATGTGTAGTTGTCCGTTTTGACATAAAGGCTGTATATTGATGACATACCAGCTTGGAGCCATTTACTCTCGTCAGTTGTCTTGCGGATCGCATGCTCGCACTTGGGGTAAAGAGGATCCTCATGTGTATGGACATCTCGAACATGGTTCAGGATCGAGGTCCACTTTGCAATTCTCTCTGGCCCGGAGGTTGAGCCAGCCGCAGTCCAGTATATGTGGTCGATGATGCTTTTCATCCACTTCTTGAGTTTCTCACAGTCTTTCTGCTTACTGATTGCTTCAAGTTTCTTGGAAATTCCTACGATGAAAGCAAAATACATTCCACTTAGCCAAGATACTCATAAACTGAGTGATTACTCTATTGTAGCATTTCATAATCAATTTCAAAGCACTCACAGTGTCACAAGTAAGGACAAGTTGAAAGGTGGATTCTGAAATCCAATACCGCTTCAATATAATTGTATATATCCTAATTAAATTTATAATCAAAGCCTCAATCAATGTTCATCCTCCTATATAATTATGATTTTAATGATTCTTTCCAGTTATGAGTTTGCTTATATCAATAGGACCCATGATTGTTTCTTCCTTTATAATTTCTAAAAAATTTTATTTGGTCACACACCTCCAACTCGACAAGAATGCAGTAACAGAGATTGCTCATTTAGCCCGGCTTCCAGAGATGAAATATGGATTTGTCTTTCATGTTAGTTCTTTATTTTATTTCATTTTATATTTCCTTTTACTGAAACCCTAAAGAATCAAGATAAATATGGTCTGTACTATTGTCTGTCTCTCTCACTGAGAGAAAAGCACATGTTATCAATATGTTTTGGAAAACTTTCTCTGGTTGGGACCAGATCTCACCAACTCCAACCTTGGAAAGACTGTGTATCTGTGTGTGTGCGCAGTATTCGGTGTTACAGATCAGTACTGGAGGTGGATTACGGGCATCCTAAAAGATGAGGGGCTTGTTGTTCTGGACAAGCTGGCGCCTGCTCCAGAATCTGGAAGGGCCTTACGTGCCTAATTCCAGGGTGAAAGCGTCAACAAGTGATATATGTACACGTGAATCTGACTAACTGACAATGTGTGGAAATTTACCAAGACTGTCCATTTTCTCTGAGCCAATCAGAATCATTCCTCATGGCAATAATGACGTGGTTAGACCTTGAAAACAGTATAACTGTGTATGTTAGGTGGAGGCAGTGAGACTGTTATGTGGCGTTCACACTGGACGCGATTGACACGAATAAATTGCGCTATTCGCGCGAAGGTGGACGCTTGAACATTTTGAATTTACTCCCTTCATTCGCGCGTGAAATTCCCTTCATTCGCGTGTGACATTCACTGCACAACAGACGCGAATTTGCGTCATGGGAGGGGCTTCTGTCAGCGGCTCGTCACATTGAGAAATGGCTGACATGGGCTGTGTTTACAAGTCTTTTTTTGACTTTAATCTACTGTTAATGTGACAAACGTAGTTGTAAGACTTTTTCAGTCGATAATGTAGTTGTTTAAAGCTAAAATCTGTGGTTTATTTATATAAAGAGTGCCTATTTGAACATTTTATCTGGTGTTTTCGGAGTTGTGAGCTCCAGCAGATCAGCGACGCTCACCGCGCGTCAACCCCGGCAAGAGCAGCCTTTCCTCGGCCAGTCCTTCTGACGTCTGCCGCTGGCTCTGATGTTATCTGTGGTGTGTCTCAAGCGATAATTCGTCTTTTAACGGGCGATCTTTGGTCTCATGGATCTATAATTTGTTCCCTGGCAAATCGTTTAGGCTGAGGGCAAAGTTAAGTTTCATTACTTTTTTATTTTTAGGCTATAACAAAGTTCAGATTTTTCAACTTGAGCGATTCGCGTGCCATTCGTGCCGCTTCATTCGCGCCGCAGAATGCCATTTCGCGTCTCTGCATTGACTTAACATGTAAATCACTCGCGCGAATCACGTCAATCGCGTCCGGTGTGAACGCACCATTAGAGGGAGCACGGCCTACAAACTCCTTGTGAGACTTGAAGCTGGCTTCTGCTGATGAAACTGCAAACTATTCTTCAGTAATTTTTCTTTAATTAATCTAACTCCTGACTCTTGGTCTTCATTTTTCACTACTGGTCCTGGGTCCTAAGCTGTTACTCCAACAAAGTCTTTACGCAAGCTTCAAAAACATCTAAAATCAGGTCCTTCTCACCAAAAGGATATCACTAACAACTCAAAGAAAGGAAAAGGCTTTTGTATGGTATAATGGATACCTTTTGCCATTCGCCTGACATCGTAGTAATGGGTTATGTTTCTCTCCCCGAGGAACTTCTGTACTTGTGGATGGCGATCAGTGACAATGCAATCAAGGTTGATGCCACGCGACTCCAGTAATGCTAGACTCCTCGTCAGGCCCTCTTTTTCCATGTGTGAGCTACAAGCAACCTCGTTTCTCTGTTAACACAAAAACAATATATTAATAGAAAATGCATTATAGACTTTGATTTTCAAATCACAACCAATAACCCCTTTACAAAATACATTTTGACAACTCACCTGAACCAACTGAATGTCCACAACGGTGTTAGTATGGAGATCCATCATTGTATAACTCCCATACTTTGCAGAGTGGCCTGTTTTTGTTCAAAGTGTGACATTAGTGGCATTTTATTTAGGTCACTCATTTTAACTGCAAACAATATCCAACCCCTGTGTAAACTACACTATTTCAGTAAAATATCAATACCTGGACAGTTAGTTCTCATTTCACCACCAAGTGTCACTTTTTCCTCCTGACTCAGCCGCTGCAGATTCACATCCTGTGTGACTTTCCAGTGGTGAATAACTGCCGGTTCAATGAAAGATCTGGCATGGCGGCGATATGTTTCATATAGAAACAACTGTAGCTTCATTGCCTTGAAGACCTGTTGGTGTGGGGGGGTAAATAAATGCATGTAATGTGATCCAAATTGAAGTAATTCACAGTCAAGTTGCACATCATTTACCTTTTCGATTTGTCTGAAAGATACCCCACTCAGGTACATGGCGGCAGAAAGGTGCAGATTTCCAGCTGGCGTGCTCCCAAGGATAGGCTGGCTATTCCAGTGTCTGCTAAATGAGCAATGGGGGCACTGCTGCTTCACAGACAGGAACGTCCCCAGGCTTTGGGTCCTCACGTCACATGCCCCCGTGCAGACTGGACATACATTAAACAACTCCATGATGCAGCTCTCGTACATAATGTACTTTTTGCTGTGGTGGGTGGGAGTGGGTGGCTCTTCTCTATATCAAACCACAAAGAAAGGAAAACTCATTTTGAGTTAAACAGATCGAACATTTCATAAAGGGTCGTGAAACCCTAAACCCAATTTTCTGAGATTTTAACAAGAGTTATGAGTGTTGAGCATCATAGAAGTCAATGTTACTATCCATTCGTTTTGATTGGTGGAGAAAAGTAGTTAATTTTCTGTATTCAACTTTCGGGTTTAAATTCATCTTTGGATCAACGTCACAGAATGTGATGATTAGTGTCTCATAATTATTCATGAGTCTGCCTGTCCTTATCCTATAAGAGGCCTTGCTTAATTAATCATGAGACTGCGTATCCTTATCCTATCAGAAGAGGCCTTGCTTAATTATTCATGAGACTGCGCGTCCTTATCCTATCAGAAGAGGCTTTGCTTATTTATTCATGAGACTACTTGTCCTTATCCTATAAGAGGCCTCGCTTAATTAATCATGAGACTGCGTGTCCTGATCCTATGAGAAGAGGCCTGGTTAATTATTTTATGAGACTGTGCATCCTTATCCTATGAGAAGAGGCCTGGTTAATTATTCATGAGACTGCGCGTCCTTATCCTACAAGAGGCCTTGCTTAATTAATCATGAGACTGTGCATCCTTATCCTATCAGAAGAGGCCTTGCTTAATTATTCATGAGACTGCGCGTCCTTATCCTATGAGAAGAGGCCTTGCTTAATTATTCATGAGACTGCGCGTCCTTATCCTATGAGAAGAGGCCTTGCTTAATTATTCATGAGACTACTTGTCCTTATCCTATAAGAGGCCTCACTTAATTAATCATGAGACTGTGCATCCTTATCCTATCAGAAGAGGCCTTGCTTAATTATTCATGAGACTGCGCGTCCTTATCCTATGAGAAGAGGCCTTGCTTAATTATTCATGAGACTGCGCGTCCTTATCCTATGAGAAGAGGCCTTGCTTAATTATTCATGAGACTACTTGTCCTTAACCTATAAGAGGCCTCGCTTAATTAATCATGAGACTGTGCATCCTTATCCTATCAGAAGAGGCCTTGCTTAATTATTCATGAGACTGCGCGTCCTTATCCTATGAGAAGAGGCCTTGCTTAATTATTCATGAGACTGCGCGTCCTTATCCTATGAGAAGAGGCCTTGCTTAATTATTCATGAGACTACTTGTCCTTATCCTATAAGAGGCCTCGCTTAATTAATCATGAGACTGTGCATCCTTATCCTATCAGAAGAGGCCTTGCTTAATTATTCATGAGACTGCGCGTCCTTATCCTATGAGAAGAGGCCTTGCTTAATTATTCATGAGACTGCGCGTCCTTATCCTATGAGAAGAGGCCTTGCTTAATTATTCATGAGACTACTTGTCCTTATCCTATAAGAGGCCTCGCTTAATTAATCATGAGACTGTGCATCCTTATCCTATCAGAAGAGGCCTTGCTTAATTATTCATGAGACTGCGCGTCCTTATCCTATGAGAAGAGGCCTTGCTTAATTATTCATGAGACTGCGCGTCCTTATCCTATGAGAAGAGGCCTTGCTTAATTATTCATGAGACTACTTGTCCTTAACCTATAAGAGGCCTCGCTTAATTAATCATGAGACTGCGTGTCCTGATCCTATGAGAAGAGGCCTGATTAATTAATCATGAGACTGCGCATCCTTATCCTATGAGGAGGCCTAGTTAATTATTCATGAGACTGCGCGTCCTTATCCTATGAGAAGAGGCCTGGTTAATTATTCATGAGACTGCACGTCCTTATCCTATAAGAGGCCTCGCTTAATTAATCATGAGACTGCGTGTCCTGATCCTATGAGAAGAGGCCTGGTTAATTATTCATGAGACTGCGCGTCCTTATCCTATGAGAAGAGGCCTGGTTAATTATTCATGAGACTGCGCGTCCTTATCCTATGAGAAGAGGCCTGGTTAATTATTCATGAGACTGCGCGTCCTTATCCTATGAGAAGAGGCCTGGTTAATTATTCATGAGACTGCGCGTCCTTATCCTATGAGAAGAGGCCTGGTTAATTATTCATGAGACTGCGCGTCCTTATCCTTTCTGCGTCGCATAAGTTCTCTTCAATAGATCCTGAGTCTTCGAAACAAACACGATTCATCCACACGGAGTATAACCGTTCTTAACGGCCCATTAACCGATCAAACGGCACCACGAGCCACACATATATTTTCACACTCAGTAACTTACGACTTTATTGAGGAGTCTTCATCTAACGATGAAGTGATGGAGTCGGCAGGATCATAAGTGGAATCATTTTCGTCTTCAGCTTCCACTGAAGAGCTGCTCTCCAATGGATCGTCCTCCTCGCATTCATCGAGTTCTAGACGAGGTCTTTTTAAAGGTGTCGGTGGCACCGTCCCAACACCGAAATCTTTGCAGGAGACAGTTGCCTGGACACCTGCGGCCAAAGTTAATTGTACTAAGGCAAGTCTAATGAAACAACACATAATGAAAGCAAAGAGAAATGCCAGAATACTTACTAACTACATCTAAAAGTAATGTACCGAAGGTGGCAAGTACATACCTTCACTTCTGAAGTGAGGCCCCAGGGTCTTTGAGGATAGCTGTGTGCCTACAGTACGTTTTGGCGGGCGGTCTGTCTGGCAGGCAACATCCCTTGAGAGAGGCAGCTGAATGTAAGGGCTTGATGTGCTGGCCTGTGAAGAGACAACACGGTCAAATTATATTCCAAGTGCAATAAGCATGTTTAGTGCATAACATTCATACTTAAAATTAGATTATGAAATTATAAAATTATATTACATCATTTATTTGTTTACATATTTACTTGCAAGTTCTTACAATTACCTTATTACAATTACATCAAGCTCTGCAGATAGTCATTTTAAATGAGGGGAAATGCGGATATCGCGCCATAACACCAACAGAAGAACAGTCATCCAAATAACAAAGAAGAGTACAACCCTCGCGTTACAGTGTGTGTATTCACACACATACTACCTACTATCTACCGTTACATTAGCGACAGAAACTGGGCTGTTAGCTGCAGAGCTAATGTTACAGCCACATTCTAATGCTGAGTTCACACCGAATGCAAATGGACATCAAATCCGCGTCTAGTTGGACGCTTGAACATTTTGAATACATTCACGTGTATAATTCAAACTTTTGAAGCTAAATAGATGTGCGTTCGAGGTGAAAGAGTGCTAGGCGGTTGTCTGTTTGCAAGATGGCTGATGTTGATTGAGCATTCATCGAGAGAGTAACCGCTCTGTATTTGCTCTGGAGAGCAGAACAGTGACATAGGGGTCAGGGTCGCTGTACTTGGGTCCACCAACCAGTTTGGCGAGTTTCACCACTTGCTTCAGGAGCTTAGCTTGCACCATGACGACCGCTTTCAGCATTACTTCCGCCTGTCCCGTGGCCAGTTTGATGACCTATTGTCCCGGAGCGAGTATCGATCCTGATTGGTTAACCCCCTCGAGTCGGTGGTCACGCTGGCGCGATCGGCTCTCTTTTTTTTTTATCAGTGCCAAAGAGACTCAAATAACTGTTGTTTTTTATCATTCATGCAAGTGTTATACATCATTATATTCTGTTAAGGTTCTATTTTTTTGTGTACAGTCACAATAAAAACAAAATGTTGTGCTTTTTGCAAAATAAGGGAAACAAACATGATTTGCGGTCTTCAGCCTCTCTCTCAATGATGTCTAATCTGATTCTCTTCAGAAAATGACCTCTAGCTTAGTGAATACTTGTCTCACAAACATGAGACATATGTCTAAAGAAACATTGAAATGTCAGGTTTTAAATCATGTAAATCAAAACGAAAACAAATATTCTGTGTTTATGTAATTGTGTGAAAAGTGGGAGATATCAGTCAACCCATTACTGCCTCATTACCCGCTAATGCGGCCACGCCCACGGACTGCTCATTCAGATTCAAATACAGGCGATCCATGTGTCGACGCCCACACACACATCAACTCATACGAACACAACTAGTGAAGCTATGGTTCAGATACATCACTGAGAAATAATCCTGGAATAATTCGCCTCACGGGAAGCTGATTCAGGGCTCATTGTAAGGTAGGCTAAGTTTAAAAGGCTCAGTTAGCATCTGTGATTATTAAATGCAAAAAGACTGTTTAATTATAAATCCTGATACAACATGACGCAAGACTGTTTAGACAAGATTTATTTGGCCTGTTTTCATTTTGTATAAATTGTATCTTAATTTTAATCAATGTTTTTATTATAGTTGCTTCTTATTTTATTAGAAGTCAATATAACAGACAATAGCCTTAGCGCGGCATTGCACGCATCTCATAAACGAACTTAAGATGGAAATGATATTTGAGTTTTAATTGCCTTTTTTACAGTGAATTTCGTTATGTATAAATTGTATCTTAATTTTAATCAATGTTTTTAATATATTTGATATAATATAACAGACTGATATAATAAATATATTAGTATATTTGATACTAATATAGCAGACAATAGCCTTAGCGCTGGCTCATGCATTTCATGTGTTTCTGACTGAAACTCGAAATGATATTTGAGTATTTCGTGTATTTGATCGTTTACAAATGATTCAGAAAATATTTGTTATTGAAATGACTGGGAAAAAGTGTCCCAATCAACCTAAAGTCACCAGATACTATTTGAAATCATAATTGCATTGCATTATGTTGTTTTAAATCCCAAATATTTTACATTCATCATTACCAATCGTCACAATATTACAGTTTTTTTGCTCTTCTTTCAAAAACATTTCTGATTGAAATATTGTTTCTTTTTTTTTTTGGCAGATAATTTAGCTTGCTTTAAGTAAAAACATTTAGATTTTTCCCCCAGAAAACTTTTTATTTTTTATTTTTACTGTTTCTGTAGTTTATCTAGTAAACCTAAAATAGTAGGCCTACCTAAAGCTCATTTATTATGCAGCTCATTATTATGCAGGTCTTTGTTTCTCAGGAGTGATCACATTATTATTCATGGTTCGTTCACACCTACTCGCATAAGGCCTGGGGAAAGAAAAAGTGTTTTACAAAATGTAAATTAATATATTGTTTTATGTGAATGAGTAGGCTCAATGATTCACACCCAATAATCAAAGGGCTTGTGAACACATATCTATTGTGTTTTGAAGCCTTAATTTTAAAACAATCATTTAAATTTTTTCAAAAATTATGCATAAACATGATTCGCTCAAAAATACAAGCATGTTGCTCACATATTATGGTAGCCCAGTTTGTGCTGAATACAGTGTAATTACACTTTTGCCATTAATGTGTTTATAAGCAACTGAAAAAAACACAAATGTCAGAGCATGTCAAAACTTCTAAAGGGCCCCAAAACAGCTCAGACTCCTTGGGGTAAATGCGACGTCAACAGACAGCAAAGTTCAGTTTTTTTAACTCGGACGCCAGGCACGAATTAGCGTCAAACGCGTGAATACACAAAAAGCACCAAATAAAATCACTCGGACGCACAAATGAGGCGAAATCAAATCCATCGCACTGCGCTAAAGCCATCTACCGTGGCGTCTATCGTGTCGCAGGCGTGTTTACGCTAAAGGCGTCTATCGTGTCGCAGGCGTGTTTACGCTAAAGGCGTCTATCGTGTTTACGCTAAAGGCGTCTATCGTGTCGCAGGCGTGTTTACGCTAAAGGCGTCTATCGTGTCACAGGCATGTTTGCGCTAAAGGCGTCTATCGTGCCGCAGGCGTGTTTACGCTAAAGGCGTCTATCGTGCCGCAGGCGTGTTTACGCTAAAGGCGCCTATCGTGCCGCAGGCGTGTTTACGCTAAAGGCGTCTATCGTGTCGCAGGCGTGTTTACGCTAAAGGCGTCTATCGTGTCACAGGCGTGTTTACGCTAAAGGCGTCTATCGTGTCGCAGGCGTGTTTACGCTAAAGGCGTCTATCGCGTCACAGGCGTGTTTACGCTAAAGGCGTCTATCGTGTCGCAGGCGTGTTTACGCTAAAGTTACCCTAAAGGCGTCTATCGTGCCGCAGGCGTGTTTACGCTAAAGGTGTCTATCGTGCCGCAGGCGTGTTTACGCTAAAGGCGCCTATCGTGCCGCAGGCGTGTTTACGCTAAAGGCGTCTATCGTGTCGCAGGCGTGTTTACGCTAAAGGCGTCTATCGTGTCACAGGCGTGTTTACGCTAAAGGCGTCTATCGTGCCGCAGGCGTGTTTACGCTAAAGGCGTCTATCGTGCCGCAGGCGTGTTTACGCTAAAGGCGGCTATCGCACCGCAGGCATGTTTACGCTAAAGGCCTCTATTGTGTCGCAGGCGTGTTTACGCTAAAGGCGTCTATCGTGTTGCAGGCGTGTTTACGCTAAAGCCATCTATCGTGTCGCAGGCGTGTTTACGCTAAAGGCGTCTATTGTGTCGCAGACGTGTTTACGCTAAAGGCGTCTATCGTGCCGCAGGCGTGTTTACGCTAAAGGCGTCTATCGCGTCACAGGCGTGTTTACACTAAAGGCGTCTATCGCGTCACAGGCGTGTTTACGCTAAAGGCGTCTATCGCGTCACAGGCGTGTTTACGCTAAAGCGTCTATCGCGTCACAGGCGTGTTTACGCTAAAGGCGTCTATCGCGCCGCAGGCGTGTTTACGCTAAAGGCGTCTATCGCGTCACAGGCGTGTTTACGCTAAAGTTACCCTAAAGGCGTCTATCGTGCCGCAGGCGTGTTTACGCTAAAGGCGTCTATCGTGCCGCAGGCGTGTTTACGCTAAAGGCGCCTATCGTGCCGCAGGCGTGTTTACGCTAAAGGCGTCTATCGTGTCGCAGGCGTGTTTACGCTAAAGGCGTCTATCGTGTCACAGGCGTGTTTACGCTAAAGGCGTCTATCGTGTCGCAGGCGTGTTTACGCTAAAGGCGTCTATCGCGTCACAGGCGTGTTTACGCTAAAGGCGTCTATCGTGTCGCAGGCGTGTTTACGCTAAAGTTACCCTAAAGGCGTCTATCGTGCCGCAGGCGTGTTTACGCTAAAGGTGTCTATCGTGCCGCAGGCGTGTTTACGCTAAAGGCGCCTATCGTGCCGCAGGCGTGTTTACGCTAAAGGCGTCTATCGTGTCGCAGGCGTGTTTACGCTAAAGGCGTCTATCGTGTCACAGGCGTGTTTACGCTAAAGGCGTCTATCGTGCCGCAGGCGTGTTTACGCTAAAGGCGTCTATCGTGCCGCAGGCGTGTTTACGCTAAAGGCGGCTATCGCACCGCAGGCATGTTTACGCTAAAGGCCTCTATTGTGTCGCAGGCGTGTTTACGCTAAAGGCGTCTATCGTGTTGCAGGCGTGTTTACGCTAAAGCCATCTATCGTGTCGCAGGCGTGTTTACGCTAAAGGCGTCTATTGTGTCGCAGACGTGTTTACGCTAAAGGCGTCTATCGTGCCGCAGGCGTGTTTACGCTAAAGGCGTCTATCGCGTCACAGGCGTGTTTACGCTAAAGGCGTCTATCCTGTCACAGGCGTGTTTGCGCTAAAGGCGTCTATCGTGTCGCAGGCGTGTTTACGCTAAAGTTACCCTAAAGGCGTCTATCGTGCCGCAGGCGTGTTTACGCTAAAGGCGTCTATCGTGCCGCAGGCGTGTTTACGCTAAAGGCGCCTATCGTGCCGCAGGCGTGTTTACGCTAAAGGCATCTATCATGTCGCAGGCGTGTTTACGCTAAAGGCGTCTATCGTGTCGCAGGCGTGTTTACGCTAAAGCCATCTATCATGTCGCAGGCGTGTTTACGCTAAAGGCGTCTATCATGTCGCAGGCGTGTTTACGCTAAAGGCAGGTGTCTTCACATTGACTTAACATGGAAATCCCTCGCTCCAGATGCTCTATCTGCGTTCGGTGTGAACGCAGCATTAGGGAAACAAGCTAGCTAACCATATAAAGTAAAGCAACCAAATTAAATAGCGTTAGTTGACTTACTTGTCCGAGGTTTTTAGAATATCCAAGGAGAGTTGGTACTGATCCAGACTTTATTTTCAGACGTTCAGCAAGGCCAACTCTGAATTGGCCCAAGTTGAGGAAACAGTCATCGGTGAAATGGTTGGCGCAGGCATACAAAACTTTGGGAAGTTGTGTCGGCACATTTCCAGAGAAGATAAAATTAACCCACTGGTTCTTCAGAGGACTGGATGAAGGAACTGAATAAAGACTTTTGTGTTCATTTGTGCATCCAAACACTGAGCAACTGCTATGCTTCGCTCGTTTGCAAGCCACGGTGTCTCTCGAGGTCGAGGAAAAACCAACATCGCACGGGCGGGCCATATTCTCTGGGCGGGAAAAGCAGAGAAAGGGAAGGTAACCTTTCCCCGTATGACGACATATAGGGAGGATTCCAGATCGGCCCATCTGAGCTTTCATTTTCTCAGATACAGAGCAGGACACCCAGGTTTACACCTATCAAAATGTCTAGCCACTGGGGGACCATATACAGGCTAGGGGAACTTATATTAATGTTTAAAAAAACTCATAAAGTGACGTTTTCATGCCATGGTACCTTTAATACTGTTATATTTACATTAACTAGGCTAGTAGCTTTTTGTTGTAGTATCAAAATTGGAATAGAGAATTTAAATTATTTCATAGGTATTGAAACATTTGGACAACTGACCCAATCTAGCATTGATCCCTGAACATAT
Source organism: Romanogobio albipinnatus (assembly GCA_023566225.1). Taxonomy (NCBI): domain Eukaryota; kingdom Metazoa; phylum Chordata; class Actinopteri; order Cypriniformes; family Gobionidae; genus Romanogobio; species Romanogobio albipinnatus. Next base: position 6,419,492 of record CM042245.1, read on the forward strand.
GATCAGTGAACGTAACAGAAGCTTCTACAATATATTTTAGCAGGATTAAGCATGAAAATAACTGAAGGAAATATATATTTGCTAAACACATTAGGCCAACTAATATGAATCATATTCTTTTGGTTTCTCTACCCAATATACAGTGAGGAAAATAAGTATTTGAACATCCTGCTATTTTGCAAGTTCTCCCACTTAGAAATCATGGAGGGGTCTGAAATTGTTATCGTAGATGCATGTCCACTGTGAGAGACATAATCTAAAAAAAAAAAAAAAATCCAGAAATCACAATGTAAGATTTTTTAACTATTTATTTGTATGATACAGCTGCAAATAAGTATTTGAACACCTGAGAAAATCAATGTTAATATTTGGTACAGTAGCCTTTGTTTGCAGTTACAGAGGTCAAAGGTTTCCTGTAGTTTTTCAGCAGGTTTGCACTGCAGGAGGGATTTTGGCCCACTCCTCCACACAGATCTTCTCTAGATCAGTCAGGTTTCTGGCCTGTCGCTGAGAAACACGGAGTTTGAGCTCCCTCCAAAGATTCTCTGTTGGGTTTAGGTCTGGAGACTGGCTAGGCCACGCCAGAACCTTGATATGCTTCTTACAGAGCCACTCCTTGGTTATCCTGGCTGTGTGCTTCGGGTCATTGTCATGTTGGAAGACCCAGCCTAGACCCATCTTCAATGCTCTAACTGAGGGAAGGAGGTTGTCCCCAAAATCTTGCAATACATGGCCCCGGTCATCCTCTCCTTAATACAGTGCAGTCGCCCTGTCCCATGTGCAGAAAAACACCCCCAAAGCATGATGCTACCCCCCCATGCTTCACAGTAGGGATGGTGTTCTTGGGATGGTACTCATCATTCTTCTTCCTCCAAACACGTTTAGTGGAATTATGACCAAAAAGTTCTATTTTGGTCTCATCTGACCACATGACTTTCTCCCATGACTCCTCTGGATCATCCAAATGTCATTGGCAAACTTAAGACGGGCCTTGACATGTGCTGGTTTAAGCAGGGGAATATGAAGGTAAATTGATGCCTTAAAGAATCGCAAGTGCAGGGTAAGATTTGTGAAAGTGTACATAAGATTGCAAGCGTAAATTAAATTTGCATGCGCAAGATAAGTTTTGTAAAGGTGTAAATTGCCTTTCAAGTGTAAGAAAAAAATATTTGCAGCATTTTACTGTTATTCATGTATTGTGAAACTGCAGCTTCATGTTAACGCAAAATAAATATGACCTGTATGCTGACATCCATTTTTCCGTGCTAAGACTTTTGACATGTTCTTTCGCTAAGATACGGCCAAAATCATTGCACGACTGTGAACATCGATTTGCAAGCGAAAACATCAGAGTCAGGAACTGCAAAACAGATTGACCGTGTAAAACCAACCTTTGTGTAAAAAAAATAAACTGTTGCAAATGTCTAAATGACTTGTTGTGAACGTAGGGAAAAAAAGTTCCCGAAAGAAACCGATTTGTACAGTTCCGTCTTTCTTTTAGCTGTGCTTAAAGTTTTGGCACGATTATTCAGTGTATCCTTATCATCAACATCATCATCATCATCATGCCATGATATTAGTTTGTTATCCTGATGCTGCTAAAAGTATAGTTTCTGCACTACTGCATGCCTAATTTCACCTGTTTACTGATCAGGGGTGTTTCCAGAATTATTATTTTTATTATTATTATTATTATTATTAGTAGTAGTAGTGTTAGAATTAAAGTATTATTTTTCATTTAGCATGTATTTTAAGGGCATCTCTAAATTTTGCACCATTTATCATCTGTAATACAATCGTTTAACCTCTAGATGGCTGTATATCCCTATAAACATGGCTGTGTATTCCCTGTTTGCTGGGTTAGTTTTCATTTGATTTGGAGATATATATATATATATATATATATATATATATATATATATATATATATATATATATATATATATATATATATATAGAGAGAGAGAGAGAGAGAGAGAGAGAGAGAGAGAGAGAGAGAGAGAGAGAGAGAGAGAGAGAGAGAGAGAGAGAGAGAGAGAGAGAGAGAGAGAGAGATAGATAGATAGATAGATTACTCTTTGTCAAAGTTTAGTTTTTATATTGATTTGAAGTATCAGTTTTGTATTAGCCTAATACAGGTCATATTTATTTTGCGTTAACATGAAGCTGCAGTTTCACAATACATGAATTACACTTACGAATAACAGTCAAATGCTGCAAATATTTTTTTCTTACACTTGAAAGGCAATTTACACCTTTACAAAACTTATCTTGCTCATGCAAATTTAATTCATGCTTGCGATCTTATGTACACTTTCACAAATTTTACCCTGCACTTGCGATTCTTTAAGGCATCAATTTACCTTCATAGGGGAACCTTCCGTGCCATGCATGATTTCAAATCATGACGTCTTAGTGTATTACCAACAGTAACCTTGGAATCGGTGGTCCCAGCTCCTTTCAGGTCATTGACCAGCTCCTCCCGTGTAGTTCTGGGCTGATTTCTCACCTTTCTTATGGTGCGTTCACACCGGACGCGATTCGCGCGACGGTGGACACTTGAACATTTTGAGTTTACTCGCTTCATTCACGCGTGAAATTCGCGTGTGACAACTAGACAACAGACGCGAATTCGCGTCAAGTGAGGGGCTTCTGCCCTATATGAGCCAGCTCGTCTTTTTAGTAAAAAATACTACTATTAATGTGTGACAAAACGTAGTTTAAAGACTTTTTCAGGCGATAATATGGTTATATGAAAGCTCAAATCTGTGGTTATTTTATAAAAAGAGTGCCTATTTGAGCATTTTATCTGGCGTTTTCGGAGTTGTGAGATCCAGGGGATCAGCGGCGCTCAGCGCTCGTTTACCCGGCGAGACCCGCCTTTCCTCGGCTAGTCCTTCTCACATTTGCCGCTGGCTCTGGCTCTTTTTTTCTGCTCCTGTCTCGTTGTGAAATGGCTCACTTGGCTCACAATAACTCACTTTCTTCCAAGCAAGATCCTTTTTATTCCTTTTATTCCTGTTCCTGTAGTGATAGGATGATGTATTGTACAGCTCCGGGTCTCCACATACGGCCACGATTATCTTGTCCTCCATTGTTGTTGGGATTTCTGCCTCCGCTTGTAAATGTGTCACTACTAGAGCAAGCTCGTGATTGGTTAACGCGGCGCGAAATATCCGCCAGAGTTCAGATTTTTCAACTTGAGCGATTCGCGCGTTCAAAACGCCTCATTCGCGCGAATCGCGCTGCAGAATGCCATTTTGCGTCTCTGCATTGACTTAACATGTAAATCACTCGCGCGAATCGCGTCCGGTGTGAACGCACCATTAGGATCATTGAGACCCCACGAGGTGAGATCTTGCATGGAGCCCCAGTCCGAGGGAGATTGACAGGCATGTTTAGCTTCTTCCATTTTCTAATGATTGCTCCAACAGTGGACCTTTATTCACCAAGCTGCTTGGCAATTGCCCCGTAGCCCTTTCCAGCCTTGTGGAGGTGTACAATTTTGTCTCTAGTGTCTTTGGACAGCTCTTTGGTCTTGGCCATGTTAGTAGTTGTATTCTTACTGATTGTATGGGGTGGACAGGTGTCTTTATGCAGCTAACGACCTCAAACAGGCGCATCTAATTTAGGATAATAAATGGAGTGGAGGTGGACATTTTAAAGGCAGACTAACAGGTCTTTGAGGGTCAGAATTCTAGCTGATAGACAGGTGTTCAAATACTTATTTGCAGCTGTATCATACAAATAAATAGTTAAAAATTCATATATTGTGATTTCTGGATTTTTTTTTTAGATTATGTCTCTCACAGTGGACATGCACCTACGATGACAATTTCAGACCCTCCATGATTTCCAAGTGGGAGAACTTGCAAAATAGCAGGGTGTTCAAATACTTATTTTCCTCACTGTATTTTTTTTTAAACAATACAAATGCAGTGAAAATAAAGGTATCTGCAAAGTATTGGCATCAGATAAAGTGGCATCAGTACATTCTTAACGTGTTAAAATGTTCGTAGGCTAGAGCACTTTTGAGGACGAATATATAATTGTTCTCTATTCATAATGTTGAATAATTATTTTGTTTAGGATCAAATGAAACCAACCTGTTTGTGCCTCAGTCTCTTCATGTTTCAAACTGAATACATTTTCAATCTTCAGTTCTTCCGTCTCCTCTTTAATCAACTCCATCTTTATGTCTTCAGTCTCCTCTTTAATGAATGCCATCTTTAAAATAGTGTGTCACGTGGATCTCAGTCACTTCTCCAGGAGTTTTTCTGTGTTTAAGATGAGAATAATTAAAAGAAAGAAAATCTTTGGGTGCAATAAGAGATAGCACTTCAAATGAATAAAAGAACCCAAACTGAACTATATTACATTTTGTATTTAATTTATAATTTATAAATTATAATGAACAGATTACACTTTTTAATGATAACATTAGCCGTTGGTTTGTTTGGGACTGTTTATGATGGAAAGTTGGCTGTTTCTCGCCAGTGGATGCTTATTAAAGTTAGATAAAGCATTCAAATGTTACATTCAATAGTCAATAAACTAATGTATCATTGCTTGTAAAAACTGCAAGACGTTGAGCGGTTTCCATCGACTTAAACAGATGAAATGCACACAAACCTTTCTTCAGCCGAAGCACAACGGATGCAGGAGCGCGGCGCAGCCTTGTGACGTCACACACAGCACAATAAAAGTCCCGCTCACACTCTTGCTGTCCAAAATCACAATAGCTCATAGAAATGCACCACTGTATATGTCTTAACCATATAATCCCTGTTTTAGTGACTTTAATAAAGGTTTCATTTTAGTATAAATTAAAGAAATGCATCAAACAAAAATGAAATAAAAAAGGCTTGGTATTGTTAAAAAAAACGTTTCCTGGCCAATGGTATACATTTAGAGTTTACATGAATGATCTCGCAGTTTAATTAGCTGTATGTTTTTATATCTTTTATATCTATGCACATTTAGCGATTTTAGCGTGTGAACGTTGGACTTTTATTTTGTATTTTGTATTTTATTTTGTACGGGAGTATGACGTCACACGGTTGCGTCGCGCTCCCGCGTCTGTTGTGATTCGTCTGAAGAAAGGTTTGTGTTTTTAAGCGTTTTAAATGTTTAATTCGATGCAAACCGTGCAGGCAATTCCCTACATTTTTACAATAGCTGCAAAACGAACTACTTATTATTGAATGTAACATCGCAATGCTTTATCTAATACTAAAGAGCGATATGTTTGTGCGAAAGCTCGTCCACGCGTGAGCAACAGAAAGTGTGCGTCCCGTTTCGCTGTATATATCGGGAATCAGAGCATCGTACACACGAATTCAGGCCTGGTTAGCAGTGATGGGAGAAGCTGAGCGATTTGAAACTCCGAGTCATTTGAATCGATTCACCAAATGATTCACCTGAACAGAGCACGCTGACGTCACAGCTCGTCAAACAGACCAATTGCAAATGTTTGCTTTCATGAAAGCGTAATCAATTGTTTATTCATTCATAATTATATGTAACATAAAAATAATACATAAATATGATGTGTACGTTAATTAATTTGTAGAGCTAATAGGCCTTTTTCACAATCAGAAACGTCCGGCTTTCCTCAAAGCCGATACACAATCTATAGTAATATCAGTATTATGGAAACACGATTGCAAAATGTTCTGTATTAAATTAATCCAGGATATAAGGCCTTTCTATTTGCAAAGAGAAAGCTAACAAACTATTGTAGCTCCTCCGCTAACGTAAGCTGGGCTGGACAATACAAAAACGCTTATCTTTATAATCAAACAGGGACTGTTCAATGTACAATTTGTATCCTTTATCAAGTTTAGAACGTGTCGTGAGAATTTGTCTGAAAGTCGCTGTACAACATCTAGACGTATGTCTGGCAGATGTAGAAGGGAGCTTCATAAGTAACCATGCGTGACATCATGTGAAAAGGGCCCATTTCAGGGATTTCAGTCCTTCCAGTCAAATGCGGCTTGTTTTTGTGATTGTTGCCGGCAAAAATCCTTGATTATGCGGCATGTTTTCTTAAAAAATGCGATGGAAAATGCGGGATATTTATGCAATTTTATGCGATAAAACTTGCAAAAACTGCGGTTTGATGAAAAAGAGAAAAAAAGCACTACATCCAGTGTTGCTACTTCATCACTGTTGCCGCGGGCTGTTTTTCATGTCCGCGGGTTGAAGCGACCCCAATTATATGATATTTAGCCCCGGGAATGCCAATTTTAGTACGCAACCATGCCAAAAAAAACACATATTTAACCCCCCAAATGCGATTTTTACTGGAGATGCCCCCCTGAAACAAGATTGGGCTTGTTTTGGGCTAGTTTTGAGTAGCAATTGGGCGGGTTTTGTTGTGAAAACCTGGCAACCCTGACTACATCACAGAAAGTGCTGGGAACATTTAAGTTCCCATCTTGTTTTATTGAAGACCTTAATAAACACACAGCTCAAATTGACAAAACATTGAGTCAAACAAGTTCTGTAGCTTTACAAAAGGAAAATGCTACAACTTGAAAAATGAAGAAATAACTTCCTGTTTTACAGAGGTAGCTTTACAAAACAGACATTTGAGTGCTTCCAATGTACAAAGTGCAATCTCTTAAAGGGTTAGTTCACCCAAAAATGTAAATTCTGTCATTAATGACGTCCCCTCATGTCGTTGGACACCCGTCAGACCTCCGCTCATCTTCAGACACAAATTAAGATATTTTAGTGTAAATCCGATGGCTCAGAAAGGCCTCCATTGGCTCAATGTCACTCTCAAGACCCATAAAAGCACTAAAGACGTAGTTACAAAGTCTCACTACAGTGGTTCTACAATAACTTTATGAAGCGACGATAATAGTTATTGTGCGCAAAAAAAAACTAAGTAATGACTAGGGATGCACCGAATATTCGGCCACCGAAAATTTTCGGCCGAAAATGGCCCAAAAGTATATTTTCGGTTTTCGTCCGAAAGACTTTTATCACCGAAACAACACGGCCGAAATGTTGTGATGGCGCAAACAGAAACCGCGACCTGCACGTGCTTGTCTGAAGCAACATGTCTGCGGTGTGTACGTATTTCAGTATATCTGAGAAACACCCACGTCTGCTCCATGCACAAGCACTGACAGCGAGAGCTGTTCAGCAGCTCATGTTCTCCATGAGAAGAGGACCAGACATCACTGAGAAACCGGACGGTTTCCGAATGCAATCTTTAACAGTGGGCATGTTTTAAGCGCGGAAAACACTTCAATCCGTGTTCTCACACCAACATCGATCAACATGTATCACAAAATTCAAACGATAAATGCTGTTTTGACGCTCTTTAATGTGGCATCACTGATCACATCACAGTTAAAGCGTCAGCGGGCGCACGTGGACGCCATCATCTATGAGTGCGATCGATCATCTCTTCCTTAAAGGTCCCGTTCTTCGTGATCCCATTGTTCAAACTTTAGTTAGTGTGTAATGTTGCTGTTAGAGCATAAATAATACCTGTAAAATTATAAAGCTCAAAGTTCAATGCCAAGCGAGATATTTTATTTAACAGATGTTCCCTTTCAAAGCCTACAGCGAACGGCCGGTTTGGACTACATCCTGGTACTTCCTTCATAAATGACGTCAGTAGAACAGAAGAACAGACTAACCTCCGCCCACAAGAATACGCGAAAAAGGGGGCGTGGTCTTGTTGCTCTCCCACGTGGAGAAGAGGACGGTCGCGTGGAGAAAAGGAAGTGTTGCGTTTGAGTGTGTTTGTCGCCATGTCGTCGAGACGCTGTTATTTTCATCCCGGAGTCAAATCACCTTTGTTTGGCTTTCCCAGGGACGCTGTAGAGATCATTAAGTGCATACATCTCCCGTTAAGAGGCGTGACCTTTCCACGTGCGCTAAGCTGCTGTCAAATCACAACACGGGAACCGCTGGCACAATCAGAACTCGTTACGTATTTCTGAAGGAGGGACTTCATAGAATAAAGGAACTCATCAGCCGTTTTTAGGACAGTGAGAACAGCGGTGTACAGATGAGTACATTGTGTGAAAAATAGTCATTCAGTGTCCACAGAATTTTATTCACTAGAGTAAATCAACTCTTTCACTAAATATATGCTCTATATTAGCCGTTATATTCATTATATTCTACTTAATCTGTTAATGATATCTTGATTATTTAATGCAGCCTATGTTTAAATAAACCTGTCATGAAAATGACACACACTGTGTATAAATTATTATATTTCAACAACGAATTGGACGAAAAAACTATTTTAAAAATTAGATTTAGAAGTTAATGCAAAAACTGCCTTATGTGAAGTTTACATGTTTGCACACAATGTGTTATTAGAGCGTTGATTATTATACCTTAAATAAATAGCAACTGAATTTAGGCTAATAGTTTGGGCTCTGTTGTTAACCTTTAATAGTAATGTGCAAGTGAGGGCTCCCTATATAGTTTACAGCAATATCTTCAAGAAACTTTTAGTTATAAATTTAATTCATTTAAGGACAGATACTTTTTTTTTTTCAGTAAAACAATAAAAATATATAAGAAGCCATTTTGTAAAACTGCTGTACCGAACCCGTACCGAACCGTCAGTTTTGTGTACCGTTACAGCCCTATTCTACAGTTAACATATGGGCTATGGCAGTCTTTGTTTTGATACACTATCATGTTGAAGGCCTACAGAGAAAATGGCTGTATCTTTAATCAGTTGCACTTGTTCTGAATGCACTTTCTTGTAGTAGTCCTACAGAGAAAAATGTAAAATGCACTTGACCTAAATGCACTTTGTTTTTATGAGAACATTTCATTTTCAAACCTTTCTGTTGGCCTATACATTATTATTTAATGTACAAATGAGTGGGGTCAAGTTAAACATTTTAGTTTGAATTTTATTTTATACTGTGCATTGTTGCAATGTGCTAAATAAATATTGGCATAATTTGTAAATTATTTATTCTTTGAAACTTCAATATTAATTTATGCAATTGCAATGCCTTGATTTTAGTAAAGTTAGTACACAGTCATAGCCATAAATGCAATGGTACTAATAATTGACATAATTTCTTTCTGTGTTTCGGTTTTCGGCCTTGGTTTCCTCTTTTTCGGTTTTCGGTTTCGGCCAAGAATTTACCTTTCGGTGCATCCCTAGTAACGACTTATATAGTGATGACCGATTTCAAAACACAGCATCATGATGTCGACTCACTGATTCATAACGCTTCAAACCGCTGAATCGACTCACTGATTCATAACGCTTCAAACCGCTGAATCGACTCACTGATTCATAACGCTTCAAACCGCTGAATCGACTCACTGATTCATAACGCTTCAAACCGCTGAATCGACTCACTGATTCATAACGCTTCAAACCGCTGAATCGACTCACTGATTCATAACGCTTCAAACCGCTGAATCGACTCACTGATTCATAACGCTTCAAACCGCTGAATCGACTCACTGATTCATAACGCTTCAAACCGCTGAATCGACTCACTGATTCATAACGCTTCAAACCGCTGAATCGACTCACTGATTCATAACGCTCCAAACCGCTGAATCGACTCACTGATTCATAACGCTCCAAACCGCTGAATCGACTCACTGATTCATAATGCTTCAAATCGCTGAATCGACTCACTGATTCATAACGCTCCAAACCACTGAATCGACTCACTGATTCATAACGCTTCAAACCGCTGAATCGACTCACTGATTCATAATGCTTCAAACCGCTGAATCGACTCACTGATTCATAACGCTCCAACCGCTGAATCAACTCACTGATTCATAATGCTTCAAACCTCTGAATCGACTCACTGATTCATAACGCTTCAAACCGCTGAATCGACTCACTGATTCATAACGCTTAAAACCGCTGAATCGACTCACTGATTCATAACGCTTCAAACCTCTGAATCGACTCACTGATTCATAACGCTTCAAACCGCTGAATCGACTCACTGATTCATAACGCTCCAAACCGCTGAATCGACTCACTGATTCATAACGCTTCAAACCGCTGAATCGACTCACCGATTCATAACGCTTCAAACCGCTGAATCGACTCATTGATTCATAACGCTCCTAACCGCTGAATCGACTCACTGATTCATAACGCTCCAAACCGCTGAATCGACTCACTGATTCATAACGCTCCAAACCGCTGAATCGACTCACTGATTCATAACGCTTCAAACCGCTGAATCGACTCACCGATTCATAACGCTTCAAACTGCTGAATCGACTCACTGATTCATAACGCTCCAAACCGCTGAATCGACTCACTGATTCATAACGCTTCAAACCGCTGAATCGACTCACCGATTCATAACGCTTCAAACTGCTGAATCGACTCACTGATTCATAACGCTTCAAACCGCTGAATCGACTCACTGATTCATAACGCTTAAAACCGCTGAATCGACTCACTGATTCATAACGCTCCGAACCGCTGAATCGACTCACTGATTCATAACGCTTCAAACCGCTGAATCGACTCACTGATTCATAACGCTCCAAACCGCTGAATCGACTCACTGATTCATAACGCTCCAAACCGCTGAATCGACTCACTGATTCATAATGCTTCAAATCGCTGAATCGACTCACTGATTCATAACGCTCCAAACCACTGAATCGACTCACTGATTCATAACGCTTCAAACCGCTGAATCGACTCACTGATTCATAATGCTTCAAACCGCTGAATCGACTCACTGATTCATAACGCTCCAACCGCTGAATCGACTCACTGATTCATAATGCTTCAAACCTCTGAATCGACTCACTGATTCATAACGCTTCAAACCGCTGAATCGACTCACTGATTCATAACGCTTAAAACCGCTGAATCGACTCACTGATTCATAACGCTTCAAACCTCTGAATCGACTCACTGATTCATAACGCTTCAAACCGCTGAATCGACTCACTGATTCATAACGCTCCAAACCGCTGAATCGACTCACTGATTCATAACGCTTCAAACCGCTGAATCGACTCACCGATTCATAACGCTTCAAACCGCTGAATCGACTCATTGATTCATAACGCTCCTAACCGCTGAATCGACTCACTGATTCATAACGCTCCAAACCGCTGAATCGACTCACTGATTCATAACGCTCCAAACCGCTGAATCGACTCACTGATTCATAACGCTTCAAACCGCTGAATCGACTCACCGATTCATAACGCTTCAAACTGCTGAATCGACTCACTGATTCATAACGCTCCAAACCGCTGAATCGACTCACTGATTCATAACGCTTCAAACCGCTGAATCGACTCACCGATTCATAACGCTTCAAACTGCTGAATCGACTCACTGATTCATAACGCTTCAAACCGCTGAATCGACTCACCGATTCATAACGCTTCAAACCGCTGAATCGACTCACTGATTCATAACGCTTCAAACCGCTGAATCGACTCACCGATTCATAACGCTTCAAACTGCTGAATCGACTCACTGATTCATAACGCTTCAAACCGCTGAATCGACTCACCGATTCATAACGCTTCAAACTGCTGAATCGACTCACTGATTCATAACGCTCTGAAGCTTCATGATGCTGTGTTTTGAAATCGGTCATCACAGCGGGAAACTGCTTTGCTCTTATTTTTGTTGACAAATGGGAGTTTGCGCTTCATCATGGTTTCACCGATATCTATGGTTTCACCACGGGGGTTTGCAGCTTTTCGATGACGTTCGCGTCGGGTAATTACGTCACTTCAAAGCGTTCCCATGGCAACAGGGGGAAATGCCGGCTCTTGTGTGAAGTAAACGAACATTTTTCAACTTTCTGCTAATATATATATGACTTTTTTTGCAACGAAAATGCAGGGATTATGAAATCATGCTAGCCCCGCATATTTTGCACGCGGAAATAGGCAATTTATGCGGCGAAAGTGCGGCGTATTTGAAAAAATGCGGCCCCTGCATAAATATGCGGACTTTGGCTGATTATGCGTTAAATCACGCGATCGCATAATCACGTTTTTCTGGAGGGACTGGGATTTGCTGTCTGATCAGGTCATTTAAAGGAACACACCGACTTTATGGGACTTTATCTTATTCCCCGTATCCCCCAGAGTTAGATAAGTCCATACATACCATTCTCATCTCCGTGCGTGCCATAACTCTGTCTGACGCACCCACCGCTAGCCTAGCTTAGCACAAAGACTGGAGGTAAATGGCTCCAGCTAGCCTAGCTTAGCACAAAGACTGGAGGTAAATGGCTCCAGCTAGCCTACTGCTCAATAAGTGACAAAATAACGCCAACATTTTCGTGTTTACATGTTGTGATGTGTGTAGTTACATTGTGTACTAAGACCGACGGGAAATGAAAAGTTGTGATTTTCTAGACCGATATGACCAGGAACTATACTCTCATTCCTGCGTAATGATCAAGGAATTTTACTGCTGTACCATGAGTGCAGCGGCACAATGATATTACGCAGCACCTCAAAACAGGCTAACTTTCATCAACATAACCAACGTGTAACAGACTTCATTGTGATTTATTTTATAATTAGTTTTTTGAGTACATTTTTGACATTTCTGAGAGAGAGAGAGAGAGAGAGAGAGAGAGAGTTTGTGTACGAGGTGTTAATGCGCACTTCTTTGCTTTATTTGTTCAGCTCTTACAATGTTTTTTTGGAGATCAAACGGTTTCAATAAACTCCATGAAACATCAGTAAAGTCTGGCCATCATTCGGACAACGTGGCAATCTGCTTGCACAGGGAGCGCTGGGGACTATTATCAGGTGCTGTGTAATATCATTGCGCCGCTTCACTCATGGGACGGCTCACAGCTCTTGATCATTACGCAGGAATGAGAGTATAGTTCCTAGTCATATCAGTCTAGAAAATCAACTTTTCATTTCCCGTCGGTCTTAGTACACGATGTAACTATACACATCACAGCATGTAAATAGGAAAATGTTGGCGTTATTTTGTCACTTATTTAGCAGTAGGCTAGCTGGAGCCATTTACCTCCAGTCTTTGTGCTAAGCTAGCAGTGGGTGCGTCAGACAGAGTTATGGCACGCACGGAGATGAGAATGGTATGTATGGACTTATCTAACTCTGGGCGATATGGTGAATAAGCTAAAGTCCCAAAACGTTGGCGTGTTCCTTTAAGGCCTATAACTCTCACTACCTAGAGCTGATTGAGATGCACCCAGAGATTTAGTTTGGATGTGTTTTTCTTCCTCTTAATTATTCTCATCTCAAACAGGACAGAGTGTCCAAACACAGAAAAACTCCCGGTGAAACGATTATAAAGATGGCGTTTATTAAAGAGGAGACTGAAGACGTGAAGATTGAAGAAACATTGAGAGTGAAACTTGAAGAAACTGAGGAACTAACAGGTTGGTTTCATTCTCAAAGCTGAACGCTGAACACTACAGAAATGAGTGATATTTTTGAAGAATGCTCTTCTCATTCTTAATATCTTTTGCTGGATCAAACCAGTGTGACTTTAGCCATTTCTCAAGATACGTTCTTGTCTGTACTTCGCTGTAAATTTATTCTTGTGGACTTGTGAAACGTCATTGCTGCCCAAGTTTAAAGAGGTCATGAATTGAGAAATCAACCTTCCCTTGAGCTTTTTTTGATATATAAAAGTTCATTGTGATATAAGAATATCCTGTTAGTTTCAGAGCTGAAAACTTCCTTGTTAGTCAAAGAAAAGCTTTTATTGACACCAGGCCCAGAAAACGAGAGATCTGCGAATGTGTGTCCCCGTGACGTCAGAGAGTAGTGAAACACCGCCTTAACCGAAGAAGACGAACGCCTAATTCTCTAGTGCTGCCCACCGACTTGTGCATGACGTGTAATAGATAGTACTAGGGGTGCACCCATCCGATATTAGGATCGGATATCGGCCGCGATACTGACAAAATAGCTTGATCGGGGATCGGAAAAATGACAGATCAATGTTTGTTTGTTTTTTTGGTCTTTTCGCGTGTAACCAAATGCAGTCGTTCAGTACACAGTCGGCTTGTTTTAAGCGCGGAACACACTTCAATCCTAGTTCCCACACGAACATATTAAGTATTCAGTCCATTTTATCACGAAATTCAAACGATATATGCCGTTTTGATGCTCTTTAATGTGCGTGACTGATCATTGATCACAATTCAAGCGCATGAACGCGATCATCTGTGAAGGCGATCGATCATCTCTTACCAAAGAATTAACATGAATGATGATCTGAAGGTATGCTGAGGATACATTACAACTTACTGTCACGTATCATATGTGGTGTAATCGCTCAATCAGTGTTTCAGCGGCGGAAAGACGTCAATATAACTGCTGTAAACTAAACAATGTCATGTAACGTTAGCATCACATTTACCTCAGGCAGTCATTCAGTGTCCACAGACTTTTATTCACTAGAGTAAATCAACTCTTTCACTAAATATATGCTCTATATTAGCCGTTATATTCATTATATTCTACTTAACCTGTTAGTGATGTCTTGATTATTTCATCTAGCTATGTTTAAATAAACCTGTCATGAAAATGACAGACACTGTGTATAAATTATTATATTTCAACAACGAATTGGAGAAAAAACTATTTTATAATTAGATTTAGAAGTTAATGCAAAAACTGCCTTATGTGAAGTTTACATGTTTGCACACAATGTGTTATTTGAGTGTTGATTATTATACCTAAAATAAATAGCAACTGAATTTAGGCTAATAGTTTGGGCTCTGTTGTTAACCTTTAATATTAATGTGCAAGTAAGGGCTCCCTATATAGTTTACAGAAATATCTTCAAGAAACTTTGATATAATTTTCAAGGACAGGCACTTTTTTTCTTCTTCAGTAAACCACTGTTAAATAATAAATAAAAAGCAATTTTGTAAAGCTGCTGTACCGAACTCGTATCGAACCGTGATTTCAAAACCGAGGTACGTACCGAACCGTCAGTTTTGTGTACCGTTACACCCCTACTGTCAGTCTTTTATGTTTTATTTGTGTCATGCGTCACAACACTTCCTTGAGTTCCAGGCGTTTCCGTGTTGTAAATAAAATCATTTTTAAAATATTAAATGTGTAATTCTCTTTCACGCTCAGAAATGTTTAATTTGCATATTAAAATCACAAGCAAATCAAGACGGGGGCACGCCAGAACTGTACAAAAAAGTTTGCGAACACAGTTTAGCAATTCACTGTTTGTTTCCACTGCTACATTTTATTTATTTAAAGGTCCCATGGCATGGCATTTTTCTATTATTTTATAGTGTTTCCTGAGGTGTACTTATATTGTTAGTATGACTTTTACATCATAAAATGTCATAATTTAGAAATAAAAGGCATTTTTTCAATACTGCTGTTTGCCCTGTGGCTGAATGCCCTGCTTCAAGAGGCGTGTCTGCTGTGAGACTTCAGTAAAAACGCCCACTGTTGTGATTGGCTGACATCTTTGTATTTTAAATGAGCGGAGGGGGCGTGGTTTAACTTGGTCGACGAGGCACGAGCAGGCACGAGCTGCTGCCAGAGAGACGGATGGACCTGAGTTCACTTCACATCAGTTCTCAGCATGTCTGAACTGTTGTAGTTACAGCATATACTTCAGGTTATTAGTCTATTTCTAGTCGGAGGGACTGTCACTCATGTCAGAAAGTTAGTAACTTTAGTAAATTATGGATCAGCGCTGACTGGAGACGCGAACCGTTTAGAACGATTCAGTCCGATTTGGTGAACTGATTCGGTTCACTAAAAAGAACAGGTTCAAAAGAAAGATCGTTCGCGAACCGGACATCACTAACGTACCAGAGACGGAGCTCAGCGATCGCTAACAAAGTTATTTATAATACCTACTGAGTTATGAGAGCGCTGTCAGTCAGCGCTGTGAGTTTATTGTGTTTGTATCTGAGAGTTCTGAATAAACACGAGTCCCAGTCACACCGAGTCCGTATTCATCATTATTACCAACTTTGTAACACATGCAAAGTACCATTACAGCTGTCGAGATGAACGAGTTAAAAGTAAGTGTTGATAATAGCATTATTTTTAAAATAAAATAAAAGCGTCAGTGCGCGTTGAGTACACAGCGCAAACAAAGACACAACAGCAGTAATCGAATGTAATCCAGTTTATTGTGGGGCTAGGCTGGCTAGCCCGAATATGCTCACGCTTACCCCCCTTCTGCTTAATCTCACGCCGCGTTTGGTGCCTCCGCTGTGGGCCAGATGCAGTACTGGGGGTCGGGGATGTTGAAGGCCAACGAGCTTCGGCGTGTGTGAGGCCGATGTTGAGCAGAAACTCACGACTGTATGCACATTTTAGAACCGGTAGACGTGACGAGGACGTACAAAAACACTGACTCACAAGATAGAAAACACGAAAACACCGTTCTGTCTGGAGAGAGAGAAGCCGCATTGTGTGCACGAATAATAAATAATTAGCTACACATCAGAAATTACTGATCACAGATCAGAAGGAACTGAAAAAAGACTTCTGTTTTCATTTGTACATCCAAACACTGAGAAACTGCCAGCGTTCACTCGTTCACAAGTAACGTTAATGATCTTGAGCGTTTGCATGGGCGTGCCAGATTCTCTGGGCGGAGGAAAGGGAGGTAACCGTTCCTGCTTGTACGTCAAACCAGGAGACTTCAGGATTGGCTCGTCTGGCCTGTCATTTTCTCAAAGGCAGAGAGAGACAGCCAGAACTCGGGTTTACACCGATCAACATTTCTATCCACTTGGGGACAATATTCAGGCTAGGGGAACTCATATTAATGTTGAAAAACCTCATAAAATGAAAATTTCATGCCATGGGACCTTTAAAGAAGTTTGATTACATTCTATTTTAGATTTGAATGCACAATTGTTTTTTAAATAAATAAGAATTCAACACTTTACATTCATCTGTTATTTTGTCTTAGTTATGTTTAGTTAGTAAAGTCTGGTGCCTTTAGTCTCTTCAAGGAAGGGTTAAGGTGGAAGATATGGAGTTTATTATTAATTCAACAATAGTATCGGATCGGTATCGGGTATCAACAGATGCACAAAGCCCAGGCATCGGTATCGGGACTGAAAAAGTCAGATCGGTGCACCCCCAGATAGTACATGGTTGTGGAAGAACACAGTCTCTGAATAAGCTTCCTTCGGATTTCAATGTGAGAGAGTGGGGCTCGACATTAAGCCTTTTCATGTGCTTGTCCTTCGGACAAGTAAATCAGTCGTTCACTTGTCCGAGTAAAAAATGTGCTTGTCCAGAAAAAATATATAATTTTTTGTGTGTGTTGTAAATATAATTTATTCTGGAGCAATATTCTCATTAGTGTTCATTCAGCTTTGACATATTTATGATATTTTAATCTTTTATAAAGTTATAAATCTTTATAAATTTTGCAACTGCATTAAATAATCTTATAAGATTGTTTTAAATATTTTTTTTAATTTACAAATAAGAATGTTGGAAAGAAAAGTAACACAAAACTAAACCGCCAGTATGTGGTGGCAGGTGGCCGTCTTAATGAGTGAGTCATTGATTCAAACGATTCGTTCAAACAGCTGATTCGTACAGGAATGAGGCAATTGTTTATGAATGAGTCATTGAATCTTTGACTCAACCGATTCGTTCAAAATGCTGAATCATTGAGTAATGAAACACGGCTGAGTGTTGCTGTGAGATACGTTATGGTTCTTCTGTGATCTTGGAACTATTTTCACTCCTGAAACAGAACAAAAACAGTCAATATTGCATCTAAAATGTAAGTGACTTAATATTAATTACTTGTTTATTGAGCTGTCATATGAAATCAGTGTCACATTTTCAGTCGTGATGGTATTCAGCACTCTTGGTCGTGTGATGTTGCTTAACTGTATCATATGTAATAAATATAAAAACATCCATTTCCATTTCTCCTCAAGAGACTGCGCTCCAGTCGGACAAGTAAAATTCTCTTTCACTTGCCCCTTCAAAGAATCCACTTGTCCCAGACAAGCGGACAAGTGTTAATGTCAAGCCCTGAGAGAGTATCCTTTGTATTTGAGCTGTTGTTGGTTCATTGTCCTGCGATTCGGGATCAGACTAGAACATGCATGGACCAGGGCTCGCAAAATCTCTAGCCCGACATCTTGGGACTAATGTGTTTTCCAGTCGGGCTACCAAAACGCATCACCGACAGGCTATCTTAAATAGTGAAATAAAAATAAAAAATTCTTGATGTGCGTTGTTCACTCTCTTGACTTGATATTTGAAGGAAAAATACAATCGTTGAAGTTTTGATCATGCTGTTTTGTCTGCAGTGAAGTTTTGCTGATGCACGTACTTGGCTTGTGTGTGTTAATGATTTGCGGTTATATCCACCGATCGGTCAGGACAAGTAATAAAAAATAACATTCCAATCAATTGCGGGTGGATGAGAGAGAAATCATTGTGTTTGTTTGATTAAGACATTTTGCGGGCCCTGTGGGCGAATCATTATGGTTGTCGTTTCTCAAAATTGGAAGTTTTCAAAACAATTCTTCACATGTACTGACGGGGAGCTGAAGCTCATTATAATATGCCAATCTTATCCAATCATAGCAGTGGGCGTTTACTTCCAAGTCTTCAGTGCGTGCGGCACGCCCATAAAAACCGAAAGTTTCTTGAGAGAGCCAGGGCAGAAAAACCAGGGCAGAAAACCAGGGCAGAAAATAGCCTGTTACTTATTCATTATGATGTTTTTGAATGTAAAAACCACACAAACGTAAGAAGTTGACCTCAGACAACAGTATAAAACGATAAAAAAAATCCAGTTCATGTCCCCTTTAAGATTTTACATCGAGGAAAGTTAAAATCCCTGGATGTGAGAATGTATTTTAAACACATTTTTAATGTAAATGTAACTGCCGCAGTTTCATAACACAAATTACTGTAATTATATTCCCTTAGTGCTATGCTATACTAATGTACTACAATTACCATGTTTCGGTTAGTGTTACTACAGTAAACCCATGGTAAATGTTGGTGATTTGTAGATTAAAGCCTTCTAACTGGATCGTTCATGGCACATTTTTCACATCATTGCTGTTTTATCTGGCTTTATCTGGCTTTTCACAGTGACATTGGTGGTTTGCAACAAATTGAGCTCAGTCTGCGAATAAACGCTACTGCTCTGATCTCACGTTGCTCAAAAGAAATGCCAGGGCATATTCAAAGATGGAGGGCAAATTTGTAATGGCATCAGTTGCTTCTAATTGACTGGAAGCCCAAATAGCCAATCAAATTACTGCACTGAGAAGCCATGTTGACGTCTGCCATTTTGTTAATCTAGAACTGCATGGTTTTATAATGTTTCCTATTGTGCATTTTCAATGTTAGTATGATTTTTACAACAAAAATTGTCATACTTGAGTACATACAGGGTAGAAATGGCTTTTTTCGACCCTGATTTTAGCCTCTGCTCTGAATGCTACTGCTGTGATTGGTTAATCTTTGCATATAGCTAAGTATTACATGTTTAACTCTCAATTTTTTTTTACTATTACAGCTGGATCCATGGCATTATATTTAGATTGCAGCTAAATGAACTATGGAATCACCAAAATGCAAGAATGATTCTGCATTAATTTAGTGAAGGTGGCAATCGATAGTGGATAATAATATATAGCCTAATGTAATGTATAATAAACTGACGGTAACAATGTTGTGCTGTTGGCGCTCGTGCAGCCTCTCGAGGAGAAATCTATTAATTAATATTAAGTCACTTACATTTTAGATGCACTATTAAGTGTTTTTGTCCGATTTCAGCAGCGAAAATCGTTCCAAACAAAGATCATAGCAGAACCACAACGAATCTCACAGCTACAGTGTGTTACTGAATGATTCAGCGTTTTGAATGAATCGTTTGCATCAAAGATTCAATGACCTATCCATAAACAACCATAGAAATACATAATAAAGGCTAGATGTCTCGTCCGCGCTGCTGGCCAATGGAGGTCGACGTCCGCACCTGGCGGCCATCTTGTCACAGTCAGCTCGCTCACTCGTAACATTGTGTTTTAATGGTACATGTACTTTTAAAAAAAACATAACTTGCTAAATTTTTTACCGATTTTTAAAATGTTTGGTTTGTTAAAAACGTCAGAGATGTAGTTATGACACTGCATACTTATGAATAATTATTCATAATTTGTTCAAGCATACAGAATTATAGCCACGTTAAAAACGTTTGTAAGAAACCATACCATTTGTAAATCCGTCAAGATTTCAGCGAGATGAGAGTATTTGTGTTCGTGCAGATCACTCACCTTACATCAGGTACCACAGAGCCAGCCAGAAAGCTTGCCTGTGACAAGATGGCCGCCGGTGATTACGTTAGAGACTCCGCCGTAAGACTTTATTATGTATATCTATGTAAACAACTGCCTCATTCTTAAATGAATCAGCCGTTTGAACAAATCGACTCAATGACTCGCTCATTAAGACCTGCCGCCACCTACTGGCGGTTAAGTTTCATGTTTAAACATTCTTTCCAACATTTCTTATTTGTATATATTCAAAATATTTAAAACTATCTCATGGCATTTTTTTAATGCAGTTGCAATTTTTCAATGCATATTATTTAATTTGATTGGTAACAGCCCTATAGTGCATTATTATTACAATTTAATTTATAGATCAAATTTAAAAATATAAACTGAAAGCTGAAGCATAGCCTATATTTATTAAAATTATGGAAAAATGCCCTTTTTTAAAAGGTAAAAATATCAAAGATATGCAGATTTAAATATGTCAAAGAAGATTGAACACTGTTGAGAATATTTATTCAGAATAAATTATATTTACAACACACACACACACACACACACACAATCAGGACAAGCACGTGAATAGGCTTAATGTCGAGCCCTGTGAGGCAAAAAAAAAAGGACTTGTAAAAAGCCAATTTGGCTGGTGGTCAATAAAGTTACTTTCAGGTGGTAGACGAACACAGTCATCCATGCACAAGTCCAGTCATCAACTTTAATTATACAATACAGATTGTTTCAAAGCAGCTTTAGAGGGATAAACACGCAGTACAAAGTGCCCTACCCATGTGAACAGTGATACGGTTGTCAATCCAGAAACTTTGCAATGTGTAGTTAGCAGCATGATAAAATATTTATATTATATACAGAAAGCGAGCAAAGATCACTGACATTATTATGTAAGCTGTAAATGACATGGCACTCTTGCAAAAACTCCCTTTAAAATTGGTGAAGCGGTCTACTCTGTCCAATGAATCTTGCAATTAAAGATTCACTTTTGGCTACATCAACTGATCCAATTATTTATTATCAATTATAACAGTTATAATTAATTATTCATATTTACCTTTGGCTAATTAATTAATTAAAAGCAGTTGCATTGATTGGACCTAAACTGTGCTATTGCTTGTCCACAAATGTCAACAAAAATCTCCAGGAGAATGTCATGTTATATGTTGTTGAAAGATCTAATTGCTCTAGAACAGGGGTATCCAATCAAACACACCTGAACCAGCTAATCATGGTGTCCAGGGTGCTAGATAATTACAGACAGGTGTGTTGGAGCAGGGTTGGAACTGAAATCTGCAGGCGGCAGATTGCATCATGTTTGCTTTCTTTATTTGGCAAAAAGCACAATTGAGTTTTTTTAATGTGAGGTATGCAAAATTAAAAGTAGACCGTTTATAATGATGTGTAACATTTGTCTGTATGACCAAAATCGACAGAGTATTTTGAGTTTCTTTCACAATTAAGAAAAATAGTGAGGTGGTCACGCCAACACGACCGCTGACCTCCTAAGGGTTAAATCCTGACTAAAATTCACAAATACTTTTTCTCTGAGAGAGAGAGAGAAGAGTTACCAGCTTCGAGAAGAGTTTTTCAGGTTACAGGTCACATTTTACAGTAGCTTAGTGGGTATATAATCTAGCATGCATGTTAGTTTTGATGCTTAAATGCCTAAATGTTTTGACGTCTTGGTTTTTGCCATTAAACTGGGGTTAATTTGAATTTGCCTCTTTTTGTCTTAGACCTGATGCCACTGAAAGAGGAGAGTGAAAAACTGAATGAAAATGAAGAGAAAGAGCAGCATGAGAAACATCCTGATTTCATAACTGGAGAAAATTCTGCTTCAGAGACTGAAAAGACTTCCTCACAAATAATAGCTCAGAAGACAGGAACTAGAAATTCTTTAACTTGCTTTATATGTGTTAAGAGTTTTAGTTGTTATGGAAACCTTAAAATCCACATGAGAATTCACAATGGAGAGAAGCATTACACCTGCCAACAGTGTGGAAAGACTTTCACAACAGAACTAAACCTTAGGTATCACCTAAGGATTCACTCTGGAGAGAAGTCGTCCACATGTGATCAGTCTGGAAAGAGATTCACACGTAAAGTAAACCTTAATAACAACTTTAGGATTCACTTGAGAGAGAACTGTTGTCATCTGTGTGGAAAGAGTTTCTTAGGAATGAATGGCCTTACCAGGCACATGAGAATTCACACTGGAGAGAAGCCTTTCGAATGCCATGAGTGTGGAAAGAGTTTCACTCAACAAGGAAGCCTTAACACCCACATGAGAATTCACTCTGGGGAGAAGCCTTACACCTGCCCTCAGTGTGGAAAGTGTTTCACTGTAAAAGGTCACCTTAAAGCCCACGCGAGAGTTCACACTGGAGAGAAGCCGTTCACATGCCAACATTGTGAAAAGAGTTTCACTGAAAAAGGAAGCCTTGCAAGGCACTTGAGAATTCACAATGGAAAGAAGCCTTTTACCTGCACGTTGTGTGGAAAGAACTTCATTGAAACTGGACACCTTGAAATCCACATGAGAGTTCACACTGGAGAGAAGCCGTACACCTGCCAACAGTGTGGAAAGAGTTTCTCTCAAAAAGGAAACCTTAAAGTCCATATGAGAATTCACATTGGAGCAAAGCCTTACACCTGCCAACATTGTGGAAAGAGTTTCACTGAAAAAGGAAGCCTTGCAAGGCACTTGAGAATTCACAATGGAAAGAAGCTTTTTACCTGCAAATTATGTGGAAAGAACTTCACTGAAACTGGACAGCTTGAAGTCCACATGAGAGTTCACACTGGAGAGAAGCCGTACACCTGCCAACAGTGTGGAAAGAGTTTCAATCAACAAGGAAACCTTAATGTCCACATAAGAATTCACACTGGAGCGAAGCCTTACACCTGCCCACAGTGTGGAAAGAGTTTCACGGAAAAAGGAAGCCTTAAAAGGCACATGAGAATTCACATTGGAAAAAAGCCTTTGGCCTGCAGTGATGAGTATGTTTCACCCGAAAAGGAAACCCTGTGGTTCACATGAGAATTCACACTGGAAAAATGTGTGGGAAGAGTATTTCTTGAAAAGAAAGTCTTAAAAACACATGAGAGTTCACCCTTCCACGTCAGTTTCACACATAAAGAACCCTCATGTTATTTTAAACCTTTAAGACTTTCATTCATCTTTGAAACAAAAATGAATATATTTTTAGTAAAATCTGATTTCTGTTTCTCATTCGAATCTGACTGTTTATTCCAAATATTATATTATATTATATGATAAATAGATTTATTTTGGCTTTTAGTCTAATATAAACATTGATCAACAAACTTAAAAAGATCAACTCACTCAGTTACGTTTGTAACCCTCGTTCCCTGAAGCAGGGACCGGAGATGCTACGTTGGGGACCGACACGGGTATAAATGAGGCACAGGTGCTTGCATCAAATTAGATTTTGCTGAGGAGCCAAGTAGGTGAACTGACACTCCACCAGGGTACAGAGGACATGGCGACGGGACGTGGCATCTCTGTTCCCTCCTTCTGCTGACCTCTGTGACAGACAAATTATTTATTGCATTATTTTCTACATTGTCTACATTGTTAAAAGCGCTATATAAATAAAGTTGAGAAAGAGCTGATCTGAGGACCTGAAGCTTTGCATTCTATCCACGTACGGCTGCAGAGCACGGACGGGACAGAGCAAAGGTAGGGCTGGGTCTGCCTCCTCCAGGGGCAGCGCTTGCAGGTTCACCACCTGGTCCCTGGAGGGAGTGGTAGGAACCTTGGGCACATAGCCAGGACATGATTTGTCGACTGAAAATGCCTGCAGGTCCCCTACCCTCTTGATGGAAGCCAGTGCAGCCAGCAGCAAAGTCTTTATGGACAGAATTTTTGACTCTGCCGACTGCAGAGGCTCTTCGGTGCTCGTGCCGAAGAGATGGTGTTAACTTCCTCTTGGGGTAAGTCACCTAGAACTTCTGCGTCCTGTCCAGGGACCAGTCGTTTCTAGAGGTCTGGACGTGGGTGCCACAGGGTGCCCTGTCTCTAAGTCAGAAGGTCCAAACAGAACTCCACCTGCTCATGTGGGGCCACAGAACTTGGAAGGTCCATGGAAAATGAGAAGGTGTCAACATCTTCACATCCATAAACATTATTCATGTACATACAAGAAATGTCGGCATAGCTTTTCCATGAATCAAATGTTATTCGCACATGGACGACCTTCTCGAAGCTTACATTGATCACTTTGACTGTGCCAGTGTTGACCGTGTAATCTCTCTTGAATTATACAGTTTTCCAGGCATACCAGGTTCTTTAGACTGTTTCGGAAGTCCAAATAGTCTGCAGCAGGCTGAGGAAAGTCCAAAATCAAATTCTTCTCCTTCTCCTCTGCCTTTAGGCCAACAATAGCATCCTCTAGGTCCTTCCTCAGAGGAATCTGCCAGGGAGGGGCTGTCGCGAGGAGCATTAGCTTTGAGAACAAGTCTGCTTGGTCCAGTACGGCGTCACCAACAGGACCTGCTCCTCGTCCTCCCTGACTTTTCACAGGGTTTGTGCAGGTAGGTTGACTGGGGGAAATGCATATTTGCGGAGGCCCCGGGGCTAGCTGTGCGTGAGTGCATCCGTGCCAAGTGTGCCCTAGGTCAGCAAATAAAACCACTGGGAGTGGGATGTTTCTCTTTTCCCAGTTGACCCGAAGACCCAGATGGCTGAGGTGTCTGAGCACAAGGTCCCTGTGTTTGCACAACTGATCCCTGGACTGTGCAAGAATAAGCCAGTCATTGAGAATGTGAACGCCCTGCTCTCTCATGAGAACAAGGGCCTCCTCCACGACCTTCGTGAAGACACTGAGGGACAAGGACAGCCCGAAGGGCAGGACTTTGAACTGATATGCTCGACCCTTGAACGCAAAGCGCAGAAATGGCCTGTGTCAAGGAAGAAGTGAAGTGAAGTGAAGCGGACTCCCATGAACCTGGGGGGGATGCTGGGTAAACTGAATCGTGGACAAACCATCCACCACTCGGTTCCAAAGCACAAAGCTAATTTGATGCAAGCACCTGTGCCTCATTTATACCCGCAGTGCGTGGCATGAGCAGCTGGTGCAATCATTGCATGCCAATGTGCATTGGCTCGTTTAGTTACACTTGAAGTAGATTGGCTCTCGCGAGCGAAATTCCTATTCACAGGTCCCCGTTGTGGTGTCGGGAGTGACTTACTGAATGGGAACAAAATTGGTTCTTACTGAAGCTCAAACGTGCTGTGAACACAAGAACGAACCTCATTGGTTCTTGAGGAAGCTCAAACGTGCTGTATAACATGAGAATGAACCTCATTGGTGGTCATCTGTTCATCAAATAAAGAAATCAAGTCTCTTTAGAAAATTTGTACTAAACCACTCAAGTCATAGTAGTAGGTGCTCTCAGAAATCTCTTTTCTTTAAAATTATCTTTTATTTGTGTTTCGTAGACGACCTAAAGTCTTGTGTTCGGAACAACATGAGGGTGAGTAAATGATGACAGAATTTGGTACTTACCATACTTACCATGTACTCACCATAGTAATAACAGTAACAATGACACCTTAAAATAAAGTGTAACCCAAATGATTCATTTTTGGGTGAATTAAAGGGTTAGTTGACATGATCATGAGGCTTAACACTGCAGAGAAGCCTTTTCTGTCTTCAATGTGAGAGGATTTTCTCCATTCAAAGAGACCAGAAACTTGAACAGATTGGTCTCTATCATACTCATCAGGTGACGCTCCACTCTGGCATGTTTGTCACTGGTTATTTCACACTTATTTTAATGTCTTTATACTTTGCTTTGATGCATTTTCTTGTCCTTTGGCATGTACAATGAATGCCTGTGACCATGCCTGATCGTTTGCTTTCCTGTTGCTTTCCATATTGATTAATTTTTCAACCTCATATTTACACGGGCTATTGTTGCCCTCTATGAATATCTATAGATGTAATTTGACTTTTTAAATGAACTTGAACCTGAGCAAACATGTTTGTGTTGTCTCATTTCATCACTCATATTTTATTATATTCATTTTTATTATGTTCTTCTTTATTTTTCTTGCTCGCTGTTGTTGTTAAACTAAATGGTTTTATGCAGGGGTGGAAATGGGGGGGGGGTGGGGGGACGGAGTCTGGGAGTGAATTTCAAGGGGTGGGGCGGCGTTCCTGTTGGGAAATACGTAGCGGAATATATAATAATAAAAACGTAGCGGGATATTATGTTATATTGGATGAGCAATCAGTGTTGCCAAGCCCGTGGTCGCAATGTTTGTGATTGGCCAATACCAGCAGACTGCAGCCAATGGAAATTCTTCTCCATCGGTGCGCGTCTCCTCATAGAACTTCTAAGCAGAGCGCTTGAGGTAAATTGTGATTTTGACCAAAAATCTGAATAGAAACCATTACTTTAAAATATGCTATAACAGAAACTTTGAAATGGATAAAGCTGTGTTAACGTATCTGAAATGATCTGGTCTACAAATGATAAATAAATGATCATCTAAAAATTATACCGCCGTCTTGCCTGAAAAGAGCTTGAATTTCTGTTATATATCAAGTGAAAACATTAACAGATCCAAAAACGCACACTGTAATCTAGAAATACATCCAGATATGCACAAAACTCACACAAATGGCGACCCATGCTGGTCAAAACTGGAAATGTAATGAAAACACAGGCCAAGCATGTAATGATAGGCTACCTGAAAAATAAAATAAGGGATTTAAGGGAATAAAGAAAAAAAAAGAACGGTAAAATAAGTTCTAGTCTAATTGTAGCCTAGATGAGAGGTAATCCATTTAGGCTAAACTCTTTGCAAATAGTATTTTATTTAAAATATGCACATATGTCAAACATGCAAAATGTGTCATATCATATTTTAATAAAATATGGTGAAAATCCATTAAAAAATATGAACAGTAAAATTAAAAAAATCACTGTATTATTACTGTGGGTCATTGAATACATCTATCGTAAACAGCTGTCAAATATTAAAGGGGTCATGAACTGAGAAATCAAATTTTCCTTGAGCTTTTGACATATAAGAGGTCCAATAAGTCTTGTTAGTCCAATAAAAGCTTTTATTGACACCAGGCCCAGTAAACGACAGGTTTTTCAAAGTGGGGATCTATGACGTCAAAGGGAGGCAAGCACCGCCTCTGCAGAAGAAGATCAATGCCTACTGTTTAGCCCCGCCCACCGATTCATTTCAGGCCACCTTGTGTACCGGGAGCGCCATCTACTGAATTTGCAAGTTCACTCTGGGCATTGCCAGTGAAATCGCTTTGGTGTGAACACAAAGATGCGTGCGATATTCGTCCCGGTGTGCACAGGCCTAAAGACGAGCATTATTTTGGATTGATAGCATGAACAAAAGTAATTCTAAATATTTGGTAATTAGCCTTGATGCCTTTTTTATTACTATTAATTACAGAATGGAAGGGCTGGCCCATAAGTCGATTTTATCGATTAACTCGAAATGTGCTCTGAACGACAACCTCCAGTGCTTTGGACACAGATTGCACAATGCTATAGGTAAGAGTCTAATGGCTATACACTCACGTAAAGGATTATTAGGAACACCATACTAATGCTGTGTTTGACCCCCTTTCGCCTTCAGAACTGCCTTAATTCTACGTGGCATTGATTCAACAAGGTGCTGAAAGCATTCTTTAGAAATGTTGGCCCGTATTGATAGGATAGCATCTTGCAGTTGATGGAGGTTTGTGGGATGCACATCCAAGGCACAAAGCTCCCATTCCACCATATCCCAAAGATGCTCTATTGGGTTAAAATCTGGTGACTGTGGGGGCCATTTTAGTACAGTGAACTCATTGTCATGTTCAAGAAACCAATTTGAAATGGAGCTTTGGAGCTTTGTGACATGGGGCATTATCCTGCTGGAAGTAGCCATCAGAGGATGGGTACATGGTGGTCATAAAGGGATGGACATGGTCAGAAACAATTCTTAGGTAGGCCGTGGCATTTAAACAATGCCCCATTGGCACTAAGGGGCCTAAAGTGTGCCAAGAAAACATCCCCCACACCATTACACCACCACCACCAGCCTGCACAGTGGTAACAAGGCATGATGGATCCATGTTCTCATTCTGTTTACGCCAAATTCTGACTCTACCATCTGAATGTCTCAACAGAAATCACAGAAAACATTTTTCCAGTCTTCAACTGTCCAATTTTGGTGAGCTTGTGCAAATTGTAGCCTCTTTTTCCTATTTGTAGTGGAGATGAGTGGTACCCGATGGGGTCTTCTGCTGTTGTAGCCCATCCGCCTCAAGATTGTGTGTGTTGTGGCTTCACAAATGCTTTGCTGCATAACTCGGTTGTAACGAGTGGTTATTTCAGTCAAAGTTGCTCTTCTATCAGCTTGAATCAGTCGGCCCATTCTCCTCTGACCTCTAGCATCAACAAGGCATTTTCGCCCACAGGACTGCCACATACTGGATGTTTTTCCCTTTTCACACCATTCTTTGTAAACCCTAAAAAAGGTTGTGCGTGTAAATCCCAGTAACTGAGCAGATTGCGAAATACTCAGACCGGCCCATCTGGCACCAACAACCATGCCACGCTCAAAATTGCTTAAATCACCTTTCTTTCCCATTCTGACATTCAGTTTGGAGTTCAGGAGATTGTCTTGACCAGGACCACACCCCTAAATACATTGAAGCAACTGCCATGTGATTGGTTGATTAGATAATTGCATTAATGAGAAATTGAACAGGTGTTCCTAATAATCCTTTAGGTGAGTGTATGCTATTTTAAATACTGTAGTCTATGAGAGATGTGACGTGTGTTAGTCTATGAAAATACCGTGTCAGACAGGCTACACAAATGATCTTGACAATAGCCTCTTGTCTTTTTTACACATCTTACTCTGCACTTAACTTAAAATATTTTATTTTGAAAACAAGAAAACAGCATAGGCTTCAAAATAAATTATGCTATTGAAATATTGTATTGTCATTTGAACAACACGAACGAACATTTAAAAAACAATACGCAAAATCAAAATTGAATAGCTCCATAACGGATTGAGAAAAGTGTATGCATTAGTTGGGTTAGAAAAATAACGAAATTATTGTTTTTTTTTTAAAAGTAGAAAATAATATTTACGTAAAGAGATATATATTAAAATAAAAAGTGCTTAAAGGAACACAACTCTTCTTAAGTGGAAGAAAGCTTTTTCCCTCACATGGAATATAGAAAGCACATTAGTTGGGTTAGTAAAGTAACGAAATTATAGTGTTTATATCGAGTCTATAAAACACGAAAGAACAACAAATATATCAGAAACTTCTTTAAAGCGAATTTCGTTCTGTATAAATTGTAACTTAATTTTAATCTATGTTTTATCAACCAAATTGCACGGATTTAATAAATAATAAGCAAA
Source organism: Romanogobio albipinnatus (assembly GCA_023566225.1). Lineage (NCBI taxonomy): Eukaryota > Metazoa > Chordata > Actinopteri > Cypriniformes > Gobionidae > Romanogobio > Romanogobio albipinnatus. The sequence continues at coordinate 6,449,204 of CM042245.1, forward strand.
TAGCCTATAACAGACAATGACATGGAGGCGGAGGCACAGCGTGAACAACGGCTTAAATGAACTACTAGAAAAGGAAAAAAACTTTAGTTAGGGACAGCCCTTACTATTTATTTCAAATAGGCCTATATTTGATCCAGCAGGACACAAAGAGAGTTCTGGGTTGAGCGCGCGGTGCTGAGCGGAAAGAGCTTCAGAAATGAGCGGGATCTTCAGAAAGGCGCTTGATCTCCACTGGAGGCAATATTACCGCTCTTTCAACGCACACACCGCAACAGTCACAATGTGACCTCATGTATGTTTAAAAACACAATTCAACTTATAAATAATACTTTTTAATGGGCCACTTAAAATGTTTATTACAAATAAATTATTAAATTCTAAAAATGAATAAAATGAACATAAATTTGCATTGCATTTGCAATCCTTTGAAACCACCCCACTTCCCGCGCCCCTGATGATATCTGTCCTCTGGAACGCTATCGCTTTTCAATTAAAACGGTTTATTTAAAACAATTATTTTTTTCAAATAGATGGAATTCGAAATACAGGCCTGCCCCTAATAAAAGCCTGCTTCAAATAAAAGCCGGTGACCTGCTGCAGTTCAGGTAAATAAAGGCCTTTCCTTTTATTTGAGGAAATACGGTATCTGAACTGCACTGGCTACCTGTCAAATTTAGAATTGATTTTAAAATTCTTCTATATGTTTACAAATCCCTCAACAATTTGGCCCCTCGGTACCTGACTAATCTGGTGGGCGTTTCCCGAAAGTGTCGTTAGCCAGCTATGGTCGCAAGTTCTGTCGTTATCAACATAGTTCAAAGAGTCGGTAGTTCCCGAAACTATAGTTCCGAACGAACGTTCGCAAACAGCATCGCAAAGTTGCGTGGTTGGAACGACAGCTCTCCACTTGTGGTTAGAAGCATAGTTTCTTGTTTGCATAACATGTGGACTTAATAAATCCTTATCTTGAGCAAAATAAGCAAGCTGACATTCAGTACAACCTATATCTTTTATTTAGAATACATACAAATGTAATTTACGTCTTTTAGTTTGTCAAGAGCTTTAAAGCACTGTTTTTGAAGAGTGCGCATGTGCGTATGTGCTCTAGTACATAAGGACGAGCCAATGATTGAATCTGGAAATAATCAAAAATATAGCTGCAAGCAGCCATTATCGGGGCCAAGCGCAACAGAAGCAAACAAGGAAGATAGCAGCAGACCAACTGAGAAAATGAGTGAAGACATTTGAAGCAAAAACGTTAAAACACCACATTAAAACATTGAGTTTTATAGAGCCAATGCCATGTTTTGTTCTATTATAGCGCCACCAAGAGGCACAATCCTACAATTTTTTTATGTGTCATCGGAGTGAGCCCATACATGTGTGTGTCAATTTTGGTGAAAATATCTAATTTTGTTTTGGAGTTATAGACATTTATATGAAAAAAACATGTAAAAAATGACTGACACCTGACCTTGATTGGATTTTACTACCCCTTACTATCAAATATTTTGACATTTGGGTATTTGAATTTAACTATCAACCTATGTTTCTGATTTTCTGACGTTGGTTTCGTCTCGATCAGACTAGCGGTTTCGACGATATCAGCTAACGTTTTTTAAGCGCTAAATTACCGCGCTGCACAAACCATACGCAGAAGTCTGGTATCGTTGGACTCGGCAAGGATTCAGGAGACAAAAAAAGTTAGTCCCATGAAAATAAGTTAACCCCACCCAAAAAACAAAACAAATTAGTTGAAAAACAAATTCTCCACTAGGTGGTGCTGTTTCGAAACTTCTCAGGCTACTTCAGAGTATCGTGCTGATGACCCATACCGAGTTTCGTAACAATCCGTTCATGCGTTCATAAAATACAGCATTTTAGCACATAATTCAAAATGGCGGACAGTCAAAATGGCCGATATGGTAAAATTGGATATCAGACAACTCGGCATGCCGTCCTGAATCTAACGAGAATCCTGAATCTTATGATTTTTGGACAAACGGTTCAAAAGTTATAAGCAAGAATAGCCATTTTTCGTATCTCCGGACCAGTAGGTGGCGTGCGCCGAAACGCTGCACGTTGCCTCAGGTCATGCTTGTGATGACTTACCAAGTACCAAGTTTGGTTTGAATACGATAAAGATATAGCCTTAAGTGTATTCTCGCAAACGTTACGTACAATTTGCTTGTGTGTTTATTGAAAACGATTTGATGAATCAACTTGTCAGCATGGTCTGAAGATGATCTGGTAAAATTTTCGTGCGAATCGGATGAACCGTCTAGGACGAGTTCGCAAAAGTAGGTTTTTTGGAAAATTGTAAATGGCGGGAAAATTTTCATGACGGAAAATGACGTCATAGGGTGCAATCAAATCGGCTTGAGCCAAGGATAATTTTGTTTCTAGGTGGTAGCGCTAGAGGGATTGAGTTAGAGACTCCAAATTTGCTATGTTGACACTTCAGTCTGTCCTCTATGAGTGAGCCAAATTTCATAACTTTCCCGCAAACGGTTCTATGGGCTGCCATTGACTCAAGAGCGGAAGAAGAAGAAGAATAATAGGAACCTTCGGTGCTTGGCCCCTAATAACAGAGAAAAATTTGAATTAGTCCTCAGATACCATGTTCATAATTTATAGCAAGAAATCTACCATTAATTCAACTTTAAATGGATTCATTATATCATTAACCAACGTGGATTTTACAACAATACGTTCAATACGTTTACAACTTCTTATTTCTCAAGTCTATTAAATAATACTAACAAACAACTTTTGATTTCAATAATGTATTAGTAAATGTTGAAATGAACATGAACTAATAAATGCTTCAGGGGCATTTTCATTGTTAGTTCATGTTAACAAATATAGTTAACTAATGTTAATACATGGTTATTGATTTGTTTAGTATTCAATCATGGCAAGTTATTAGGAAAAAGCAAAAATTAGCAAGCAGAAGAGCTCATGATATGTAATTAAGATCAAGAAAAAGACAATATAAGTAAACTTAAAGCAGAACTAAAGTAATAATTGTGCTCCATTAATATTTGCATACACGCCTAAATAAAAATACACTCTTAAACAGAAAAGTAAACAGAAGTATAGTTAAACCCAAAGAGAAATCAATAAGCAAACACAATAAGTAAAATCACACTAAATCCCATTTACTCAAAAAGATGCTCTCCAATTTTCCTCAATTAATCTGGAATGCAGATGTTGATCAATGACGGTAATGGTTGTTGCTTTTGAAAGAAGAGGCTTTTGTCTTGTCACGTATTTTCTAAAAAGAAATATACACAGTTATTGAAATCCTGAAAGCTATCACACAGACAATGTTGAAGCCAAATGAATATCAGGTGGATGTTTTTAATATTATAACAATTAATTTAATGGTGTTTCTACTGTGAAATGTCTGTGAAATGTCTTTAAAAATACTCTTCCATCCAAAAGAAACAATGGCACATTTTTAAACAATAATAGTAAAATTTTAACAGTCTTAAAAATGTAATTGTCTAAAACGTTCAATCATGACTTTGTGTTAAACAAAGCTTCAATTTGAATCATATTATCATCTGGTGCTTACCAATGCAAAACTAGAAAATACACATTTCTTCACATTCCCTCAGACGTATTCACTGAATCCAGCTTTAACATCTTCTTGGATACTCTTGATTTTTTCGGGGGGAGCAGCAGGTAGAATGGCAAGCAATTCGCGATCGATCCTTTCTAGTCTTGCAGTGCTCTTCTGTTCATACTCCTGTTTATTCTTCAGGACAAGCTTTAGGATCTCACTCTGTGCCTCATCACAGCTGTTCTGGAGCTGTTTTCGCTCAGTCTCAAATTCTGGTTTAGTTTTATCCATGGCCACCAGTTTTCCCAGTGAACTGACACGGTCCATCAGGTACTTGTTGGAAATATCTGTGTATGTTCCAGAGATCATATTGACCAGATTAGCAAGGTTACTGGCTTGGAAAACTTGAAGGTACAGCACATCTTTTGAGAAGAGCTTTGTGTTGTAGGAGCGGAGTTGAGCTGTATTCTCAGATGTTGTGACAAAGTTTTTGAGAGTTGTGCTCAGGCTGATTTTCACAATGTTGGATATCATCTGAAAGAAGAGGACCATCTTCTCCCACTGCTCCTTCACTTTCACCATGGCATCCAATCCTTTGGTCAGCATCTCTATGGTAGTTTTGAAGTCAATCTCTTTCAGTTCACAATTTCTCATAGTGACCAGGATATCAGTCAGTTCTTTCCGGTTCTTCTCTAGGTTCTCCATACACTTATTATAGTCGTCTCTTGTCTTGTCCAGCTGAGCTCGGGTCTGCTCTATGGCAAATCTTGCATTATCTGAAGCCCTCTCGGAAGCAGTCGGTCTCTCTAACTTTTGTTCTTCTTTAAACATCATTGGTGGTTTTTGAGAAATGGCTGGAGACTTTGTGACTTCTTTGCTTTTGCTATCAAAACTACGAGCAGACTTAATCAGGTTCGAGACCATTTGTATTATCTGAGTGCTTTTGTCTTTGTCCAGTTTGCCTTCTGGTGCATATTTTGCAAGCTCAGTGCATATTTCCAAGCCCTTATTGCACACCTCCTGTGCTTGTGTCTTTGCATTGCAGTCAGGGGTTCCTTTAAAACTTTCATTGAGTCTTTCATACTGTTTTGCTACGAAATCCGTCTTTGTGGTTTTATTCTTCTGATCGTATAGGTTTGTCCAGTCAATGTCGTTCACCTCACTCTTCACATTCATAAATTCCTGGATGTTCTGTGCATAATTTAAAATCTCAGGTGATTTACTAAATACATTTATTGCATCTATCATTTTAATTTTTCCCAAAAATTGCGCTGGTTGAGAAATAGCAGTTGTCAATCCATTAAGTAGGCCTGTAATGGACTGTGTTAACCCACTCACAATATCCATTCCAACCATTTCCCATCCACTGGGGAGAGAAGCCATGGCTCTCTTGTAGTCCTCATGAGCCCGATCCATTTGGGTCTCCATGGCACTCATTGTCTTCTCAAATATTTCCTTGGATTCTAGTGCTGACTGCATCCTCAGTTTGCTCTCTTCTATTTTTTTCTTCATTGCTTCCAACTCCTCCCCATAAAAGCTCTGTGCATTGATACACGCTTCAAGCAGCTCTTGGATGATGTTGATCACATCGGTGAAATGCTTTACAGCGCTCTCAGACAACTTAACACATTCTTCAGCAACGACGGTGATATTGTTCAGCTGATCAGGAAGATGTGCGTTAACAACTTCATTATCATCTTGGAACAGAATCCTCACAGCTGCCTTCATGTAATCTGGAACTTGGGCGGTATGGAGGCGAATCTGATCCATGCTCTTATGGGCCACAAGAAATGCCCACCAACCAGAGTTACACACTTGCATAAGGCAGGCGCGAAAGGAATCAGGGTATTTGATGAATTTATAGCCCCCTTTGGGTGGATTTTTATTGACAGAGAAATCTGTTGCGGACGAGATGAACACCAGCTCTCCCAGGAGGGCTATAGATAGAGGTGCTGGAGTCAAATACTCTTCCCAGTTGGCATAGGGCTGCATTATGATTTTGGTGTGGTTCTTCATGTCTTCAGCAGTAGTAAGACCTTGAATAGATTTTGAGATTTCAGAATCCATGACGTTCCTGTTCCTGCTTAAAACAAAGAAGAAATTTGGAATCTCACTTTGTATCTTGTATTGAACAATTTTCAGCATTCATCACAACTTTTTTTTACTATATATTGACTTAAATAGATGAGAGAGAGAGGATCAACATTCTGAACAGACACACTAGATATGAGCTCCTATTAATTCACATAACTGCTGTTAATCGAGGCAAAAAATCATAACCTGTGCCAGCACTGTGTACAAACAACAGACCGCTAAGGAACCACATTTGGAAAAGTGCTATTAGTAAATCCCCCACACTAAGGCCACATCCGCACAAAGCCAGAGCTTTCCCTATACATTCTTTTTTTCCCTCGTCTCCAGAAATATCTGCATACACACGAAAACCACTGATACTGACTCAAAACGATGTAGTTTACATGCTAGACTAGTATGTGGTGCTGTAATTCTGCCACAGAGATGCGCTAAAAATGGAGAAGAAGAGTTGGAGCATGTGCGAGACGGTGATGACATCACCGTTTCACAGAATATACGGATTGGCTGTACACAAGAAACCTCAAGGGTGTCCTTTCAGATTTATCCACTCTGGGACCCGGTTTCAGGCTCCCAAAATGCCGGATCTGTGTGGACGAAACGCAGAAACGATACAAATTTTCAACGTATACAGCTAAACGCGTCTCCATGTGGATCTGTAATGGTTGCCAGAACAGTGTTTTTTATTCAGCTGACCACTCCTCCCAACTGTGCAATGGTCTTAATTCAAGGGAATGAAGCTAGCATTTTTTATGTTTTTTATTTCCCCTTTTAAAACAGACAGTTGAGGAGGAAATGTCTTGCACTGTTAAGGAGGAATGTGAAGAGGAGAATGGACTGATGTAGAGTTTTACTCTGAATAGAGTTTAGATTCTCTGGCCAAGCTTGAACTTGACCCGACCCGACCCTTGATCAAACATTTGTGTTTTTTTTATAATTACATTATTAGCCTAATTGGGAGGGGAGAAAGCTAGGACCGTTGCTTTTCACCCTGTACCTGCTACCCTTGGGAGATATCATTAGGAAGCATGGCTTTAGTTTTCACTCTTATGCTGATGATACTCAGCTCTTTAATTCTGAGTGCATTGGTATTGCCCAGTACGAGCTGTCGAGGAGAAATATTATTTCCGAGAACCAAACTCTATTCAGCCAACAAGGCGCTATATTACTAAGAGACAAGAACCCTTGATGATGTACCTTGGCCAGGACTCCTAGGAGGATGGTGATTTAGAGAGAAGCAGAGAGACATTGTGTTGTTGCTGAAAAGGTGAAGAGGTCACCTCAACTTCATAAAAAACCATTCCAATCTGCTCCCAAGGGTGAAAATCGCCCTAAGGGACAGGAACTTGACTTGACCTAAAGCAGAGTCTGCAGCACTAGCTTGTTAGACAGCGTGAACACAGTCCACCTGCCGATTTTCATAGGCGACTACCATAGTATTGTCAACCTGCACTACGACATGATAGCCCCTTAACTACTGGAGGAAGTATTTCAGGGCCAGAAATACAGCCATCAATTTGATGCCTCCCCAGATCCCTTGGACTGGATGGCCACCTAAGACTGCTACCCTGCCTGACAGGGAGGTGTCTGCCGTAAGCATTTTACATTTACATTTATGCATTTGGCAGGCGCCTTTTTATCCAAAGTGACTTACATTGTATGCAAGGTACACATGTACATTTAGTCAATTCTTGCTTTCCCTGGGAATCGATCCCATGACCTATTGTTTGAGTTACAGGAACGCGTGTTGTGATGGCAACTAGCACCTAAAGTGGGACCCCAGGTGAGGAACCATGCATGAAGCGTTCAGTGCGTGACTTACCATAAACATGGATTTTTAGAAAGGGCATGAAGCACTCAGTGTGTGCCCTTGCCCTTATTTGCCTTTGGGGATTGTATGTGTAAGGGTAGACATGAACAGACTGGGATTCATCTAGATTAATCTAGATTAAAATGGCTCATTTGAATTCTGCTGAAGGCTTTCAGAATACGTGTGCTCGTAAGTGATCATTTGTCTTTTTGTAGTTTGAATAATAAATAACTTCTGTCCCTTTAAGACCTGATGCACGCATGGATCCTGTGAGCTGGTTACGACTGTGTTTACGTTAAAACTCACCAAGATGGGCATTGAGACATTTGAGTGTATTTGACCATTAATAAGCTGGAAAAAGGAGCTCATTTTTGCACTTGTATGTCAGAGGTGGCTTTATTACGGTATGTGTGTGTGCGCTTCAGATGCGAGCGCGAAATCTGCGGGAATTAGCAGAATTAACGTTATGTGCAACCCTGCGCGAAATTCAGACCGGTCAAACCAATACTAACAAAAGTCCAGCAGAACACACATTCGCCATGTTCAGAGGATTAAACGGACTGAATGAGAGGAGGCGGTGAGTGTCACTCGCTGTCGGTCGGAGAGGAGAGCGCAGCTGATATCGATACTGTAGAAAATGAGTATTGTATCGTTTCAGATATTTCAGTATCCATACATAGCGAAATATACATATTTTTGACAACACTAGTAGGCATACACACAGGTTCGAAGACTCGTTCTCTCGCCCCCTACAGTGCAATTCGGCTAGGTTTATATCCGCGCTAAAATATCAAGGTGAAAGTCATCATAGCTTGTGTAGTATAGACCCAGCTCCCAACCCAACTTTGAGAATAGATTAACGGCAATATTTTTTTTATCGCCCGATAAGAGTCTCACGTTAACGCAGCACGTTAACGCCGATAACGGCCCACCACTAATTTTAAGGCTTGTTTGAACTATTATTAAAAGATGGCTATTTCTGTTTTGACATTACATGACATGACAACATTACATGACGACATTATTACATGACATTACATGACATGATGACATTACATGACGACATTACATAACATGACGACATTATTACATGACATGACGACATTATTACATGACATTACATGACATGATGACATTACATGACGACATTACATAACATGACGACATTATTACATGACATGACAACATTACATGACGACATTATTACATGACATTACATGACATGATGACATTACATGACGACATTACATAACATGACGACATTATTACATGACATGACGACATTACATGACGACATTATTACATGATATTACGACATGATGACATTACATGACGACATTATTACATGACATGACGACATTATTACATGACATGACGACATTACATGACGACATTATTACATGACATGACGACATTACATGACGACATTATTACATGATATTACGACATGATGACATTACATGACGACATTATTACATGACATGACGACATTATTACATGATATTACGACATGATGACATTACATGACGACATTATTACATGACATGACGACATTATTACATGACATGACGACATTACATGACGACATTATTACATGACATGACGACATTATTACATGACATGACGACATTACATGACGACATTATTACATGACATTACATGACATGATGACATTACATGACGACATTATTACATGACATGACGACATTATTACATGACATGATGACATTACATGACGACATTATTACATGACATGACGACATTATTACATGACATGACGACATTACATGATGACATTATTACATGACATTACATGACATGATGACATTACATGAAGACATTATTACATGACATGACGACATTACATGACGACATTATTACATGATATTACGACATGATATTACGACATTACACGACATTATTACATGACATGACAACATGACATGACGACATTACATGACATGACGACATGATATTACGACATTACATGACGACATTACATGACGACATTATTACATGACATGACAACATTACATGACGTCATTATTACATGACATGACAACATTACATGACATGACGACATTACATGACATGACGACATTACATGACATGACGACATTATTACATGACATGACGACATTACATGACATGACGACATGATATTACGGCATTACATGACGACATTACATGACATGACGACATTATTACATGACATGACAACATTACATGACGTCATTATTACATGACATGACAACATTACATGACATGACGACATTACATGACATGACATGACGACATTATTACATGACATGACAACATTACATGACGACATTATTACATGACATTACGACATTACATGACATGACGACATTATTACATGACATGACGACATTATTACATGACATGACGCCATTACATGACATGACGACATTACATGATATTACGACATTACACGACATGACGACATTATTACATGACATGACGACATTACATGACATGGCGACATGATATTACGACATTACACGACATGACGACATTATTACACGACATGACGACATTATTACATGATATGATGACATTACATGACATGACGACATGATATTACGACATTACACGACATGACAACGTTATTACATGACATGACAACATTACATGACATGGCGACATTACATGACATGACGACATTATTACATGACATTACGACATTACACGACATGACGACATTACATGACATGGCGACATTATTACACAACATGCCGACATTACATGACATGGCGACATTATTACATGACATTACATAATTTCATAACATGACGACATTACATGACATGACGACATTATTACATGACATTACGACATGACGACATTACATGACATGGCGACATTATTACACGACATGACGACATTACATGACATGGCGACATTATTACATGACATTACGACATTACACGACATGACGACATTATTACATGACATTACAACATTACACGACATGACGACATTACATGACATGGCGACATTATTACATGACATTACGACATTACACGACATGACGACATTACATGACACGACATGATGACATTACATGACATGGCGACATTATTACACGACATGACGACATTACATGACATGGCGACATTATTACATGACATTACGACATTACACGACATTATTACATGACATCACGACATGACGACATTACATGACACGACATGACGACATTACATGACATGGCGACATTATTACATGACATTAAGACATTACATGACATGATGACATGATATTACGACATTACACGACATGACGACATTATTACATGACATGACGACATTACATGACATGACGACATGATATTACGACATTACATGACATGACGACATTACATGACATGACGACATTACATGACATGACGACATTATTACATGACATTACGACATTACACGACATTATTACATGACATTACGACATTACATGACATGACGACATTACATGACATGACGACATTATTACATGACATTACGACATTACACGACATTATTACATGACATCACGACATGACGACATTACATGACACGACATGACGACATTACACGACATGACGACATTATTACATGACATGACGACATTACATGACATGACGACATGATATTACGACATTACATGACATGACGACATTACATGACATGACGACATTATTACATGACATTACGACATTACATGACATGATGACATGATATTACGACATTACATGACATGACGACATTATTACATGACATGACGACATTACATGACATGACGACATGATATTACGACATTACATGACATGACGACATTACATGATATGACGACATTACATGACATGACGACATTATTACATGACATTAAGACATTACATGACATGATGACATGATATTACGACATTACACGACATGACGACATTATTACATGACATGACGACATTACATGACATGACGACATGATATTACGACATTACATGACATGACGACATTATTACATGACATGACGACATTACATGACATGACGACATGATATTACGACATTACATGACATGACGACATTATTACATGACATGACGACATTACATGACATGACGACATGATATTACGACATTACACGACATGACGACATTATTACATGACATGACGACATTACATGACATGACGACATGATATTACGACATTACATGACATGACGACATTACATGACATGATGACATGATATTACGACATTACACGACATGACGACATTATTACATGACATGACGACATTACATGACATGACGACATGATATTACGACATTACACGACATGACGACATTATTACATGACATGACGACATTACATGACATGACGACATGATATTACGACATTACATGACATGACGACATTACATGACATGACGACATTATTACATGACATTACGACATTACACGACATTATTACATGACATTACGACATTACATGACATGACGACATTACATGACATGACGACATTATTACATGACATTACGACATTACACGACATTATTACATGACATCACGACATGACGACATTACATGACACGACATGACGACATTACATGACATGGCGACATTATTACATGACATTAAGACATTACATGACATGATGACATGATATTACGACATTACACGACATGACGACATTATTACATGACATGACGACATTACATGACATGACGACATGATATTACGACATTACATGACATGACGACATTACATGACATGACGACATTATTACATGACATTACGACATTACATGACATGATGACATGATATTACGACATTACATGACATGACGACATTATTACATGACATTACGACATTACATGACATGATGACATGATATTACGACATTACATGACATGACGACATTATTACATGACATTACGACATTACATGACATGACGACATTATTACATGACATTACATGACATGACGACATTACATGACATTATGGGGTTCCAATTGTGCCAAAAATAAGTTGACTGATTTGTGCTTTGTACTATAGATATCAAACCTAAAACTAACTAAGTTAGCTATTTAAATTATGGGAGGCAATTCTGGTTCGGAGAATCTCCACTAAAGACTGATGTCTAATATTCATTTGAACTTTTACATTTTTAAGTCTTATATTTTTCATCTATGCCTATTGATACATTTGATTGCAGAATATGTTTGCTTAGGAAGTCATTTGTTTCTCTCTATGTTCATGTTGAATCATATGAATAAAGAACGGGGATTGTGTGCTGGTTTTGGGCAATAACCTCCCTGGCTGTAAATAGGCCCCACTCTGGCCCTGGTTGCAGTGACAGTAATTTCTTTATTAAAAACAGGCAAAACACCCTGTTATTATAGTATTAAAACATAAAATAACGGTTCTCAATCTTTGCTTTTGACAATGTGTTACAGTTACAAAAATGAAATTCGGTATCATTAAAGCATTTGGTAACATAAACAGAGAATATTTTAAGTTTCAAATGTAGCTAATACATAAAAAAACGTAATTTGGTGCAGTTTTACTTGTTAATATAATAAGTCATTTGAATTGTAAGAGCCTTACCTTGTTGGAGAGTGAGAAGAGTTTGGTCAAGTCTTGGGTTAAGATCTGGTAGAATGGTGAAATGAACGCGTGCTGCTGTTTTTATTGCCATTGGAAAGGGGCGGAGGTGGAAGATAAGGACTTGGGGAGGAGTAACTAGAATGCTGACTCATATTAATCAGTCTTAATGCTGTTATTATTGATCGCAGATTCAATTAAAACTGTTTGTAGATGGCGACAAAATTCTACTTTTCTTAGCCTGGGAGTTTAATGCTCAAAACCAGCCTCAACTTCAGTTTCATCAAGAATATCCAGATAAACAAATCCATACATACTAGACTTCTTAAGCAAACATTCTGCAATCAAACTTATGACTAGGCACAGTTTAACAATTATATATCCTCTCTTTTATTTGTTTTTTGAGTATATTAACTCTTTTGATTCCTCTGAAAAACGGCATGTTGCCATATTTAAAGTTTCTCTTTATTTAAACGACTTATTCATTACTCTACAGTTCTGTTCTGAAATGACTTCAACTGTTTTTATGTTTAGATTAATGTGCCCACAGTTGTAGAAGAAAAACGTACAATCAGAACATTATTCACATGGGCAGAGCCAGGCCCGGATTATGAACACATAGGGCCCTGGGGCCTGTGCCGGGTCCCGTCCAGCTATTCTCCCGCTCCATCACATGGGCTTTTGGTGTTTGTTTCCCATGTGCTTCAGTAGAGCCGAGGGGATTAAAAGTGACCTGAAACTCTAGTTTAAACAAATGCAAAGACATTGAATCGCTCATAACTTTTTGAGAGAAATAGCGTAGACACTGGACCAGGATAAATATATGTGGGCGGGTGGGGTTTCGGCCATCGACTCACCAGGAAAGTTCAGATATATTCACTTCTCAATAAAATATTGCAAATATACTAACCACAAATTTGACCATCTTTAAAAATATAAAAAGTTTATTAGCATAATTTTCCCAATACAACTTTCAATTTTATATTTTAGTATATTTTCTAAAAATATATCTTCTGAAAATATACTTAAAATGAAAGTTCTGTGTACTCCTATAAAGCGCATTTATTCGAACATTACTTTAAAATATATATATATTGTATATTTTAAACTTTCATTGTGACAATGCACTGAAAAAATTGAAAAAATTTTAAAAATACATTATTTAATATCCTGACGTTGTAGTATATTTAAAGTTAAAGTATAATTTTTGATACTTGAGTATTTTTAAGTAATTAAAAATGAATGATTACATAAACCACGGGAAGTTTAAACAAAAAACGTTGTTACATTTGATTTATTTTAATGGCCATGAAAACAAACGCATTCAACATTAGGAAAATGTCTCCTAAATAATTATTTTAAATCTAGTTAAACGGTAGCACATTTAAAATACAATTTCAAGTGCAACTCCAGTGGTAACACACATAAGCAAAACACAAAGTACCACAACAAGAATATTCCACATAGCAGCAAGAATAAATAGCACTAGAAATATTGTGCAATCCCTTGTGTAATGTGTAATATGTATTATACGATCCACTCTATAAATAGTCCCGTGTATAGTGTATTGCACTTGGGTAAAATTATACGTGCTGCTCGACACACATCTGACTCTGTATATGTCAGTCAGTGAGGGTAGCTGTGTCCTTATAATGATCTCTGCTGACTCTCTCCTTAGCCTTTTTATCAGCCATAGTGCAGCTTTAAACCACATCAAGATGTCATGGGGGATTATACTCTCTACAACAGCAGTTGCTGGGACAGGCTTCAGTTTTTACACATGAAATGAACACAGCCATGACAACAACAACAGTGAAACCCACTGTGGGCACAGATACCAGTGTGAAATGCAGGGCGGCAGAGTGGCCCACACTGTGGGTATACTGGAAAAAGTAGTGGTACGTTAATTCTTCCTTGATTTTTTTTTGTCCATTTAATTCATGTTAATTCATTGTGCCAATGGAGGCCTTTCTGAGCCATCGGATTTACACTAAAATATCTTCATTTGTGAAGATAGATGATGAACGGAGATCTGACGACATGAGGGTAAGAAATTAATGACAGAATTTTCATTTTTGGGTGAACTAACCCTTTAAGTTGCTATTTGTAACTTACTTATTTTATATAAAGTTGCATTAAAGTCCCACTTAAGTTGTTCCAAAAATCACTCTAAATTTCAAATAATTGCATTTATATGAACTTAATCTATGATACACTTGAAATCAATTACATTTAATATGTATTAAGTGCATTTAAGTGTATTTTTAACTGACATTAAAGTATATTTTAGTTTACATGAATTGCTTTGTCAGCAGTGCACTTAAATTCAATTTTAAGCAATTATGAAAGTAGATATAAAGTTGTAATAAAAAAGCACTCTTAGTGGCAACTTATTGCATTTTATTTCAACTTAAAATGTGATACATTTGAAATCAATTACACTTAATGTGCATTCACCTTTAAAGTGTATTATTTGTGTTAGAAGTACACTAAAGTGCACTTTTTTTCACAAGGGGAGTCAATCTCACTAAAACACAACACTAAAATCAAGCAACAAGGGTGAAGTTTCGCAGTGAATTCACATGCAAACACATTTCAACATCTGTGCTAGTCCAAGTAACACACATTCAAAAATCAAATAACAAAACAAACCAATAAAACATTTCATCCATGGGGATGAACACAGCAACTAGTCTCATTATGAAGCCTCTTATTTAATGGCTGTCAACTTATTTATATTCTCTTATGCGCAGATATGACAGGTTTCTGATGGCACCTTTCCTTGTACAGACGACGTGCCTCTTTCATCTTTGGGCATAAACTATTGTTCTGTCTAGATTGTGTCATCTTAAGGCTGCTGTGAAAATAAGTTATTAGTAATTTTATGAAGATGAACTTAAAGTGACAACCATGAGTTAATATTTGAAGTCTGTTTGTGAAGTATTTACATAGACGTTCAATGTGAATGAGCTTAAAGGGAACACACTGAATTGGAACAGCAACTGTTTTTAAATTAATAAATATTATTAAATTAAATTTAAAAGGACAATTTTGTAAAATAAATAATCTAGGTCATGTATTAAGTTCATACATATTTTAATATGAACAGCTATTATTGAAAATATCTATGAAATTATACTTTTCCTTATTGATGTCACACTGAAGCTGTGATTTGTTCCCTTTAAGCTCACCTTACAATAATATGAAGCCTTTAAAAAAAATACAGCAGTGTAAAACCACGAACATCAATAAACTGTAAATGTATAATATAATGGATTTAAAAATACAAGCCAGTAATGCCTGTGAAGTAAAATATTAGTGTAGCACACAATCTTATACAGCTAGTAAGCTAACTATGTTCTGTAGCTATGTTGCTAAAACTATCTTTTGAATCAAACTATTTCCCACATCCAGGTTCCAGGATGTATAATATGCCTAAACATGAATCTCTTAATCTTGCAGGAAGAAGTTATACTCATCCAAAATAAAGGCTTAAACATCTAAAATGCACATTTAAGGAGCTCCTCTTCTGGTGAAAGTTTTCAGACAGCTTTCAAAATGGCCGTCAGACAGCATGAACACATGGATACCCATATCTCAGTGTGCAATGGTCGGATTGGCTTGAGATTACGGAAGGTATATAGAAACAAACACATCAATTGGTTAAGACATCAAGTAGGATGATAAATTGTTTTTTTCTTTTTATAATCTGAGCTTGAAAATAGTAGTTTGCTTAATGGCTACTTGAGCTTAATGGGTTCGGTTGCCCTAACTAAATCAATGTGTCAAATCGACACGGGGTGCTTTTATTTATTCATTTATTATACTTAAGAATAGTCGTCATATCCAGAATTACTGGGCGAGTTGCTTTTAGCCACTAGTCCTCCGACATTCTTCCTCAAAGTACTGATTAAGGCTGGATTACGATCACCAGAGAGGAGCCGATTCTCAGCAACATCAATTACGGCCTTTGTCACGTCTTCCATGATGTTCACAACAGCCCGCCAGTTGGCGAAATGTTGAGTTTGCTTCTCCAGTACATCGACTCTTCCACTAAGAACACTCACAAGGTTCACAGCGCTCCTGACATTTTCCTGTATATTTGCTGTGATCCTTAGAGTCTTTTGAACTCTCTCAATATCCCCCTCCATCCTACTCAGTGCCGCATTGGTATGATTAATTTCATCTTGTTTACCCCAGATCTGTGACTCGTATTTATATATTATTTGGGTTTTCTCCTTCATCTGAGAGTGCAACTTTTGTTGCTCCCGTTCAGCTGCTCTGATGTCATCTGAGGCCCGGTCTAATTCTGGCACTCCCCGACTCAGTATTATTGAACCTAGATGGAAACAAGAAATCGTATCTAACCAAAGGTTTCTCCAATACATCAGTCACAGTTTTGTAAATGCATAGCAGAAGGATGCTAAAATGAATTTCTTACCAGCAATCAAGCCTAAGATTGGTATTGCAAACAGTCCCCCCCCAACCTTTGTTAGATCTTCAGCTTCTTTCCTCCTATCATGTGCAGATTTCAGGGCATAATAAGCAGTTTCATGGTTTTTTTCAGCCTGTGTTAAAGCTTCTCTGGAATACTGTAGCAGTTCTTCAGCAGACTTTTTCTCTGTGTGTAATCTATCTAAGGTCATGCTGTTTTCTTGTTTCTGCTGCTCAAGATTTCGTTTGTTTGCAATAAGATACTCCATGTTTTCATCCAAAACTCTCAGTTTGTCTTTAATCTTTGTCTCTGCTATATACAGGCACATCGCAGCATCCTCAATATTTTTCCTCATTTGGTTGAAGTTGGAGCTCAAGCCAGTGGTGGGATTGACGTACACATTATTGAGGCACTCGCAGATGTTACAGAGATGGAGAATTCCCTGATTTAGAGGCCTAGAAACTGCCTCCATAGACTGCAAATCATCAACACTGCAGAAATGGTAAGGGAAAAAACATGAAAGAACACTTTTAAAACAAATTTTAATGGTATAAACAGTAGAACACTTTTCACTGTCTTGTGTTTAAAAAAAAACTTTCACACTTTTTACTTTAACCCTCTGGGGCTCTTCGGTCATTTCTGACCCACATTTTTTTTAATAAAAAATGTTAAAAATCGTAGCTTCATTGGAATGGTCCCAAAAAAAATTGGAATAAATAAATATTTATAATAATTATACCACTTAGACTTTTCAAATCCTGTCCCCAATTTTTTGGGTGTTCATATACCAAGTACCAATAAAGTCACCAAGTTTCGGACCATTCCGATGAAGCTACGATTTTACTTTTTTTTTTATAAAACGCAAGATCCACTATAGTGGTAAAAATGTGCTATTGCGTGATAAAAATGCTCAATGTGTCCACCGGATGGCACAGATCTCATTAAAAACATTTTTTTCATGAGGTCTAGGCTTGACTCTAAATTGAAATACAGCTTTAATTAAAAAAAAGAAAAATTATATATATATATATATATATATATATATATATATATATATATATATATATATATATATATATATATATATATATATAAATAAATATTTTTTTTAAATTATATTCAATGGGAAAAAATGGGTCATAATTATTGCATAAATATTAATAATAAATCATAAAATTCTCTCAAAACACCAAAAAAGAAAAGAAAAAATATTATTGAACAAAAATATATTTCTATATATCTTTTCTAAATCTTTTTTAAACGTAATCATTTTTGACCCGAAGGTCCTGAGTGTAATAAATGTATTCAATTTTTGACCCATAAATGAAGAACCCCAGAGGGTTAAATAACAAATATTATAATATGTGCAGGTGGGAAAAGACATACCTGCTCATTGTCCCTGTTACACACACAAAAAAAAAGATCCACATTTTATAATTAGTATAATTAGTATTATTTTATAATTGTAACATGTTAAACACACAAGCACAAGGATAATTTAAAACACAATTTTATTTAAACACAGATGAAAACTATGAAGTAACTTCTGGAAACAACACACTAAAATGTATTCACTTGATACGTTGATTTAAATAATACCTTTGACTCCTAAAATATGATAATTTACAAAATCAGATAAAATACTTAAAGGTTGACATTTTCCCCCAGTTTGGTGTATATTTTTTGAAAAATCAATTTGAAAATTGAAAAGTAAATAAATACATTTTAGAATTACAATTAGGTACATTTTTACATTGTAACATTTAATATATAGTCACTTATATAAATACTTTAAAAAGTTGTCTGAGATGTTTAAAGCAGAATTAATTTGACTACCATTGATAGCAAATTTGATCAAATGATCCTAAATGCAACTGCCTTACCTTGTCAAAAGTGAGAGTAGGCCACAAGATCTGTTAATGCTGAATGGTGAAATGAAGGAATGCTTCAGCTTTTATTGGCTGGAAATCTTGTAGTTTGTGATCCCACCCACAAATACTGTTATTTTTAGAGCCCCTCCCCTGCTTCT
This sequence comes from Romanogobio albipinnatus, assembly GCA_023566225.1. Classification (NCBI taxonomy): domain Eukaryota; kingdom Metazoa; phylum Chordata; class Actinopteri; order Cypriniformes; family Gobionidae; genus Romanogobio; species Romanogobio albipinnatus. The sequence continues at coordinate 6,468,735 of CM042245.1, forward strand.
AATTGGCACAAATGTGGCCACATGGGGCATCACATGGGTGTGACTGTGGTAGTCCTGGTGCATGTGGTGCCCTAAGAAGTGACAAAGGAAATATTACATTTTAAAGTTTCAAATGGTCACATTTTAGACAGATTATATATACATATATACAGTATATATAATATATATAATATATATAAATAAATAAATATATATATATATATATATATAGTTTTAAAGTGAGGATCTGACAAATTTCTTGTAAACAAACCACAATTTACACAATTATTCAAAAAAGAAAGAAAGAAAAAAAGTGTCATTAATAAAGTATTTTCAAATGATTTCATACCTAAAAGGATTTCATAAAGCGGAAGTTAGGGCAGACCCGGTGCCAGACACAAATTCATGGACAGGCATTAAAAATCAGGCAATAACAAATCAGATCAACCATAGCATAATAACGTGATTTACATGGACATATAAAGGAGGAAGAATTAATGTACCACCACTCCATTGATGTGTAAAGCACTGGACCTATCCTACTGAAGCATTCTAAACACACGCGGGGCTCGACGTGTTTTAAAGAGAGAATTTAAAAGACAATTTGAATGATTCTGCATTCATGATAGTTCATAATAATGTATAATGTACTGGCGGACTCTCAAGGAGAAATCTAAACAAATGTGCACAGCACACACAAAGAAACTCGATTAACATACTGCAGTAAAAATTCACAATGTGGGGTTTTATATTTATAGCATATTTATAGCATACACTATATTGCCAGAAGTAGGGCGGATTGGCAATCGGGAATACCGGGAACAATCCCGAACGGCCGGTCCATTTCAGGCCGAACCGGCCGCTGGTCAAAACGTTTTTTTAAAAATATATATATATATGATACGTAGCGCTACCGTACCAGCCTGTGGCCGGCCGCTCAGCTGCAGCGGAACGCAGCTGTGTGTGTGTGTGTGTGTGTGTGTGTGTTTCAGACCGGGCCAAATCAATACTTCCAATCTTGAGGGGGGATACGAGCGGCCCCTCCCAACTTGGACCGATCCTCGTATTTCCTGACATCCGATTGGCTCAAAGGAGTTTACTTAGTTAGGTTTGGGTTTGTGTGAATGCAACAGAGACAGACGGTAAAAATGGCGGAAAGAAGAGAAAGAAATGGGTGGGGCCGAAAAAATAAGAATGAAAAAGAAAAAAATGTTGGCACAAGAGGCAGCTAAATGTGCCAAATGAACGGACCTTTTCCGCACTGAAAAGGGTGCTGTGGCAGGAGGTGCAGATGAGGAAGGACCCAGCAGCAGCATGGACAGGACAGGTGCACGATTAGGCCGGCGAGCGGCTGGCTGCCTGTGCGTGAGCGTGGCGTTTCTGTTGAGTGTCAGCTGCGTGGCGTTTTCCATGTCTTTGCACACCAGAAACGAGTCTGGCGCGGCGCTGCTGCTAGTAGGGCTGCTCGATTATGGCAAAAATCATAATCACGATTATATTGGTCAATATTGAAATCACGATTATTTAACACAATTACCGGTGGGTCATATGATCAAAATATTATTTCATGATATGAGTAATTTTAAATGTCAGTGAAATTTCACAATTATCCATAGGCTACTTTAGCAAAAACTAAGACTAGGTTAATTAATGCAAGTAGGCTAAATGTCCCCAAAACAGCTACAGAGGACAAGTAAACCGTCCTCAATAAAATTAAAAACAAAAAAACTAGTTAAACTAACAAAACCAACAAAAAATACAACAGAAAATACAAACAAAATAAACAGTAGGTTTTCCAGGAAGATGTGCTAACAGTGATATTTAGATGAGTAATACACAGCAGAAAGTGAATACAGAAAAAAAAGTAAAATAACTGCTGTATAAATGAAATATTGCCTTATTCTTATTTAAAACTAATAAAAAGATATTCATTCAAGAGCAGTGAGTGATTTTATCTTTGTCTTTTTTTGTCAGATTAACAATGACTGCTACTGACGTTGATGTCGGCTGCTGTCCCTTTAAGAGCTGCGCGTACCATATGCCCACTGTTTTACACGCGCTCTTTCTCTGTGTTCATTTAAGACATAACCGACTGCGTTTACGAGGATACTTACAAAAAAGGCTTTTCGATATATTTGTGTGTACTAGACTATTTGACCATTTAGGCGTGTATCTGAAGCCCATAGTATACTTTGCTTATGCGCGTTCCGCCCATTCCGCCCCGTCTCGGAGCGCGCGCGCTGGTAGTAGCCTAGGGAACAGCATTTCTATCGCAGCTTAATGCGCTTTTAATAGCATTGTTTGGTATCAAGCACGTCCCGCAGTTTATCAACAGTAGATTGCATTTTACATCACTCTCTTATTCAGCTGATTTCGATGTTAAGTTTTGGGTTAGAGAGGAATGCAAGCGCACTGCTGTCTGCTGTGAAGGAAAGGAGAGTGTGCTGACTGAACATAGGAAGCGGTACAGTAATCGCTTTACCTCGATTATCTTATTTTCATAATCGTTGGAAGCCAAAATCGAAATTGAAATCGAAATACGATTAATTGAGCAGCCCTAGCTGCTAGGTGTCATGATAAGCCTTCAAAGACAAACATCTTTTCCTATTCTATTTTGCTTGGAAACGCTTCCAACACGCTTGCGTGTCACGTGAAAAATAGACGTCTGTTCTATTTCTAGCATGCGCCCGTTTTCCGCGCGCGCCCTGTGTCACGCAGCTCTAACCTGTTAACATGGGAGCTGAAATAAAAACGGACATGCCACGCATCCAGTCTGTCTCCGGCCTTAGTGATAAATGACACAAAATATTGATTTGAAAAGGAGTTTATTGATTTAAAAACGATTGTATTGGTACCGCTAAGAAAATAGTCCATTCCGGTGTGGTGAACAAATGAGTCCTATTGAAGAGATGAGTTCGAGCTTAGGACCCTATTAGTATGCCTGATCCGTCAGGAGGAGAAGAGAGGAAGAGGAGCAGTAGGAGGAGAGAGAAGGAGGAGAAGAGAGGAAGAGGAGGAGGAGCAGGAGAAGAAAGGAGGAGCAGCAGGAGGAGAAGAGAGGAAGAGGAGCAGTAGGAGGAGGAGGAGGAGCAGCAGGAGAGAGAAGGAGGAGGAGGAGAGAGGAGGAGAAGAGAGGAAGAGCAGGAACCAGGAAACAGACAGGTAGAGGGGCAGTGTGCAGGGCTGGGTAGGCAATCATATTAGGCATATCAATCAATCAATCAATCAATCAAAGCTTTATTAAGGACACGCACACAAAAATAGAAAAATACAGCACAGTGTTACATATGTTACATATTTACATATAGGATAAAATGGCAATAGTTCCACATACTAGATAATAACCTGACTGAAGCACAGATTGAATTAGAAAATATATTATTCTTTGCCATGTTTATTACTCATGTTCTTCTCATGCATATGTTATGTAGCTGTACAATCAGTAAGCAGAGGCAGGGTCCAGCACAGGGGAAGCTGAGGCAGGGAGAGTTGAAAGTGAGTACACACACACACACACACACACACACACACACACACAATCTCTATTGTATGGGACTGCATTGTAGTTTTTGAGTATGAGTGGGTGTGAGTATTTGTAACTATTTTAACACTCCGACTGACTATACACATGACATGATGGTAGTTAGCAGTATCCTGTGTGACTTATGTGTTTGAGATTAGGTTTTGCTGACCTGGTTGTTTTCAGTGCAGTGGTGTCTTGCTTATACAACCTGATGAGGCAGGTGTTATCCTAAAGTTTCTAGAAGGTCTTCAGCGTAATCTGATTGTCTTTATACCATAAAAACACTATTACAATGAAAATAACTGCAAAAAATCCTGCTCGTGTACCAAGGGCACTCGCGTAAAAGGCCTCTCCGTCTTAAAGTCCCGGGCTAAATTTCAGTCCCAGTACGTCCCTGGCCAGAATATATTGTGAAATCCCTCAAAATCATTGAATTCAGGTGTTCAATCCCTTCATGGCCACAGGTGTATAAATCAAGCACTAGGCATGCAGATGCTTCTACACACATCAGTGAGAGAATGGGCCGCTCTCAGGAGCTCAGAGAACTCAAGCGTGGGACCGTGATCGGTGGACACCTGTGCAATCCGTCCATTCGTGAAATTTCCTCACTACTAAATATTCCACGCTCAACTGTTAGTGGTGTTATAACAAAGTGGAAGCAATTGGGAACAACAGCAACTCAGCCACGAAGTGGTAGGCCACGTAAAATCATGGAGCGGGGTCAGCACATGCTGAGGCGCACAGTGTGCCGAAGTCACAAACTTTCTGCAGAGTCAAGAGCTCCAGACCTCCAAACTTCATGTGTCCTTCAGATGAGCTCAAGAACTGTGCGTAGAGCTTCATTGAATGGGTTTCCATGTCCGAGCAGCTCATCCAAGCCTTACATTACCAAGTGCAATGCAAAGCGTGGGATGCAGTGGGGTAAAGTACGCCGCCCCTGGACTCTAGAGCAGTGAGACGTGTTCTCTGGAGTGACCAATGGCGCTTCTCTGTCTGACAATCCCATGGACGAGTCTGGGTTTGGCGGTTGCCAGGAGAAAGGGACTTACCTGACTGCACTGTGGTGGTGGGGGGATTATGGTGTGGGGGTTGTTTTTCAGGGGTTGGGCTTGGCCCCTTAGTTCCAGTGAAATTAACTTTCACTACATTTTTCAATTAAATATCCAAATAAATCTAATTATTAAACTAAATTAACCATATAAACTAAATTACTGATCAAATTACTGTTCTAATGTCCACACTGTCACTGTATGATAATTTAAATGAGCTGATGACATCACCGTTTTCTCCAGAACGGCTATATGGCTGAATACAATTCTGTTGCATTATTTTCCTGTTTAACACTGTGAAGCTGCTTTGAAACTCTGCATTGTTAAAAGCGCTATATAAATAAAGTTGACTTGACTTAATGATTCAGCATACCAAGACATTTCCCAGATAGCAGACCAACACTGAATCATCGTTGAATCAATGTTAATGCATCAACTAAAATATCATTGAATCAATGTTGAAATTTAACATTGATTTTTCATCAGGTTTGCACCCTGAAATAATGTTATTAAAATAGATCAAGATGGGCTTAAAATCAATATTTTTTCAACTACAATTAAATCACTTATTTAACACTGAATCAACATAGAAACACTATAAAATCAATCTTGCTTTATGTACAGCAGGATTCTATGGCAGTTAATTTTCATGTATGGCAGCAATTGATATGATTTTGTATCAAGTCACTCAAAGTAAACAACATCCTTCGGTTTACATGCAAATGTATTTATTTTTGCCCCCACAGTTTCAACAGGAAATCGTCTCGGTTACGTATGTAACCCTCGTTCCCTGAAGGAGGGAACGGAGACGAACTGACCGACAAATTGGGATCTGTCTTCAGAGACCAATCTACTTCGAGTGTATTAGAAACGAGCCAATTGTATTGGCATGCAGTCCACGCACCGCCCCGCAACGCGGAAATAAATACGGAAGTGGAGTACCGCATATATTGCTTTTCCAAATTGAGGAGCCGAAGAAGTGACTCGACCCTTCAGCGGAAGCACAGAACCTGGCGACGGGACGTACGTCTCCGTTCCCTCCTTCAGGGAATGAGGGTTACATATGTAACCGAGACGTTCCCTTTCAGTCGTTCACATTCGTATGTCGGAACTGACCGACGAATTGGGATCCCTACCAACACGCCAGGGAAGCTGGCCCTTCCAGCGCCCTGCCTGAGCTCGCTGGACCACTCCTCTGTTGGAGTGGGAGTCAGGGCTCCTGGCAGGGAAGGTCTGTCACTGCTGTTCCTGCAAGACCCACTCAGCGTGACTACTGGATAACGCTGGGAAGCGTGCCCATCTCAGGGAGATGGAACGCTGCGGAGCCACATCCTCCGAAGGACTAACCTAGCAGGGTAGTGCAACATGGCAGTCTCTGGGGTGGATCTAACCTGATACCAGGGGGGAAAGAACACAGCCAGAGATGACAGAGCGGGCTCTGTCAAGGGAAAGACATGGGGCTAGCCGAGTAGGGTAGCTGGTACCGTGGAGAATACACATATGGGGTCGCCGTGAGGGAACCAACACATACATATGGAACCCAGCCTACACACACGTTCCACAAGCATACGGGTGCAGGCCTGGCGTCAGACGGCCACAACGTCTGACACCGAAGGGGTGACGGAGGAGCTCGACAGGGTTCACCATTTCTGGGGAACACAACTGGAGAAGATAAACGCACGTATCCGGCCATAGGCAGGAGTGCCGTAGCAAGCCGACACAGGAACGGGTACTTTGCGTCTACCGGCCGTTCGAGGCGAGTACACGGGAAGAAACCGGTTCCACACGGAGGCAATAGAATCTAGCGAACGTGTTAGGTGTCGCCCAGCCCGCAGCTCTACAGATGTCTGTCAGCGAGGCGCCTTGAGCCAGCGCCCAGGAGGAAGCTACACTTCTTGTGGAGTGCGCTCGCAACCCGAACGGGCAAGACACGTCTTGCAATTGGTACGCTAAGACGATAGCATCCACTATCCAGTGGGCTAACCTCTGCTTGGAGACAGCCTTTCCCTTCTGCTGGCCTCTGTAACAGACGAAGAGCTGCTCTGAGGTCCTAAAGCTTTGAGTCCGGTCTATGTAAGCGCGAAGAGCGTGGACGGGACATAAAGCCAGGGCTGGGTCTGCCTCCTCCGAGGGCAGCGCTTGCAGGTTCACCACCTGGTCCCGAAAGGGAGTGGTAGGAACCTTGGGCACGTATCCGGGCCGGGGTCTCAGGATGACGTGAGAGTTACCGGGCCCGAATTCTAGGCACGATTCGTTGACCGAAAGTGCATGCAGGTCCCCCACCCTCTTGATTGAGGCCAATGCAGTCAGGAGTACCGTCTTCATAAACGGGATTTTTAACTCAAATAGCAAAGGCTCAAAAGGACCAGCACCCAGGTAAGAGAACGATCCTCCTCGAGACTCGTTTACAAACTCTTTGCAGAAACAGCTTGAACAGCAAACCGTTCGGCTCCAAAGTTAAAAGCAATATGCGGTACTCCACTTCCGTATTTATACCTGCGGTGCGGGGCGGTGCGTGGACCGCATGCAAATACAATTGGCTCGTTTCTAATACACTGAAAGTAGATTGGTCTCTGAAGACAGATCCCAATTCGTCTGTCTGTTCCGACGTACGTCGAACGTGACCGACTGAAAGGGAACTCACATTGACTTAAAACAATTACATCAGAATTTAAAACACAAGTGAAAATCATGACAACCTGCATCTGCAAAATGGAAGTAAATACAAATAGAAACTCGCCAATAAAGACAGAAATGGGGGTTTCCACCACGAGCAATGCCCCCAAAGCCTTTCAGGGGCGTAACAGAGCCATTTTTACACCGTCCCAGCAAAGATACGCCTCCTTTTTATCAGCATTCACTTGTAATGCACCTAAAACAACAAGATGTTAGGAAATATTTGGAAATGTGACTAATTATACATCATCAAGTGAAACTTGAAATGTGATCAAAATCTTTACATTCCAGTTAAAACACGCTGAATTTAAATTCAAGACTATTTAATGAATTTTAGTATAGACTTTCCCCTTTAAAGCACCTGCATCTGGGTTTGGACAATTTCATGCTCCCAACTTGAAACTTGGGCAAGTTAGAGAGATAGGGTTGTCATTGTGTTAATTCTGACCTTTAAATCTATAAATAACAAGCCTATTTTTAATTCAGAAACATATAGCCTACAATTAACTACTATTAGATTAATTTAATGTCAGTTTCTTTATTTTTTTTCTCAACTTCCCATTCTCTTTCACTACTAACTGCACAGTATCTCTAACAAAACAGTAGTACCAAGCCAACTCCTTGAAAAATTCTTTAAAAAAAAAAAGTATATATATATATATGTGTGTGTGTGTGTGTGTGTGTGTGTGTGTGTGTGTGTGTGTGTGTGTGTGTGTGTGTGTGTGTGTGTGTGTGTATGATTGGTTATTTTTGTGATTTGGTTTTATATGATTTGCGTTTGTTTGTGTGGCGGACATTTGACAACAGAAGCATGAGAAGCATGAATGAGAATATGTTGAGTTGCGTGTGATATTTCTGTCATGATGTGGTGAACGAATATTGAATCTTTCACGTTTTATCAGTAAAGCTTTTTTTGCATTCGACAAAAGATATTGTCTTTAATATTAAATAATTATTAATTAACAAAACTTATTCATTTCGTTTTCAGGGATGAAAAGACTGTAATCCTTTTCTTTTTTTGGAACTACACCCAAACTAACAAATGACCCCACTGAAGATTGGGTCAAAAACTTTTTTCCACACAACCTGGTGTGCTTTAAAAGATGCGATGTGCCAGTTTTTGCTGAATCAAACTTCAACAGTGTGGTACATAATACACTTGACAGCACTTACTTTTTTCTCAGATTTGTCCACAATATGCATGAAGGATACCTAGACAGAAGAGGTGCCTGTAGGTTTAACCTCTTTTTATTTGTTGTTTTTTTTAGCTTTTTTCGCACATCGCTCATGAAGGTATCTATTATTACTGTGTGTGCGCTTGCATTAAATCTACCCGCTTTGCTTCTAACGGCTGAGAGAGAGAGAGCGAGCAAGTGCGAGCGAGAGAGAGAGAGAGATCGCTCATTGTTTTTTTTGTTTTTTAAACATTATTTCCTGGCTCACACTTTTCTTACCCTAATTTTACAAGTTGCAAGTTACAAAAATTACTGATCACGGCCAGGTGTTCTCGAGTCCGATCGACTGGGGTATTACACACAATGTTGAACAGACCTGGCACCACACACACCCACTAAAGACACGATCAAGAACGCATGTAGCTTGTAAATGACAGTGGAAATTAATAATTATAAAGCAGTTTCCTTTATTATTAATACAACAAATTAACATTAATATTAAATTGTAAATATTAATAATGAACTATTAATTAGGCTAAACTTAAACAACCCCTTTTAAAATGCAATATAAAAGAGCTAACCTAGTACAAATGTTCGGCTGTTGGGCCGCATAAGAATCGGCAAACACCAATTGCAGTGATGCAGTTATCGTCACACCCCTAATGCAAACAGAAAAAAACACCAGCAAATTAAAAAAACATCATCAGTTTGACAACACACATGCTGCAAATACTCACAAGTCACAAGGACACTAGCTGCAAACGGCAAGAGACTTCAATGTGCTGCAACAGAAGAAAATGCATGCAAATAGGAAAAACATTAGTTCCCTTTCGTTCAGTCACTACGACGTACGTTAGTGACTAACGAATAGGGGGTTTCGCTTAGAAGCCTATCATCTTCGAGAATTCAACAGCGCCCAATGGCAGTGCCAATGCCATGGGCATGCGGAATTTGCATGCGTAACTCCGCCCCACCCTGTGGGTATATAAGGAAGTACGCTGGCAACATCGCATTATGTTTCAGCTTTGGAGCCAAGAGCATCTCTTCACTCCTACAAGCCTGAATTCTGAAGTCCTCTCTTCAGTCTTCAAGACGAGCGGTTCTCCAGGGTGTTGGTGTGACGGCGCATTCCAGCGATCTCGCATTGCCTGCCTGCTGATCTGTGCAGTGATCTGCAACAGCTGTGTGTGTTTTCCCTGGGCGCTTCGGCACTCTGCAGAGCTTTCCTCTCACGAAAAGAGCTTGCGCGTGGCACGTCTTTTTCAAGACGGTTCGCCCGTGCACTTCCGGGTGCGATCGATCTCCGTTGCTGTCTATGGGCACATTCACTGCTCGATGTGTTTGGGCTTCAGCACTGCGGGAACGTGACCATCGCGATGTCGCGGTCGAGACTCAGTGATCTCCGCGAGGAGAGAGAGTCCCCTCTGCCACACCCCAATCTACCGTCTCTGAGAGAGGTGGTACTTTGGCTGGTGGCCAGGGTGACCTGAGGGCGGTGCGTGGTATAAGAACCCCGACGATCATTCCTCGGGGCACGCCCCCTTCTCGCACCTCGCTTCCCGCGAGTGCTGGACTGAAACAGCGGCCCGTCTCTGACGCCTCGTTCGTTTCGTTCACACTCCAGATAGCGGCGAGATGTCGATCGCCGCATCCCAAGGTGGGCTAGATCCTTTGGGGATGACGATTAGGTTGTGCTCCGCCTCCGGGTGTGTCAGCACTGCCTGATCTGACCTAGAGTTGATAGCCATGTTATCTCGGGCAGCCGCGAGCCTCGCGCTGGTGTGGAACTCCGCCCAGTCGCGAGTGCTCGTGGTTGCGCGATCGGTTTTTGTGGGCGGCACCCGACAGCTGTTGGGCCCCGCCCCCAATGCCTTTCGCTCCCGAGGTGCATGAGGAGATCACGCGGTCCTGGAAGTCCCCGTGCTTCCCGTGACCGTTTGGTGGCCTCCTCCGCCTTCTCTGCCCTTGATGGGGCCGCGGCCTAGGGTACACTGGGGCCCCCTCCCCACTGTTAAACAACTCTGTTGCGCACTACGGTGTCCACAGAGGGCTTTGACGTGGTGTGGCTGTCCTAAGCACCCTCCCTAAGCCTGTGGGCTCGTCTACTTCGGTGGCGTGGTCCTGCAGTGCTATGGGGTAGGCCGCCGCCCCTTTGCACATGCACAAGGGTGGAGCTGACCCAGGGCTCTTTGTTGAGCTGCGTGCCGCCACTGATCCCGCCCTCTGGGTGGTGAAGGTGGCCACACGCTCCCTCGGTCGGGCGATGTCCACAGCTGTGGTCCGGGAGAATTTCCTGGCCTTACCTGGTGATATGGGGGGGTTGACTGAGCCCGCCTCCTCAACCCGCCCATATCCCAGGCTGGCCTCTTCGGCGGCGCGGCCGAGAACTGCGCCCAACAGTTCTTGGCCGCCCCAGAGCAGACTGAGGCTGTAACACGTACTGCCCCGGCCGAGGGCGCCCTCCCTCCTCCCGTCCGGCCCCAGCAGCAGCCTTCTCCGGGCCGCGCCGTGGAGGTGGTTGCAGGATGTCGCCCAGTCCGCTCCTCAGCCTGGCTAAAACTCTCGAAGCAGGTCTGCGGACACAGAGTCCCAGTGCTCCAGCACTTAGCCCGTCTGGGCCTTCGGGTCGACTGGGAGAAGAGCGACTCTGCCCCGTGCAGAGGATCTCCTTTCTCAGTCTGGTTTCCAACTCGGTCACAGGTGCGTGCTGCTTACCAGCGAGCGCGCACATAGTCTCTGCTGACTTGCCTTCGTCAAATCGAGGGCGAGAGTGCGGTCCCACTGAAGCTATTTCAGAGGCTCCTGGGGCATATGGCATCTGCAGCCGCGGTGACGCCGCTCGGATTGCTACATATGAGACCGCTTCAGCACTGGCTACGCGATCGAGTCCCGAGATGGGCATGGCGGTCTGGCACGCTCCGGGTACAAGTGTCGGGCCTGCTTACAGACTCTCTCACCCCGTGGTCGAACCTCAAGTTTCTACGGACCGGAGTGTCCTTAGAACGAGTTTCCGGCATCTTGTTGTGTCAACAGATGCATCATCCACGGGCTGGGGTGCCATGTGCAATGGACAAGCAGCCGCGGGCTCCTGGACAGGACCCCAGCGCCTTCTGCATGTCAATTGCCTCGAGTTACTGGCAGTACGGTTCGCCCTGCACCGCTTCCGAGCGTTGCTGAGGGGTCAACATGTACTAGTCAGGACAGACAACACGGCCGTAGTAGCGTACATCAACGGTCTACGCTCCCGCCGTATGTCTCAACTCGCCCACCATCTCGTTTTATGGAGTCAGAAGCATCTGAGGTCCTTCATGCTGTCCATATCCCGGGAGTCCTGAACCGTGCAGCCGACGAGCTGTCACGGCTTCAGACACTTCCTGGAGAATGGAGACTCCATCCCCAGACGGTCCAGCTGATATGGGAACGGTTCGGCGACGCACAGGTAGACCTGTTGCCTCCCAGGACTCTTCCCATTGCTCCCTGTATTATTCCCTGACCTATGGTCAGCACGGATGCACTGGCGCACAGCTGGCCGTCGGGGCTACGCAAGTATGCGTTTCCCCCAGTGAGCCTTCTCGCACAGGTACTGTGCAAGATCAGGGAGGACAAGGAGCAGGTCATGTTGGTCGCCCCGTTGGCACGGCCGGACCTGGTTCTCAGAACTGCTACTCCTTGCGACAGCCCCTCCCTGGCCTATTCCTCTGAGTCAAGACCTTCTCACTCAGAGACGGGGCACCCTTTGGCACCCGCGTCCAGCGTTCTGGAAGCTCCATGTGTGGCTTCTGGACGGGACGCGGCAGGTTTGAGTAGCCTTCCACCTGCGGTGGTCGCTACCGTCACTTCCGCTAGAGCAGAGTCTACACGACACCTCTATGCGTTGAAGTGGAACCTCTTCGTCACATGGTGCTCTTCCCGCCAAGAAGACCCCTGGAAATGCCCGATCGGGTCCGTGCTATCGTTTCTCCAGGAGGGGGTGGGAAGAAGGCTGTCTCCTTCCACCCTTAAAGTGTATGTGGCCGCAATATCTGCCTACCACGATCTCCTGGGAGACAATAAGGTAAGTCAGCACGACCTGATCATCAGGTTCCTGAGGGGGGCGAGGAGACTGAATCTTCCTCGCTCTCCTCTCGTTCCCTCTTGGGACCTCTCAGTAGTCTTAAGTGCTCTGCAGAGGCCTCCCTTGAGCCTTTGCGGTCGGTTGAGATTAAGTTCTTGTCTATAAGGACGGCTCTGCTGACCGCATTGGCCTCTCTTAAGAGGGTCGGGGACCTGCAAGCATTTTCGGTTGACGAAGCGTGCCTTGAGTTCGGGCCGGCTAACTCTCACGTGATCCTGAGACCCCGGCCCGGATATGTGCCCAAGGTTTCCACCACTCCGTTCCAAGAAGCCAGGTGGTGAACCTGCAAGCGCTGCCTTTGGAGGAGGCAGACCCAGCCTTGGCATTGCTCTGTCCAGTACGCGCTCTCCGCGCTTATGTAGACAGTACGCGATGTTTCAGGACCTCAGACCAGCTCTTTGTCTGTTATGGTGGAGAGCGGAAGGGAAGTGCTCTCTCAAAGCAGAGGTTGTCTCACTGGATAGTGGACACCATTGTTTTGGCTTACCAGCAGCAAGGTCGACCATGTCCCCTTGGGGTTAGGGCACACTCCACCTGGAGTGTGGCCTCCTCTTGGGCTTTAGCGCATGGCGCCTCGCTAACAGACATCTGCAGAGCTGCAGGCTGGGCGACACCAAACACATTCGCCAGATTCTACAATCTCCGAGTGGAGCCAGTGTCCGACTATGTACTCGCCCCTACGGGTGGCCGGTAATGGGCCAGGCTGAGGTGTCTTCGCTTGCTCGCCATTCCACTCCACGGACTGGATACGTGCGATATTTTCCCTCAGGTGAGCTCCCCGAGAGCCCTGAGCTCCTCCAGCACTGCTTACGCCGACATCAGTTCAGTCTGCCCTTTCGAGCCCAGACCCTCATGTCCGGCCAGGTGCTCCGTGTGCATGGTTCCCCTCCGGCGACCCCCACACGAGTATTCCCACCGTAAGCCTCCTCAGCGAGCAGGTGTCTTTCCCTTGGCAAGTCCCTGCCACCCCTAGGGTTAAAAATCCACCTTCGGCTGGTACCCTAGAGATCTTCCATATGCAGCCCTTAGCGGGTCATATGTGTATTCTTAAGTCCTCCCTACGGGTAGGCATCTTGGCATTCCCTCACTGGGATATGCTTCCCAGTGTACTTTGGTAATCCTGTGATAAGTGGGAGTCCTTCGTCCGTACTAGTTTTACGACAGGGTACTCACACTTACGCAGGGCACTGGATGACAGCTGAGTGGCGTTGTTGTATTGGAACCCCCATTCGTTAGTCACTAACGTACGTCGTAGTGACTGAACGAAAGGGAACGTCTCGGTTACGTATGTAACCCTCGTTCCCTGAGGAGGGAACGGAGACGTACGTTTCCTTTGCCACGTCAGCTGTGTTGCTGGTATGCGGAGTTCAGTCTTGGCTCCTGCAGCAGTAACATAATGCGATGTTGCCAGCGTACTTCCTTATATACCCACAGGGTGGGGCGGAGTTACGCATGCAAATTCCACATGCCCATGGCATTGGCACTGCCATTGGGCGCTGTTGAATTCTCGAAGATGATAGGCTTCTAAGCGAAACCCCCATTCGTTAGTCACTAACGTACGTCTCCGTTCCCTCCTCAGGGAACGAGGGTTACATACGTAACCGAGACGTTTCACAACACACGTGCTGCCCATACAATGAAACCAATAAATAATAATAATAATAATAATAATAATAAAAACACTACTGTCGAGTAGATATTTGCATTGTTGGTCTGTATTTGTATATTTGGTTGTTTTTTGTGTATTTGCAGCACATGTGCTTTCAAACTGATGAAGATGTTTTCTTAATTTGCTGGTGTTTGTTCTATTTGTTTGCGTTTTCTTCGGTTGCAGCGTGTTGAGCCTTCTCAGCCACCGTACCAAAAAGCAACAGAAACAAAGCAATACGTTCAATTGATACAAACAAGAAAGCAAGTGTAAAAGCAAAACTGTAAATTTCTCATGCATAAATATTAAAATACAGAAAAAAAGCTGGTTATAAAAGACAAATAAAGTACAATTAATATTTACAGATGTGCAAAAAAATAATAATACAGGGTATATAACTTAAAATGTGTGGTTTACATTAACATTTTGCAAAGGTGTTTTTCAGTCACCCTCAAGGTCACCAGCTAGATGAAACCACATTTTAATAATCTTTTAGACCTCCAGCTCAGTTGTCTGTACACACACAGGATTTCTTCTTACAGCCTCTAGAATAGGAGCATACAAATACAGAGTTAAAATACAATTAAATAAAATAAACAATAGAGACATAAAGCATTTGTATTACAAGACACTCCCAGTCTAATAATTACAACTTTCAACATTCATTCATGACATGAGGGAATAGTCATGAAGTTCCAGAAAAACTTAGACACAATAAAAATGCACTTACAAATCACAATTTGATAAAAGAAAATATTGCAAAGCAGATAGCTCAACACCAAAACAGGTGGATTGATGCTTTACCCACAGTTCTGACTGTACTGCGAGCAACCCCATCAAATGCTACAGGCGTTAGCCCATATGAGCTTATGACTGGAAGGGTGATGAAATTGCCCATTAATCCAGAAATTTCCCCAGCAGACCTGGGGCCCATCATGCTTTAAACTCAGCAGAATGTATTGGTGAAATTGCAAGAAAAATTCAAGGTGCTGCACAGGGCTAAAAGTTGAGACGCCAATAATGAGGCGCCAAACCATGTAGGGCCGTGTAGGTCAGCATGAGAATTTTTAAATCAATCTAAACCTGACAGGTAGCCAGTGCAATGACCAAAGTGGCAATCCACCTGTCACTCAAGTGACCACGCCCTTAATTATGCAGAACTTTAAGGCTTAATATAATTTAAACGGATGAGTTATACAAAATTCACCCCCCTCACAGTTGTCATGAAGGGCAAAATTAGCTGTATAGACCAAAACCACTTTTTGTACCAGGCTGTAAACATATGTACATATATGTCCCTATATCCGAGTTGTGATGTCATATATGTTTTATTTAAGGCAATACATTATTAGCACATATATACATCCTCAGGATATATGAAGATATAGGTTTATACCATGTATGAAATACCCATAGAAGAATTATTATATATACATATTTTATAATTATTTATATGATGATTTTTATATGGTGCTGTATGTTAATGCCATATATGATATATATATATATATAGAATTCTCTTATTAATTTTGGGCAGTCTACACTTTCTTTTCTTTTTTTTATTGGATCACAGTAGAGTAACTGCAAAATATGTTTGATGGCAAATGTTCATAACTTGGCTTCATATATTTGTTAGCCTACATATATTTTAATACATGTTTAATAAAGTATATTTGTATAATTATGAGACAGAATAAGTAACATTAAAAATATTTTATATTTTAAATTTCACATGTTTTAGACATAAAATCTATACTAAGACTCTATGACATTTATCAGTGACATGTCAGAGACAGTAATTTATCTCATATATAATTTGAACATATATGATACATGGAATAGACTTATATGTCAATATATGGAATTGTTCTAATTTCTGATTCATAGCTGTGCATACATGTGTTTACTCTATGAGAATATTAGGATATTTCATATATGAGACGTATATGTCAAAATATGTATTATACATAAACATATGTAATATATGGGATACGTTTATATGTCAGTATGGAATTGTTCCAATTTCTAATAGCTTTCATATGTGTATATTGATATTTAATATATGCACATATATTACATTTCTGTCTGGGGTTGCCGCTTGGTTTGGAGCCATTCTCATGAATCCAAAGAGGCCTAAAATGAGCAGGTTTTTTATATATTGTTCAACTTGGTCCTTCTTTTAGTTGAACTGCTGTCTCAGAAGACAAATTTGAAGCTGTTGAAAGGTAGATAAAAAAAGTTTAGAGTCATATTAGTTCACTTACGTCACACACGCACATGTTATTCTTGATAAGCAATTGACGCACACGCGCATGCGTTATTCTTGATAAGCAATTGACGCACGCACGCACGCACGCACACACACATACACACACACACACACAGTTGTTCTAAGAAAAACATGCCCAGACATGATATTTATTTACATGGATATAGCCAGTGTGGTGTAGGGTTAAAATGATGACCCAAAAATGATGAAATTCTGTCATCATTTACTCACCCTCAGGTTGTTCCAAACAACTTTTTTCTTTGTTCTGCTGTACACAAAAGAAGATATTTTGAAGAATGTTTGTAGCAAAGCAGATAGAGCAACTATTGACTACTATAGTATTTTTCCCTACTATGGTAGTGCATGGTTGCTCTATATGCTTGGTTACAAACACTCTTCCAAATATCTTCTTTTGTGTTCATACTACTAACACCTGCACTCTCTTTGCTACTGTAGAGAGACTAACAAACCCCCCAAGTCACATTCCCTGTGAATTGCGCTTCAAAAGCAAATGCAATGAGTTTGCCGCTTATCAGACAGGCGATCAGTATATCCTCATGTGGTAATTGTTTCTCATGTGGACGTCCGTGAAAATAAATTTGCATGCCACCTCAGTGATAAAACTGAGATTTGTGATCCCGCACACCTGGGAAGCACTGCTCACGTGGTCAATAACATCAAATAAAATATCATATGCTTGGTATAATACGAAAAACTGCATATTTAAAGGTCCCATTCTTCGTGTTCTTTTGAAGCTTTGATTGTGTTAACAGTGTGCAATATAACATGTGTTCATGTTTCGCGTGTAAAAAAACACAGTATTTTTCACACAATGTACTCATCTGTACACCGCTGTTTTCACTGTCCTAAAAACGGCTGATGAGTTCCTTTATTCTATGAAGTCCCTCCTTCAGAAATGCGTAACGAGTTCTGATTGTGCCAGCGGTTCCTGTGTTGTGATTCGACAGCAGCTTAGCGCACGTGGCACGGTTCCTGTGTTGTGATTCGACAGCAGCTTAGCAAACGTGGCACGGTTCCTGTGTTGTGATTCGACAGCAGCTTAGCGCACGTGGCACGGTTCCTGTGTTGTGATTCGACAGCAGCTTAGCGCACGTGGAAAGGTCACGCCTCTTAACGGGAGATATATGCGCTTAATGATCTCTACAGCGTCCCTGTGAAAGCCAAACAAAGGTGATTTGACTCCGGGATGAAAATAACAGCGTCTCGACGACATGGCGACAAACACACTCAAACGCAACACTTCCTTTTCTCCACGTGACCGTCCTCTTCTCCACGTGGGACAGCAACAAGACCACGCCCCCTTTTTCGCGTATTCTTGTGGGCGGAGGTTAGTCTGTTTTACTGTTCTACTGACGTCATTTATGAAGGAAGTACCAGGATGTAGTCCAAGCCGGCCGTTCGCTGTAGGCTTTGAAAGGGAACTTCTGTTAAATAAAATATCTCGCTTGGCATTGAACTTTGAGCTTTATAATTTTACAGGTATTATTTATGCTCTAACAGCAACATTACACACTAACTAAAGTTTGAACAGTGGGATCACGAAGAACGGGACCTTTAATAATTATTATTTGATTATTTAAATCTGTTTAAAAATGGGAAGATATGTAGACGCATATTAGTTAAAATAGTTTTCTGCCTTGTATTTTATCTATATAAATAATTAATAAAGTATTTTATCTAAAATAAAGGATGTTATTTTATTCCACATGGAAATGAGCGGAAATAAGTTAACACAGCCTTTTATTTACACGGGGTAAACGTAGCTAATGTTGCAGTTATTTTAACATAATTGTTGCCGTAATAACGGCCCATTTCAAATGTTTACGTGCTTTTCATCTTTTTATTTTTTGAGCGGTGATGAAATATATTGCACTTGTAAATACTTGCCAGCATTTCAGTAATAAAAGTCTAGCGAAGTTACAAAATGACAGCGAAGCGCAACCGTACGGTGCTCTGCAGTGGCCAAAAAGGATATAAATAGTAATGATGGGTCGTTCACGAATGAGTCGACTCTAAGAGCCGGCTCTTGTAGGTGAACGCCGGGAGCTGGCTCGCATATCTGAAGAGCCGACTCTATGGCCGATGGAAATTAATAATGAATTATTTTCATTTGATTTAAAATTATAGACTGTATATAAATAATCCGTTCCCTCTGAGAGGGTCTTCTCGAAAACAGGACAAATAATTACTGAGAGAAGAAACCGCATCAGCCCCTCGAAACTATGCCCCGTAGGTGGGGTACATTGTGAGGGGCACATTGTAACATGACAGCTTTAAATGTTACCTGATGTAATAAAAAAAATCTAAGACAAACTGGAATATTTTGTCAATAAAATACACTTATTAACTTTTTCAAATAAAATTATGGCATTTTTTAATTATAAAAAAAAAAAATTGAGTTTGACAACAAACACACCTCAAAATGCAGCTATACAGCATAGTTAAAAAAAATAATAGTAATGAATAATTTCTGAACATTGGCTCTCAGTCTTTATTCACATTTTTCTCATGGTTTCTCAATAAAATTCATAAAAGTATAGAATATAATAGCACAGTTCTAACAGGGGCTCAGTGTGACAACATGCCCACCTGCACAACTGTGATTTAAACCCGGCTCGTGTCTTCTGCTGTTAGATCAGCATTAAAGAACGATCTCAACTGTTAAATAACAGATAGAAGATTAAAATAATATCAGATTTGTCTTATTTTAAATAAACACAAAAAACAGAGATGAAAAATAAACTTAAGTAATATATTTACTTTTGCTATGGTTAAATAAATGTTCAGTGATATCTTTATTTTGACACAATTCTTTCTCTAAATAATGTTGATATGGTCACTAGTAAATACACTATGTTGTGGAAAGTTTTAAACCATGTGTGTTACAACTAACCTGCGTTACTTTGTGCCCCGCTCTCCCATATTCTTTTTTCATAAAGAATTTCCTAAAGAAATTGTGAGACATTGTGAGTATGATTTCATTTAATAATTTAATTAGAATTGTTTTCACATCTATCATAATCAAAGTCATAGTTAAAACATTTACTTTTTAAAGAGCCGCTTGTGAGTCAAATGAGCCGGCTCACCAAAAAGAGCCGAAATGCCCATCACTAATAAACAGTGCATTTTGAAGTGATATATTCTCGAGATGTGGATTCGGACAGCAGTTAAATTATCACCCGACGTTGGTGTTTGTCAGTAGGTAATTCGGCCGGGGATTTTTATACAGGTGGTGGGAGAAAAACACAGACATTCTGGCTTTGGGCGGCAATAAAATCACAGACTAACCTCTGTTAATGATGAAAATCCCTTACGACCCCACGAGAAACAATTACCGTCCGAATAGGGCTTATGTCTGATTTCGAGGTATTTGATGGTACAATTTTGGAAGAAACTGTACAGCATCTTAAAACTTCAACTTGCTCTCTCGACACACTTCCCACTTCTTTTTTCAAAAATGTGTTTAGCTGTTTAGAAGTGGTAAATTCCTCACTTCTTTCTGGGACCAAAGTCAATGTTAATCAACTACAGACCAATCTCAAATCTCCACTTTATAGGAAAGATAATCGAAAAAGTTGTTTTTCAATCAGCTGAATAAATTCTTAAGCTCAAATAGATATATGGACAATTTTCAATCTGGTTTCCGAGCGCATCACAGCACAGAGACAGCGCTCATAAAGATAATTAACGTTATTCGCTAAAATACTGATACAGGTAAACCATCAGTGCTGGTGCTACTCGACCTCAGTGCTGCATTTGACACTGTCGATCACAACATACTTCTTGACAGGCTGGAAAATTGGGTTGGGCTTTCCGGAATGGTCCTCAAATGGTTCAGGTCATACTCAGAAGGGAGAGGTTATTATGTGAGTATAGGTGACCATAAGTCTGAGTGGACATCCATGACATGCAGAGTCCCACAATGGTCAATTCTTGCACCACTCCTATTCAACCTGTACATGCTCCCACTGAGCCAAATCCTGAGAAGGAACCAAATTGCTTACCACAGCTATGCAGATGATACTAGAAGTCGACCGATAGTGGATTTTTACCAATAACTAAGTTGGACTACACTTGCTGATAAACGATTAATCAACCGATAGTTATTAAAATGGATACTGAACCAAAAATACCAAAACATAATACTCTAAGTAAAACAGCGCTGAACTTTATTGCAAGAAAGAAAGAAAAAAACTGAGCTAACTAAAAAAGTACTGAACCATGAAAATGTTCTAAACGAAATACATGTATAAAAATCTGTGGCGAGGTGGACGAGCGAGAGACATAGGAGGAGCGAGCGAGATCGGTGTGCGTGATTGAGAATGAGCGTCACCTGCGAGGCACACCGGTCTCGAGTCCTCTCATGAGGGAGCATGGAAGCATATAAGAACGAGCGACACGAGTGAAGGACGAGAGAGGATCAGGCCTGGATTTTAAGTTGTGTTTTATTTAAGTTTTGTTTATGTATGTGCGCGGCAGTCGTCCGTGAGGGGCTGCCGATTTTACTTTCATTTTGCTTTCATTTATTTTATTAAAGTTTGTTGAATGTTCGCCGGTTCCCGCCTCCTTCTTCCCTACATACTTTGTTACATTGGTGCCGAAACCTGGGAGGAAGGAGGGACATGCTGTCGAAGAGCCCATGCTGCTGAGGGGGATCGCGGTGCTGAGGAGTTCGGGCAGCGCGAAAGAGGGAAGACCGCGAGTGGCTGCCCGAGGCAGTGGTGCTGGAGCGAGTGAAGATCCGGTGGGACGGAGAGCTCGCTGCCATGCCCCTGGGTCGGGTGGGGTGGCTGCCGTCCGAGAGGGAGCGGAGGAGTCTCCGGCATTTGCCGTGAGCCAGAACCTGCTGCCGTCCGCCATGTTGGGGAGGAGCAGGGAGCGTGGGACTCGCTGCCGGCTCCCTCAATAGGAGGAGCCACCGCTGGCCGCCAGGAGGCGGAGGAGGATCGAGCCGTTCACCGAGCGTCCAGTACCATCGCATGGCACCGCGAGGAAGAGCCTCTCGGCTGGCTGAGGACCGAGCGGCAGTGTGTCCGGGAACCGGACCAGAATTTTTTTTCTTCTTTCTCCTCTCTTCACGCTCTCGTCCGGTCGCTCTGGGGGTCTCCGTCTCCCGTTCTCTCGTCTCGCCGGCCCATATTCCCGGACGCCGAGATTGGGCTCCCCGTGGGGGGGGGGGGGGGGGGGGGGGGGTGTTGAGTAGGTCTAGATGCGGGGTACTCCCCGGCCTACGAGGGGTGTTGGGGGTATGTGGCGAGGTGGACGAGCGAGAGACATAGGAGCAGTGAGCGAGATCGGTGTGCGTGATTGAGAATGAGCGTCACCTGCGAGGCACACCGGTCTCGAGTCCTCTCATGAGGGAGCACGGAAGCATATAAGGACGAGCGACATTGTGAAGACACTGCCTTTTCAAGTATTTTTGACAGAAAGGGTAGATTTGAGATTGGCCTATAATTGACTAATTCTGTAGGATCAAGTTGTGTTTTTTTTAATAAGTGGTTTAATAATAGCCAACTTAAAAGTTTTTGGTACATATCCCTAATGACAAAGATGAATTAATGATATTAAGAAGAGGATCTATGACCTCTGGTATTATCTCTTTTAAATCATGGCTCCATAATGCAAGAGACTGGGATGGGGGAAGGAGCAAAAGAACCAGAAGAATGGAGATCAGGCAAAGATCCACTGGAATCCGAGGGGATTGATCTATTTTATTAGAGGATTCAAAATTATGTGATGTGGTTATAATTGGAAACGTTTTATGAATAGTACGATTTTTTTAAATATGTATACATCTTTAATGTATTTTTATCAAATAAATGCATCCTTGATGAGTAGAAGGGACTTCTTTAAAAAGCATTTTAAAAATCTTATTGACCCTAAACTTTTGGAATGGTAATATATTGTATATTTCATTTTTTACATGACTGTGAATGAATGGAATGAATTGAAACATGATTTATAAATATTTTATTTATAAATTATTTATTTTACTTTCAACACATGCATTTATTGTGTGTGTATTGTGGCAAATGCAAAGTAGAACCAAACTAATCTTGTTGTTTAAGGCCACAGTGTGGGTCCACAAATGGCCCCAACGGGTGCCCACTCTGCTTTGTGTCCCCAAGTGCCCCGCATTTTCACGCTGGTATCTGTGCCCACAGTTGGGCGTGCCCGTAATGACCCCATACGGGCCCCAAAGGAGCATGTTTGCTGCCACGTGAGTTCACTGATGTTGTTGTCATGGCTGTGTACATTCCATGTGTAAAAAGCACAGCAGCGACTGTAGCCTGACTCAGCAACTTTATAAATGTTATGTAGAGAGTATAATCACCCATGACATCTTGATGTGGTTTAAAGCTGCACTATGGCTGATAAAAAGGCTCTGGAGAGAATCAGCAGAGATCATTTTAAGGACACAGCTACCCTTACTGACTGACATATACAGAGTCAGATGTGTGTCGAGCAGCACGTATAATTCAGACTCACACCTCCAGACTTACGAACAGTTTTTACCCAAGTGCTATGAAACAACTTAACCCATAATTGTTCACGGGACTTTGAATACATTATGCTGTGCAATATATCTTACATGGGACAGTGCAATACACTATACATGGGACTATTTATAGATCGTATAAAACATATTACACAAGGGATTGCACAATAT
Organism: Romanogobio albipinnatus; assembly: GCA_023566225.1. Classification (NCBI taxonomy): domain Eukaryota; kingdom Metazoa; phylum Chordata; class Actinopteri; order Cypriniformes; family Gobionidae; genus Romanogobio; species Romanogobio albipinnatus. The sequence continues at coordinate 6,491,859 of CM042245.1, forward strand.
TTCTAGTGCTATTTATTCTTGCTGCTATGTGGAATATTCTTGTTGTGGTACTTTGTGTTTTGCTTATGTGTGTTACCACCAGGGCCAGACTGGGTCACAATTTCAGGCCGGGAAATCCTACACCCATCCAGGCCAAATTTAGAATTTAGAAACACAGACAACCCTATTTTTTCCCTAAATAATTAAAGGCTTTCTCTTGAACTTCCCTTTTCCTTTTCTTAATTTTCCCTAATATCTCTCTGTCTCTCCCTTCCACCAGGATCATCAGCCTCATACACCAAGTAAAGAGGAGTACTCTTATTCATCTGTCACTTTTTCTGGCCTCATGTCTCCATCTTGGTGAAAAGCAACCACCTTATAATTTGTTTCCCCAGAACATGCATCTATTTTAATCAAAATCAAAGTATTATATTTAAGACAAAATTTTGTTTTTATGTTAAGATTTTATTAAATTAAATTTTGCAACATTGCCCGCTCCCGCCCGCAAACAATCACATTTCATCCCGCTCCCGCCCGCAAAGTCCCACGGGTAAATGTATACGTTTTTTTTTTCCTTTTTAATACATTGCATATTCTGCCTGCTACTCTGTTATAATACAGTAAAAATTAAAATATATTTACCTATAATAATTAGGCTATAGTATAGCCTAATAAATGATATAATAATAATAATAAACTTTTTTATTATTTATTTCATGTTCAAAGGAAAAGTAGCCTAGGGGCTAATACTGCTTTCTTCCTTCAAACATTAAACAAAAAAAATATCCTTATTCCTCAATAACAAAATAGACTCATTTTAAATATTTAGCAAAATAAATAAAAATAAACTGAATCAACAACAACAACAAAAAACTGTAAGACTACTTAATGTGCCCATGCAGGAATAGCATGTCGTTCACTGATGAGGGCTTCAGATTAATCCGTCTCTGCTCCAGTATGCGACCGCAAATACTGAAAGACCTCTCCGATAGTGCGCTGGAAGCTGGAATGCAAAGTACATGGTGTGTTACTTTGCTTAATCTCGGAAATTCTTGACATTGTCTTTTCCACCACTGGAGGAATTCATCCGGTCTGTGTGCTTCTAATCCATCCAATTTGACCTTTAAATCGAATGACACATCGCTGTCCATGGTATCATCAGCATCCTCCCATTCCGCAAAGTCTTGAAAAGTCCTTTTTGCTGGCGGCGGTTGTAGGTTTTCCTCTGTTATCCTCATCAAACCCCATCTCATCAACTAGCACTTTGACGGCATGGATCACAGCTTGTCTTTCATTATCATCAATCATTTTTAACTGATGCAGTTTGGGAGTGAGGAATGTAGCTATTTTGTAGAGCATATGAATTCCATTTGGTGCTGAATTTTTCGGCGACATTAGTTCGTCCAGACAAGTTGAAGCAATTTCACTGAGAATGCAGTCAGTCTTGGTTGCCTCACAGTGGTTTCTTAGTTTTACGGAAGTACTAGAGACGCACTCAGGGCTGTATTGTCTGACTCCAAGTCATTGGTTGCGTCTAACTAATGTTAACTAATACAACCTTGTTGTAAAGTGTTACTATGTATTCAATAATAAACTACATTTTGACTGTATCTATTTTTAAAAATCTGTAACACTTTATTTTCAGGATCAGAAATTAGACACTAGTAACTGCATTTGTAAGTAACTAGTTATGTACTTGTATGCCTTTACAAACTATTTATAAGGCCTTTATTGGCTGTCTTATAGCCCCTTTATACTTGTTTAACAATGTACTAATTAGCTAAAAATAAAACAAACTTATAGCTTGTATTGTGCCAATTACACACTTTATAAGTTCCCAGTACACTGTGTGAATGTGTAGCTTATAAGTATGAAATAAATATAGAATGGGCATTTCAACACAGACATTTAAATTTATCTAGCAGTTGTTCTATACGAACAAATTTATAACTGAAATATTCCCTTTACTAATAGGTAACAAGCACATTTATCACTAATAAATGAAATATTACTTCAGATTATGTTCCCTATTCTAAAGTAAACATTTGCTGTTTTCCAATAAGAAAAGAGACATCTAATATTGCAGTGAACAACTCAGTGTTTATTGTTTTTATGGTTCAAGAGAACAAACTGATGAGACACCTCTTGAATAATCATAATCAACACTATATAAAAACATGAATGAATAATAATAATACAAATAAAAAAAAAACAGTTTTAATTGTAACAATCTTAAATAGAAATTTAAAGTTAAAGGGCCCTTTCAGGTCCTTTTCAACACTGCTCTAAAAGTTACTAGCCAACAAACCAATTTAAGATTATTAAAATTTGTAGAATATAACAAAGAAAACAAGAAAAAAAACCTAAAATAATCATCAACATCCAACTATATTTTTTCTTTAATCTAAAACAATTATCTAAACTTTAACTTTTACTGAACAGATTTTTCTTGAACAAAATCTTGCAGCAACACAATTACTTCAATACTTCATCAAAATGCGCAATAGTAGATGCCCTCGAGCTTTGAGATCTTTAATGGATCTTTTAATTTCAGGATTAACACTACTGGCACATCTTTTTGCAAAAGCAAGCAATGTATCCATAGCTGGATCGAACACCACGACAGTGCTGTAGGTCTTGGGGTCTGCAATCTGAAGTTCTGCTATTGGTGCAGTTGCTGCAATGGTGCCTCTGTTAACATTGTGCCGATGGAATGCCTCTGACATGGTACAAACTTTCCTGAGGGTTTTGAGGAGACTCTCAATGTTGTCGCTTGTTCCCTTTCGTTCAGTCACTACGACGTACGTTAGTGACTAACGAATGGGGGTTTCACTTAGAAGCCTATCATCTTCGAGAATTCAACAGCGCCCAATGGCAGTGCCAATGCCATGGGCATGCGGAATTTGCATGCGTAACTCCGCCCCACCCTGTGGGTATATAAGGAAGTACGCTGGCAACATCGCATTATGTTTCTGCTTTGGAGCCAAGAGCATCTCTTCACTCCTACAAGCCTGAATTCTGAAGTCTTCTCTTCAGTTTTCGAGACGAGCGGTTCTCCAGGGTGTTGGTGTTACGGCGCATTCCAGCGATCTCGCATTGCCTGCCTGCTGATCTGTGCAGTGATCTGCAACAGCTGTGTGTGTTATTACTGGGCGCTTCGGCACTCTGCAGAGCTTTCCTCTCACAAAAAGAGCTTGCACGTGGCACGTCTTTTTCAAGACGGTTCGCCCGTGCACTTCCGGGTGCGGTCGATCTCCGTTGCTGTCTATGGGCACATTCACTGCTCGACGTGTTTGGGCTTCAGCACGTTCGGGCAGTGATTGTGGATGTGTCATGTTCCCACTGCGGGAACGTGACCATCGCGATGTCGCGGTCGAGACTCAGTGATCTCCGCAAGGAGAGAGAGTCCCCTCTGCCACACCCCAATCTACCGTCTCTGAGAGAGGTGGTACTTTGGCTGGTGGCCAGGGTGACCTGAGGGCGGTGCGTGGTTTAAGAACCCCGACGATCATTCCTCGGGCCACGCCCCCCTCTCGCACATCGCTTCCCGCGAGTGCTGGACTGAAACAGCGGCCCGTCTCTGACGCCTCGTTCGTTTCGTTCACACTCCAGATAGCGGCGAGATGTCGATCGCCGCATCCCAAGGTGGGCTAGATCCTTTGGGGATGACGATTAGGTTGTGCTCCGCCTCCGGGTGTGTCAGCACTGCCTGATCTGACCTAGAGCTGATAGCCATGTTATCTCGGGCAGCCGCGAGCCTCGCGCTGGTGTGGAACTCCGCCCAGTCGTGAATGCTCGTGGTTGCGCGATGGGTTTTTGTGGGCGGCACCCGACAGCTGTTGGGCCCCGCCCCCAATGTCTTTCGCTCCCGAGGTGCATGAGGAGATCACGCGGTCCTGGAAGTCCCCGTGCTTCCCGTGACCGTTTGGTGGCCTCCTCCGCCTTCTCTGCCCTTGATGGGGCCGCGGCCTAGGGTACACTGGGGCCCCCTCCCCACTGTTAAACAACTCTGTTGCGCACTACGGTGTCCACAGAGGGCTTTGACGTGGTGTGGCTGTCCTAAGCACCCTCCCTAAGCCTGTGGGCTCGTCTACTTCGGTGGCGTGGTCCTGCAGTGCTATGGGGTAGGCCGCCGCCCCTTTGCACATGCACAAGGGTGGAGCTGACCCAGGGCTCTTTGTTGAGCTGCGTGCCGCCACTAATCCCACCCTCTGGGTGGTGAAGGTGGCCACACGCTCCCTCGGTCGGGCGATGTCCACAGCTGTGGTCCGGGAGAATTTCCTGGCCTTACCTGGTGATATGGGGGGGGTTGACTGAGCCCGCCTCCTCAACTCGCCCATATCCCAGGCTGGCCTCTTCGGCGGCGCGGCCGAGAACTGCGCCCAACAGTTCTTGGCCGCCCCAGAGCAGACTGAGGCTGTAACACGTACTGCCCAGTCGCCTCAGTCTGCTCGCCGCCGAGGGCGCCCTCCCTCCTCCCGTCCGGCCCCAGCAGCAGCCTTCTCCGGGCCGCGCCGTGGAGGTGGTTGCAGGATGTCGCCCAGTCCGCTCCTCAGCCTGGCTAAAACGCCAGGGTTTAAGAACCCCGACGATCATTCCTCGGGCCACGCCCCCCTCTCGCACATCGCTTCCCGCGAGTGCTGGACTGAAACAGCGGCCCGTCTCTGACGCCTCGTTCGTTTCGTTCACACTCCAGATAGCGGCGAGATGGCTGTAACACGTACCGGACCACCGCTGCCTCGCTGCCCCACCCTGGGTATGTCTGTGGTCCGTTTGACCCCGCTGGTGCAGTTCCTGGGAGTCTGGCTTCAGCTTCCGGGACTGTTCCGCTGGGTTGCGAAGACCGTCAGGCGCGGCTACGCGATTCAGTTCGCGCAGGTTCCTCCCCGCGCTGGGGAGGCCGCCCGTTATGATGGGGCCTATCCCCTGTCATACGTGCGGAGGTTGTCACCCTACTGGCGAAGGGTGCGATCTAGCCTGTCCCTCCAGCCGAAGTGAAGTCCGGCTTCTCAGCCCTTGCTTCATTGTACCCTAGGAAACCGGTGGGTTATGGCCAATCCTGGATCTACCCGTCTTGAACCGATCCTTCTCAGGCTGACGCGTTTGGACGCGTTCGTCCGGTAGATTAGTTGCAGCGATCGACCTGAAGGACGCTTTCTTCATGTCTCCTTCCTCGACGCGGGCCGTTCCTACGGTTTGCTTCGAGGGGCGGACATTCAGTACGCAGTCCCCCCATTCGGGCAGCTCTGTCCCCTCGTGACTCTACGTAGTCTATCGAGGCAGCCCTTGCCCCACTCGGCAGCACGGGGTTCGCATCCTGAACTACTTCGATGACTGGCTCATACTGGGTCACTCTCGTAAGCAGGTCTGCGGACACAGCGTCCAAGTGCTCCGGCACTTAGCCCGTCTGGGCGAAGAGCGACTCTGCCCCGTGCAGAGGATCTCCTTTCTCAGTGTGGTTTCCAACTCGGTCGCAGGTGCGTGCTGCTTACCAGCGAGCGCGCACATAGTCTCTGCTGACTTGCCTTTGTCAAATCGAGGGCGAGAATGCGGTCCCACTGAAGCTATTTCAGAGGCTCCTGGGGCATATGGCATCTGCAGCCGCGGTGACGCCGCTCGGATTGCTACATATGAGACCGCTTCAGCACTGGCTACGCGATCGAGTCCCGAGATGGGCATGGCGGTCTGGCACGCTCCGGGTACAAGTGACTCGGGCCTGCTTACAGACTCTCACCCCGTGGTCGAACCTCAAGTTTCTACGGACCGGTGTGTCCTTAGAACGAGTTTCCAGGCATCTTGTTGTATCAACAGATGCATCATCCACGGGCTGGGGTGCCATGTGCAATGGACAAGCAGCCGCGGGCTCCTGGACAGGACCCCAGCGCCTTCTGCATGTCAATTGCCTCGAGTTACTGGCAGTACGGTTCGCCCTGCACCGCTTCCGAGCGTTGCTGAAGGGTCAACATGTGCTAGTCAGGACAGACAACACGGCCGTAGTAGCGTACATCAACCACCAGGGCGGTCTACGCTCCCGCCGTATGTCTCAACTCGCCCGCCATCTCGTTTTATGGAGTCAGAAGCATCTGAGGTCCCTTCATGCTGTCCACATCCCGGGAGTCCTGAACCGTGCAGCCCACGAGCTCACGGCTTCAGCCACTTCCTGGAGAATGGAGACTCCATCCCCAGACGGTCCAGCTGATATGGGAACGGTTCGGCGACGCACAGGTATTCCTGTTGCCTCCCAGGACTCTTCCCATTGCTCCCGGTTTTATTCCCTGACCTATGGTCGGCACGGATGCACTGGCGCACAGCTGGCCGTCGGGGCTACGCAAGTATGCGTTTTTCCCCAGTGAGCCTTCTCGCACAGGTTTGTGCAAGATCAGGGAGGACAAGGAGCAGGTCATGTTGGTTGCCCCGTTGGTACGGCCAGACCTGGTTCTCAGAACTGCTACTCCTTGCGACAGCCCCTCCCTGGCCTATTCCTCTGAGTCAAGACCTTCTCACTCAGAGACAGGGCACCCTTTGGCACCCGCGTCCAGCGTTCTGGAAGCTCCACGTGTGGCTTCTGGACGGGACGCGGCAGGTTTGAGTAGCCCCTTCCACCTGCGGTGGTCGCTACCGTCACTTCCGCTAGAGCAGAGTCTACACGACACCTCTATGCGTTGAAGTGGAACCTCTTCGTCACATGGTGCTCTTCCCGCCAAGAAGACCCCTGGAAATGCACGATCGGGTCCGTGCTATCGTTTCTCCAGGAAGGGGTGGGAAGAAGGCTGTCTCCTTCCACCCTTGAAGTGTATGTGGCCGCAATATCTGCCTACCACAATCTCCTGGGAGACAATAAGGTAAGTCAGCACGACCTGATCATCAGGTTCCTGAGGGGGGCGAGGAGACTGAATCATCCTCGCTCTCCTCTCGTTCCCTCTTGGGACCTCTCAGTAGTCTTAAGTGCTCTGCAGAGGCCTCCCTTGAGCCTTTGCGGTCGGTTGAGATTAAGTTCTTGTCTATAAAGACGGCTCTGCTGACCGCATTGGCCTCTCTTAAGAGGGTCGGGGACCTGCAAGCATTTTCGGTTGACGAAGCGTGCCTTGAGTTCGGGCCGGCTAACTCTCACGTGATCCTGAGACCCCGGCCCGGATATGTGCCCAAGGTTCCCACCACTCCGTTCCAAGAAGCCAGGTGGTGAACCTGCAAGCGCTGCCTTTGGAGGAGGCAGACCCAGCCTTGGCATTGCTCTGTCCAGTACGCGCTCTCCGCGCCTATGTAGACAGTACGCGATGTTTCAGGACCTCAGACCAGCTCTTTGTCTGTTATGGTGGAGAGCGGAAGGGAAGTGCTCTCTCAAAGCAGAGGTTGTCTCACTGGATAGTGGACACCATTGTTTTGGCTTACCAGCAGCAAGGTCGACCATGTCCCCTTGGGGTCAGGGCACACTCCACCCGGAGTGTGGCCTCCTCTTGGGCTTTAGCGCATGGCGCCTCGCTAACAGACATCTGCAGAGCTGCAGGCTGGGCGACACCAAACACATTCGCCAGATTCTATAATCTCCGAGTGGAGCCAGTGTCCAACTATGTACTCGCCCCTACGGGTGGCCGGTAATGGGCCAGGCTGAGGTGTCTTCGCTTGCTCGCCATTCCACTCCACGGACTGGATACGTGCAATATTTTTCCTCAGGTGAGCTCCCCGAGAGCCCTGAGCTCCTCCAGCACTGCTTATGCCGACATCAGTTCAGTCTGCCCTTCGAGCCCAGACCCTCATGTCCGGCCAGGTGCTCCGTGTGCATGGTTCCCCTCCGGCGACCCCCACACGAGTATTTCCACCGTAAGCCTCCTCAGCGAGCAGGTGTCTTTCCCTTGGCAAGTCCCTGCCGCCCCTAGGGTTAAAAATCCACCTTCGGCTGGTACCCTAGAGATCTTCCATATGCAGCCCTTAGCGGGTCATATGTGTATTCTCTAAGTCCTCCCCACGGGTTGGCATCTTGGCATTCCCTCACTGGGATATGCTTCCCAGTGTACCTTGGTAATCCTGTGATAAGTGGGAGTCCTTCGTCCGTACTAGTCTTACGACAGGGTACTCACACTTACGCAGGGCACTGGATGACAGCTGAATGTTGTATTGGAACCCCCATTCGTTAGTCACTAACGTACGTCGTAGTGACTGAACGAAAGGGAACGTCTCGGTTACGTATGTAACCCTCGTTCCCTGAGGAGGGAACGGAGACGTACGTTTCCTTTGCCACGTCAGCTGTGTTGCTGGTATGCGGAGTTCAGTCTTGGCTCCTGCAGCAGTAACATAATGCGATGTTGCCAGCGTACTTCCTTATATACCCACAGGGTGGGGCGGAGTTACGCATGCAAATTCCGCATGCCCATGGCATTGGCACTGCCATTGGGCGCTGTTGAATTCTCGAAGATGATAGGCTTCTAAGCGAAACCCCCATTCGTTAGTCACTAACGTACGTCTCCGTTCCCTCCTCAGGGAACGAGGGTTACATACGTAACCGAGACGTTTTCATGGCCATTAAAATAAATCAAATGTAACTACGGTTCCCTTTCAGTTGGTCACGTTCGACCCTTTCTGGTGTTTCATGATAAAGACTGGACACTGTTTTACGATTGTGTCTGGAGGGATCTGAACGATCGCGTGAGTGAACCATTGTACATCGGTGAGTGGGACGGGGTGGTCCCGAACACCCGGTACCGTGTGGTCGGTAATCATTCTAAAAAGAATCAGGATGAATACGGTTTTCATATTCTGCTGTAAAGACAAGAAAGAGCTTTCTGACCGCATATGCGGTGGTCATCGAGGCGAACACTAGTTGTACAAGCTGGGGTTTTTGTTCAAGTGGTGTCAAGTTTGTTGAATGGTATTTTTTCAACCATAAACAAGCTGTTCAAGTGGAGCGACATGCATGATGGATACAACAAAATTAAAGTACAGCTGTTCCACCCTGAGAGATCCCCGCACAGCGACTTGTACGATCTGCCGTCCCCGCCCATTCGCTACGCCCATAAAAGCAAGTAGTCAGACCCACTCAGCAGTTCATTAATATAAAATGTTTCAAGACGACACTTCAGAACACGTTCCCATCTGCAACTACGGGGGCTCTTTCGACCCTGGACTCGAACCCCCCGATGATAACGCTACCGATCATATACTGACAGACATCCCTGGACCAGCGGATGTCCTCAAAGACTGGGAATCAAAATTAGAAAACGACTGGGGCGGTGGGGTTAACATCGTCACCCCCTCCAATGGGTGGTTAGATAAATTCTGTACTGAGCTTGGATATTGCAACCTGAGTTTCCTAACAGGGATGTGCAATTCTGCTGACCCCTCTATTGGGATCGACGGTACAGACGGCTGCGTCACGGACATTGGATTCAAAATCATAAAAGCTACACTTGCTGTGATGCTGCAGCATCTCATCGATGGTAAACTGAAGGAGACCTGTGAGGGCTGTGCTACGAATCATCCTAGCCAGCTACAACATTCCTGCCTGTTTGAACCACCCGCATACTTTTTCGATGCCCACTTTGATGACCTGACCCGCAAACTGTTTAAACCTGATCTCCTTTCTATTATAACCAATGCTCTACACCGTTGTGGTTTAAAATCCAATCCAGACCAGATTCAGGGGACCGTCTGTACAATTCTACACAAATTGAGAGACGAACCATTCATCTCTGCAAAACGTCAGGTAATCAGGGACAAGCCCGCGGACAAGGCACGCAAGAAAATTGTTTACGACGCTGTTGATCTCTGGCAAGGCAACCCCCTCGTGAATGGCTGGTAACCAAGAAACCGGCAGCATGGGATCTGTATGCAGTCAAAAGAGCCTCATAGAAAGTTTGTTTAAAAGGACATTACAGAAGACAACTTGAAATATTGTTGACAAATGTAATCAGCGACGCATGCATTCCCGATGATGTCGACGATGTGGAAGACAAGCATACAACAAATCTCAAGAAACAAATGGAAAATATAAGAGGAATGTCAGCGACATGGTATAAATTGCATGACGAATGTGTTAATAACCCCGACCCATTTTCTGTAATAAGAGATGTTCTCGATGTAATGTGTGAATCTGAGTAACGTCTCACCGATATCGTCTGTATCTGTGCCTTTGTAACGGATGTTTGCGAGTCACAATCGTTAAAAGATGACGATGGAATTCGATGCAGATGCGGTTATTGAAGCAACAGTTGACCATATCGTAGACCATGATTTAAAGACATGCCGTGAATTTCTTTTCTGGTTAGACCACCTAGCCTGATATCAAAGTAATGTTTTTATTAGTTTGAGCATGTGACCATGTATTCTTTTATTACTTAGAACATGTAATCATCATATATTCCATCTTAAATATTTTTCTTTTAATGTCTGTAACATTTTCATCTGTTTTTAATAAAAGTTTAACGCTCTGCTGGTGTACGTCTTATTCTTGTGCATAGGTTGACGCTATAACATGGCTGAGCTTATGAAGGAGACTTTATACGCCACCCAACCCTGGCTCTTTAGGGGGTAAAAAGCGGCTAAAAGATGGCGTCTTTAAGGCTAGCAGGGTCCGTCTAAGCGATAAACAGACGTGCATCGATGCATTTAGCAAGTATGCTTGGTGCCGTGTGCTAAAGAATAAGAGCGGGGTTGTGGTTACTAAGACGTTTCAGTCTATACTCGAAGAGGGTCGTGTCCCGCAGAAATTACAAACGGACCAGGGAAGGGAATTTGACTAAAAATTTCAAGACTTGATGAAAAAAAACATGATTAACCATTTCGCAACGGCTACCAATTTGAAAGCTAGCGTCGTGGAATGTTTTAATAGAAAATTAAAAAGTTGCATGTGGCGATTTTTAACTGCTACAAATTTGCATCGATACATAGATGTTTTACAAGATATTATGGATGGTTACAACTGTAGTTATCGTCGCAGTATTAGGATGAGGCCGTTGGACGTTAACAAAGAAAATCAGTCGGATGTGCAGTGTTAATTTTGACAGCATATATTGATTTAGTTTTAGTCATATTTTAGTCACCTGAATTGTTTTTAGTCGACTAAATCTACAGTAGATTTAGTCATATTTTAGTCACCTGAATTGTTTTTAGTCGACTAAATCTACAGTAGATTTAGTCTCCTAAAATCTAATGAGTTTAGTTAAATTGTAATACATTAAGCATTTAAGTCCTACATAACCGACTGTCACTTGAACTGACATTGACATCATTTTGTTTTTGACATTAAAAATACACAAGAGCTCAATTCACTTTGTTTGTTTTTAAAAACATTTATATAGTTTTTATAACTTTGTATTTCTGTTTTAGTTAGTATATCATGTTAAGCTAAAGCTTCAAATAAGTTTGTTTATTTATTTTTTAAATTTCATTTAACATTTATTTAATTTCAAGTAATGAAGTTTTTTTTTAATGGTTTTGGTTAACTATTATAACCCTGATACTTTATTTAATGTGTCAAATACTGGTCTTTCCTCCTGACTATGAATTAAATGGGAATGAAACTAAATACAGTTTATTGTGTAAGCAAAAACAAATAAATAATGCGTGACTTTTAATTATAAACCAGCTGGAAATACACCTGGACTCTTATTTTGAAATCTCGCCTTCTATTGCAGTTGCAGCTGCTCATTCAAGTTCAGATGAGGAGATATAATATGCATTGTTACAACCGTCTAAAACACATTACTATATAAACATCGTAAAGTAAAGTCATTATTCATCAGCATTAGTTCATAAACAATTGCCTGGCATAAATGTGTTATTCATTGATTGTGATCCGCTCTGGAGCGCTGTTTTGGGGATGCGTGAGTGAGCCTGTAGAACAATCTTCCCTAATCGTCCCTCCCTAACATTTTTGTCTTTTTATTTGTTGACGAAAATGACAGTTGATTTTCGTTATGGTGTCATCCGACACTAGCTTTTATCTAGTCGTCTCGTTTTCGTCAGTGAAAAAAGGTCTTTGACGAAAATTGTGACGAAAATTATTCGTCAACGAAATAAACACTGTGGATGTGTTTCAAAACCTGTACCGTAATATAAAAAAAAGAATAAAGAGGCCGTATTTAAAAATATAAAGTCGGAGACGTTGTTAGGATATCTAAAGTTAGAGGCCCGTTCGCCAAAGGATATGAACAGAACTACAAGGAGGAATTTTACCATATCCGCATGCATCCCCCATCAACCGCCGGTCTACAGACTGTCTGATTATGACGGTGAACTCTCGGCTTGAAGTGACGGAATATTCGGCTTGAAGTGCGGTTCAAAAACGCACTATTAATTTGATTGTTTGACAATATATCGAGGTGTCTAACCGGCGACAGGTTCTGGTAGATTACTATTGAAATGAATACGTTACAACTCTCATCCATCATGGATAAAATTAAGTGTAATGCCAATTTTATCGGAGTTCTGCCGTGTGATCAATTGCCGAAAGGCCTATAAAAGGATCTACCCATCAATGACAATAATTAACACACCCTGCACACGTGCCTATTGAACATTGGACGGCTGTTTACTTAACTGAAGACAGGGCCGTGTGTTTTTTTTCGACAGTTACGGCAACCCTCCCGACAGCTACCGTTTCCCACCGGACATTAATAACTTTCTAACAGCCAATGCCGTCAATACAGTATATTCAGACACACAGGTCCAGGATTTTACGTCGGACACATGCGGTCAGCACTGTGTTTTTTCGGTACCATTTATCCAGGGGACTTGACTGCACCCACGTAATGAACCTCTATAGTGGTGATTATATTAGAAATGATAAAATGGTCACACTCTTTGTGAAAAGACTAAGACCTAATGTCTGTAATGAGAAATTGTTTCAATGTATTCATTGTGTGCAGTCTTGTAATGCTTCTATGTGACATGTTTGAGAATTGCAATATATTTGAATGGTCTATAAAAAATTTTTTTATCGTCTTTTATTTCAAAATTAAATATGCAGTACGTGTCCAGAGTCTATACGCCATTGAGTCAGATCGATATTCGGTGACTTAAACAGTGGGTCTTCTGACCGGGGTGCTCCAAAGGCAGAGTATCAGGTTTGCTCTTTAAAGTAGAAATCAACCGTCTAACATGAAGGTTCGGGACTGTAGAAAACGGAATGTTTAATTCACCAAACGCTTGTAGAAATGCTGACCATCCTAGAGGCCTTCTGTCATCGCGTACCTTTTGAGGGGCAGTTACATTTAACAAATCGAGCATGTGTGAACCCTGTATATAGTTTTACCCTTGAACACAAATTCCCGCTTATCGCTTACAGCTGAATGGGAATTGAAGTCTGAAATCAAAATTAGAGACACCCCGCAACCCCCGGTGCATCATCAGATCAGTAGCCATAAGGAAGGGTGGTGAAATCAGGCAAAAGTCTACGTTTATTATACACCACCTTAAACCTTTTAACCTCTTAACAAGCGCCCCATTTTTGAGAATTCTTTGAAAACGATATACCCAAATGAAAATGTCTGCAGCTCTTAAACCCTATGGTCTATATTCATAAACCTGGTCTTATTTTAAACTAGACACTTGAAATATTGCTACCCAAGAGTCATAATAACTCAAAGTAATATGGGAACAGAGTAATATACATGTAAATATACATGTAAGTGACTCACGTTTTTTTTTTTTTTTTTTTTTTTTACTTAGGGAAAAAAATATTATAATTTAATGTTAAGAGCCTGAAAATAACTTAAATATAAAACTGAATGTCTAATCATGTCATGATTCAAATATGAGGATGATTCTCTCAGTAATGTAGCTTCTGTGAGCTTTTATGTCAAGAAAAGTCTAGGCGTCATTTCAAAAAGGCCATTTATTTCAGAACATTTGCTATTGTAAAGAGTAGTTTTTCATTCAAATAAATCTGCAATAAACTGCAATAAACTACTAATTATAATGGATAAACAGTTTACAGAGATTACAAAGTGTAAAAAATTCATTTAGCTGATGGGAAGCGTCAGTAAGAGTCTGCGCGCTCCACTGCAGTTGCGCCATGGAGAGCGCGCAGCCAGCGCACAAACAGTATTCACCAAAGCCTACTTACGTAAACTGCGCAAGATAATGCCTTTTGATTGGTTACTAAGTCCATCAATCAAACCTTTGTTGGAAAGGCATTGGCTGGGCACCGAGTCCCTTTATCCAACGAAAACCATGGGCGCAATGATTGACAGCTCACCAAGCCTGTAAAGCGCTTCCTCTATATGATGCATCCCAGGAGAGTCTCTGATTGAAGGAGAGAGACGAGGGAGGGTTTATAATACGTGGGAGAGACTATTCTAGCAGGGGGAGTTTGCCAGACACGGATTAGAATCGATATTTCATTGAAAATGGACATGATTGATTACGCTAACTCAAAACTCTCTTGCAAACAACGGAGGATTTTTAGTTTTTTCCCTATTTTTTCGTTGTTTTGGATTAAAAAGTGGGATGCATTTTGAAGAGTGGACTCTTACACAGAGATGTATGCGGGTGTTTATTGGATTCGTCCGATCTGATCTGAACGACAGGAGATGAAAGATGAGTATCGCTAATATTTTGCTAATGTTTACATGGACGGTCCTTTAGCGTTTCATTTAACCCTTTCCTCTCTGGTGTATTTATTGCAAAAACAAGTTCAGAACATGAATCTTGAGTGTTTTAGCTTTAAAATGATGCATAGTTTGTGATAGTTGATTGGCCAAGGAGCGGTTGTAAATGCGCCTACGAACATGTTAATGTCACGAGTCTTAACAACATCACCTTTTGTAGGGAGATGTTGGACGAGCGCTACGTCTTCCGAGACAAATGTGAAATATAGTGCGGAGGTATCCCCAAAAACAGTTCTGGTAAAATGTTCAAAGTCTTTCACGATTGTTGTTTGTGCAAGAAGTTCTCGCATCGAGAACTGACCCCACAAACTGTTCAACAACAATTTGTTGATAGCTCTCTGGGCAGGGTTGTAGCTATCTCTTTTCAGGGTCAAGCTTTTTCAAAATACTCCCGAATGCAAGACTCTTTGTCAGTGTCCGTGATAACATTCGAGGAGTACCCCGATGCCTGCTGTTTCAACCGCAGAAACGTCTTTACATATTCGCTAGACAGCGTGTCTAATAGCTGTGGGAAGTCTATTTTCGCAACAACATAGCCAGTCTCGATCGCTTTTAAAAGCTTGAGACTGACCCAACAGCCGTCGAGAGCCCGCTCCTCATCACTATGATTGCAGATAGTTGTCTGATTTTGAGCTTGGGCGCATGTAGGCATAACGGTAACATGAGTTTCCCGTTGCACCTGTAAGGGAGAACGGAATGTAGTAATTTGCGGGGAGGATAGACGGTTGCTTTTATCAATCCGTAATAGGTTTCGATCGGTTCAAAAAAAAAAAAATAGTGGGTGGCCGGATCAGATTTTCCGCGCTTGACAGAAGGGATATAAGCTGGTATAAGCAACTTATCTTCTCAGTCTCATTCACTTTGTGATAGAGTTTATAAGCATTAGTACAACCTCCAAACAAAGCCTCTGGGTTCTTCAGTCTCTCTGGGGCCACATAAGTACTCAAATTGGTACGCGGTCTGTAAAATTTCAACAGTGTCATCAAATTCCTGAGAAAACCAAAGGCTACACCCGACATGGGGTGTCTCTGATGGGGCTCAAAGCGACACAAATGACCGTGGTGGATGCAGCCATTATATTCTAACCAGTGCCCAACCCGTCCAGTTTGTAGTACCATCTAAAAAGTAACGACTGACAGACACTTTACCGTGGTTTAGCGCATGGTGAATGTCTAAGTTGAGTCTTTTTTACAAACTAACCATTCGATCGAGGTGTTTGAGTATGTCTTACTCTGACGAATGTATGCGTTATTGTGTGTTAGTGCTAACGTGTTGTTGAGGTAGTGCATTTTGAACACTCAAATGCTAACGTAAATGAGAACCGATCAAGTTTGGTGCACTCTATGAACGTGTCACGGTATTTCATACATGCTTTGCGTAATAAAACCACATCATTCACGCCGTATTCATACAACTCACGCTTGAAGTCGAACACTTTACCAGTAATTGTGTTGTACCAGGCGTCAAACTTTTTCATATCCTTTTCGGACATGTTACCGCGGTTGTAGTACTTTTTGTCTGGGTAGGGTCCAACATACCGCTCATTCTCGCCCGTAAATAAGGATAACGCCGCAGGCATCTTCGAGAGTGCCATTGGGACGAAAACGTAGCTGTCAATATAACGCTGCTCAAAAGTTGTGTCATACATGAAGATTAATTTACAGCCCTGCAATATGACTTTGAGTGCGAGTCCTGCTTTGCAAAAATACTCCAGAATTAGAAACGAGTCAAACCTGGATGCATAATGCGCTATAAATCGGGGGTGTCTGAACCGTGTGATCAGCTTTACAATACAGTCGGTGCCTTTGGCTACAAATTTCGTCCCTTTAAAAAAGTGATTGGAAAACATGTCGCCAATTTTGTATGCGCATTTTCATAACAAGTTTCGAAATCGTAGAAAATGTATTTTGTATCGGGTTCCTTGGATTTAAGGGGTTGTATGAAGCACTGATGTTCCGCGAGATTAGGACGAACTTCATGGCAATGATCGCATCTGATCGGGGCACATTTGTGCTGTTGCTTTGTAACTGTGTACCGTCTGTTACATAGCTTGCAATATTTTATAATATCGTATGGTACATACCCTCGGTCTGGGGTCGATTTTATTATGAGTCTCAAAGCAATAGCTGGACTTGCAGAAGCACAGGCAGTCAGGACAATGTACAGGGCTCTTAGGAAATTTGTTACATTCGGTATCAAAACATGTTACAAACGTGTTTACCAGGGACGTCACTAGGATCGGAAGACAGGGGGGGCTTAGCCCCCAGGGTATTTGTAACTTGCGTTTGCAAAATCTTTGCACTCACATCTAGAGCTACACTTATGTCAGCAACCAGTCAAGAAACCAAGATGTTAAAGGGATAGAAACTTCTGTCATCATTTACTCTCCCTCAAGTTGTTCCAAACCTGTATGGTTACAAACATTATTCAATATATCTTCTTTTGTGTTCAGCAGAACAAAGAAACTCATACAGGTTTGGAACAACTTGAGGGGGAGTAAATGATGACAGAAGTTTCATTTTTTGGTGAACTATCCCTTTAACAACTAAAACGTGACAGACATATTCTCTTCTTCAATTTCTACTCTGTTAAAGAAAAGTTACTGTAATGTTAGCTTTTAGACACATCAAAGGGGGAATTTCCTTAGGCCAGACTTTGCTCCTGATGAGTTACTATAAGCAATGACTTAAATGCTGTCTGTCTGCTCATGTAAATGTCCTCTCTATATAAGATAAGTTGTCCACAGAATGCTATTTAATTACACAGAACCGCATGTATTCAACCCGCTTTTGAGCTAAAATACAATTATACAGCAGCTAAACCTAAATTGAGCTAAAGCTATACAAATATCACAGCTGTACAATTTTCAGACTCTATACTAAATGTACCCTATACAATAGCCTACTCAAACATTCAGTGTAAGTGTAAACACATGACATAACATTATTTAATATTTGAATCACAGCATCGACAACCCAAGTGCATTTTACCTCAAACTTGCGACTAGTTAACTTTCTAAAGTAGCAATCGCTTCTCGGATCGACATTAACACACTGACAAAATTATATTCTGAATTAAAAATATTTTTATTCCACTTTTTAATGTGTGATTGTGTAAAGGTGTTCACGAGAAGCCAACTTTTCGCGAACTTGCTTTCAACGTCAAACACTCGTTCTCATGGAGACGGCGATGTGCACGGAGGGGAAGGTGTGTGTGTGTGTGTGTGTGTGTGTGTGTGGGGCGCGTGTGTATGTGAGAGAGACGCGTGAGTGAGACGCAGGGAAAGGAAATGCAGCTGAATGTTATTTGCTCTATGAAAGACATTGATAAAGACGAAAACTAAGGACATTTAATCTATAATTTTATTTTAGTTAGTTTTGCCAAACACACGTTTAGTTATCATTTTTTTAATTTCAGTTAACAACAACCCACCTAGTTTTAGTTTTTTCGTTCGCTTTCGTTAACGATTATAACCTTGGTAACAATGAGACGAGATGAAGTTACTTGCAGTAGCGCTCCGGTCTGCAACGTTCTGAAAGCTGCCACAGTTCACACCAATGCAACGAGACGCGCTGCATCATCTTGATAGCACAACGACTCTTTGTACTTCTGTCCAATTTCTCAGCTATTTTTCTGTAGCTGGATATATATCATTTGTTGCGTGTAAATATGAATGAGGATACAGTTATTGATAAATCGAATTGTTATTGTTGTTCTTATTATCATTTAGGGGGGCTTAGGAACATTTTGGGGTAGCTTCAGCCCCCCTAAAATAGGCCTAACGACGTCCCTGGTGTTTACAATGACGATTTCTACGATTTGTGTAGCCTTTATAACAGAATTCACAGACGTAGAGATTAACCCTGTCAGATTTTGTATTATGTAGTAATGTTCGGCATACAAATAGAGGCATACGTTTTTCGGATGAAGCTCGTCCTGATTTTTGTACACTTCTAACACCCCAGCATCTGTCCTGTTAAAATAAAATAAAATAAAAATAAAAAAAGATGCTTTTGAGACCTAATAGGTTTTCAAACATACCCATGTTATCAAGACCGATTTTGTCATCGATTGTGAAACCGGCGTTGGTGTGGAGAATGGTCGCTAGTCTTTCTAGCTCGGCGTCGAGTAATTGGGGGTTGAGAAAATGTGCTAGACAGATAGAGAAGCATATTTTATTTGTCATATTTACGGGGCAAAAATAGCATCTTTTTACGCTTAACCACTTGATCAATCGCAATGTCAGTGAGTTTGCACCGTTTCCCCCCGCCACGACTCTTCATGGCCATGTTCACATCGATCTCGACCGCCTCATCTGCTAATATTCGGTCATTGCGACGTGCTTGTAGGATTGACTGGTTCGCTACTTGTTGAATGGTTAGTACTAACATTACCAGATCGTACATGTTTAAAATTTCAGCCAATATTTCGGAGGGGATAATATTTGGAAAATAGCCGATTCCAATTGATCCAAATTATCAGTTCATGGCGGGTTTGCGTTAGCAATTTCTTCAAAATCCGAATACATATTTAACAATGTCTGTAATCCATCGCCCAAGTGGTGACCGTTTTGTATTTCATGAAGACTCTGTAACAGGTCTGAAAGTGTTTGGTCTGGTTGGTGGTCGTGTGCAGCGTCTGTGGGAAAAACATCTCTGAATCCATTTCTAATTTTTATTTAGGGTTATAGATAATATATACCAAACAAATTGTGAAAAAAACAACACACCACAAACAGTATTCAAAGGATCAATCGCATTTATAAAAGACACAATCATTAATCAGGAAGCGGAAAAAAAAGCAGTCATAACATGTAATCTATCTATCGAGTAGACGATTCATAATAGCTCCAAGAAGACTAACTTGTAGATGTCTCCCTCTCTGAATATCATTTGAATCTCTATGAATGCGTGCAAAATTCTCGTCATTACTTGACTCCAATCTGCGGAGTCGGTTCTCAATTGCTGGCAAGTCCCGTCGTAAAATAGACAACATCTGCACCATTGCGGCGTAGTCATCGAATCTGTAATGAACCGTAGCAAACTGGGCTTCTACATCATTATGGAATACATTCAATCTGTTGTGAACACCTCCAAACAGGGCATGAATACCTGCAGCCAAAGCAGCTACGTGGTTATTGGTCGCTATCAGTGCGTTATGAAGAATTACATACCGCTCGCCACTTAAAATCACATCTTCTACGAAGATAAGCAAAATGTTAGTCTATTCTGGCCATGTATGGATCGACATTCTGACCATAACCTCTGGCTACTTCCTCGTACAAATTGGCCGGCTCGTCCAGTACCTCCCCCTCCTCCGCCTCCTCTACTGCAGCCAACTCGTGATATGGGTATGGTGTCTGTCTACCTCTTACTGATGTGTCTCTAGCATTATCATTTTCCTCACTTGTCCATGATGAACGGTCCCACGCGTCGACCTGAGAATTGGTCCAGCTCTCGAAGTCAACCGCCACCTGTACGCCGCTATCTGTAATTTATAATAAATATAATTACAATGGAGTGGCTACATAGGTCTGTAGATCAAATATTGAAATAAACCGGAATATATAATTAATTTCAAGGGTGCCTTACCACAATTTATAGTTCTGTCGGGTTGGGTCAGGTTAGAAGGCGAATCAGATCCGCTGTTATAACGTCTCTTCTTTGGAGGTACAGCGATACATGGCCCCGCCTGTTCCTCAACTTCAGCCTCCAAATCGGATAGTCCGGTGCTGGTGATTATCTGATCCTGATAACGTACTTCTCCTTCATGACTTGCGGCTAGAGGATGGTGTCTCTTGCGTTAAATCAATGCTCCTTATTTCTATATAAAAATAAAAAGAATAGTTTAAAACAGTCTGTGTGAAAGATAAAAAAAAAAAAAAGTAAAAAAAAGTGTATATATTTACCATCAGAGTCGTTCGAGTGGGAAACCCGGTTCGCATCTTGTGTTAATTCGAACCCTGGCTGTGTCACTAGGCCTGCTAATTCTAAAGACAATGTTTTAAAAAGATTATGACGACCTGTGTTTTAAAGAATACCGTATTTCCTCAAATAAAAGCCTGTAGTCAATTAAACGCAGGGCCTCTGATAGTGGCCGGGGGCGTGGCCAGCACGAACAAATAAAGGCCGGGGAAAAATTATTTCCTTTCATTTCATGTGCATTCAAGTTCAGCGTAATGTACAGTAGGGTTATGCCGAAGGAGCGAAACCATCGTGACCGTCGCCCCCAGCTGTAAGTCTTGCGAGTGCGATGCACACTAATCCTGGTCTTTTCTATACGTAACCTAAACACTTTGCAGGGATTGCTCTAAATTAAACTGAGAATATAACTGATGCATATATGCCATTTTAAATACTGTAGTCTATGAGAGATGTGACGAGTGTTAGTCTGTGAAAGCTACACAAATATTGATCTTGACAATCTCTTAGCCTCTTGTCTTTTTTTACACATCTTACTCTGCATTTAACTTAAACCATTTCATTTTGTACAAGAAAACAGCATAGGCTTCAAAATAAATTATGTTATTGAAATATTGTATTGTCATTTGAACTACTCGAACAAACGTTTAAAAAACAATACGCAAAATCAAAATTGAATAGCTCCATAACGGATTGAGAAAAGTGCGCGCATTAGTTGGGTTAGAAAAATAACAAAATTATAGTCTTTTTTTAAAAGTAGAAAATATTTATGTAAAGAGATATATATATTAAAATAAAAAAAGTGCTTAAAGGAACAACTCTTCTTAAGTGGAAGGAAGCTTTTTCCCTCACGTGGAATATAGAAAGCACATAAGTTGGGGTTGAGTCTATAAAACACAAAAGAACAACAAATATAATCACAGAAAAAACTCTTTAAAGTGAATTTCGTTTTGTATAAATTGTATCTTAATTTTAATCTATGTTTTATCAACCAAATTGCCCGGATTTAATAAATAATAAGCAAATAGCCTATAACAGACAATGACATGGAGGCGGAGGCACAGCGTGAACAACAGCTTAAATGAACTACTAGAAAAAGAAAAGAAAAAAAAAAACCTTTAGTCAGGGGCAGCCCTTACTATTTATTTCAGATAGGCCTATATTTGATCCAGCATGTCACAAAGGGAGTTCTGGGTAGAGCGCGCGGTGCTGAGTCAAGTCAAGTCAAGTCAACTTTATTTATATAGCGCTTTTAACAATGTAGATTGTTTCAAAGCAGCTTTACAGTGTTAAACAGCAAAATAATGCAGCCTAATTTTATTCAGCTGTATAGCCATTTGATGTCATCAGTTCATTTCAATTTCCATACGGTGACAGTGTGGGCTTTAGATCAATAATTAGATCAGTAATTTAGTTTACATGGTTAAATTAGTTTATTAATTAGATTTATTTAGATGTTTAGTTGAAAAATATAGTGTCCCCAACTGAGCACGCCAAGCCAGAGGCAACAGTGGCAAGGAAACCAAAACCCCATTAGGTGACCTAATGGAGAAAAATAAACCTTGGGAGAAACCAGGCTCAGTCGGGGTGCCAGTTCTCCTCTGGCCAATTTACAAACAACGTATTATTATTATTATTCTGGCTGCTTTACAGGTCAGAGGTCATAATAGATCGGAATATTCAAAGGACCGGAGGCAACACGCTGGAGACGGGTTTATTGAGGATGATGTTGATTAAATAATTATTAAAGTGCAATATTCGAATGATCGGCGGCAACATGCTGGAGACGGGTTTATTGCGGATGACATATCGATTTAAGTATTATTTAATGTTAATATTCGAACAATCGGAGTCATCACACTGGTGACGGGTTTATTTAGATGCCGTGTCGATGAGGCAGTTGCAGGGGGAGGATAATTGACACGGTCTCTGCAGACACTTCGGGGTCCTGTGTTGGTCTTCTCTGGTCCACCATCTGATTAGGATACGGCCCGGATCTGGCTGACTGCAGTAAACCTCGGGATAAAACAGAGAGAATATCATTAGCGTAGATGCCATTCTTCTGATGATGTAACGAGTACATCAGGTGTTATGGGAAGTGTTCCCGGTTCCGGCTGACCTAGTTAATGCAGCCTAACAATCAATTAATTGATAAAGTGTTTTATGTGTATGCCACAGTAAAGAGATGTGTTTTTAGTCTAGATTTAAACTGACAGAGTGTGTCTGCTTCCCGAACAATGCTAGGAAGACTGTTCCAGAGTTTAGGAGCTAAATAGGAAAAGGATCGACCGCCTGCAGTTGATTTGGATATTCTCGGTATTAACAACTGGCCAGAATTTAGAGATCGCAGTAGACGTGATGGAGTATAATATGTTAAGAGCTCGCTCAAGTATTGGGGAGCTAAACCATTTAGTGCTTTGTAAGTAATAAGCAAGATTTTAAAATGTATGCGATGTTTAATAGGTAGCCAGTGCAATGTTGACAGAACTGGGCTAATATGGTCATACTTCCTGGTTCTAGTAAGTACTCGAGCTGCTGCGTTTTGGACCAGCTGGAGTTTATTTATTAAGCGAGCAGGGCAACCACCCAATAGAGCATTACAATAATCTAGCCTTGAGGTCATGAACGCATGAACTAACTGTTCAGCATTTTGCATTGAGAGCATGTGCCGTAATTTTGATATATTTTTAAGATGGTAGAAAGCAGTTTTACAGATACTAGAAACGTGGCTTTCAAACGAAAGATTGGTATCAAAGAGCACACCCAGGTTCCTCACTGACGACGAAGACTTGACAGAGCAGCCATCAAGTGTTAGACAGTATTCTAGGTTACTACTTGTGGAGCTTTTTTGTCCAATAATTAAAAATTCAGTTTTTTCTGAATTGAGTTGCAGGAAATTACCAGTCATCCAATGTTTTATGGCGGCTATGCATTCCGTTAATCTTGTGAATTGGTAAATTTCTTCAGGGCGTGAAGAAATATAGAGCTGAGTATCGTCAGCATAACAATGAAAACTAATGCCATGCTTCCTAATAATATCTCCCAGTGGTAGCATGTACAGGGTGAAGAGTAGCGGTCCTAGCACTGAGCCTTGTGGTACTCCAAACTGAACTTGCGATCGGTGTGACATCTCTTCATTTACTGCTACAAACTGAAAACGGTCGCATAGGTATGATTTAAACCATGATAAAGCAATTCCACTAATACCTACATAATTTTCGAGTCTATTCAAAAGAATGTTGTGGTCGATGGTATCAAATGCAGCGCTAAGATCGAGTAACACTAATAGAGAGATACAGCCACGATCGGATGATAAGAGTAAATAATTTGTAACTCTGATGAGAGCAGTCTCAGTGCTATGATACGGTCTAAATCCTGACTGGAAATCCTCACAGATACCATTTCTTTCTAAAAAGGAACATAATTGTGAAGACACTGCCTTTTCAAGTATTTTTGACAGAAAGGGTAGATTTGAGATTGGTCTATAATTGACTAATTCTGTAGGATCAAGTTGCGGTTTTTTAATAAGTGGTTTAATAATAGCCAACTTAAAAGTTTTCGGTACATATCCTAATGACAAAGATGAATTAATGATATTAAGAAGAGGATCTATGACCTCTGGTAGCATCTCTTTTAATAGCCTAGTCGGTACAGGGTCAAGCATACATGTTGTTGATTTTGATGATTTAACGAGTTTAGCCAATTCTTCTTCTCCTATAGCAGTGAATGATTGTAATTTTTCCTCAGTGACACTACAATGCTCTGTCTGATGTGATACTGTAGTAGACGGCTGCATGGTTAAAATTTTCTTCCTAATATTATCAATTTTACATGTGAAGAAGTTCATAAAGTCATTACTGCTGTGCTGTTTACAATCATCAGAAGTTGAAGCTTTATTTTTGGTTAATTTAGCCACTGTATCGAATAAATACCTTGGGTTGTGTTTGTTTTCTTCCAAGAGAGTTGAGAAATAAGCGGATCTAGCAGTTTTTACGGCCTTTCTGTATGCGATCATGTGCTCTTTCCACGAATTTCGAAAGACCTCTAGTTTTGTTTTCTTCCAGCTGCGCTCCATTTTTCTGGCTGCTGTTTTAAGGGCCCGGGTGTGCTCGTTGTACCACGGCGTTGGACTATTTTCTTTAATCTTCTTTAAGCGCAGAGGAGCAACTGTGTCTAAAGTACTGGAAAAGAGAGAGTCAATAGTTTCTGTTGCAACATCGAGTTCTTCTATGCTATCTGGGTTGCTGAGGAGATGATACTGATGAGGAAGAGTATTTAAAAAGCAATCTTTAGTAGCGGCAGTGATTGTCCTGCCATTTTTGAAACGAGGGGGCGGCTTTGCAACTTTAGCTAAATTAAGTATACAAGATACTAAGTAATGATCTGAGATGTCATCGCTCTGCTGCAGAATTTCAACGGTATCAACATTAATTCCATGTGACAATATTAGGTCTAAAGTATGATTATGGCGATGAGTGGGTCCTGACACGTGTTGCCTAACTCCAATAGAGTTTAGTGTATCTTTAAATGCTAATCCTAATACGTCTTTTTCGTTGTCTACATGGATATTAAAATCACCAACAATTAGTACTTTATCTACGGCCAGTACTAATTCTGATAGAAAGTCAGCAAATTCTTTGATAAAGTCTGTATTATGCCCTGGTGGCCTGTATACAGTAGCTAACACCAATGTTGAACGGGTTTTGTCATGTACACTACATAGCGTTACATAAAGCACCAAAACTTCGAAGGAATTATATTTGAAACTAGACTTCTGAGTAATACTGAAGATATTATTATAAATTACAGCAACCCCTCCCCCTTTACCTTTCAGACGCGGCTCATGTTTATAACAATAATCTTGGGGGGTGGACTCATTTAAGGTAATGTAGTCGTCAGGTTTTAGCCAGGTTTCTGTCAAACACAGCATATCAAGATTATTATCTTTAATAATATCATTAACAATAAGCGCTTTTGGGGAAAGGGATCTAATATTCAGCAACCCAAGCTTTATCAATTGTTCATCTGTATTATTTCTTTTGTTTATTTGTTGGACATCAATTAAATTTTTACTGTTGAATGGTTTTGATGTTTTTTTGTATTTACTAATTCGGGGAACAGACACAGTCTCTATATGATAATATCTCGGTGAAAGAGTCTCTATGTGCTGGGATTTATCTGACTCCGGTGACGTGAGACAGCTAGCAGACGGTCGGTTTAGCCAGTTTGTCTGCTTCCTGACCTGGGCCCTAGTGAGTCAAGGTTTAGCTCTAAGACTATGTGCCAAATTACTAGAGAGAAGAGCGGCACCACCCCAGGAGGGATGGATGCCATCCTTCTTCAACAGGTCAGGTCTGCCCCAAAAACTTTTCCAATTGTCTATGAACCCTATGTTATTTTGCAGACACCACTTAGACAACCAGCCATTGAGTGATGATAGCCTGCTAACTATCTCATCACTCCTTCTAACGGGGAGCGGACCAGAACAATAAACAGCCTCTGACATCGTACTAGCGAGTTCACACACCTCTTTAATGTTAATTTTGGTGATCTCCGACTGGCGAAGTCGAACATCATTAGTGCCGACGTGAATAATAATCTTAGAGAATTTACGATTAGCTTTAGCCAGCACTTTTAAATTTGCTTTGATGTCAGGCGCTCTGGCTCCCGGTAAACAAGTGACTATGGTGGCTGGTATCTTCACATTCCGTGTAATAGAATCGCCAATGACTAGGGCACTTTCAACAGGATACTCAGTGGGTGCTTCACTGAGAGGGGAGAACCTGTTTGATGTTCTAACCGGAACGGAAAAGCGTTTTTTTGGTCTGCGACTATGCTGCCTCACTGTCACCCAGTTGCCCTGCTGCGAGGGCCCTGCAGCCGGAACCGAAGAATGTGCAGAGTTCACTAAGCTATTCACATCCAAATCAGTGTCTAAAGCTGTTACATCCTCACTACTCTCAGATAAAGTATGGATGCGTGTTTCTAATTCTGAAATCTTCTCCGTCAGCCTAACTATCTCCTTACATTTATCACATGTGAAGCCCTGTTTGCCAGCGGAGAAGCCTATACTAAACATGCAGCATGAAGTGCAAGTGATAATGACAGGAGAAGACATGACTTACCGTATTTGTTGATTAATCCAATTTACCACTTACCACAATCGTATGCTGGACACTATTTACTAATCCAACTAATGAACTCAGAGAGCAGGAGACCCGGGTGCAGAGATGACAAGCTAACAGGCTAGCGAAATGCTAACGTGTGATGGTGATTTAGATTAAAAGCTAGCGATGTCAAATTTAACGTGATAGGCAATTTTTAAACAATTTATGGTGATGAGTAAGTTATATTTAGCAGTAGAATAAAGAGGAAATATCAAGATAAAGATTCAAACGTGAGCAAGGCTGTACAGAGCTACAAACAGGCACACAGGAGGCACACAGGAGACAGGAGCAATCGATCAGGCAGGCAGGATCAGGCAGGAGCAATCGATCAGGGTCACTCTGAGTGGAAAGAGCTTCAGAAATGAACAGGATCTCCAGAAAAGGCGCTTGATTTCCACTGGAGGAAATTTTACCGCTCTTTCAACGCACACACCACACACAGTATGACCTCATGTAAGTTTTAAAAACAATTCAACTTATAAATAATTCTTTTTAATGGGCCACTTAAAATGTTTATTACAAATAAATGATTAAATTCTAAAAATTAATAAAAAGCATTTGTAATCCTTTGAAACCACCCCACTTCCCGCGCCCCTGATGATAGGCCTATCTGTCCTCTGGAACGCGATCGCTTTTCATTTAAAACGGTTTATTTAAAACAATTCTTTTTTTCAAATAGATGGAATTCAAAATACAGGCCTGCCCCTAATAAAAGCCTGCCTCAAATAAAAGCCGGTGACCTTCTGCAGTTCAGGTAAATAAAGGCCCTGACTTTTATTTGAGGAAATACGGTAGTTTATAAAGATTTAGAATATTCAATTAACCATTTTATTACCTTCGGTCACGTGATCTGTGCTGTCGGGTGTGCTGAACACTGTAAAATAAAATAAATTAGACATAATGAGAACGATAATTAAAATACATTAAATAAATAAAAAATATTAAAAACCTGATGCTGTAACGAATGTCCACTGCAGGCAAGATTCATAACCCATAACCTGATGCTGTAACGAATGTCCACTGCAGGCAAGATTCATAACCCATGTGCAGTTTTATTTAACTCATAACAAATCATAAAACAAAGACTTGGCAAAAAATGTGACAAACAGACTTGCCTTACAACGTGTTACAACATCAATAACAGACAAAGACACATGTCAAACATGAGGGCTTAAAAACACACAGACTAATGACAAGACAAGTGACACCTGTGAACAGTGATCAAACAATAAACCAATTACAGAACAAGATACAAGATCACATGAGGGCATGGGAGTCACATGACAAAAACCAGGAAGTGCATGACGACAAAACATGACTGTGAACATGACAAACTGAAACATGAAAATGAACCAACACCAAAACACCCTGTGACAGATGCTTGCACCTAGAACATAAATACACCTGTTTATGAAGGAAATATTCAGGGAATATATAATTATTAAAAAGCTGTAATAACATATTACCAGATATGGATATTAAGAGCACAATAATAGTAGACATATAATGCAATAATATAATGACTAAATAAAATATTGTATTTACATTTTAAAATTGGATAACTAAATTGCAAGATTTATAATTAAAGCAATAAATAAGAAATATAATGTTTACAAAATTAAAAAATTAATAACTTTATTCTATCAATCAAATTCACAATAAATAAAATAGATTTAAATTATTAAAATCAAAGAGGTTTTCCTGAAAAATAAATAGCTGCTAATACAACTCACAAGTATAATAAATAGACCCATAACTCACGGGTAAATCAATACATAGATTAACCAACAGCAGTAATTTAATATCGAATCGCTATAGCTCTTCCATGAGAAGGTAAACAGGAAGTGAACTAAAGAGACACCTTAGCCTGCAGAAATGGCGTAGCCATTTCATCTCACAACATCCGCTTTCCAATTTTCAAAATAAAAGCTACCGGGAACGTAAATATACGGTACATTAAAAAAACGCTTGAATAGAAACAATCATCTTATTCATGAAGAATGAAAAACATAAACGAAATAATGGATAGCAGCGTCAAAACCACAGAGCCGTGGATAAATAGAAAATACGAGAATTCCTATTCTGAGCGCAAGCCATGTAACGTTAGTAAATATCAACTTAAAAGTCTTACACATCGGAGGAACAGAATAAATGCCAAACACATCAGAGATTATCTCAGAATAATTAAAAAAGCAAATAAATGTATCACCGATAACCATAACAGCATGAATACAATAAAACAAGCAGATAATAGTTGCTTGGCAGCCAGTGAAACAAATTATAATCGAAATATGCACAATGAACAATAAATTCTCATATTTTATTCCAAGTAATGTTAAAACGCACAGTATATCCCCGTTCCATGTGTATGAACAATGCATTTAACCAATATAGAATAACGTTTAAATACAAAATAAGTTAAAAACATGCTCTCACAGAGTGCAAATCATAGCCAGATTACAGGTATGAACAATAAATTCACATATTTTAATGCTAGCAATGTTAAAACGTTCAGAATATCACCATTCCATATGTATGATCAATGCATTTAACCAATATAGAATAACGTTTAAATACAACATAAGTAAAAAAAAAAAAACACTAAAAAATACCACGCTCTCACCGAGTACAAATCACAGCCGGATTACGTGTATGAACAATAAATTCCCATATTTAAATGCCAGTAATGTTAAAACGTCCAGAATATCATCATTCCATACGTATGAACAATACATTTAACCAATATAGAATAACCAATAAAACGTTTAACTACCCAAACGTTTAACTAAATAAAAAACACTTGCTCACGGGGTTGGGGTTGGGGTTGGGGCCCAGGGTCAGAGGTCAAAAAATTCAAAGACAAAGGTCAGAGGTCACCATCAATCATAATTTTTGACAGTCGGTGTAGCATAATAACTACTTGCAGCAATAGCGGCGTATCACGATGCAGTAGAAGGTAAATCCTTAGGTAAGCCCGACTTAATTCATCTTGGCCAACTGAAAAGTATGAACATGAAAAGTATGAGCATGTCCAGCATTCAATACTTAATTGGGGCTCCTTTTGCCTGAATTACTGCAGCAATGCGCCGTGGCATGGAGGCGATCAGTCTGTGGCACTGCTCAGGTGTTATGAGAGCCCAGGTGGCCTTCAGCTCTTCTGCATTGTTGGGTCTGGCATATCGCATCTTCCTCTTCACAATACCCCATAGATTTTCTATGGAGTTAAGGTCAGGCGAGTTTGCTGGCCAATTAAGAACAGGGATATCATGGTCCTTAAACCAGGTACTGGTTGCTTTGGCACTGTGTGCAGGTGCCAAGTCCTGTTGGAAAATGAAATCTGCATCTCCATAAAGTTGGTCAGCAGCAGGAAGCATGAAGTGCTCTAAAACTTCCTGGTATACGGCTGCATTGACCTTGGACCTCAGAAAACACAGTGGACCAACACCAGCAGATGACATGGCACCCCAAACCATCACTGACTGTGGAAACTTTACACTGGACCTCAAGCAACATGGATTGTGTGCCTCTCCTCTCTTCCTCCAGACTCTGGGACCCTGATTTCCAAAGGAAATGCAATATGTACTTTCATCAGAGACCATAACTTTGGACCACTTTTTTTCCTTTTTGTCTTTAGCACAGGCGAGACGCTTCTGACGCTGTCTGTTATTCAAGAGTGGCTTGACACAAGGAATGCGACAGCTGAAACCCATGTCTTGCATATGTCTGTGCGTAGTGGTTCTTGAAGCACTGACTCCAGCTCCAGTCCACTCTTTGTGAATCTCCCCCACATTTTTGAATGGGTTTTGTTTCACAATCCGCTCCATGGTGCGGTTATCCCTATTGTTTATACACTTTTTTTCTACCACATCTTTTCCTTACCTTCGGCTCTCTATTAATGTGCTTGGACACAGAGCTCTGTGAACAGCCAGCCTCTTTTGCAATGACCTTTTGTGTCTTGCCCTCCTTGTACAAGGTGACAATTGTCGTCTTTTGAACAACTGTCAAGTCAGCAGTCTTCACCATGATTGTGTAGCCTACAGAACTAGACTGAGAGACCACTTAAAGCCTTTGCAGGTGTTTTGAGTTCATTAACTGATTAGAGTGTGGCACCAGGTGTCTTCAATATTGAACCTTTTCACAATATTCTAATTTTCTGAGATACTGAATTTGGGATTTTCCTTAGTTGTCTGTTATAATCATCAAAATTAAAAATAAATAAACGTTTGAAATATATCAGTATGTGTGTAATGAATGAATATAATATACAAGTTTCACTTTTTGAATGGAAATAGTGATATAATGATATTCTAATTATATGACCAGCACCTGTATATATATATATATATATATATATATATATATATATATATATATATATATATATATATATATATATATATATATATATATATATATATATATATATAGAGAGAGAGAGAGAGAGAGAGAGAGAGAGAGAGAGAGAGAGAGAGAGAGAGAGAGAGAGAGTGTTGCCCATATAGTGCAACTCTTGTTAATTTCCACTGCATGAAAAAAGTTGTATCCGGACCAGTATACTCCTGTATACACTGCTGAAATTCGGAAGAATCCGGGAGTATGCTAGCCGGATAGGTCAAATTCCATGGATCCGTATATATCCGTATACATCTGAAATGATACCAAATCGGATGTATGTTTGTGGCCGTATACTTACATGCTACAGCCATTTGTTGCCATGGCAAATAATCCCATCAAGTTTTTCTCAGGAGACATTTTCACACCTCTAAACAGCTTTGCCTTCCATCCCCTATTGGCCCTTCATCTCAAACTGGATTGGTTGTTCTTTTAAAACCACTCCCAAAACCCTGACTGCTATTGGAGGACAGGACACATTGAAGACCCAGTAAAGTGATTTTATTGGTTACTTCTAAGGCTAAGGGTGGGCTAGGTTTTGTAGCATAGTGACTTGATTCGTTATAGGCCAGCTATGTAGGTTTTGCTCATTTTATATATATATATATATATATATATATATATATATAAATATAAATCATACCCCGCCAAACCCCCCCCCCCCCCCCCCCCCCCCAAAAAAGAAAAGAAAAATACACACAAAACAATTTGAGAAAGTCTGAAATATTTATTAAAAAGGTATATAAAACATTCCTAAGAGCATTATAAACATACATTAAAATGAATGGGGGGAAAGATAAGTGACACAAAATGCATCTAAACAGTCCCTCCAGAAAACCGCGATTATGCGATCGCATGATTTAACGCATAATCAGCCAAAGTCCGCATATTCATGCGGGGGCCACATTTTTTCAAATACGCCGCACTTTCGCCGCGTAAATT
Source organism: Romanogobio albipinnatus (assembly GCA_023566225.1). NCBI lineage: Eukaryota > Metazoa > Chordata > Actinopteri > Cypriniformes > Gobionidae > Romanogobio > Romanogobio albipinnatus. Next base: position 6,523,863 of record CM042245.1, read on the forward strand.
GCCTATTTCCGCGTGCAAAATATGCGGGGCTAGCATGATTTCATAATCCCCGCATTTTCGTTGCAAAAAAAGTCATATATATTAGCAGAAAGTTGAAAAATGTTTGTTTACTTCACACAAGAGCCGCCATTTCCGCCTATTGCCATGGGAACGTTTTGAAGTGACGTAATAACCCGTCGCGAACGTCATCGAAAAGCTGCAAACCCCCGTGGTGAAACCATAGATATCGGTGAAACCATGATGAAGCACGCAAATTCCCATTTGCCAACAAAAATGACAGCAAAAGACCGCGCAAAGCAGTTTTCCGGTGTGTTGACCGATTTCAAAACACAGCATCATGAAGCTTTGAAGCGTTATGAATCAATGAGTCGATTCAGTGGTTAGGATCGCCAAAGTCTCGTATTTCAGCAGTTTGACACGCGATCCGAATCATGAATCGAATCGCTGATTCATAATGCTTCAAAGCATCATGATGCTGTGTTTTGAAATCGGTCATCACTATATAAGTCGTTATTTAGTTTTTTTTGCGTACAATAACTATTCTCGTCGCTTCATAAAGTTATTGTAGAACCACTGTAGTGAGATGGATTTTGTAACGACGTCTTTAGTGCCTTTTATGGGTCTTGAGAATGTACATTGTGCCAATGGAGGCCTTTCTGAGCCATCGGAATTCAACTAAAATATCTTCATTTGTGTTCCGAAGACGAACGGAGGCCTTACGGGTGTCCAACGACTTGAGGGGACGTCATTAATGACAGAATTTTTATTTTTGGATTAAAATAACCCTTTAAGAGATTGCACTGTATATAAAAAATATGTAAATATTATATATATGGGAACCCAGTGGCGGGCCGTGCATTTCACACCTAGGCCTTCAGTGGTATCCTACCTGAATTAATTAACCTCTTAATAAAATCATCATGACGCCACGGCTATAGAACTGTCGCCAACTCGAAATCTGATTGGCTGACTAAATCGGAGTGATTATCTGATTGGTTAAAGCGCACAGTTCCATTGCCATTCATTTTATAGCGGCGCCCGCAATATTGATTCTGAAGGCCTCAAGACAGATTTCTTTGACCTGGCAACACATGATGACTGAAATATGATTGGATAAAAGCTCTAATATAAACAAACAATACTGGAAGCAGCGCAACCAAGAGAAAAGCGATGAAGTTAAGAAAATAGACTATTGGGAATAATTTAACAAGAATTTAAAATTTAAGTCTGTGATTCTGATAGTGATTAGGCCAGCAGAGAAGGCCTTGCTGGCCCTGACGGCCCACCCCTGTGGGAACCAATACAAGTATAAGTATATAAACATAGGATTAAAGAAAATATAAAATGGAACAATTGAATATTAAAATTATAATTAGAAATATGAAGGATTTGTGACCAACTCTAACACAATGTTGTTTGAGTTTTGAACATTTTTCAAACTGGTATGATGGGCTGGTGATGTGACGTGTAGTATGGGTCAGCCTTGTCTGGTTTGTAGTACCTAGCCTAACCATCCACACTGTCCTTCCATCAACAACAGCATCATCTTCATCAGACATCAGGTCTGCAGTTGCGGTCTTCCACAGGTTCTGTGTTGGTTTGTGCAACCCTGGACCTGGTCTCCAGCAACTGCAAAACATGACAGTAAATTTACCACTAAAACTCAGAGAGGAGTATAGTAACATTCTGGGGGGATAACTGCTTAACCACTTTCTTAACTTACCCGTCTCTTTCTCTGACGGTTCTGTGTGATGTTCTTCATAGCGTTTCTTTTCTGGGCCTTTTCAGACTGAGCCAAACAATACTTCCTAGCGGAAGCACAGCACCTGGCGACGGGACGTACGTCTCCGTTCCCTCCTTCAGGGAACGAGGGTTACATACGTAACCGAGACGTTCCCTTTCAGTCGGTCACGTTCGACGTACGTCGGAACTGACCGACGAATTGGGATCTCTACCAAAACGCCAGGGCGCTGGCCCTTCCAGCGTCCTGCTTGAGCGCACTGGACCGTCTTAGATGGTACGGAAGTCAGGGCTCCAAGCAGGGAGGTCAGTCACTGCTGTTTCTGCAAGACCCACCCAGAGTGACTAATGGAACGCTGGGAAAGCGTGCCCGTCTTGGAGACGGTACGCTGCGGAGCCACGTCCTTCAGTAGAAGGCTTGGTGGCGGAATACACATAAGGACTAACCTGGCAGGGTAGTGCAACATATGGCAGTCTCTGGGGTGGTTCCAGCCTGGTTCCAGGGGGGAAAGAACACGGCCAGAGACGACAGAGCGGGCTCTGTCAAGGGAAAGACACGGGGCTAGCCAAGTAGGGTAGCAGGTACCGTGGAAGAATACACATATGGGGTAGCCGTTAGGGGACCGCTACATATGGAACCCAGCCTACACACACGTTACACAAGCATACGGGTGCAGGCCTGGCGTCAGACGGCCGCAACGTCTGGCACCGCAGGGGGTGACGGAGGAGCTCGACAGGGTTAGCCGTTTCCGGGGAACACAACTGGAGAAAAATGGACGCACGTATCCGGCCCAGAGGGCGGGAGTGGCGTTGCAAGCCGACACTTAGAACGGGCACTTAGCGCTACTGGCCCCTGGAGGCGAGGATGCGGGAAGATACCGGCTCTACACGGAGGCTATAGAATCTAGCGAACATGTTAGGTGTCGCCCAGCCCGCAGCTCTACAAATATCTGTCAGCGAGGCACCTTGAGCCAGCGCCCAGGATGAAGCAACACTCCTTGTTGAGTGTGCTCGCACCCCGAACGGGCAAGGTACGTCTTGGGACTGGTAACCCAAGACGATGGCATCCACTATCCAGTGGGCCAACCTCTGCTTGGAGACAGCCTTTCCCTTCTGCTGGCCTCCGTAACAGACGAGGAGTTGCTCTGAGGTCCGAAAGCTTTGAGTCCGGTCAACGTAAGCGCGAAGAGCGCGGACGGGACATAAAGCCAGGGCTGGGTCTGCCTCCTCCGAAGGCAGCGCTTGCAGGTTCACTACCTGGTCCCGGAAGGGAGTGGTAGGAACCTTGGGCACATATCCAGGCCGGGGTCTCAGGACAACGTGAGAGTTGTCCGGCCCGAATTCTAGGCACGATTCGTTGACCGAAAGTGCATGCAGGTCCCCTACCCTCTTAATCGAGGCCAATGCCGTCAGAAGCACTGTCTTCATTGACAGGATTTTAAGCTCCACAGACTGCAAAGGCTCAAAGGAGGGCTCTGAAGTGCCCTGAGCACTAGAGCCAAGTCCCAAGAGGGTAACGAGTTTGGACGAGGAGGATTTAGCCTCCTCGCACCTCTGAGGAACCTGACGATTAGGTCGTGCTTTCCTAAGGACTTACCTTCGACTGCATCGTGATACGCCGCTATTGAAGCGACGTACACTTTGAGGGTGGAGGGAGACAGCCTTCGCTCCAGCCCATCTTGCAGAAAAGAAAGCACGACGCCAACCGAACACCTTCGGGGGTCTTCCCGGTGGGAAGAGCACCATTCAACGAACAGGTTCCACTTCAACGCGTAGAGGCGCCTCGTAGAGGGGGCTCTAGCAGAAGAGATGGTGTCCACCACTGCCTGTGGTAGACCACCTAGAACCTCCGCGTCCCGTCCAGGGACCAGACATGGAGTTTCCAGAGGTCTGGACGCGGGTGCCATAGAGTGCCCCGTCCCTGAGAAAGAAGGTCCTTCCTCAGGGGAATCGGCCAGGGAGGGGCTGTCGCGAGGAGAGTTAGTTCTGGGAACCAGGTCCGGTTGGGCCAATAGGGCGCAACTAACAAGACCTGCTCCTCGTCCTCCCTGACCTTGCACAGGGTCTGTGCAAGAAGGCTCACTGGGGGAAACGCATATTTGCGCAGGTCCCGGGGCCAGCTGTGCGCCAGTGCATCCGTGCAGAGGGTGCCCACGGTCAGGGAATAGTACCACCGGCAATGGGTCGAGTCCGGAGAGGCGACAGGTCTACCTGTGCGGCTCCGAAGAGGTCCCATATCAGCTGGACCGCCTGGGGATGGAGTCGCCACTCTCCCGGAGGTGCAGGCTGCCGTGAGAGCTCGTAGGCTGTCCGGTTGAGCGCACCTGGGACATGAATGGCCCGAAGCGACCTCAGATGCTTCTGACTCCAAAGGAGGAGGTGGCGGGCGAGTTGGAGCATGCAACGGGAGCGTAGACCACCCTGGCGGTTGATGTACGCAACGGCTGCAGTGCTGTCCGTACGGACCAGTACATGCTTGCCACGTAGCGGCCCCTTGAGGCGGCGCAGTGCCAAGTGTACCGCTAACAACTCGAGGCAATTGATATGCCAATGCAATTGAGGTCCCGTCCAAAGACCTGCAACTGCATGCCCGTAGTACGTGGCCCCCCAACCCGTGGAGGAGGCATCCGTGAAGAGCACAGAATGCCTGGACACTTGTTCTAAGGGCACACCGGCCCAGAGAAACGAAGCGTCGTTCCACGGGCTGAAGGTTCGGCGGCAGTAAGGAGTCACTGGGACCCGGTACTGGCCGCTCTGCCACGCCCACCTCGGGACTCGGCCATGGAGCCAGTGTTGAAGCGGTCTCATATGAAGCAATCCGAGCGGCGTTACCACGGCTGCAGATGCCATATGCCCCAGGAGCCTCTGAAAAGATTTCAGTGGGACCGCTGTCCTGCTCTTGAACGAATTCAAGCAGTTCAACACCGACTGGACCCGCTCTTCCGTAAGGCGCGCAGTCTGGCTGACCGAATCCAGCTCCATACCGAGATAAGAGATCCTCTGTGTGGGACAGAGTTTGCTCTTCTCTCGGTCGACCCGAAGGCCCAACAGGCTGAGGTGACTGAGCACCATGTCCCTGTGTTCGCACAACTGCTCCCGAGACTGGGCGAGGATGAGCCAGTCGTCGAGATAGTTGAGGATGCGAACGCCACGTTCTCTGAGCGGAACAATGGCTGCCTCTGCGACTTCCGTGAAGACGCGAGGCGACAGGGACAGCCCGAAGGGCAGGACCTGTACTGATATGCCTTCCCCTCGAACACAAATCGTAGGAACGGTCTGTGTCGAGGAAGGAAGAGACATGAAAGTACACATCCTTCAGGTCGATCGCTGCGAACCAATCTTGGGGACGGATGCATTTGAAAATGCGTTTCTGCATTAGCGTCCGGAACGGGAGCTTGTGCAGGGCCCGATTCAGGATACGCAGGTCCAAGATTGGCTGTAACCCACCACCTTTCTTGGGTACAATGAAGTAGGGGCTGTAGAGCCCTATCTTCATATCGGCTGGAGGAACCGGCTCGACCGCGTCCTTCGCCAGTAGGACATCGATCTCTGACCACAAGACCTGAGCATCGCTGCTTCGCACGGAGGCGAAGAGGATGCCCTTGTACTTGGGAGGCCGGTGAGCGAACTGAATCGCGTAGCCGAGTCTGATGATACGGATGAGCCAGCGAGACGGCCTGGGGAGCTGTAGCCAAGCCCCCAGAGACCGCACAAGCGGGACCAACAGCACCACAGACGTACCCGGGGTGGGGCAGCGAGGCGGAATAGACAGACCCGACTCGGGAGGCCCGGAGGCGGCCCAGAGTGTTGTCTGAGAATTCCAGGGTGGGACAGAGTGTGGGTGAGAAGGCCCGGGGGCGTTCTCGGTGCCCACACTGCTGCCCCGTGGCGGGGGGAGGGGAGGAAAGGAGTGAGAAGGCCCGGAGGCGTCGCACACTGCCAACCTGGCCCTCTTGGGGCCCAGGGAGAGAGGAAACTGCTCTGAAAGTGGGTACCGCTAGACTCCGGAGAGCCAGCGGCAGAGTAAGACACCAGTCGGGGCCCCCCGGTCCTCCTCCGGGGGGGTGGGGGAGGGGTGCGGACACCCACTCCCTCAGAGCAGCTCCTGTTCTCCCTGAGCTGCCCGTCTCAGGGCCGCTTGCCCTTACGCTTGCTTGTAGACTAGCAAAGCCCTGAGCGGGTTGGGCACCTCCCTTACGTCCGGCACCCCGCCGCCTGGATTTCGCAGGGGTGGAGGTGCACGCAGGAGGGTGCCCTCGGCGACAAGCAGGTAGAGGCGCCCTTTTGAATTAGGATGGCTTTTTTTTTTTTTTAAACCGCCTCTGTCTGCTTCTAGGCCATCGAGAACTGCTGGGCAGAGTTCTCGACGGCATCGCCGAGGGGGCCAGCCTGACAGACAGGGGCAATGAGGAACCGAACTTAGCCGGACTCACGCATATCTGCCAGGTTTAGCCCCAGGTTCCTGGACCACTAGTGTGGACATCGCCTGACCCAGGGAGCGTGCAGTGACTTCCGTCGCCCGGAGGGCGAGGTCCACCGCCGCACGCAGTTCCTGCATAACCCCTGGGTCGGGACTACCCTCGTGCATGCAGGACAGAGGGTAGTGAGAGAGGGAAAAATGTATACAGATTTTGGCCCTTTTGGTGTTCCATATTTTGACACCAAATAGTTCCAACTGCTAATTTTTCCAATGCCCATCCGGGGAAAAAGGCACGGGGGTAGGCAAGGCGATTTTACGCGTTGCTCTACGCCTCAGCCACCCGGGAAAGCATGGCTGTCAACTCTGAATCTGATTCAGCAAGAGCACACACTATTATAGTGGAAACTCAGCATCATCATTTCCAGCGCATAACAGCCCTCTCTCCGATGCAGCAATTGACATCTGTCCTCTGCCAGAGCCCCAAATGAAACACTAGGTCCTCTTGTTTTTTAAAAGGACCAGCAATCCCATCTGTAGGCTGCCAGCAGGCATGTGAGACAGTGAATGTGGCCGTCACACTCGACGGCACACGGCGCGCTGAACGTTCAAGCCTTATGAAAGGCAAGACGAACACCGCACCGACGTGGTTATGTTCTCATGAGAGAACATGAACCACCCACAAACACAGTCTCAGCATGCTGTGATGCGATAGAGGAGTGGGGGCCCACGGAGACGTACCCGGTGGGGAAGCACCACTTAAATCCTCAGGTCACCAAAGCTTATTAACCAAAGTAGTTCTTTTCTGCTTTTGCAAGAAAAAGAAACTAAATCGGGGAATAGGCAAAGGGACTCAACCCCGTTTGAGGCATCATAGTCTTAACCGCGCATCTCTAGCGCCGAGTGACGCGCTGGGTTGCCGTGGCAACCCCCGCTGTCAGCCGGCGCCCGACGGCACACGGCGCGCTGAACACTCAAGCCCTTACGAGAAAGGCTTGAGACGAACAACGCGTCGACGTGACCATGCTCTCCTGAGAGAGCATGGATCACCCACGAACCAATCTCACATGTTATATGTGAGAGAGATCGTGGCCGTCAAATGAGGACAGGAAACAACCGCATCCAGAAACACACGGTTTGAATGACATCTTGAAAAAGACGCAGGGTCAAACCGTGTTGCTCTTTTAGAAAGGAAACTGCTCTTTTTATGTGCTGAAGCACTCAGGGAGATGACCGCGGCACCACACAGTACAATAGTGCAAGCCTGTGTGTGCACTCAAAACGGAAACGCCCAGCGAACCAACACTTTGATGTCCGTTGAAGCAGCCACTCGCTGAACGCGCCGTCACACCCGCACTGGAAGCAGCAGTCATTCCTCTCACGAGACTCGTTTACACTCTTCGTAGAAACAGGAAACATTCACTGTTCGGCTCCGAAGTAGAAAGCAATGATCATGCATTCCACTTCCTTATTTATACCCGCGCTGCGGGGCGGTGCGTGGAATGCGTGAATCGCATGCCAATCTTCATTGGCTCGTTTTAAAACACTCGAAGTAGATTGGTCTCTGAAATCAGATCCCAATTCGTCGGTCAGTTCCGACGTACGTCGGTCAGTTCCGACGTACGTCGAACGTGACCGACTGAAAGGGAACACAATTTGAACAATTAAATATAACAGCAAATAAAAATAAATATACACATTTGCTAACTGTAGTTTAAAACAAGTTATTTCTATAGTTCTATAGGCTACTTGCTGTCTTTCCGTGTTCTTTTGAGCGTGATTGGTCAATCTGAATGTCATCCAGAAATCTGGCCAATGACAACTGTGCGCGCCTTCTACCGATCAAGTTTGAATATACACCTGTTGCCGGCGTGGCTCGCGGGCATGGCTTCTAATCTGCTACAGGACTGCTTCGGTCGGTCCATTAATGGCATTACATGGATCATTTTACATCTGTTAAAATCTTATTTTGGACGAATTTTGATTGTGGGATGTCGACTGAGAACGGAAAAACATGAATACGAACAGACTAAGTTACCAATGGCGGAAAACAGACGGCAGAAGGTAAAATAAATATTTTTTCTACTGTCACATCAAGATGTAAGTGATATGTTACTCGCGATTAACTTACATATTCAGTTTCTGTGTTTTGTTATGTTGTAATACTGTTAAGCTAGGGCTGGATGTTATGACGATCATACTGACTATTGTTAGCAATGTTGCAGTTAACGTTACCTTTTTATATCGCGGAATGTGAATATATATACTGAATATATACTGTACTACTATACTACTTAAAGATTTTTACATTTTGACAAAGAAACATGCATGAATGAAGAATAATGAGCGGGACATGCATTTGTTAAAATAAGCCGCCTCTCTCAGACAGCGACATGCGATCCTGAAATCCTTTATCTTTCTGTAAAATGCACACAATTATCTCAGAAACCCTGTCATGTGAGGTATTCACTTGATTTAAACAGTCAGTTATGTAGAGTTAAACAGTTCAAGTTAACGTGGGGAAACCCGGATGCGTGTCATTCTGTGCATCCGTTCTTAACGGGGCAGCAGATTAATAAACGGCTGTGTCATAATTTTAATCAAACAACAAAAGACTAGAGCAGACGTTATGCTTCTTTAAGAATCCATTGATATTAATTCATAGAATATCAGACAGTAAAGACTAAGCAGTTTTATTTTGTAGTATTTTAATAAAATATCCATCAAAATAAAATAAATATATTGTGAAATAAAATTTCTCATGTATGTAGAATAATATGGTCATAATGCCCATCCCTACTGTCAGCTAGTTTTAAGATCAAGCTTGTCATAAAAAGTAAAGGAGTTTTGGGATGAGTAATCTGAGAACACAGTCATGTTCACTCGTTCAACAGAGAGGACAGGAAACCGCCATTCTTGGACTCTGAAGAATTATAGGCAAACCAGGATTTTGGATCTGCTGAGAGTTTTTGTATGGACCTGATGAGTACGTTTTGCAAGTCAATGTCAGTAAGTTGATAATTTATATTAATGTTTTATCAAACTAATTAATATTCATTTGTATGCGTGTGTGTTTCTTCCCCCCTCATGATCCAGAAGTTTTGGGATCCATGATCCTGAAGAATTAAGGACAACTTTTACAGATGTTGACCCTGAATGTGTAAAGGGTAATCTTAAAAATGTTGTAATTATTTTAATGTCCTCTGTTTTACTTACTTTTATTGGCATTACATATATTATTCATGATTTATTTAGCAGGTTGCAAGATGTATTTTATTTTGTGAGACTTTGCGGAGGAGGCCGAGTCACGAGTTCGGCTCCTCAGCAGAAAAAAGCAATGATCATGCATTCCACTTCCTTATTTATACCCGCGCTGCGGGGCGGTGCGTGGAATGCGTGAATCGCATGCCAATCTTCATTGGCTCGTTTTAAAACACTCGAAGTAGATTGGTCTCTGAAATCAGATCCCAATTCGTCGGTCAGTTCCGACGTACGTCTCCGTTCCCTCCTTCAGGGAACGAGGGTTACATACGTAACCGAGACGTTTTGTGGTGTGGGCAGAGGCCTGAAAGTTTCAACCTGGAGAGCAGTGCAGATTTGTGCTCTTTAAAAACAATCAGTGTTTGATATTTAGTTTGCTATACATAGTTTATAATATAGTTTGTTATATTTGTATCCAGAATTACAGTTTGAATGTAAAAATACACCTACACTGTAAAACAAAAAAATCTGTAAACTAACTTTTAATGTAAATTTCTGTGAAGTTTTTGAACCTTATTTTAAGGTTTTTGTTTGGCAGCAGTAGCTGCCAGTCATTTGATCTTTTTTTTTTTTAGGTTATTATTTTTACTGTGTAAATATAAAACTAATAAGATTTCCTTTAAAATTACAAAGAATAATGTTATGGACACAAACCTTTAATACAATTAGCTAAATGTTTTATCACAGATTATTTCTGTCATTTTACATACATTTATATGTAATTTATGAAAATAGAAAAAAATACTCTATAAATAATAGGGTAATTTCCCTGTATATATAAAAAAGAAAATTACTGTAATTTGTCATTAGTGATAACATTTGTTAATAAAAGTTCTTAATTGACAGATATTGTTTGAAATTTTACATGAATTTGTATGTTATTTATGAAAACAGAAAAATATTGTATAAATGATACAATGATGTTCCTGTATAAAAAAAACGACTATAGAATTACTGTAGGCTAATTTTTCATTAATGATATAATCCTTAAAATAACAGTAAAGTAATTTTACATAGTTTTAAACATATTTCAAAATCCTAACCCATACTGTATAAAATGTGTATAAAATTAGTTTTTTTCCGTAAAATTAGGATTTTTTTTTTTTTTACAGTGTAACCTGGTTTTTATTTGGCTTTTTTTGCATCGTGTTAAAGTTAAGAATCTTGGAGTGACACTTTCTGTTAATAGTTGCAGAGCTGAAAGATCTGTGTTTCTGCTAAGTGGTGTGCAAGTGAATCCCCCCTCTTTTTTTTCCATATTTTTATTTTGAGCATAGGGTAATTCCACGCAAAAATGTCACATCCATAACGCCAACTAAATACCATGGCATTGTGTTGGTGTTATGGATGTGACAGTTTTCCGCGGAATTGCCCCATATCAGTTTTCGGTGTTTTTAAAACAAACTTTTTTATATTCCTTGGCAATAATTTTTTGGGGATAGTCTAAACTGTTTAGTTAATTTTCCTTTGTTTATTCCATTAAATTCCTTTGTTTATTTCATTACATATTCAGATTTTTTTGTGAACGTATAAGTTCAGACATGTGTTTATTTTGTACTGTTTTTATAAAAAATATTTGATTAAGAGACTCTTTTCATGCAGTGGTTTTAAGGCCCTGACACACAATTCTGACGGTTTGACCCAGACCCAGGCAACGTGAGCCAACCCCACAGTCGGCTTTAGTCATTGCTAGTTCGGTTTAGTGTTTCAGGGCCTTAAGAATTGATTTTTCTGTACAAAAAGCTTATTTGCTGTAGCCTACAGTCCTCCCCCGCCACCCCTCCCTCTCAGCACCTTAGTCAGTCCTTCCAGAAAAATGCGGCTTTTTTTTGTGATTGTTGCGGGCAAAAATCCTTGATTATGCGGCACGTTTTCTTAAAAAATGTGATGGAAAATGCGGGATATTTATGCAATTTTATGCGATGAAATTGCGGGAACTTGCAAAAACTGCGGTTTGATGAAAAAGAGAAAAAAAGCACTACATCACAGAAAGTGCTGGGAATATTTAAGTTCTCATCTTGTTTTATTGAAGACCTTAATAATGGCTCAAATTTACAAAACATTGAGTCAAACGAGTTCTGTAGCTTTACAAAAGGAATATGCTACAACTTCTGAAGAAATGAATAAATAACTTCCTATTTTACAGAGGTGGCTTTACAAAACAGACATTTGAGTGCTTCCAATGCACAAAGTGCAATCTCTTAAACGGTTAGTTCACCCAAAAATGAAAATTCTGTCATTAATGACGTCCCCTCATGTCGTTCGACACCCGTCAGACCTCCGTTCATCTTCAGACACAAATGAAGCTATTTTAGGTTGAAATCCGATGGCTCAGAAAGGCCTCCATTGGCACATTGCACTGCACACTCTCAAGACCCATAAAAGTCCATCTCACTACAGTGGTTCTACAATAACTTTATGAAGCGACGAGAATAGTTTTTGTGCTAAAACCTAAATAACGACTTATATAGTGTTGACCGATTTCAAAACACGGCATCATGAAGCTTCGAAGCGTTATGAATCAGCGAGTCGATTCATGATTCGGATCGCATGTCAAACTGCTGAAATACGTGACTTTGGCGATCCAAACCACTGAATCGACTCACTGATTCATAACGCTTCGAAGCTTCATGATGCTGTTTTTTGAAATCGGTCAACACACCGGGAAACTGCTTTTCGCGTCTTTTGCTGTTATTTTTGTTGGCAAATGGGAATGTGCGTGCTTCTTCATGGTTTCACTGATATCTATGGTTTCTCCACGGGGTTTGCAGCTTTTCGATGACGTTCACGTCGGGTAATTACGTCACTTCAAAACGTTCCCATGGCAACAGGGGGAAATGGCGGCTCTTGTGTGAAGTAAACAAACATTTTTCAACTTTCTGCTAACATATATGACTTTTTTGCAACGAAAATGCGGATATTATGAAATCATGCTAACCCCGCATATTTTGCACGCGGAAATAGGCAATTTACGCGGCGAAAGTGCGGCGTATTGGCTGATTATGCATTAAATTCTTCACACCTAATAGTCTTCAGTCCGAGCACACCAGCAGTGTTTCAGCTGTATATGTCCGTGAAATTTCACGGATTCCTGTAGATGTCTGCATATGTGAGGTTTCCGGGTTTTTTCTGGAAATATACTGTTCTGTGTTACTCTGATCCGCTTTTTCCCACATACATCCGGTAAACATCAAATTACACAGGAGTTTACCATGCCCGGATATTGCCGGATTTCAGTGTTTTCATGCAGTGTTCATTAACACCAAAGCAGCTGAAACTGATTAATAACCATCTCTGCTACTTAACTGACCAGGGCTGCGTTTCCCAAAACCATCGTAAGCTTAAGTTGATCTTAGAACAATTGCCACCAATGGTCTCTACGATTAATTTAGGCTCATGATGGTTTTGGGAAACGCAGCCCAGATCAATATCCCAGGTGTTTAACTGACTTGATGCCATACTCTGCCTTACATTTTTTTTGAGCAGTGTGCATCCACTGCTTAGGCCAGTGATGTAAGAATGAATTGTTTTTTGTTTGTTTTGGAGGGTGCAATCAAAATGCAGTCTCTCTTGCTTATGAGATGCATAGTCTTGCTTCACATCTAGACGTGACGGATCATTCCCCCCAAAGTGTGGCTGCCTCAAAGGCCCTGGCTGAGGGTGCATCTTTCCAATATGTCTGTGCTGTGACAGGCTGATCCTCTCTGCACAAATTCATCAGATTTTACAGTGTGGATGTTAGGTTGACCCGGGGTTACAACTGCACTTCACACAACATTTTGGAGAAACCTCTACACATCTCAGATCATTACTTCATCACTTTTAATCTACAATTTACTACTTTCAGACGAAACCTGCGCTCACTTTCTCTATATCATCTGTCCTCTGTTGTGTCACAATACACACACCTCTCATCTATGGATGTTTATACTGCAACAGACACTTTATGTTCCACTTTAACTTCTTGTCTAGATAGTATCTATGTTCTAGGCCAGCACACGCTACTCCCTCTCACCCTTGGCTATCTGATGTTCTTCGTGAACACCGGACCAAACTCAGGGCAGCAGAGAGAAAATGGTGGAAATCAAACAGAGTATGTATCAATCTCTGCTTTCATCCTTCTCAGATGAAGTCCATGCGGCTAAATCTTCATATTTCCACACCAAAATTACATTGTGCTGACAATTTTAGTACATTGTTCTCCTCAATTTGTCCGCTCTCTGTATCTTTCTCTCTCAACGACACAGCCGAAATTAGTTCTCAATATTTAAAAAAACAACACCAGGAACTATTTTTAGGAACTCAAATTATTACAATTACATTACAATTGGGACAACCTTTGTTTTTGTTTTTTTAATGTTAACATTTCAATTGTTGTTGTTTTTCCCAACTTCACTTTAGATGCTGGCAAAAAAAGCGGCCAGGCCGGAGCATCCGAAGTGGAAACTCCTGTTAAATCATGGCTCCATAATGCAAGAGACCGGGATGGGGGAAGGAGCAGAAGAACCAGAAGACTGGAGATCAGGCAAAGATCCACTGGTATCCGAGGGGATTGATTGATTTGTTTTATGAGAGGATTCAAAATCCACTTTATGTGTTGTGATGTGGTTATAATTAGAAACATTTTATGAATAGTAAGATTTTTTTTTATATTTCACTCTTTAATGTATTTTTATCAAATAAATGCATCCTTGATGAGCAGAAGGGACTTCTTTCAAAAGCATTTTAAAAATCTTATTGACCCTAAACTTTTGAATGGTAATATATTGTATATTGATTTTTTTTTGTGTATTGTGGCAAATGCAAAGTAGAACCAAACTAATCTTGTTGTTTAAGGCCACAGTGTGGGCCCACAAATGACCCCAACGGGGGCCCACTCTGCTTCGTGTCCCCAAGTGCCCCGCATTTTCACGCTGGTATCTGTGCCCACAGTTGGGCGTGCCCGTAATGACCCCATACGGGCCCCAAAGGAGCATGTTTGCTGCCACGTGAGTTCACTGATGTTGTTGTCATGGCTGTGTACATTCCATGTGTAAAAAGCACAGCAGCGACTGTAGCCTGACTCAGCAACTTTATACATGTTATGTAGAGAGTATAATCCCCCATGACATCTTGATGTGGTTTAAAGCTGCACTATGGCTGATAAAAAGGCTCTGGAGAGAGTCAGCAGAGATCATTATAAGGACACAGCTACCCTTACTGACTGACATATACAGAGTCAGATGTGTGTCGAGGATATTAAATAATGTATTTTTAAAATGTATATACCAAAAATATATTTTAAAGTAATGTTCAAATAAATGCACAATTCAAATAAAAGAGTAAACAGAACTTTCATTTTAAGTATATTTTCAGAAGATATACTAAAATATAAAATTTCCTTTTAAAGTATGTTAAAAGTTGTATAGGGAAAATATGATGCTAATATACTTTTTATATATTTAAAGATGGTAAAAAAATGTGTTAGTATATTTACAAGATCAAGGTTTTTCATCAAGTGGAGTAATGTTTCATATAAGAACATAGTACTGATGTCTAATATTAATTTTAATAATTGTCTTTTTAATTTGTATGTGGTGTATTTTTAGGCTGTGCCTAGGCGTACGTTTGAGTGCAAAATGTTTGCTTAAGTTTTAACTGAATCTGCGATCAATAATAACAGCATTAAGACTGATTAATATGAGTCAGCATTCTAGTTACTCCTCCCCAAGTCCTTATCTTCCACCTCCGCCCCTTTCCAATGGCAATAAAAACAGCAGCACGCGTTCATTTCACCATTCTACCAGATCTTAACCCAAGACTTGACCAAACTCTTCTCACTCTCCAACAAGGTAAGGCTCTTACAATTCAAATGACTTATTATATTAACAAGTAAAACTGCACCAAATTAAGTTTTTTTATTCATTAGCTACATTTGAAACTTAACAATCTCTGTTTATGTTACCAAATGCTTTAATGATACTGAAATTCATTTTTTTGTAACTGTAACACATTGTCAAAAGTAAAGATTAAGAATCATTATTTGGATGTTTTAATACTATAATAACAGGGTGTTTCAAAAATAAATCTCTCAATCAAGTGGCTGTGGCTGTATAGTATTATATGTTTTCCACGTTTCGTTCCTTTACTGAGCGGAGCGCGTCACAGGACAGGTTATTGGTTAATTGCCTCAACTCACTTTACGCGCATGAAACGTCATATACAGACATTTCCCTAAACAGCCACAGGTCAGATTTTCCACTGCAATAAAGATCACCGTCTTGCACATGCTCCAACTCTTCTTCTCCGTTTTTAGTGCATCTCTGTGGCAGAATTACAGCGCCACATACTGGTCCAGCATGTAAACTACATCGTTTTCAGTCAGTATCAGTGGTTTTCGTGTGTACGCAGATATTTCTGGAGACAAGGGGAAAAAAAGATTGGAAAGTGAAAGCTCTGGCTTTGTGCGGATGTGGCCAAATGTTTTTTCCAAATGTGGTTCCTTAGCGGTCTGTTGTATGTACACAGTGCTGGCACAGGTTATGAGGTTTTGCCTCGATTAACAGCAGTTATGTGAATTAATAGGAGCTCATATCTAGTGTGTCTGTTCAGAATGTTGATCCTCTCTCTCTCATCTATTTAAGTCAATATATAGTAAAAAGGTTGTTGTGATGAATGCTGCAAATTGTTCAATACAAGATACAAAGTGAGATTCCCTCATAAGTCATTTACTTTCAAATGTCTTCTTTGTTTTAAGCAGGAACAGGAACGTCATGGATTCTGCACTCTCAAAATGTATTCGAGGTCTTACTACTGCTGAAGACATGAGGAACCACACCAAAAATATAATGCAGCCCTATGCCAACTGGGAAGAGTATCTGACTCCAGCACCTCTATCTATAGCCCTCCTGGGAGAGCTGGTGTTCATCTCGTCTGCAACAGATTTCTCTATCAATAAAAATCCACCCAAAGGGGGCTATAAATTCATCAAATACCCTGATTCCTTTCGCGCCTGCCTTATGCAAGTGTGTAACTCTGGTTGGCAGGCCTTTAATGAGGCCCATAAGAGCATGGATCAGATTCGCCTCCATACCGCCCAAGTTCCAGATTACATGAAGGCAGCTGTGAAGATTCTGTTCCAAGATGATAATGAAGTTGTTAACGCACATCTTCCTGATCAGCTGAACAATATCACCGTCATTGCTGAAGAATGTGTTAAGCTGTCTGAGAGAGCTGAAAAGCGTTTTATCGATGTGATCAATATCATCCAAGAGCTGCTTGAAGCGTGTATCAATGCACAGAGCTTTTATGGGGAGGAGTTGGAAGCAATGAATAAAAAAATAGAAGAGAGCAAACTGAGGGAGCAGTCGGCAATAGAATCCAAGAAAATGTTTGAGAAGACAATGACTGCCGTGGAGAAGCAAATGAATCAGTTTAATGAGGACTACAAGAATGCCATGGATTCTCTCCCCAGTGGATGGGACATGGTTGGAATGGATTTTGTGAGTGGGTTAACACAGGCCTTTACAGGCCTACTTAATGGAGCGGCAACTGCTGCTTCTCAACCAGAGAAAATGTCGAAAGACACATCGACGATAGATGAAATAAATGTATATTGCCAATCAGCTCAGATTTTAAATTATGCACAGAACATCCAGGAATTTATGAATGTGGAGAGTGAGGTGAACGACATTGACTGGACAAACCTATACGATCAGAAGAAT
This sequence comes from Romanogobio albipinnatus, assembly GCA_023566225.1. NCBI lineage: Eukaryota > Metazoa > Chordata > Actinopteri > Cypriniformes > Gobionidae > Romanogobio > Romanogobio albipinnatus. The sequence continues at coordinate 6,540,984 of CM042245.1, forward strand.
AAAACCACAAAGACGGATTACATAGCAAAACAGTATGAAAGACTCAATGAAAATTTTAAAGAAACCCCTGACTGCAATGCAAAGACACAAGCACAGGAGATGTGCAATAAGGGCTTGGAAATATGCACTGAGCTTGCAAAATATGCACCAGAAGGCAAACTGGACAAAGACAAAAGCACTCAGATAATACAAATGGTCTTGAACCTGATTAAGTCTGCTCGTAGTTTTGATAGCAAAAGCAAAGAAGTCACAAATTCTCCAGCCATTTCTCAAAAACCACCAATGATGTCTAAAGAAGAACAAAAGTTAGAGAGACCGACTGCTTCCCAGAGGGCTACAGATAATGCAAGATTTGCCATAGAGCAGACCCGAGCTCAGCTGGACAAGACAAGAGATGACTATAATAAGTGTTTGGAGAAACTAGAGCAGAACCAGAAGGAACTGACTGATATCCTGGTCACTATGAGAAGTTGTGAACTGAAAGAGATTGACTTCAAAACTACCATAGAGATGCTGACCAAAGGATTGGATGCCATGGGGAGAGTGAAGGAGCAGTGGGAGAAGATGGTCCTCTTCTTTCAGATGATATCCAACATTGTGAAAATCAGCCTGAGCACAACTCTCAAAAACTTTGTCTCAACATCTGAGAAAACACAACTCCTCTCCTACAACGCAAAGCTCTTCTCAAAAGATATGCTGTACATCCAAGCTTTCCAAGCCAGTAACCTTGCTAATCTGGTCAATATGATCTCTGGAACATACACAGATATTTCCAACAAGTACCTGATGGGCCGTGTCAGTTCACTGGGAAAACTGATGGCCATGGATAAAACTAAACCAGATTTTGAGACTGAGCGAAAACAGCTCCAGGACGGCTGTGATGAGGCACAGGGAGAGATCCTAAAGCTTGTCCTGAAGAATAAACAGGAGTATGAACAGAAGAGCACTGCAAGACTAGAAAGGATCGATCGCGAATTGCTTGCCATTCTACCTGCTGCTCCCCCCGAAAAAATCAAGAGTATCCAAGAAGATGTTAAAGCTGGATTCAGTGAATACGTCTGAGGGAATGTGAAGAAATGTGTATTTTCTAGTTTTGCATTGGTAAGCACCAGATGATAATATGATTCAAATTGAAGCTTTGTTTAACACAAAGTCATGATTGAACGTTTTAGACAATTACATTTTTAAAACTATTAAAATATATAATTATTTGCCATTGTCTCTTTTGGATGGGAGAGTATTTTTAAAGACATTTCACTGTAGAAACACCATTAAATGAAATGTTATAATATTAAAAGCATCCACCTGATATTCATTTGGCTTCAACATTGTCTGTGTGATAGCTTTCAGGATTTCAATAACTGTGTATATTTCTTTTTAGAAAATACGTGACAAGACAAAAGCCTCTTCTTTCAAAAGCAACAACCATTACCGTCATCGATCAACATCTGCATTCCAGTTTAATTGAGGAAAATTGGAGAGCATCTTTTTGAGTAAATGGGATTTAGTGTGATTTTACTTATTGTGTTTGCTTATTGATTTCTCTTTGGGTTTAACTATACTTCTGTTTACTTTTCTGTTTAAGAGTGTATTTTTATTTAGGAGTGTATGCAAATATTAATGGAGAGCACAATTATTACTTTAGTTCTGCTTTAAGTTTACTTATATTGTCTTCTTCTTGATCTTAATTACATATCATGAGCTCTTCTGCTTGCTAATTTTTGCTTTTTCCTAATAACTTGCCATGATTGAATACTAAACAAATCAATTAACATTAGTTAACTATATTTGTTAACATGAACTAACAATGAAAATGCCCCTGAAGCATTTATTAGTTCATGTTCATTTCAACATTTACTAATACATTATTGAAATCAAAAGTTGTATGTTAGTATTATTTAATAGACTTGAGAAATAAGAATGAACAGTTGTGTTATTAACTGTTAATGTTATGAGCTAGTGTTAACAAAGATGAAAAAATAATGTAACAAATGTATTGCTCATAGTTTTGAGCTATTTTTGAAAAAAGGGGCTCATTTTCCGACTCCTCTAGAGTTGAACAGGAGAGTTTGACCGTTTTCGAATCCATTCAGCCGATCTCCGGGTCTGGCGGTAGCACTTTTAGCATAGCTTAGCATAGATCATTGAATCTGATTTGATCATTAGCATCTCACTCAAAAATGACCAAAGAGTTTCTATATTTTTCCTATTTAAAACTTGGCTCTTCTGTAGTTACATCCTGCGCTAAGACCGACGGAAAATGAAAAGTTGTGATTTTCTAGACCGATATGGCTATATATGTAACTACAGAAGAGTCAATGGATTCAAAAACGGTAAAACTCAACTGTTTAACACTAGGGGAGTTGGAAAATGAGCCTATTTTCAAAAATAGTGGCGTGTTCCTTTATTGTAAACTTGTGTTACCAATAGGCTAAATCTTATCTAAAGTATCTCTGTTCTGATAACCTGTTGGTCAGAGTTTACTTTTAAGGTGTGTAGCTGTGATTGTTATCAAAGCAACCAAAAAAATTATAATAAATGATGATTATTATCACAAACTGCTTCTGAGTTTAAATTTTATTTATTAATTGATGATATTTTTTATAAAAAATGAAATTTGGGGGAAAACTTCTGTTCTCTGATTGGCAGCCAACTCATATCCTTCACTTAAAGCAACCTTCTTACAGAGCGAATAGTGTAGCAGACTGAGTGGACAATAATCTGGAGGGGATCAGAATTCACAGTATTTGGTAAGACGTCTTATCCCGGTAATTAACATAGAGATTATTGTTACCTGAGCACTTCAAAACACCCATATAGCATGCTTACATGACATCAAAGTAGAATGATGTTTTATACCATCATCACTGTCCTTGTCAGAGCTCATTACCCAGTACATTCAGCATCTGGCTCATATTCACGTCTCAAACATATCCTCATATCCTGTAATTTTCAACATCTTCAAAATCAATATTTGGATCAAACGTCACTTTATCAGTGAATATCAGACATTATCCCGTAAAGGGGAATTGCACTTATTCAGTTATTAAAGATTCAATTATTGTTGTGCAAAAAAATAATATATGTACACTCTTACCCAACGACCCTATACAATTCTTACCCAAAATTAATGGGAAAACAGGCATTCTTTTATATTTTTTTCTTGTAATATTGTTTAGAATGAATTGATTGATTGAGGAATACTAAGAAGGTTGATGTCTAACTTTTAAAAAAATTAATGAGGAGGAGGGTAGTGAATGATGTCCCGGGTCCCTAAAGACCGAGGTATTCCTTTAAGGGGTAATATAGTTTTCACTGCATTATTATTGTAAAATCAACAAATGCTTACAGTAGAACCTGTACACATCATGTTGCTGTAGATCTGCAAAGGTTAAATTTCAATGGCGGGTAAATTATAGACCTACAGTTAATAGCCTATATTTTTTGCTGTGAATCGCAATACTACAGTTTGAGTGGGATCATTTTTCAGCAGCAGAAATTATGCAGGATTTGACTTCAGCATGGTGCATTTTTCATTATTTTGCAATGAAATTGGAACTGTATCCATGTTTTTTCTTATAGCCACTGCGTGAGGAATCAAATACCGAAGGGGCACAGGGAAGACCTTTAAACAGCATGATTTTTTTCACAGGATCATGTTTTTCTAGGGCCATATTCACAAAACATTTTATCTTAGCACTAAGAGTTCTCCTAAATAGCAGTAAAAGTTCTTAGTTAAGAATTTTTTCTTAAAACCTATTCCCAAAGCTGTTGAGTCCAACTTTTACTAAGGAATAGAGAGAAGTTCTTAATGCTAAGAGTAAGGGCGGGGTTGACCTCGTTGCTATGGATGATGTCATCACGCTTCCTAACTATGACCACAGTGATTGGCTGATAGAGGAGAAATTAGGTATCATGTTACCATATTCAAATTTTAAAATAAGAATGTTGCCATATTCAAATAGAGATTTTAAAATAATAGTTTTTTAAAAGTAATTGATTTTAAAAAGAAAAGAGTAGGCTATGTGTCACTAATTTAAGTATATGTTCAGCTAATTGTCAGCCTCTTACATGTCTGCATTTCGCGAGATTGCAGAATTCAAGTGGAATGTAACGAAGTACAAATACTTCGTTACTTTACTTAAGTAAATTTTTCACGTATCTGTACTTTACTTAAGTAGAATCAATAGTACATACTTTTTACTTTTACTTTGTTACATTTTGCAGCAATTATTATACTTTCTACATTTCTACTACGTTTCGTTACATTTTCGTTACATTTTCGTTACATTTTCGAATCAGTTTCAATGCTTGTCCTCTTGTAATGAACTGACGGTAAGGTTGCGCTGTTGAGGCTCGCACAGCCTCATGAGGAGAAATGGAAACAAACCAGCGCCGCTGACACAGAGAAACTCAGTCACATACTGCAGTAATGATTCAAAATGTGGAGTTTTTATATTTAAAACATATAATACAGTTAAAAACACCAAACGACCAAGAGTGCTGTTTTCCTGAATGCCATCACGACTGTAAATGTGTCACTGATATCACACGGACAGTTCCATAAACAATTAATTCACAAAAAGTTACTTACATTTTAGATGCAATATATTGACTGTTTTTGTTCTATTTCAGCAGCGAAAATAGTTCCAAACAAAGCAGCAACAGGGCGTTACTGAAGGATTCAGTGTTTTGAATGAATCGGTTGAATCAAAGATTCAATGACCTGTTCATGAACTACTGCCTCATTCTTGACGAATCAGCCGTTTGAACGAATCAACTCAATGATTCACTCATTAATACCTGCCGCCACCTACTGGCAGTTTAATTTCATGTTAAAATATTCTTATTCATTTCTTATTTGTATTCAAAAAAAAAATATTTAAAACAATCTCATAACATTGTTTAATTAAGTTGTAATTTTTTTCAGTGTAAATTATTTCATTTGATTGGTAACCGCCCTATATTGTCTTATTCTAGTTTAATGTAGGCTATTGATACAATTTAAGAATATAAAAGGAAAGCATATCCTATATTTAATAAGATTAGGGGAAAAATGTCCTTTATAAAAGGTAAAAATATCATAAATATGCAGATTTAAATACGCCAAAGCTGTTCACTGAACACTAAAGTGAGAATATTGCTTCAGAATAATGATATTTAACTCTGCAGACCAGAATTGTAAGTCAGAATGTAAACTGGGCCACAGATGGTAAGCACAATTACATTAACCCAAAACTAACTTAGTTAAAATGCCACAGCCCATAATGTTCTTTTTTTTATAATTTTTTTTTATTTATTAGAATATAGACATTAAGAGAATAAATTGTTATGCAAGTACTTTTAATTTTAATACTTAAAGTACATTTAAAATCAGGTACTTTTTACTTAAGTAGGGTTGTCATTGTGGTACTTCTACTTTTACTAAAGTAAATATATCTCTGGTATCTCTCTGGTATCTGGTATCTATATCTAAAGTAAATATATTAGACTCCCCCGAAATTGCCTTGTCGACACGGCATCCTCAATAAACCCGTCTCCGGCGTAATGACTACGATTGTTCGAATATTAAAATTGAATAACTGTTAAATCGATATGTCATCCTCAATAAACCCGTCTCCGGCGTAATGACTACGATTGTTCGAATATTAAAATTGAATAACTGTTAAATCGATATGCCATCCTCAATAAACCCGTCTCCGGCGTAATGACTACGATTGTTCGAATATTAAAATTGAATAACTGTTAAATCGATATGTCATCCTCAATAAACCCGTCTCCGGCGTAATGACTACGATTGTTCGAATATTAAAATTGAATAACTGTTAAATCGATATGTCATCCTCAACAAACCCGTCTCCGGCGTGAAGACTCTGATTGTTCGAATATTGCACTTTAATAATTATTTAATCAACACATCATCCTCAAAAAACCCGTCTCCGGCATGTTGCCTCTGATCTTTCGAATATTCCAATCTAGTATGACCTCTGACCTGTAAAGTTGCCAGAATAATAATAATAATAATATGCTGTTTGTTAATTGGCCAGAGAAGAACTGGCACCCCGACTGAGCCTGGTTTCTCCCAAGGTTTATTTTTCTCCATTAGGTCACCTGATGGGGTTTCCTTGCCACTGTTGCCTCTGGTTTGGCTTGCTCAGTTGGGGCCACTAAATCTTTCTTAATTTTTTCAACTAAATATCCAAATAAATCAAATTATTAAACCAAATTAACCATATAAACTAAATTACTGATCTAATTACTGATCTAAAGCCCACACTGTCACTGTATGATAATTGAAATGAACTGATGACATCACCGTTTTCTCCGGAATGGCTATACAGCTTAATAAAATTATGCTGCATTATTTTCCTGTTTAACACTGTAGAGCTGCTTTGAAACAATCTGCATTGTTAAAAGCGCTATATAAATAAATTTGACTTGACTTGACTTGGGTATTTGTATTTTTACTTAAGTACTGAGATTCAGTACTTCCTCCACCACTGCTCTCGGCCCAGCCGGAGATTCGGGGGAGAACTCTGGGTTTGGGCTAAATTCTGAATTCTGAGCGCTCTATCTCCTCGGACAGCACGCCAAATAGGCTTATTTTACTCTTTTACTCTATCCGATCATTTGTAAGTGTGAACTTGTGAAACAACTGCCAAAGGTAATCAGACATTATTTCCTTTTTTATTTATTTATTTATTTACTTATTTAATAAATAAATATTATTTATGGCATTTTTGCATTTTTATTATGATAGGACAGTGAGTAGACAGAGAATATTTTATTTTTGATTTACACAATTTAAAACCTGACATTTCAACATTTCTTTAGACATATGTCTCATGTTTGTGTGACAAGTATTCACTAAGCTACAGGTCATTCTCTGAAGAGAATCAGATTAGACTTCGAGAAAGAGGCTGCAGATCGCGCATCATGTTTGTTTTCTTTATTCAGCAAAAAGCACAACATTTAGTTTTTATTGTGACTGTACACAAATACAAATTTAACAGATTATAATGACGTATAACACTTGCCTGAATGATTAAAAAATGACAGATTTATTTAAGTCTCTTTGGCACTGATAAGAAAAAAAGCGAGTTGATCACACCGGCGCAACGGCCGACTCGAGGGAGTATTTGTAAGGAACATGCATATATGGCATATAACAGTAACACTCCTTGTTGTTTTTTCTGATTTAAACTGATTAATGTTAAATAAGAAATATTTGTAAAATTATTTAAAAAAAGAATAGAAATTTGTCTTTTATCAGCAATTTCTCAGCATTAGATTCTACAAATATAATAAAATTTTGCTAACAAATCATACCTACCGTTTGACTCTCCTTGCTATGGTATTGGAGTTATGAGTGTTTAAAGTTGTGTATGTCACTCAGACAAAAAAACTCTAAAAATACTTTCAGGGCTTAAAATAAAATAGGAAGCCGCTTGCAGATTCACATACTCACACTTGTAAACACAACACTGAAATATTCACTTCCAGGTCAAGAAGCTGTCAATCAAAAATGCACTAACCAATAAGAATCAGTTGCTGCTTGACCTGCCCACACAAGGGTGTAATTTTTTCTTTAGTGTTTAATTCATATTTTTATTATTTTATTGAAAAGTTACATCCAAGGCACAGAGACTGTCAGCAAAGATGCATGCAAAAACTCAGAACAGTAATAATAATAACAATCATAACTTCATAAATCATAATATTTTCAATGGTGACTTTTTCCCATTAGATTTAGTCTAGTTAGTTTCTTGGAGAAAATAAATACTATAAACATACTATAAACATTGTTTCAATGGTGACCTTTTTCCCATTGGATCAAGTTTAGTTTGTTTTGTATCAAATACAGTGAGTTTTGTTGTTTTGAGAAAATGATTCACATTATTTGTAGTTTGTATAAAATGGATGAAAACTTACAATCTGTTTAGGACAATTACAAAGTCTTCAGATCACTGTTTGGAGAATGTGTTAAATAGATTGAGAAAAACATTAATTGGTAAAATGGTAACATTTTATTAATTATTTTAAGGAAAACCATTTGCCTCAGTATCTCCAGCTTACAGCTTTTCAGTCCAGAAGCTTCACTCCTGAATCCTGTAGGTCATTGTTACTCAGGTCCTGCTCTCTCAGGACACAATTTGAGGATTGTAAAACTGATGACAAACTCTCACAAGACTGAGCAGTGAGATTACATATGGAAAATCTGAACAAGAAAACCAGTGATTGCATACTGAATACATTTTGCAGTGTGATTTTTAGTAATGAACTTTAAGGGGAAAAAACATTAAAAGTATTTGAAACTTTTCAGTCCATCAGAGAGCAGCTTGAAAATATATTCCTTCACCGAAACACATCACATGCACATGAACATGAACAAATGATGTATACACATCTCATGCATTCCAAATGAACCCTCTTCATGAATTAGATATTATTTACTCGATAATAACTTGTTTATTTTACCCAGCTTTAACCCATTCTGGTATTAACTCAGTCCTAATTATAATAATAATCCTACCCGGGTTACGTTTATGTTAATTTAAATGAAATATTTGTAGTGGATGTGCTGCCTTTAAAACACAGCATGCCACAGATAAAGTTTTCAATGTTTTGACTAGAGATGATTGCTTGGCGCGTGATAATTCTGCTTTTGTTCTAAATAGCAGAACTCATGTTTTGAGAAAATATTTTCATGCAAATAATGATCAGTGATGCGCACTTGACTCTGTCTAAGCAGATGGCTTGGCAAACACAGACAGCATAATGACAAACACTGTAGGACTCACACTGTGATCGAACAGTCCATTGGTCGTTTTGAGTAAATCCGATGACATGGTCCTGTACAATCTCTGCTGTTGAAATTGTGCATCATTGACAGTAGCCCAGTGATAACCATTTTCATGGTCTTCCCAATATTATGAAAAATGCCATTGTATTTGAAGGATAGAATTGTTAAGATATGCACTTTTTTCAAAAAAATGTCATTGACGTGCTGAGTCAGACAATTATTTACAATGCAAAAAATAAGAGCCACTCAGGATCTGCCATAACCAATCGCTAACGTTTGGTTGTGACGTATGTCATGTGGCTTTTGTCTTTGTTTCTCACATGGAAGTCCATAAAAATAAATGTGCAGCCACCTCAGTGATAAAACCTTGTGCATTCGGATTGTGATTTATTCACAGTGTGGGGAGAATTTTGTGATCGGGAATGCGCTGCTCATTTGGTCCGTAACAAGGTTGTATGCTGTAAATAAAGAGTCATATGCTTGGTATGATAAGAATAGATGCCAATTCAAATGTTTATGTGCTTTTCTTCCTTTTATTTTTTGAGCGGTGATGAAATATATTGCTCTTGTAAATACTTGCAAGCATTTAAAGAAATACAAGTCTAGAAATGCATCCAAATGACAGCAAAGCGCAACTGCACGGTGCTCTGCAATGGTCAAAAAGGATATAAACAGTGAATTTTGAAGTGATATATTCTTGAGATGTGGATTCGGACAGCAATTAAATTACCACACGACCTTGGTGTTTGTCTAAAACAGTAGGTAATTCGGCTGGAGATTTTTACGCGGATGGTGGGAGACGGACGGCAATAAAATCACCACTGTAAATGATGGCAATACCTTCCGACCCCACGAGAAACAGTTACCGTCCCAATAGGGCTTCAGCCAACTCCTTCACCACTAACGGAGCGAGCCGGAAAATCAAACTTTTCCAGAACCCTGTGGGGAGGAATGCCACAGCATCATGGCCACCAACAAAACTCAGCAAAGATTGTTCTTGCTCCGGCTTTAACTTCTGGATATTCGACAGCGGTGCCACAATGAAATGAATGGCTTTACTCGCATCTTTCTCCGCCTACATTACTGAACTACAACTCAAACAAGCGCACAATATCAACGTCATCGTTCTCAGCCACTCCCTCTGTTCGCTGATTGGACCAGTTCAAATTTGTTTAGAGAAAACATAAGAATATATCGCAGTCCCAGATGGAGTACTGAAGGAAAATGAAAATTGAGTGGAAGTACATAGGAGGGCGGAGCCAGGCTACTATGTGACGTCAGCAAGGGCGGAATTTCCTTGTACGGGCACTTCTCCCGGAAGGATGTCGACCAGAGCGAGAGAGCAAAAGCACGCCCATCCACACGCTTTGCTCGGCTTAAGGGAAGTCGTTGGCTGTGCTGCACAGGTCACAGGACGAAATCAACAATGTCACCAAAGAAGTGTGTTTTTGGTTGTCAGGGCAAGACAACCCTGTTCAGCTTCCCAAAGACCCAGCGTTTAGGGAACAGTGGATGGAGATTGTTTTTCCGGAGCAGCAATGGAGTTGCACAGGTTTTTTGTTTGTTCAGCGATGATTGTGAACAAGGCCCAGTTCAACTCCGGATTTGCAGACCGTCTAATGCTGAAAGATGGAGCGGTCCCAACGATAAAGGTTCATGGTCATGCATTGGAACCACAGGCGGGGAGTAATACTACTTTAAATGTCTGTGTGTTGTTGGCGATCAGCGCATAAGTGACTCCTTAGCTCCGCCCACACGATACGCCTCCAGCCGCTCGGTTATATTCGGAAAGACTCTGCAGCTTATCTTTCTTTTACAAATATGATAAAACTAAAGACTTTTCGGAGATATGAAGGATGCAATACTACTCTATAGGTACTCAAGATTGACAGAAACTGTGTGTGATACACCACCCCCCATGTCTTTTATTTTGAAGTTTATTCACAGTCATGTTTTCTGTTTGCCATGTGATTTCCCTTGCCCTCATGTGATCTTGTCATGAGCTTCCCTTGGTTTTTTTCCCCTTGGAATGTTTAATTCAGCAAAGGCGTGTAGAAACTCCGACCATCCTGCAGGTCTTCGGTCATCCCATACCTTGTGCGGAGCTGTGACATTTTTCAACAAATCGAGCATGTGTGAACCGTGTATAGTTTTACCCCTGAATACAAACTCCCCCGTCTCACTCCAGCCGCATAGTCCTTTAGCTTTAGACAATTTGTCTAATATGTATCTGCTGTTTTTCAAGTTCCTCGTTGGCACATTCTTCAGAACTTCAGCCACGACATCCTCCTCATTCTCGCCGTCTTTTGAGTCATCAGGAGTGCTCGCATCTTTATGAGCATGGTCATGATTTTGTAAAGAGAGTGTTAAAACACTGGTCTCCCGATCGCCTTGTTTAACGATTGTTAAAAATCTGCTCAGGATGTTTGTGTAGAGCTTGACTTTTTCATGTTGATCCAAATTGTTCCTTAGTAAAATATTTCTTATGGCTTTGTCTAGGTCGTTTTCTACGATCTGCTGAATATTCTCCCGACCGCTTCCAGTTTTCAAATTTTCCAACTGGTGCTGCGGGACTAAATACATTTTCTCAGCATACTACATCCTCACCTCCGCCATGAAGTTATCAAGCTAGAAATAAACGGCACTGCGACACTTAGGAGCGGTAAAAGAAATCCCCCAGTTTGGTTGAAGACGCGTTTCTTGGCTGATATACCAATTTTTTTATTGGCTACAAATTTAATTTCCGATTTCCTCCTTTTCAGCTTTTGGTATTGACAGTGATTGATAGGAATCGTTCCATATTGTATGTTAAGTGCAACTTCACACAAAGTTAAAATGAGCTCGTCAGACGCCGAATGTAAAATAAGATGTCGTTGTTTAGGTGTGGATTTATGTAGCAGTTTTAACAGCGGGAGATGCTTACACAGTCTGGTCGACATGACGGTGATCACGTTCTTCTTCTTTTCTGGAGATACACCACTTGGCGGTCGGAAAGTAGACCTGTTCTGAGCCGATATTGTTCGGAGGTTTTAGCTTTATAGTCTATCATTAAATACCCGAAAGGTTGACTCGTAGCATCACGATAGCAGTCCATAAAGTATTTAGCATTTCCTGGGTACATTTGACGCCTGAGCACAGCCACTTGATTGGCATCCCGGGGTTTTTTAAACAGAATCAAGTAATTTGTACTTAAGCTAATGGTCCTGCTGGATTTACCTTGCACAAATCAATTTTGCGTAATATATATCACACTGAGATTACGATGATGTACATACTGCGTGAATACCCGTTCAATTTCTGAGCTCCCAGACGCTTGCTGCATCATATCGTCAACAATCAAAAGATTCACTTTGTTGATGGGTAGCAAATAATCATCATTCAGACTCTGAGGTATTCCTTCAACAAATTTAATAGCACACAATTTAAGTAATTCATCATACAAGGGTTGCCAACAATCATACAAAAAAAACTAAGTTTTCAAATTTTTTGGAAACCAAATTCACAGTGTTTTCCAACAGAAGTTTCACAAAATAAGACTTTCCAGAGTTGGATGGACCGCTTGAAGTCTGAAATCAAAATCAGAGGCCTCCCGCGAACCTCTGTGAACCATTAGATCAGTAGCCATAAGGGAGAGTGTTGAAATCGGGTAAAAGTCTACGCTTATTATACACCACCTTAAACCTTTAAGCGAGTGACTTGTTGTGCAATGTGAGAGTCTTTTTATCCCTCACGATGTTTTCAGTGTGAGCCAGGAGGTATTTTGTATCATCACGTGATGTCACATAGCTGTCAACCAGACCAATAAGACTGTCTAAGCGGATAGCTAGGGAGTTTTTGGCGTTCAATGTTATACCCTTAGCCTTCATGCATGCTTTGCCTTTGGCTGTACGATACCCGTAAGATTTCGGGCCGCTAGAACAAAACTCTGTAATATAATCCCCATCGTCTATTTCCCTCGTCAGTTCCCTTTCGAAAGGGAACTCGCACTGCGTCAGCTTTTGCTACGCTACGGGGAACGCCTCCAGCGTGACTGGTGCCTGAAACCACAATCAAATCACGTCAATCCCATTGACCGACGACAGCCTATGATGTCATCAAGGTGCGACCAGGAAGTATATAAGGGAGCCTTGCCAACATGACAGTATCTTTTCGTCTTCAGGGACTGTTTTGCCTGCCTTCACGTGAAACGTCTACAAGAAGGATAACAGGGAAGTGTGCTGAGAACGCCACTTCTGCAGGTGTGTTTTGAACATGTATCTTGCGCTTTGGATACACACACACTTTGCGTTTACTGTCTGGGAGAAGAGCATGCACGAGAGGTTTGCGAACATCTTGTGAAAGTATTTGTGAGCGTTGTCCTCTGGAAACGCTCCGCTCTCGCCGGGACCTCTTCTCGAGGGGAGAGGTTTCAGCATCTGGGAACGGCCACGCTCGAGCTGAGGCTGAGCGGCGTCTTAATACCAAAATCGCTTCCCAGATGGATCTGGCTCGTCGCTTGGAGACAGTTATGGTTCTTGAGGACGATCCAGATCGCGAGAGGCGGACCTCGGAGGAAGGAGCTGGATTTATGTTCCTCCTCCTCGTCTGCTGCTCTTCCACTCGAGCAGAGGATGGGTGAGTCAGTTAAAATGCTGAAGCTTTTCAAACCATCCTGTCCTATGTACGGGGAGTTGCTGGAGGTCATGGAACGCGCTGCGGGTAGACTGCAGCTGCCTTTGCGGCGCGTGAGGAGAAAGGCTGAGCGTCCAAACAGTTCGGACGATCGGTTTCTCTCCGCCCATGACCTCCCAACTCCTGGGAGTCTTCCATTCCTTCCAGATCTCCATCAGCAGATCTCGGGGGGATGGAAGAAACCATACTCAGCCCCGCATCTGTCGACATCGGCGAGCTAAATTTCGCTGATGTCGAGGGACTGCCTGGCTGGGTGTGTGTCGGGGCCGCCCGTGGACGAGATGTTATGTTTGTCTCACCTCCGGGCGGCCGGCGACACTGTGGCTCCCACCCTGCCGGTCTGAACGCCTGAATGGCAGGGCGTACATGTCAGTGGGTCACGCTGCGGCGGCTTTGCACACCACAGCTGTGTTGCAGGCTTACCAGGCGGACCTGCTGAGGGACCTCGATCAGGGGGAGGGACCCCCTGAGGCGGTAGTCGAGTCGCGCCGGACCGCGGTTTTCACTCTCTGGGCCACCGTACAGATAGCGCCGATGGCGGAGAGACATCTGTGGTTAAACCGTTTGGACATCGGGGAGAAAGAAAAAATCCTTTCTCCCTGATGCCCGGTTTCGCCATCTGAACTTTTCGGCACCTCCGTAGAGGAAACGGTGGTGGGAAAGTTCGGAGAGGCGAAGGCGCGCTCGGCGGCATTCAGGATATGCATTCCGCTGAGGTCCGGGACCGCGCCCAGGCAGTCGGGTGTCCCCGGCCCGTCCCAGTCTGAGGGCTGGAGGCGGGAATAGCGAGCCAGCGTCGCCTCTCGAGCGCCCCGCCGCGGAGGACTGGGGCGCAGGGGAGGCGGGACACCCGCGACAGGAAGAGGAAGGAAGCCGGGGCTGGTAACCGGAACCAGCGCAGGCAGCGGACTCCACCCCCCGAGAAGCGTGGAGATGAACGCTGCCTTTTTTCCCTTCCTCTGGTTTTCCCCCGGGCGCTTTACATCAGGCCGGTGGCCTATGATGAGCAGAAAATGTAAGATTCTGCCGGTTCGCCTGGTTTGTTTGGTGAAAGCGCCCCCCTCAGGATGGTGGCGGACACTAGCTTGACGGCTGGTTTGTAGCGCCGCGAGGAGCGATTGGTGAGTCCCCCTCGATGAGGGTGAAACATTTTCAAAACTATGTTTTTCAGGACTTTTGTACCTTCGCTCGCCTGAGAGGTTTCCTGGGGAAATTTGGATCGCCGCTGGATCTTCGCAGGGCCTGCAGCTCCCCGTGAGTAAGCTAAGAACGATCTTCTTTGCAACATTATGTGGTTGTGTGTGAATACCTCACTTTCTGCTAGTAGAGTCTGCTGCCTCTCCGTGCTATGTTTTTTCCCCACTATGTGGGTAACTGAATCGCGCTCTTGCCCGAGGGCTTGTAGTGTGTTTTTCCTAGCGTAAAAGTGGGAAGTAGCTGAAGATCGGGTATGCACTAACGCACGAGCTGTAGTGAGATCTGCGCCCAGCCCTGCGGGGCTTTGGGAATAGGGTTTTTGGGGCCTCATTGTGTAATATTAGAGGTGATAATATTTCTTTCCCGGGCCCTGAGTAGATCTGAGTAGATCTAGTGCGGACTTATGTCGCACCACTTGGCCTAGGCTTTGTCAAGGATGGGGGCGTTCCCTTTTAATAAAGATGTTCGCCCCTGGCCTGTCTTTTTATTTAAGAACATGGCTTGTTTATGCATCCTTGTTTCAGCCTCCTCTGTTACAGAGTCGTCCGGCCAAGGCCCGCCCCCTTCTCTGCGTTCTGGGGTTACAAGTAATGCAGACGAGGTGTTGCAGGAGACAGCGACTTCGCCAGTGGTCGTGGGGTGGAGTTAAGCGTCTTTTCGCCGGTTTGCGATTAGACTTTATCTGCAGTGTCCGCCTTTCGGAGCTTGGTGGCCGCCATCTGCTGGCGGCCCCCGGCCTCTTCCTGGAGGATGGTACGGCCGGTGGATTTCACATTTCTGTGATATTGTTCCCTTGCTTTATGTCTCTGCTTCACCTCCTTTAGGGCCCGGGTCGAGCGGAACATCGGGTAACCTCTGCTTATGCGGTTCCGGTTGGATGCTCCCCTGAGGCCCGAGCATTGCCAATGGCTGACGCCCTCGCACTTATGGTTGGCCGCTGCATGGGATGTAAGACAGCCGCCCCGATGCAGGTGACGTAAGTTGTACTCCCCTCGCTTTAGAGGGTCTTTGTTTGAGCACTTCCGCTGAGTACACTGCTGTTGGCAATGTGATTAGGTCCATGTTTGTAGGCACTGCCCAAGAGACTGCGCCGTCCTGGGGGCCCTAGGACACGGCGGAGCAGGTTGTCCCTAGCTGCCTCTGGGATGGAGCCAGCCCCGGGTGCGGGCATAGGAGCCAGCTGGCTTTGAGTGGCCAGCTTGGACGGTCTGGGCAGTAGGACTTCAGGACAGGTAGTAGGCGCTATCGGCCTCCTTGCAGGAAAGTCCCGACACCGTGGCCCACGAGTGGGCCCCGGAGGCTTTCTCCACTGGTGTCGACGTCAGCAGTGACCCGTCATTTGGTCCTGGGGATGAGTCCCCAGGTGTTAACTGGATTTCCAGGCCTTCGTCAGCAGCAGACAGCTGCCGTCAGTCCAGGTAGCAGCAGCCAGCCTTCTTAAAGTCTCGGCAGGATCCTTGGAATCTGCAGACCCACTATTCGGGGGGGTAGGTCCTGCCAGGCCTCCCTGAGGGGTAGGCTCCCGGTCTGGGTTACCTTCGCTCAGGAGCTAGGCCCTGTTCGGCCTCCCTGAGAGCCTGCTGTGGTCAGCAGGCGCTGCCTGGTCTCCCCCGAGGGGGCGCCATAGGCATTAAGTCCCTCGACGGCTGGTACGAGCTGCTAAATAGGGGCCTCCCTATGGGCCTGCTGTGGGGAAAGCAGGCTCATTCGACCTCCTCTGCGGATGGAGTTCCTGGGTCCCAGTCACTGGATGACTAGCACGAGTGCTAGTAGGTAGTAGGCCTCATCCGGCCTCCCTGAGTGACCTCCCTGGAGGCAAACTCCCGGTGCCCAGCCACTGTGGCGGTGAGCATGAAGTGCTATGAGTAGCACCTTCTGCTATCAGGTGGTAGGCACGGATGGCCTCCCTGACGACGAGCTCACGGTTCCCGGTCGCTGTGGTAATGAGCGTGAAGTGCTACGAGTAGCACGTTCTGCTTTCAGTTGGTAGGCACGGTCGCCTCCCTGAGGGCGAGCTCCCGGTTCCCAGTCGCTGTAGCAATGAGCGCGCAGTGCTATGAGTAGCACGTTCTGTTTTCAGTTGGAGGCATGATTGCCTCCCTGGAAGTGAGCTCCCGATCCGCAGGCGCTGAGAAAGCGGGTGCACGGGTAGCGAAGCGCTACGGACGGCATGTTCTGCTACTAGGGGGAGGCATTGCGCCTCCCTGGAATCGTTCCCTGGTCCCCAGTTTCGGTAACGGAGCGTAGCAGGGGCTGCTATCAGGCAAAGCTGCACAGGCTTCCCTGAGGGGATTCGCTTTGGAGTAGTAGGCCCACGTGGCCTCCTCTAAGGGCACGCTCTGGTCTCGTGGTTTTCTGGAGGGGTCCAGTCACTGAGCAGAGGCCGTCTCCCCGGCCGCTGTGGTGAGTGTAAAGTGCCGTGAGCGGCACGTTCTGCTGTCAGATGGAGGCAGGGTACCTCCCTGAAAGCGAGCTCCCGGTCCCCAGCCGCTGTGGTGAGCATGAAGTGCTACGAGTAGCACGTTCAGCTAGGCTGTGAGTGCCCGATGTCTTTGCAGTTGGTAGGCCCGCTTGGCCTCCCTGATGAAGCGAGTCCCTGGTCTTCCCAGCTACCTCGAGGGCTAGCATGACTGCGATCAGGTATCAGGCCCGTTTGGCCTTCCTGAGGACGAGCGCTGCTATTGGATGCGCAAGCGGTCTATACAGGTTACCAGGTGGAGGCCCCTCTCGGCCTCCCTGGGGGACGAGTTCCCCAGGCGGGAACACACAACTGGCTTTACGCTGACAGCTAGTGGCCACCCGCTATCAGGCGCCGGTCTCTGGCCGATTGCGTGACCTGAAGGCGGTGTTCTTACCCTAGCATGACGAGGTGTCACTGCGGCTATGCGGTCCCGACAGGACGGGACCTTCATAGTTGGCCTACGGCATGGTTACCTACCGGGCAGGCTTATGAGCTCCTCTCAAGCGAGGGTCTGCTATGAGCTTACGGCCGCCTGGCGCTGATCCGTTGGTGGTAGGTCCCGAGGGGCCCCCCCCCCCGATACGTTCAGCCTGTAAGGCCTTTGGCCTCCTAAGCATGTTTTAAAGTAAGTGCTTGGTAGATCCGAGGATCGAGCGGCTTGACTCCCCTCGCTAGCAAGGGTTGAAAGCACTTCGCTGAGCGCTGCTCTCCGGGATAACCCGTCTCTGAGGTCCGGCTAGTCGGTGACACTGCCTTTCTTGCAGCACCCTAGCGGGATGTCTCTTCGGAGGCGAGTACCAGAGGCTCTGTACTGTACAGACAGGGTTGACCGTATTACGTGTCCCATAGCAGACTGGGTCACCTGGTCAGGTCTCCCTGGTGGCATTCGGTGAGAACCTCCCGAATAGTGACTGGCATAGGGTTCCCTCGTAGTTCCCTTGCCACGTTCCCTTAAAGGAACCCCTTCTAAGTCGAATGGGTGGTTCCAGGCCTTCGAGCAGGGCCTGGGAAGGACCTCATGTGTGTGAAGGTTCCTTCTTGGGCGATAGCTTGGGCTATGACCGTAGGGAGAGCTGTCACTGACAGCCTAATGTGACCAGAAGGGGAGTGGTTCAGGCATTTCAGTAGAATTTGCTTGTCTTGACAGTTGTCACTGCCTATGGGCATGCACTCCCGTCGGCATGGCGTAGTGGGTATATCGTTCCCCGTAGCGTAGCAAAAGCTGACGCAGTGCGAGTTCCCTTTCGAAAGGGAACGTCTCAGGTTACAAATGTAACCATTGTTCCCTGAGAACAGGGAACGAGACACTGCGTCGCTTTGCCATGCCGCAGGGCCTGCTTGCCGAAAACAGTCCCTTCAGACGATTAGATACTGTCATGTTGGCAAGGCTCCCTTATATACTTCCTGGTCGCACCTTGATGACATCATAGGCTGTCGTCGGTCAATGGGATTGACGTGATTTGATTGTGGTTTCAGGCACCAGTCACGCTGGAGGCGTTCCCCGTAGCGTAGCAAAAGCTGACGCAGTGCGAGTTCCCTGTTCTCAGGGAACAATGGTTACATTTGTAACCTGAGACGTTCCCCCAAATGGTCCCCCAGAGGGGGTTCCCAGTCTCCAGCCCTAGATACGAATATTACGCTGTCCGTGTCCAAGTATAATAATCGGTCGCCGAGTCGGTCCATCAGTTCGTACAACTCTAACCTAGCATGAGCAGTTGTAAATGCGCCTACAAACACGTTAATGTCACGAGTCATGCGAACAGCACCTTTCGGTGAGCGATACTGGACAAGAGCCACGCCGTCTGAGACGAATGTGAAGAACGCCAGATTGCTGCCAAAAAACAGTCTTGTGAATTCTTCAGGGTCTTCCACGAGCAAGGTTGTAGGTAAATCCTCTCTCATAGAGAATCGTCCGTCGAGACTGTTTAACAATAATTTGTTAATCGACCTCTGAGAAGGGTTGTGGGCGATCTTTTCAGGGTCGAGACGGATACCCTCTTTTTCAAAATAATCGCGGATGTAAGACCTCGAAACCACATAACCCTTCTCGAGGGCTTTTAAAAGCTCAATACTGACCCAGCAACCAGAGAGAGCCCTCTCATCATCCGTGTGACTACAGTTTGTCGTTTGGTTTTGATCGTGCGCGCAGGTTCGACACAGCGGAAACATGAGTTTTCCACCACATCTGTAAGGGAGAACCGGGTGCAGTAATTTACGCGGGGGGTACACCGTCGCTTTGATAAGACCATAATAATTTTCAATCACATCAAAATCGGTGAAAATTATTTCGGGGTGTCCGATCGGATAGGTTTTTCTGGCTTGACAGAATGGGTATAAGCTGGTAAAATCCAAATAGTTTATTTTCTCACCCTCGACCGTTTTGTGATAGAGTTTATAAGCATTAGTACGTCCCCCGCGGCTTCAGTCTCTCGGGTTGTTTATAAGTGCTCATAAACTCCATCACAGAGGGGTCGGTCTGTTTCATTCTGTTCCATTCACACTCCCAAAGAACCTCACTTCGTAAACCATACGCGTTTTACAGAATTTCAACTTTGTCGTCAAACCGTCTCCTGAGAACGCCGAAGGGGATAATTGACATGGGTTTGCGTATGATACGGCTCAAAACGGCATTCGTGCCCGTGGTGCAAACAACCATTAAATTCTAGACCGTATTTCAAGCCATCCTGTTCGTAGTAACCGTCTAAAAAATAACGACCGATCGATACTTCGCAGTGGTTTACAGCGTGATGAATGTCCACATTTCGAGTCTTTTTCAAGTACTCGAGCCATTCGATCAAAACGTTAGAGTAAGTTTTGCTCTGCTGGACGTACGCATTATTATGCGTTAGAGCCAGTGTACCTCTATCAAGATAATGGGTCTTGAAGACACCCATACAACAACTGGGGAGAGTGCTAAAGCTGAATCGGTCGAGCTCGGTGGATTCTATGAACGCTTTTCTGTACTTCATGCATGCTTCGCGTAATAAAACGACGTCATTCACACCATACTCGTACAGCTGATCAGAGAATCTAAACACTTTCCCTGAGACACTGTTGTACCACGCGTCAAACTTTACACAGTCTTTATCACTCATGTTTTCATAGTTGTAGAACTTTTTGTCAGGGTACGGACCTATACAGGGAGTGCAGAATTATTAGGCAAATGAGTATTTTGACCACCTCATCCTCGTTATGCATGTTGTCTTACTCCAAGCTGTATAGGCTGGAAAGCCTACTACCAATTAAGCATATTAGGTGATGTGCATCTCTGTAATGAGAAGGGGTGTGGTCTAATGACATCAACACCCTATATCAGGTGTGCATAATTATTAGGCAACTTCCTTTCCTTTGGCAAAATGGGTCAAAAGAAGGACTTGACAGGCTCAGAAAAGTCAAAAATAGTGAGATATATTGCAGAGGGATGCAGCAGTCTTAAAATAGCCAAGCTTCTGAAGCGTGATCATCGAACAATCAAGCGTTTCATTCAACAGGGTCGCAAGAAGCGTGTGGAAAAACCAAGGCGCAAAATAACTGCCCATGAACTGAGAAAAGTCAAGCGTGCAGCTGCCAAGATGCCACTTGCCACCAGTTTGGCCATATTTCAGAGCTGCAACATCACTGGAGTGCCCAAAAGCACAAGGTGTGCAATACTCAGAAACATGGCCAAGGTAAGAAAGGCAGAAAGTCGACCACCACTGAACAAGACACACAAGCTGAAACGTCAAGACTGGGCCAAGAAATATCTCAAGACTGATTTTTCTAAGGTTTTATGGACTGATGAAATGAGAGTGAGTCTTGATGGGCCAGATGGATGGGCCCGTGGCTGGATTGGTAAAGGGCAGAGTGCTCCAGTCCGACTCAGACGCCAGCAAGGTGGAGGTGGAGTACTGGTTTGGGCTGGTATCATCAAAGATGAGCTTGTGGGGCCTTTTCGGGTTGAGGATGGAGTCAAGCTCAACTCCCAGTCCTACTGCCAGTTTCTGGAAGACACCTTCTTCAAGCAGTGGTACAGGAAGAAGTCTGCATCCTTCAAGAAAAACATGATTTTCATGCAGGACAATGCTCCATCACACGCGTCCAAGTACTCCACAGCGTGGCTGGCAAGAAAGGGTATAAAAGAAGAAAATCTAATGATATGGCCTCCTTGTTCACCTGATCTGAACCCCATTGAGAACCTGTGGTCCATCATCAAATGTGCGATTTACAAGGAGGGAAAACAGTACACCTCTCTGAACAGTGTCTGGGAGGCTGTGGTTGCTGCTGCACGCAATGTTGATGGTGAACAGATCAAAACACTGACAGAATCCATGGATGGCAGGCTTTTGAGTGTCCTTGCAAAGAAAGGTGGCTATATTGGTCACTGATTTGTTTTTGTTTGGTTTTTGAATGTCAGAAATGTATATTTGTGAATGTTGAGATGTTATATTGGTTTCACTGGTAAAAATAAATAATTGAAATGGGTATAAATGTGTTTTTTGTTAAGTTGCCTAATAATTATGCACAGTAATAGTCACCTGCACACACAGATATCCCCCTAAAATAGCTAAAACTAAAAACCACTTCCAAAAATATTCAGCTTTGATATTAATGAGTTTTTTGTGTTCATTGACAACATGGTTGTTGTTTAATTATTAATGTTGTAAAATTAATCCTCAAAAATACAACTTGCCTAATAATTCTGCACTCCCTGTAGAACAAACAGTGCGTTTATGGTGTGTCCTTCTCCTGAAAGACTCGCCCTGAAAACACCCATATATGGAATCGGCTGATCATTAAATGCCCTTAAGTCCAATTTCTTGGGTCTCACTTTTGACTTAATGTTCATCTTATTATAGTATTTTCTCGGCAGGACATTTACTTGTGCACCTGTGTCTATTCTCATTGGCACTGTCACACCATCCACTATCAAAGGTGCTATCCATTCATCATCATTACCTTCCATATTAGTCAGAATTGCTGCTTCGACATACAGTGGTTCTCCGTCCTCACTGTCACTTTCTTCTTGTTTCTGTCCGACGACATGTAGCCTTTTCTTTGTGAGACAAGACTTGGCAAAATGATTTTTTCCACCACACTTTCTACATTCTTTGCCATAAGCTGGACATTCTTTTGGAGCATGTTTACTTCCACATCTCTTTCAGTCTCTGCCCTGTGGTTTCCATTTAGATTTCTGTGGCTGTCGTTTATCAAATCTTCTTTTGTGTTTTTGCACCATATCCACAGCGGCAGCTTCATTTTCGTTTTCAAACGACTTCAATTGTATCTTCGTACTTTCTGCAGCCTGACAAATACCAATTGCTTTCTCAATGGTAAGTTCTGTTTCTTTTAACAACAGCATCCTTACTCTCTTGATCACTCCTATTACAATTTGATCCCTGATCATGGAGTCGCACAGTGTGCCGAAATTGCAGGATTGACTCTTGAGGCGCAAATCTGTCACATACTGTTCTATTGATTCTGTCTCTTTTTGCATTCTGTTCCTGAAGACATACCGTTCATATGTTTCGTTCTTTCTCGGCGTGCAGTAATCCTCAAACTTGCTCAGTACCGCGGGCAGCGTGTCTCTTTCCTCATCCGAAAAGACGAACATGTTGTATACATCCAGCGCAGCCCGTCCAGCTACAGTTAGCAACAATTCCTTCGTCGAGTCCTATAGCTAACAAATAAAGCTCAAAACTTTGCCTAAAGGCTTTCCAGTTAGCGTGGACATTTTTTACGAGTTTACTCCTGGTACCATGTATTGACTGCACTATTCACACAGACTGCCATTCCTCAGAGTGCTTTATTGATCTCCCGCAGTTTACAAGCAACATAAAGAAACACCGTTAAACGGCGCCCTCTGTTGGTTAATTGATACAATAGTCAGTATCAGTACAGTGCGAAACCTTCATCTTGTGAGCATGTCATAGAGTTACACGACTGGTATCTTGCGGAAGATCAATCCATCTTAATTGTGGAGATCAATCCATCTTAATTATGAAATGTGACCATCGCTCCATGACCTTGTGTGATTTCATCAAAGAAAAGGAAGATCGCCTGACTGAAGAAGTAGTGAAACGCATTATGTGGAAACGCATTGATGCACTACATCTCTGCAGTATGTGTGATGTTCATCACAGTGACACACATTAGATGAACATCCTCGTCCACCAGGAGACCATGCAGATAAAGTTCATAGACTTCGGCCTCACACCTTCAAGGAAGGACTTGAAGTGAGTTTGCTTTCTGAACACATTTCACTGAGGACTTATTAACTACAGTTCACTGCTGATGTTTTACTAAACACTGGAGATGCTATGGAGTTCATCAGTATCAACACTGTATCCAGAGAGGACGCCGTATCACAGGGAATTGATTCCTTATATGTGATGTTGTCAGATGGGAGCGTCCGAAGGTGAGACCAATAACAAGAACAAAATGGAAATAACATTTCATGAAAACCATATAAAGCTCTGACACAAGTGACAGTAAAAATGATTTGTCAAACCTTGATGACAAGTGAGCAAAGTGTAAAACACAAGGGATTGACAGTGAATGTTTAGCATTGAACACATGTCCTATGATCATTTATTAATAGTTAATTAACAACATTTCAACCATTCGTATTGGTAAATAAAACTTTATTACAGGATTATTTGCGTTATGTTGTGCTTCATTTTATTGAGCACAGTGAAGTTGAGGTGGCTCCATCCAGCTGGCTGAGGAAAGACTGAGTCCATTAACATAAATGTTACACATTTAACAGGCCTTTGTAAATCTGAAAATGACAAATACATTTACATCTGAAAGGTGCACAAACTTACCAGATGAGCTACTCAGTGCCCTTTTGGTTACAGTGTTTACTTCCTTTTTATTCATATTTGTCCAACAATTTCTTTGTGAAACTACTGTAATATGATTACAGAATCAAGAAGCTACATCTAAAGTCTGTTCAATTCAGAGATTTATTTTTTAATTCAATTTCTAATGTATTAGTTCAAATAAATATAAAGTATATCAGCTGACCATGATATCGGCATTGGCCATCAAAAAAACATCATCAGTCGAGCACTTAAGAAAATATTATTAATACAATTAATATCTCATCAGATACAATGTTGCCATATATGCAGTAAATGTCTTATATAGAAGATTTAACTTAATTCAGTCAGCAGTGATTGAATATCAAATAAATATATCAAAATATATGCAATGCGTCACAAACTTATTCATATTCAACTCATAGTTTACCTCCTCAATCACACATTTACAGTGTTTGCTATACGGCTCAATGACATGATGTGCATATTTGTGTGGCCAGGTGCATTATTCCCTTTTATAATAATTTGATAAATTCATGACATATATCACTTTATTCTATCAAACATATTTAATTCATATCAACTTTATTACACTAAAATAAAACAGTTTTATGTTTTGGTATCTTAAACCCCCAAAATGTCAGGTGGTACAGACTCAGAAAACTATTTGAAACATCGTAATCAAAAATTACTAAATACTATGGGATAATTCTAGGTTTGAAACCTTTCATATAAACACATTTTACAAATATCAGTAGTTTTAAGAGGTTACGATATATTGTATATTCTCAAATGTCAGGGTGGTACACCTGCAGACATGACTGTTTGATTATGAATTGATAAGGTAATAACAGTAAATATGATAATGCATTATCCAGAGGAGGTCAACTGGTCCTTGAGCAGAGGAAAGGTTTGCAGATACTCATAAAAACTGATCATTTCAAGTATGAATAAGCACTTTCCATGTCAGATGACATAAAAACTTTAAAATGTCATTTAACAACTGAAACTAGTTTAAACACATTGTTCAAAGCATTGCATTAGTTTTTAAATTATTTAAATGAACAAAAACACATAAAGCCAATCCAGTTTTGAACACACATGACAGAGAAACCACAAAAACACACTCGGCTCTAATGAAAGGTAACATCCTCGTGCATCTCATTTACACATTTAAACAAAACACAGATCAATTAATCATCGATTCTTACCCTTTCAGACGCTTTTGAACAAGAGTGAACAAACACGCGCCTTTCTCCCCTCTGATCTCCCGCGGACTGAAGAAGCGGGAGCGCGCAGCAGCAGCGCGCCGGTGACGTCACAACTGAGATTCACATGCGATTTTAATATTTAAGGTAAAAAAAAATGGGTTTCACATAATTATTTAATTATTATAGTGTAAAACATTGCGGAAGTGACCGCATTATGCCCACATATAAAACATATAAAACATAAAATAGTATTTTATATCACTGAAATGTATGATGTCTGTTATTGTATATTTTATTTGGAGAAATGCAGTGTTAGATAACTGTGTGATTTGTATATGTACATTTCTGAAATTCATAACTTTGGACACAGTCACCTCTGGTGATAACAGATCACTCTAAACTGTAATGATTTTTAAAAAGTGATGGGGAAATTTCAATGTAATAAAATATATCCTGACAGAATCTGTTCTGATCGGGTGAATAACTAAATGTTAAAACAAATACTAGGCCTATTTATTAAAAGTCATTTGTTTAATTATTTTACCATTATTCACGTCTGTATGGACTGGGGAGGTGTGTTCTTCAGCGAGTATGGGAGTGTAAGGGGCGGGGTCTGGGGAGCGGCTTTACGCACAGCCCCCAGGCCCATTCATGTTTCATCTTCAGAAAGAAAGGACGCATTTGCACAGAGTTCCGTAAGAAACAACTGTTTTTGCCTAAACTAAATAAAAAATTTACAGTAATTGTAATGTGAAAAACTTAATATTATTAATTTTGCTTTTATTTATTTTTAACATCTAACCGCACTGAGGGGGGGAGTGTTAGGGGCGCAGCTGAGGGAGTCAGCTTTGCGCAAGCCTCAGCTTACAGTCTGTTTCTGTCGTCAACCTGGTAGGACGTGTTCGCACAGAGTTCCGTAAGAGAGAATTATTTTGACTAAACTAAATAAAAAAATAACAGTAATTGTAATGTGAAAAACGTAATATTATTCGTTTAGATTTTTTTTATTTTTAACATCTGTTTTGCGCCGAGGGGGAGTGTTAGGGGCAGAGCTGAGGGAGGCGGCTTCACGCAAAGCCTCTGCGTGCAGTCTGTTTCTGTCGTCAACCTGGTAGGAGTTCCGCAAGAGAGAATTATTTTGACTAAAACTAAAGAAAAACTTGAACAGTAAGATGTAATGTGAAACAACTTACCATTATTTGTTTCATGTGATTTTAACCACATTTCTTTGATATGTTTAATGCCTATACTTGTTTGAAAACACTGTTTACTCTATCTTTACAAACCGTACGTCAAAGATATTCTCTAACTTGTTTTTATATTTATGAAAACATTTTAAATGATTGAACTTTTTACAAAGTTTTATGTGAAAGAAAAAACTTTAAGGGGTGGTAAACCACGATTTCACTTTTCTAACTTTAGCTAGTGTGTAATGTTGCTGTTTGAGCATAAACAACATCTGCAAAGTTACAACGTTCAAAGTTTAAAGCAAAGGGAGATATTTGCTTTTAAAGAAATCCATTTCTAAGGACTACAGCAAACGGCCGCTAGGGACTACTACACATTCCTCCAGGGTCTCTGACATCACCAGCCCCAATATTTACATAAACCCCTCCTCCGAGAATATTAAATAAGGGGGGGCGAGGCCATTTTGTATCGCCGCGGGGAAGCGTTGTTGTGGTAGGCTAGTTAGTAGGCTGAAGAGTGTTGTTGCCAATGCCTACGAAATCAAAGCACAAAACAGACAGGGGTCGGAGGAGAAGACCGGGAAATGTGACATAATGGACACCATTCGTCTGTATTTGCAATACAGGAGTCGCGGTTCAGCTGCACGAGACAAACACTGCCAGTGTGAGCGCCACTAATCCGCTGGAGCTCACAACTCCGAAAACGCCAGATAAAATGAACAAATAAGCACTCTTTATATAAATAAACCACAGATTTGAGCTTTAAACAACTACATTATCGACTGAAAAGTCTTAAAACTACGTTTTGTCACACATTAACAGTAGATTTTAATAAAAAAAAGACGTGTAAACACAGCCCATGTCAGCCATTTCTCATCGAGACGAGCCGGCTGGCAGAAGTCCCTCCTATGACGCGAATTCGCGTCTGTTCTGCAGTGAATGTCACGCGCGAACGAAGCAAGTAAACTCAAAATGTTCAAGCATCCACCTTCGTGCGAATAGCGCAATTTATTTGCGTCCGTTGTGAACGCCGCATAAGACGGGCGCGTGCGGCTCCCGCTGCACATTTCACGGAGGAAAGCAGACAGGAAAGCAAAAGTAACAGTGCCATTCAATAGCGATCACTATAGATCCGCAGTCTTTACTCTTGAGGACTGAACAGGTTCTGCTCGATCATCTTCTCTAAAATTGTCTGGGTCTGATTCGGGCTCAAATTGGTATGGTTTTATTGACGCCATTGTACTAGACAAAGCACAGGCTAGTAGCCTGAGGCTACCGGTTAAGGTAAGGGGCGTGACGTTTCCGACAAACGTGCACTAGGCGTTTAGCGAATCACAACACACTGGGCCAGCTAACCAATCTGAGCCCATTGCGTATTTTTGAGGGACTGGCTTTATACAACCCGGAAACCACGAGGGACAAAGCAGTGTAGAATAAAGGTAAAATATATGAAAAATAATGCAATTTTTTAAAAACGAAGCATGAACACATGTTGCAGTGCACCCCACAAACACAATCAAGCCTTCGAAAGAGTGTGCTTTACCACCCCTTTAACTTGTTTTTACATGTTTTCGCGTGAATGCCACGCATTGTATTTAACGACATCGTTTTTAATGTTTTAAACGTCTCAAAGTTCAAATGTATGTGAAATACTATCTTTGTTTAATTAAAAACTATTCCCTGATCTTGCCACTGTTATCCAAACACAATGGGCCCTATTTTAACGATCTGAAACGCAAGTGTCAAAGCGCAAAGCGCAAGTAACTTTGTGGGTGGGTCTCGGCGCTGTTGCTATTTTCCCGGCGGGATAAATGGCTCTTGCGCCCGGCGCAAATCTAAAATGGGTTGGTCTGAAGTAGCTTCATTATTCATAGGTGTGGTTTGGGCGTAACGTGAATAAACCAATCAGAGCGTCATCCAACATTCCATTTAAAAGCAGGTGCGCAAGTTCCATTATGGATTGCTATTATTATGGCGTATTTACCAGGCGCACGCCAGGAGCGGTTCACAGCCGAGGAGACTGATTTATTCTGTTACACGATGTTGACTTCAGACCATCATATGCATATGTTGACCTCAGGTCATCACTGATTTATTCTGTTACACGATGTTGTCTTCAGACCATCATATGCATATGTTGACCTCAGGTCATCACTGATTTATTCTGTTACGTGATGTTGACTTCAGACCATCCTTTGCATATGTTGACCTCAGGTCATCACTGATTTATTCTGTTACGTGATGTTGACTTCAGACCATCCTTTGCATATGTTGACCTCAGGTCATCACTGATTTATTCTGTTACACGATGTTGTCTTCAGACCATCATATGCATATGTTGACCTCAAGTCATCACTGATTTATTCTGTTACACGATGTTGTCTTCAGACCATCATATGCATATGTTGACCTCAGGTCATCACTGATTTATTCTGTTACACGATGTTGACTTCAGACCATCATATGCATATGTTGACCTCAGGTCATCACTGATTTATTCTTTTACACGATGTTGTCTTCAGACCATCATATGCATATGTTGACCTCAGGTCATCACTGATTTATTCTGTTACACGATGTTGACTTCAGACCATCATATGCATATGTTGACCTCAGGTCATCACTGATTTATTCTGTTACACGATGTTGTCTTCAGACCATCATATGCATATGTTGACCTCAAGTCATCACTGATTTATTCTGTTACACGATGTTGTCTTCAGACCATCATATGCATATGTTGACCTCAGGTCATCACTGATTTATTCTGTTACACGATGTTGACTTCAGACCATCATATGCATATGTTGACCTCAGGTCATCACTGATTTATTCTGTTACACGATGTTGTCTTCAGACCATCATATGCATATGTTGACCTCAGGTCATCACTGATTTATTCTGTTACACGATGTTGTCTTCAGACCATCATATGCATATGTTGACCTCAGGTCATCACTGATTTATTCTGTTACACGATGTTGTCTTCAGACCATCCTTTGCATATGTTGACCTCAGGTCATCACTGATTTATTCTGTTACACGATGTTGTCTTCAGACCATCATATGCATATGTTGACCTCAGGTCATCACTGATTTATTCTGTTACACGATGTTGACTTCAGACCATCATATGCATATGTTGACCTCAGGTCATCACTGATTTATTCTTTTACACGATGTTGTCTTCAGACCATCATATGCATATGTTGACCTCAGGTCATCACTGATTTATTCTGTTACACGATGTTGTCTTCAGACCATCATATGCATATGCTGACCTCAGGTCATCACTGATTTATTCTGTTACACGATGTTGTCTTCAGACCATCATATGCATATGTTGACCTCAGGTCATCACTGATTTATTCTGTTACACGATGTTGACTTCAGACCATCATATGCATATGCTGACCTCAGGTCATCACTGATTTATTCTGTTACACGATGTTGTCTTCAGACCATCATATGCATATGTTGACCTCAGGTCATCACTGATTTATTCTGTTACACGATGTTGTCTTCAGACCATCATATGCATATGTTGACCTCAGGTCATCACTGATTTATTCTGTTACACGATGTTGACTTCAGACCATCATATGCATATGTTGACCTCAGGTCATCACTGATTTATTCTGTTACACGATGTTGACTTCAGACCATCATATGCATATGTTGACCTCAGGTCATCACTGATTTATTCTGTTACACGATGTTGACTTCAGACCATCATATGCATATGTTGACCTCAGGTCATCACTGATTTATTCTGTTATGCAATGTTGTCTTCAGACCATCATATGCATATGTTGACCTCAGGTCATCACTGATTTATTCTGTTATGCGATGTTGTCTTCAGACCATCATATGCATATGTTGACCTCAGGTCATCACTGATTTATTCTGTTATGCGATGTTGTCTTCAGACCATCATATGCATATGTTGACCTCAGGTCATCACTGATTTATTCTGTTACACGATGTTGTCTTCAGACCATCATATGCATATGTTGACCTCAGGTCATCACTGATTTATTCTGTTACACGATGTTGACTTCAGACCATCATATGCATATGTTGACCTCAGGTCATCACTGATTTATTCTGTTACACGATGTTGACTTCAGACCATCATATGCATATGTTGACCTCAGGTCATCACTGATTTATTCTGTTACACGATGTTGACTTCAGACCATCATATGCATATGTTGACCTCAGGTCATCACTGATTTATTCTGTTATGCGATGTTGTCTTCAGACCATCATATGCATATGTTGACCTCAGGTCATCACTGATTTATTCTGTTACACGATGTTGTCTTCAGACCATCATATGCATATGTTGACCTCAGGTCATCACTGATTTATTCTGTTACGCAATGTTGTCTTCAGACCATCATATGCATATGTTGACCTCAGGTCATCACTGATTTATTCTGTTATGCGATGTTGTCTTCAGACCATCATATGCATATGTTGACCTCAGGTCATCACTGATTTATTCTGTTATGCGATGTTGTCTTCAGACCATCATATGCATATGTTGACCTCAGGTCATCACTGATTTATTCTGTTACGCGATGTTGACTTCAGACCATCATATGCATATGTTGACCTCAAGTCATCACTGATTTATTCTGTTACACGATGTTGTCTTCAGACCATCATATGCATATGTTGACCTCAGGTCATCACTGATTTATTCTGTTACGCGATGTTGTCTTCAGACCATCATATGCATATGTTGACCTCAAGTCATCACTGATTTATTCTGTTACGCGATGTTGTCTTCAGACCATCATATGCATATGTTGACCTCAGGTCATCACTGATTTATTCTGTTACGCGATGTTGTCTTCAGACCATCATATGCATATGTTGACCTCAGGTCATCACTGATTTATTCTGTTACACGATGTTGTCTTCAGACCATCATATGCATATGTTGACCTCAGGTCATCACTGATTTATTCTGTTATGCGATGTTGTCTTCAGACCATCATATGCATATGTTGACCTCAAGTCATCACTGATTTATTCTGTTACGCGATGTTGTTACGGTTTGGCTCACGCTGGAAGACAAGGAGAGGCAGAGGAGCATCTCAAACGTAGTTTACTGAGGGAAGGTTCAAAACCACATACAGGGATTGCATAGCAGTAACGTATAACGGTGACCGGAACAAGAGGAACTAATATACAAACACAGACTGAAATAACGAGGGGCACAGGTGACACAGATGATAATTAACTAAACACAGCTGAACAGAACTAGACTAACAAGGGTAAATTCGTAAAAAAATGTAAATTGCATGCAGATCCAAGCAACCATTGACTACCGTAGTATTTTTTCCCTACTATGGTAGTCAATGGTTGCTTGGATCTGCATGGTTACAAACATTCTTCAAAATATCTTCTTTTGTGTTCAGAACAAAGAAACTCATACAGGTTTGTAACAACTTGAGGGTGAGGAAATGATGACAAAATTTACATTTTTGGGTTAACTATCCCTTTAAGGTTAAACTTTTGATGCATGCCTTTATTACAGGTTCATTATTCAATTTATGAAGTCAGCTTAATGAATTAGTATTTTTTTCTATGCAAAGTTGTTTGTCTACAGTGCATCTATTTTTTTATTTTTCTAAATCACCTAAATGAGTTCATCACAAATGCATTTAAAACACCATATTTGATCCACCGGATGGCAAAATGTATCCTGTGCACAGGATGTCCATTACACTGAATGTGTAATTATGGATGTTTTTACTATTTGCATAGGGAACAATCTTGCATTGAAGAAAACTTGCATTGATTTCTTAATTGCAAAAAATAGCCTTGCTGTAGGTGTCGATCTCAGTGCATCTACAATGTATAGATTGATTTGAAATTTTGAATAGTAACTTCTAAAGATTTTCTCTGCCTTGAAGCTTATTATTTTCATTAGGTGCTTTATGGTTGATAAAGACCAGGCTGAAATCAATGCCATCCGTAAGGTATTCAACGATTCAGACTTTCTCCTTTATAAGCCCTGAATCTTTAAAATGTCTGGCTCCACCCCTGGCAGATACATTATTATACTGTTGTTTTTTTTCTTTTGTTTGTCAAATAACTTATTTTTTCACTCACCCAGCCCCCAACCCCACAGAAAAAAAAAGTTCAGGCACAGGATTTTTTTTTTTGCTTTAACCCCTGTGCATGTCCACAGACGTCCAAATGAGTCCCTTCTAGGACGTTCAGATACCGAACCCGTTTTGCACGTCCACAGACATCCATAGGGGATCCTAGTGAGACGTTCAGAAATTTAACTAGTTTTGCACGTCCACAGACATCCAAAGGGGTCCCTAGTTAGACATTCAGATAATGAACCAGTTTAGCACATCCACAGACGTCAAAAGAGGTCCTAGTCAGACTTCCAGATATTGAACTAGATTTGCACATCCATAGACATCCGAAAAGGGTCCCTTGTCAGATGTTCAGATACTGAACCAGATTTGCACGTCCACAGACGTACAAAAGTGGGTCTGAACTGACGGACGTTATACAGACATGATCTGAACGTCTATCTGACGTTGCATGTTTGCTTGGTAACCCAAACCCCTTACTCTACTACCCCTTAACCCTTTACGCTACTACCCCTAACCCCTTACTCTACTAACCTTAACCCTTTACGCTACTACCCCTAACCCCTTACTCTACTACCCCTAACCCCTTACTCTACTAACCCTAACCCCTTACTCTACTAGCCCTAACCCCTTACTCTACTAACCCTAACCCCTTACTCTACTAGCCCTAACCCCTTACTCTACTAACCCTAACCCCTTACTCTACTATCTCTAACAGTCTACTAATACTCTAATGACTGGTAGTTGACATGTAGGAGCAACATTACTTGTAGTCAACAGAATGTCTAAAGGGTATCATCAAAATAAAGTATAATCCAAATGTCTAATAACACAATTACACAAAAACTATATTAAAATAAGTTTCATCACTAGAATATAATAGAATTATACAAATAAAAATAGACATACCGCTCAGTCAGACTCCACAAGAAGCTGCCGCTGATTGGTTGAAGAGTGTCATCCTCCAGCTGTGGTCCAGTGAGTTTAGCAGCTAAACGCAGAGCAAAGGCCAGTTCTCTGTAACGCTCTGATTGAACTCCAGTATCACAAGCCGTTGTAAACTATCATCAAACACAAGCACAGCAGAAGAATGACTTTACACCGAGACTCTGCAGAAAGCGATGGGCTCCAGGACTCCTGCAGCTTCAGTTCTAGTGTTCTGACTGTGACATCACAATAGAGAGATCAGCACTGCTGGACATTCTAATGGAATGCTGGAGGAATGTGGGCGGCACCACTGCAGATGCTTCAGAGTCTGTGATTGGATCATTATTGCAGGGATTATTATTATGTTATAATATGTCTCATATATGAAATATCCTAATATGCTCATATAGAGTAAAATCATAAATGCACAGCTTTCAGAAATACCATATATTGACATATATCTCTATTCCACATATTATATATGCGACAAATTACTATCACTGACAAATGTCGTAGAGTCTTAGTATAGATTTTATGTATAAAACAAATTATATTTGTAATGTTACTTCTTGTCAGGTGAGGCAAGGGATGAAGGACTCAAGGATGCAGAGGTTAATGAGAAATAAGAAAGCCTCATAAAAGGGCAATTTACTTTTGCCAATAGTTTGTGTTCAAAATAACTGTAAGAGTTAAAATTGTAAATTGTAAAAAGTGTAAATTGTATCTATTGAATTGCCCCCGAAACTCTACTTTAGTCCACTAATATAGTTCACTTGAGGGAGTGAATGAAAAGAAGTGCGTGAAGTCAGACAGCCGTTGTGTGTACATGGGCTGTACACTCGTTACTGCGGTGCAATGTGGGATTGAATGAGTGCACTCAATAAAGTCCACTATGGTTTCGGACACCACTACAAATGACTGTCCCCTCAAATAGTGCCCTATTTAAGGGTATAGGGGGCGATTTCAGATTCAGCCACTGACAACACGAAGTCAGCATGAACAGGGGAACCTGCGAACTGTGACAACACCCATCGCATCCAAGATGTTCATGTCTTTCTTCAGATGAAAAAAAAGAAAGAAAAAGAAACATTCCAGAATTTGTCTCCATATAATGGACCGTCAACACGTTGGTTGCAATTAAAGTCTAAGTCAATGCAGCTTCAAAGGTCTTTGAAGGGCTTCAGAGGCTCTGCACGATCCCAGCCGAGGAATAGGGTCTTATCTAGCCCAACCATCAGACATTTTCTAAAAAAATAAACATTTATATACTTTTTAGCCTTGGAAAAGATGGCAGAGAAGTTTCCTGAACTCCAACCACTTACAGTGATGAAGCCTTTTCTATCTGTAATGCATGTCAAGGCTCACACTGTGTGTGCGAGTTAAATGTACCTTGTTCTTATCTGTTTTGTTTTTGAAGGCAGAGCAGAAATAATAACTGTGCTTGCCATGGGATGGAACCATAGGAAGGTGGAGAGACTTCACAAGACACTGGAGAAAAGATTTGCCAAAGTCTACGCTGCATGTTAACCCTCTGGGTTCATCTGAGGTGATCTGACATACATTTGTCATGTCATGGTCTTGTAGTTTTGACCTTAGACACATTTTTGTTAATGACAAGTATTTATCAATCTTAAAATTTTAGAATTGTACATCGATGTTTCAATAAAAATATGCCAGGAGACAAAAGGTACTTGATACTAAATGTATTTTTCAGATGTCATTCGTCACTAATGTTTTAAAGTGGTATCGTTTTACTGCTGCAATGGCAGCAAATACAGTATTTTTTAATTAAAATTCACTACAGATTTATTTCGTTTTCAAATTACATTTCAATGAATCCTACAAATTGGACATTGAGTTGGTATTTGCCACCAATTGCACCCTTGTATGCATATTTGAAACAAAATTTGACATACTTGTGAATAAACAATACCAACAGGACATCAGCGCAACACACTTTTTTATTATTATTTTACCTTTTTATAACATTGTTTTGTCCTTAAGTGTTATTGAAACTAATAGATGTCAATAAATAAATTCTAATACTGAATTACATTGTGACTCAATTGACCCTTCGTTAAGCCATGCCCGAAAACCGCCACAGGCCAATCGTGGCTTGGCTAACATCGTAATGTCAACACTTGGACATGACAATCAGTGATTTGACAGCTCACCTTAAGCAGACTGCCAGACGCTGCTCCGGATCGATTGGTTCCCTGAAGTTTGTGGTTTGTCACGTCCGTTGCGGTGCCACTGTCTCTGGAGGAGCTCCTCAAATTGTCCCACGGATATCCGAAAGTAAGTGCGGAACCAGCCATGATAAAGTTTTAGCTCCTGTACAAGATTGGCATACTCCCCTTCAGACTCTCTGTTCTTTAAGAGTGGGTGCACCCAAAACCTTCTATTCTGTCATTTAAATAAAATGAAAAGCTCGTCTTCACTGGATGATGAAGTGTCCGTGTTTACTGTCACCGCGAATGTTGGAGCTCTGAAACGTCACATACGTCGCAAACTCGTGTCACGGCTGATGTGAATGGTTCTGACGCGAACCTTTCGCACACGAAATAGTCGCTTTTCCGCCTCGCTTTTTCGTTACGCGTCCGGTGTGAAAGGGCCTTTACACTAATGCATTACAGCAAAAGGTAATATGTTACTGTGATGCATTACTTTTATTATCAGTATATTGTCAGTATATCAGCTTCTCGTGGTTATCATCATCAGTTTTCTAACAGTAGGTTAAGTCAGTGTACTGTTGGAGTAACTGAATAACACTGGGATGTTGGTTTATTTTGTGTCAGAGAGAGAGAGAGAGAGAGAGAGAGAGAGAGAGAGAGAGAGAGAGAGAGAGTCAGGCACGTCAAAAAGTGAGTAACTTTAGAAATTTGTGGATTAGTGCTTACTGGAGATGTGAAATGTTTGGAACGATTCAGTCCGATTTGCTGAACTGGTTCGACCGGTTCACTAAAAAGAACCGGTTTGAAAGAACAATTTGTCCACAAACCAGACATCACTATTCAGTACTGTTTGTCTATCAACTCTTCAGAAAGGATACTTTTCGTGGTCACAGGAAAATAACTTTCTTAACATGTAACTGTGATCTTTAATTGTTAACCTCTTAACCTGAAAACGACATACCCAAATGAAAATGTCTGCAGCTCCTATGGTCTATATTCATAAATCTGGTCTTATTTTAAACTAGACACTTGAAATGTTGCTACCCAAGAGTCATAATAACTCAAAGTAATATGGGAACAGAGTAATATACATGTAAATACACATGTGACTCACTTTTTTTTTTTTCAATTAGGGAAAAAATTATGAGAATTTAATGTTAAGAGCCTGAAAATAACTTAAATATAAAACTGAATGTCTAATCATGTCATGATTCAAATATGAGGATGATTCTCTCAGTAATGTAGCTTCTGTCAGCTTTTATGTCAGGAAAAGACTAGGCGTCCTTTCAAAAAGGCCATTTATTTCAGAACATTTGCAATTGTAAAGAGTAGATTTTCATTCAAATAAATCTGCAATAAACTGCTAATTATAATGGATAAACAGTTGATTGAATATTTTGTATAAAACAAAAGTAAATAAAAGTACAGACACGCCCACTCACGTCAACCTCCCCGCCCAAGATCCAGTGTGGGTTAAGAAGTTAAATTGACATTGATTTATAAACAGACCAGAACCAAACCCATACAAATATGCACAAAAGTTAATTTAACTAAAATACGAACACATAACTAATCTAAAGAAATACATACACACAAGCACGCCACCATAAATGGGTAGAATGGAAAGTGGAAGTGACTGGAAAACTCGGAACAGAACAGAGGAATGAAGCTATGAAAAGAGTCTAACACCTGTTAACAAAGGGCTTCACAGCTTTAACTAACTAAGCAGCAATATATCAATCATATTCAGTATATCGTATGTTACTTGCATTTGCCTTAGTGGTCGAAGAGCGTCCGGATATACAGCTGCACGAGAAAGTCTTGATAGTTCAGTCTGATGGTTCTGAAGTTGCAATCGCTACCTTCCACATTGAATGAAGAAATGATGGTGAACTTGCGGTATTAGTTGACTGTTATGGTTGTAGAAGGTACACATGGCTTGATGTGTGTGAGGATGTACATTTTGACATACACAAAAGGTACTGGGGAAATTCATGTTCATTTATTATACAGATTGTCAATGAATTAGTGGAGCAATTTTAATTTCTATGGAGCTGCATAGCTGTTTGTTGTAGCCAATACTGTTCCCTCATAGAGAACAAATACTCTCCCAAGTGTTTTTGAAGTGTATGAGTGGAGAAAAAGTGTGATAATTCACAGTGGTGAAACCAGACATCATGGTCTGCCTGGGTCAGGGGTTGTGAAGATTGTGTGTTTGATTGGTTTGAACTTTCACTTATAGCATTCCAATCAGAAACGAGTTTACACTTGTCTTTTCAATGTGTGTGTGGACAACATCCGGATACAGGTTGCATGTTTATGCCAAGTGTAACACAGCCATGGAGAGGAGATCATTTTGAACATGTGAAGTTCTCTGTAAAGAAGAATTGTGTAGCTTTTGTGATGTTGTTTTTCTACTAATGCATATGACAGAAGTCACAAGTTCTCTACAAGACATCTATTTTGAACATGAACAAGTTTCTCTATGTTTTCCACTGATGCATATGTTCAATGGTATATTGTGCCACGCGTAAGCACAAGTTAAACATGCTTTTCTAGTAATGTAATTCATTTCTTTGGTCAAGCAGCCTATAAAACCCAACCACTGAATCCAGAGCAGCCAGAGAAATAACATATAAACATAAAATAAAATAAAAAAGAACTCCTGGCAAAATAACTGGTGTCCAGGCCAGTCAATTAAACAACAACAGGGTTTACAAGTTCTCTCTCCAGTGAATCCTCATGTGGCAATCTTTAAATCTGAAACTCTTTCCACACTGATCACACATGAATGGCTTCTCTCCAGTGTGAATTCTCATGTGGTAATTAAGGGTTCATTTACATCTGAAACTCTTTCAACACTGATCTCATGCAAATGTCTTTTCTCCAGTGTGAATATTCATGTGTTTCCTAAGGCTTAGGTCTTGTGTGAAGCCATTCCTGCAGTGTGAATTCTCATGTGCCTGTTAAGGTATTTAATTTGAGTGAAACTCTTTCCACACTGTTGGCAGGTGTAAGGCTTCTCTCCAGTGTGAATTCTCATGTGGCCTTTAAGGGTTTCTTTCAGAGAGAAACTCTTTTCACACTGTTGGCAGGCGAAAGACCTCTCCACGGTGTGTATTCTCAAGTGGACATTAAGGTATCCTTTAAGTCTGAAACTCTTTCCACACTGTTGGCAGGTGAAAGGCTTCTCTCCAGTGTGAATTCTCATGTGGGATATAAGGCTTTCTTTGTCAGTGAAACTAGTTCCACACTGTTGGCAGGTGTAAGGCTTCTCTCCAGTATGAATTCTTATGTGGACATTAAGGTTTCCTTTAAGTCTGAAACTCTTTCCACACTGTTGGCAGGTGAAAGGCTTCTCTCCAGTGTGAATTCTCAAGTGGGCTATAAGGCTTTCTTTTTCAGTGAAACTAGTTTCACACTGTTGGCAGGTGAAAGGCTTCTCTCCAGTATGAATTCTCATGTGCCTGTTAAGGTTAACTTTTCGATTGAAACTCTTTCCACACTGTTGGCAGGTGAATGGGCTCTCTCCAGTGTGAATTCTCATGTGGACGTTAAGGTTTCCTTTTTGTCTGAAACTCTTTCCACACTGTTGGCAGGTGAATGGGCTCTCTCCAGTGTGAACCCTCATGTGGGCTATAAGGCTTTCTTTTTCAGTGAAACTAGCTTCACACTGTTGGCAGGTGAATGGGCTCTCTCCAGTGTGAATTCTCATGTGGACTATAAGGCTTTCTTTTTCAGTAAAACTAGTTTCACACTGTTGGCAGGTGAAAGGCTTCTCTCCAGTATGAATTCTCATGTGCCTGTTAAGGTTTACTTTTCGATTGAAACTCTTTCCACACTGTTGGCAGGTGAATGGGCTCTCTCCAGTGTGAATTCTCATGTGGACGTTAAGGTTTCCTTTTTGTCTGAAACTCTTCCCACACTGTTGGCAGGTGAATGGGCTTTCTCCAGTGTGAACTCTCATGTGGACGTTAAGGTTTCCTTTATTTCTGAAACTCTTTCCACACTGTTTGCTGGTGAAATTACTTTTAGTTATTGTTTTTTTAGCTCTTTTTTGTGAGGAAGTATTTTTAACCTGTGTCGATCTTTCTCCAGTCATGAAGTCATGATGTTTATCATAATGGCCTTTCTCTTCTTCCCTTTCATTAAGTACATGCCTTGCATCTTTAAATGCCATGAGATCTAGGGCAAAAACAGACATAAATTAAAACATTTAAAGCATCATTACCAGGGTATAGGGTAGTATGATATATAACCTATCCTATCCTAGGTATCAGGGGTGGGCAGAGTTCAGTTTTAATGAAAAACACCTGCCTTTAATTTTCAAGCAGTCCTGAAGATTTATAGTTAAATTCGGGGGTTGGGTTGAATTTTGAAGGCATGTTTGAGCAAGGATAGAGCTAAAGTCTGCAGAATAGTGGTCCTCCAGGACTAGAGCTTCCCGTCCCATCTACAGATCTTATACTCAATACACCCAGTGGTTTTCAAAAGCCACTGCACATTTTGTATGTCTCCCTTATTTATCACATCTGGTTAGGATCATCAGCTAGTTAGAAGAGAACTGACACTGATGGAGGAATTTTCAGCTTTAATTGCAAACTACAATTCCTGTTCAACAACAAGGTGAGAACCACACCTGTAATAAACCTAAATATACTTGAATGAATTCAATTAATTGAAAAGTTTAGTAATAGAATGTTTGTTTTCGTAATAATAGTAGCGCACACAAAAGTAGTAGCTAATCCATATGGTTAGTACACGCGTACCATGTAGAAATTATTCATTAATTTATGGGTGCTTTCACACTAGCACTTTTGGTGCGCACCCGGGTTCGATTGAGGTCAGAGTTCGGTTCGTTTGGATGATGTGAACGTGGTCTTTCGAACTCGGGTGCGCACCGGCGAACTGTACCCGAGTCCGCTTAAAAAGGTGGGTCTGGGGTTCGGTTCATGTGAACTCCGGTACAGTTCGTTGCGGATGTGAACGCAATCGTACTAAATCGCGGAAGTGAACCGCTATTAACCCCTAGGAGTCTGAGCTCTTTTGGGGCCCTTTAGAAGTTTTGACATGCTTTTACATTTGTGCATTTTTAGTTTCTTATAAACATATTAAATGGCAAAAGTGTAATTACACTGTATTCAGCACAAACTGGGCTACCATAATATGCAAGCAAAAAGTATGTACATGCTTGTATTTATGAGAGAAAAATGTTTATGCATGGCTTTTGGGAAAAAAAATGTTTTAAAATGAAGGCCTCAAAACACACAATAGATATGCATCCACAAGACTTTTGACTAATGGGTGTATTTTTGCTTTAAAATGAATTGAGAATCATTGAGCCTACTTATTAACATAAAACCATATATTCATTTACAATTTGTAAGACACTTTTTATTCACAAGACAGTATGCGAGGAGGCGTGATAGCTAATGAATAATGATGGGTATCCACCTGCGAGGAGGCGTGATAGCTAATGAATAATGATGGGTATCCACCTGAGAGGACAAAAGAACATAATAGCCCAAATAATGACCTGCATAATGAATGAGCTTCAGGTATGTGACAGAGCAACAGGAAAAGGAAATATATTATATACATTATATATTGTACTTATCTAGTAAATCCATCTTGATTTAAGAATGTTTAAATATTGTTATGGAAATTTTATGCATGCTTTAACATTAATTTTCATTAACCAATGTCTTATTAAGTGAAGCTTCAGAGAACATTAAGTTCTGCTTGGTTTGATGCATTATTAAAATACATTTCAGAGAACATTAAGTTCCACTTGGTTTCGCCGAAACTAGATAACAGGAAAAGGGGTCTAGTTCAGAGAAACGATAAAAGAAGAAACTTCTTCCCGGTAACAGACATATAGAGAGTGTATTCATATTAAGGAATATGACATGCTATGTTTATGTGTTTTTTT
The DNA here is from genome assembly GCA_023566225.1 of Romanogobio albipinnatus. Taxonomy (NCBI): domain Eukaryota; kingdom Metazoa; phylum Chordata; class Actinopteri; order Cypriniformes; family Gobionidae; genus Romanogobio; species Romanogobio albipinnatus. Next base: position 6,582,472 of record CM042245.1, read on the forward strand.
TTTGGTACATGACTTTTGTGAACCTTCCGGGTGCAAGCTGATAAAGAAATAAAGAGGAAGTTGAGTACGGCAGCTTGTGCGTGGGGGGGTATAAAGCTTTCAGACATAGAGGGAAGTGGGCCTTCGCTCTCTGAAAGCTCAGAGTGATGAACGCCTTTCTTGCAGAAATAAACAATTGTTAAACCTTTCAGTACTTCTCTGAATCCTAATTACTTTGAAAATAAAATTATTTCCGCTACAATATTTAGACTAGAAACGAGACAAAAATTATTAAGAGCATTTTTCTACATTTTTTGTTTTTGAAAGTAGTCTCATGCTAAAACAAATTATAATAAATAATTCAAATTAAGATACAATTTATACTAAACGAAATTCACTGTAAAGAAAGCAATTCACTTTCTACAGAACAAAACAAAATCACTTTCTACAAAACAAAACTCGATATTAACTCGATAAAACAAACTTTGATATTAAATTAAAAAAATAACATTAGGCTATAATATTTAAACATCAATATGAGGCAAAATACGTTTGACTTTTTACCCGGGTGCATTTTATGAGGTTTATTATTCCAAGATTATTGCTCAACACGTCTCAAAATGATGTAGCTGAAGTAAGGTTATAGCGCTTCACTAGATGTGTTCGTATGAGTTGATGTGTGGGCGTTGACGCGTGGATCTTGTAGTATTTGAATCTGAAAGAGCACGCGATCCGTGGCCGCATTAGTAGATAATGAAGAGGCTTGCGGGCGACTGACATCTATATCAGTAGGGGGAGGGGGGAACAATCAAACTCGGGCTCGGTCCAGGCAATCGAACCAAGTGTGAAAGCACCCTATGACACAATACTTTCCCACCATTGACGGAATTTTCCGGCAGTCTGTTTTCACTGGTATACGGTAGGTGACGCTATGACACATCTTCTGAATAAGTACAGAAACTCTGGATCGAAACAGACAAAGAATCAGAAACAAGCGATAGAAGCTTTGATCAAGTACATGCAAACTAACGCAATCATCAAACATTATTCAACAAAGCTTTTTAAATTTACTGAATGAAATGTTGAGCCATTGAAGAGGTAAATAAATATGTAAGGTATAAGAAGTATAACATGCAAGCTTTCACCAACATTCACCATGGATGTAATATAATAACGCTAACTGTAACCATGGTATTGTGGCGGAAATAATCAAATGATTTTAAATTATTCATTTCAGAGTTCATAGATTGAAATTCAAGCACTTTTAAAAATGACTTTTCAAGTGCTTCAGCACTTTAAACGTCTAAATATTATCCATTTAAATTTTTTTTAATGTGATGACCAAAAACATTATTTGTTAATCACTCCACTGGTTACCTTTCAGGTAGGTCTTTCAGGGTGTCGTGGAGGGGTGAGGTCTTAAGTTGCAACATCTAGCTACTGGGGTTCCTTGGGGCTCAGTGCTTGGACCACATCTCTTCTCCATCTACATGTCATCACTAGGATCTGTCATTCAGAAACATGTTTTTCCTATCACTGCTATGCTGATGACACACAACTCTACCTCTCTTCCCAACTAGATGATCCAACGGTAGCTGCTCGCATCTCAGCCTGCCTGACAACTACCCGTTACCAGAGGTGGGTAGTAACGTATTACATTTACTTCGTTACATTTACTTGAGTACATTTTTTTAGGTAACTTGTACTTTTAGAGTATTTTTTATTTATTTTTTTGCTTTAGATGGGTACTCAAGTAAATGTCTTGTGAAAAAACTGTACTTTTACTTAGTTACATTCGGTGGCGTTCCTCCGCTACTGTCAAATGGTAATAATTATATTATATATTTTGAAATAAGTTAATATGACTTTCGCAAGTCTCGCGAAACGTTGAAGAGGCTGCTTAGCGAGAGGTGGCTACGCATCACCCGCTTATAATAGCACGCGTTTAGTCGGAAGATGATGGCCGAAGCAGAGGAAGATGTGTGTGAGCTACAGGAGGCAGATCACCCGTGGCCTCAAGTTCAGTCTATGTTTTCACTCCAAGATGTCAAAAAGAATATTTTCATAATGCGATGCATGCTGTGTGCACCAAAACAAACTGACAAGAATTCCACCCTGAAAAGAACATGTAGTGGTAAGTGTCACAATGATACCTATATTTGAACACTATTAATGGTAATTTGGGAACAATGGGAAATTTTCCCTTATTATAATACTATTTCACACACTGTCCGAGTGTTTTCCTCATATGCGCTCTTGCAAGCAATGACAAATCGTTTGAATCCTCCAAACAACACACGTCCACGAACAAACGTTCACATCTGCACATTTACATATCCTTTTCTTCACAAAACGAAACAAATTGAATTGCCTAATGTGACGTCTTGCATGTACACACAAATCCGGACAGACACCTTCATGAAGTGTAGAAAATACATACAAATAAAAACAGTATTGTATTTTATTCCTACCTAAAGAATAGCCTATATACTTATAAAAATATAAGAACAAAGTATGTTTTAAGAAGAGCTCTGGTTAGCCCAGCACACCATTAATTTACACTGTTTAACCATTAATCACACACACACACACACACACACACACACACACACACACACACACACACACACACACACACACACACACACACACACACACACACACACACACACACACACACACACACACACACACACACACACACACACACACACACACACACACACACACACACACATATATATAACAATAAAGTTCATTAGCTTACATTAGATAAACATAAACTAATAATGAACTGCACTTATAAAGCATTTATTTATCTTTGTTAATGTTAATTTCAACATTTACTAATGCATTATTCAAATCTTGTTAACATTAGTAAATGCACTGTGAACTAACATGAACAAACCATGAACAGCTGTATTTTTATGAACTAACATTAACAAGGATGAACTAATGCTGAACAGAGGTGTTGTACATGGTTAGTTCATGTTAACTAATACATTAACTAATGTTAACTAATACAACCTTATTGTAAAGTGTTACCAAGAGGTGTGTGAAAACTCTCCAAGTAGTCTGAAATTCAGGGTTTTAAGTAACTAGTAACTAACTACTTGAGTAGTTTTCTCATCGAATACTTTTTTACTCTTACTCAAGTAAATATTACGATTGTTACTTTTACTTTTGTAAATATTTCCGTAAGTACTTTTTACGTAAGTTCAGATTTTGGCTACTCTACCCACCTCTGCCTGTAACTCAACTGCTTGTGGTCTCAACCAATCCAGCACTTCCTCACAACTTCTCCATTCGGCTAGGTTCATCAAGCATAACTCAATCCAGGACAGCCATGAACCTTGGAGTTGTGATTGATGATCAGTTGAACTTCACAGACCACAATGCTAGAACTGCCCGATCCTGCAGATTTGACTTATACAACATTAGAAAGATCAGGCCCTTCCTGTTGGAGCTACACAACTCTGTTCTATCCAGACCGGACTATTTAATGCTCTCTTGGCAGACCTTCCAGCATGCTCTATCAAACCTCTGCAATTGATCCAGAATGCTGCAGCAAGTTTCTTTAAGTTTCTTTTAAAGTGTTCTTTAACCCCTTAAACAGCCAGCGGAACACCCCCGTGAAAAAAAATTAATAATCAAATTACTAAGCAACCACTGAATGTAATTACAAAAAAAAATAGGTATCATTTTACAGCTTAGAATCTCAGCTTTTCAATGCAGCTATCCACGGAGTTATTCATCTAAAACGGAGTGTACCACCGGCGGGCACCACCTGGCTGTGAAAAAATTAATTGTCATATTTTTCAAAAATCCTGCATGGATCAACATTAAATAGGTGTCATTTGAAATCTTAAGAGTCTAAACTTAACAATGAATGTAGCCATTATGAGTATCTACAAAGTACTAAAGTGTGGCACAAAAACATCCCCCACACCATTACACCACCACCACCAGCCTGCACAGTGGTAACAAGGCATGATGGATCCATGTTCTCATTCTGTTTACGCCAAATTCTGACTCTACCATCTGAATGTCTCAACAGAAATCCAGACTCATCAGACCAGGCAACATTTTTCCAGTCTTCAACCGTCCAATTTTGGTGAGCTCGTGCAAATTGTAGCCTCTTTTTCCTATTTGTAGTGGAGATGACCCGGTGGGGTCTTCTGCTGTTGTAGCCCATCCGCCTCAAGGTTGTGCGTGTTGTGGCTTCACAAATGCTTTGCTGGATACCTCGGTTGTAACGAGTGGTTATTTCAGTCAAAGTTGCTCTTCTATCAGCTTGAATCAGTCGGCCCATTCTCCTCTGACCTCTAGCATCAAAAAGGCATTTTCGCCCACAGAACTGCTGCATACTGGATGTTTTTCCCTTTTCACACCATTCTTTGTAAACCCTAGAAATGGTTGTGTGTGAAAATCCCAGTAACTGAGCAGATTGTGAAATACTCAGACCGGCCCGTCTGGCACCAACAACCATGCCACGCTCAAAATTAGAGTTGTTCCGATTCTGATACTAGTATCGGAAATATCAACAATACCACAAAAAATTTGCATCGGTATCGGCGAGTACTTGAACCCATGTACCGATCCGATACCATTTTCTTAAACAAGACCTAGTTATGACCGTGAGCTTTGCCTAACCACTGCGCGGTTCTTCTTCGGTGCTCCGAATGCATTGCAAACACAGAAAGTTGTGCTGTTTTGCCACAAGAAACCACTGTTTAGAGCAGCGAAGAAGAAGTGAAAACGCGTCCGTTGTTTACTGGCTGTTTAGCAGTATTTCGTCTCTGTGTGGATGGCGGGCACCCACGCTCGCTCGCTGTCTTTGTTTTCTCTGCCTTATGTCACTATCAAGCGGCAACCTCCCCCAGTTTCTCTACGTCCATATTCACAGTCGATAGTCACTATATGAGGACACGAACGCATAAACTGTCACTTCATTAGAATTTACCGTTTCATTTGGGAAAACTGTCATATGAGGAACACAGACACTGAAATATCTTTATGGCAAACCGTCAAAATAAAAGTTTGGTTTAAAACATTTTAAATTGACAGAATATATTAGGCTACTGTTGTACAGTAGATTTAGCTACGTCTCTATGTAATAATAATACGTCTCTACTAATAATAATAATGCCTAGATGGTTGCTTATTTTTCACTTGTTTTGTTGTAGAGATTATCTTCTGATTAATATATATATAGGCTTAGAAGCCTATCATCTTTGAGTACTTAGAAAACACCCAATGGCGTGCCAATGCCATGGGCATGCGGAATTTGCATACGTAACACCGCCTCACCGCGTGAGTATAAAAGGAAGTACGTGGCAATATCGCATTACGTTTCTGCTTTCGGAGCCAAGAGCCTCTTCACTCCTCCCAAGCCTTCTGAGACTCCGTCAGCTTCTTCGAGACGAGCAGCTTTCCAGTCGTGTGTTGGTGTGACGGCGCGTTCCAGTGATTGTATACTTCCTGCCTGCTGATCTGTGCAGTGGTCTGCATCCAGCTGGTGTGTGTTTCCCTGGGCGCTTCAGCATCGAGTGTGAGGCTTCCTCTCACAAAAAGAGCTTGCGCGTGGCACGTCCTTTTCAGGATGTCTCGCCCGTGCACTTCTCGCGTCTTTACGAAGATTGTCGAGGCAGCACTTGCGCCCCTCTGGCAGCACAGGGTTTGCATCCTGAACTACCTCGACGACTGGCTCATACTGGGCCACTCTCAAGCGCAGGTTTGCGGACACAGAGATCTGGTGCTCCAACACCTAGCCAGTCTGGGCCTTCGGGTCAACTGGGAGAAGAGCAAACTTTGCCCCGTGCAGAGGATCTCTTTTCTCAGAATGGATATCGACTCAGTCGTCATGAGCGCACAGCTTACGAGCGAGCGTGCGCAGTCTCTGCTGACTTGCCGCCGTCAAATCGAGAGCAAGAATGCGGTTCCACTGAAACTATTTCAGAGGCTCCTGGGGCATATGGCATCTGCAGCTGCGGTAACGCCGCTCGGATTGCTTCATATGAGACCGCTTCAGCATTGGCTTCGCGACTGAGTCCCGAGATAGGCATGGCGGTCTGGCACGCTCCGGGTACAAGTGACTCGGACGTGCCGACAGACTCTCACCCCGTGGTTGAACCTCTGTTTTCTACGGGCCGGTGTGCCCTTAGAACGAGTTTCCAGGCATGATGTCGTATCGACGGATGCCTCTGCCACGGGCTGGGGTGCCAGCCGCAGGCTCCTAGACAGGACCCCAGCGCCTTCTGCATGTCAATTGCCTCGAGTTGCTGGCAGTACGGTTCGCCCTGCACCGCTTCCAGGCGTTGCTGAAGGGTCAACATGTACTAGTCAGGACAGACAACACGGCCGTTGTAGCGTACATCAACCAGCAGGGCGGTCTACGCTCCCGCTGTATGTCTCAACTCGCCCGCAATCTCGTACTATGGAGTCAGAAGCGCCTGAGGTCCCTTTGTGCTGTCCATATTCCGGGAGTACTGAACCGTGCAGCCGACGAGCTCTCACGGTCTCAGCCACTTCCGGGAGAATGGAGACTCCATCCCCAGACGGTCCAGCTGATTTGGGAACAGTTTGGCGACGCACAGATAGATCTGTTTGCCTCCTGCGACTCTTCCCACTGCAGCCTGTTTTATTCCCTGACCGAGGGCACGCTCGGCACGGATGCACTGGCGCACAGCTGGCCGCGGGGCCTACGCAAATATGCGTTCCCCCCAGTGAGCCGTCTCGTGCAAGATCAGGGAGGACAAGGAGCAGGTCCTTCTGGTCGCCCCGTATTGGCACGGCCGGACCTGGTTCCCCGAACTCGTACTCCTTGCGACAGCCCCTCCCTGGCCTATTCCTCTGAGACCGGACCTCCTTACTCAGAGACGGGGCACCCTATGGCACCCGCTCATTGGAACCTCCACGTGTGGCTCCTGGATGGGATGCGGCAGGTTTGAGTACCCTACCACCTACGGTGGTGGCTACCATCACTTCCGCTAGGGCAGAGTCCACTCGGCATGCCTATGCGTTGAAGTGGAACTTCTTCGTCACCTGGTGCTCTTCTCGCCAAGAAGACCCCTGGAAATGCCCGATCGGGTCTGTGCTCTCATTTCTCCAAGAAGGGCTGGAGCAAAGGCTGTCTCCCTCCACCCTTAAAGTTTATGTGGCCGCAATATCTGCCCACCACGATCTCTTGGAGAACAAAAAGGTAAGTCAGCACGACCTGATCATCAGGTTCCAGAGGGGAGCGAGGAGACTGAATCCTCCTCGCTCTCCTCTCGTACCCTCATGGGACCTCTCAGTAGTTTTAGATGCTCTGCAGAGGCCTCCCTTTGAGCCTTTGCAGTCAGTTGATCTTAAATATTTGTCAATGAAGACAGAGATCCTGACTGCATTGGCCTCCATCAAGAGGGTCGGGGACCTGCAGGCATTTTCGGTTGACGAAGCGTGCCTGGAGTTCGGGCCGGCTAACTCTCACGTGATCCTGAGACCCCGGCCTGGATATGTGCCCAAGGTTCCCACCACTCCGTTCAAAGACCAGGTGGTGAACCTGCAAGCGCTGCCCATGGAGGGGGCAGACCCAGCCTTGGCATTGCTATGTCCAGTACGCGCTCTCCGCGCTTACGTAGACAGGACGCAATGTTTCAGGACCTCAGACCAGCTCTTTGTCTGTTATGGTGGAGAGCGGAAGGGAAGAGCTCTCTCAAAGCAAAGGCTGTCTCACTGGATAGTGGACACCATTGTTTTGGCTTACCAGCAGCAAGGTCGACCATGTCCCCTTGGGGTTCGGGCCCACTCCATTCGGAGTGTGGCCTGCTCTTGGGCTCTAGCACATGGCGCCTCGCTAACAGACATCTGCAGAGCTGCAGGCTGGGCGACACCTAACACATTCGCCAGATTCTATAATCTCAGAGTGGAGCCAGTGTCCGACTATGTACTCGCCCCCCCGAGGGGCCGGTAATGGGCCAGGCTCAGGTGTCTTCTCTTGCTCGCCATTCCACCCCACGGACTGGATACGTGCGATATATTCCTCAGGTGAGCTTCCCGAAAGCCCTGAGTCCCTCCAGCACTGTTTACGTCGATACCTGTGTGTCTGGCCTCTAACGAGCCCAGACCCTCTTGTCTGGCCAGGTTCCCCTCCGGCGACCCCCACACATGTATTTCCACTGTAAGCCTCCGCAGTGAGCAGGTGTCTTTCCCTTGGCAAGTCCCTGCCACCCCTAGGGTTAAAAATCCACCTTCGGCTAGTACCCCAGAGTTTTCCCATATGCAGCCCTTAGCGGGTCATAAGTGTACTCTCTAAGTTCCTAGTGTACCTTGGTTTTCCTGTGATAAGTGGGAGTCCTTCGTCCGTACTACAGGGAGTGCAGAATTATTAGGCAAATGAGTATTTTGACCACATCATCCTCGTTATGCATGTTGTCTTACTCCAAGCTGTATAGGCTGGAAAGCCTACTGCCAATTAAGCATATTAGGTGATGTGCATCTCTGTAATGAGAAGGGGTGTGGTCTAATGACATCAACACCCTATATCAGGTGTGCATAATTATTAGGCAACTTCCTTTCCTTTGGCAAAATGGGTCAAAAGAAGGACTTGACAGGCTCAGAAAAGTCAAAAATAGTGAGATATATTGCAGAGGGATGCAGCAGTCTTAAAATAGCCAAGCTTCTGAAGCGTGATCATCGAACAATCAAGCGTTTCATTCAAAATAGTCAACAGGGTCGCAAGAAGCGTGTGGAAAAACCAAGGCGCAAAATAACTGCCCGTGAACTGAGAAAAGTCAAGCGTGCAGCTGCCAAGATGCCACTTGCCACCAGTTTGGCCATATTTCAGAGCTGCAACATCACTGGAGTGCCCAAAAGCACAAGGTGTGCAATACTCAGAGACATGGCCAAGGTAAGAAAGGCAGAAAGTCGACCACCACTGAACAAGACACACAAGCTGAAACGTCAAGACTGGGCCAAGAAATATCTCAAGACTGATTTTTCTAAGGTTTTATGGACTGATGAAATGAGAGTGAGTCTTGATGGGCCAGATGGATGGGCCCGTGGCTGGATTGGTAAAGGGTAGAGAGCTCCAGTCCGACTCAGACGCCAGCAAGGTGGAGGTGGAGTACTGGTTTGGGCTGGTATCATCAAAGATGAGCTTGTGGGGCCTTTTCGGGTTGAGGATGGAGTCAAGCTCAACTCCCAGTCCTACTGCCAGTTTCTGGAAGACACCTTCTTCAAGCAGTGGTACAGGAAGAAGTCTGCATCCTTCAAGAAAAACATGATTTTCATGCAGGACAATGCTCCATCACACGCGTCCAAGTACTCCACAGCGTGGCTGGCAAGAAAGGGTATAAAAGAAGAAAATCTAATGATATGGCCTCCTTGTTCACCTGATCTGAACCCCATTGAGAACCTGTGGTCCATCATCAAATGTGCGATTTACAAGGAGGGAAAACAGTACACCTCTCTGAACAGTGTCTGGGAGGCTGTGGTTGCTGCTGCACGCAATGTTGATGGTGAACAGATCAAACACTGACAGAATCCATGGATGGCAGGCTTTTGAGTGTCCTTGCAAAGAAAGGTGGCTATATTGGTCACTGATTTGTTTTTGTTTGGTTTTTGAATGTCAGAAATGTATATTTGTGAATGTTGAGATGTTATATTGGTTTCACTGGTAAAAATAAATAATTGAAATGGGTATAAATTTGTTTTTTGTTAAGTTGCCTAATAATTATGCACAGTAATAGTCACCTGCACACACAGATATCCCCCTAAAATAGCTAAAACTAAAAACCACTTCCAAAAATATTCAGCTTTGATATTATTGAGTTTTTTGTGTTCATTGACAACATGGTTGTTGTTTAATTATTAATGTTGTAAAATTAATCCTCAAAAATACAACTTGCCTAATAATTCTGCACTCCCTGTAGTCTTACGACAGGGAACTCGCACTTACGTAGGGCACTGGAAGACAGCCGAGTGGCGTGATTATATTGGGACCCCCATTCGTTAGTGACTAACGTTACGTCGTAGTGACTGAACGAAAGGGAACGTCTCGGTTACGGATGTAACCCTCATTCCCTGACGAGGGAACCGTAGACGTAACGTCCTGTTGCCACATCGGCTGTGCTGCTGGAACACGGAGTTCAGTCTTGGCTCCACAGCAGATAACGTAATGTGATATTGCCACGTACTTCATTTTATACTCACGCGGTGAGGCGGAGTTACGTATGCAAATTCCGCATGCCCATGGCATTGGCACGCCATTGCCCGTTTTCTAAGTACTTGAAGATAGGCTTCTAAGCGAAACCCCCATTCGTTAGTCACTAACGTTACGTCTCCGTTCCCTCCTAAATTAAATTAAAGACAGGGAAAGCAATAAAGGGCATTGCTAACAACACATCCAGCCAGCCACTTCCGTTTCTCATGAGCGCGTGAAGCTCCGAGTGTAGCTTTGTCCTCTGTCACTGGCCTGCTGCTGGATTTGTAAATCGCGTAGGTCCGGTTTGGGATCCTTTATCCTTTTTTTTTTCTACTAACGAACACCTTGTGAAAGATTTTGGTTTAACTGCTGCCATCTCTACGAAAGTGAGCCTAACAAGGTTTTGGCAGAGTCGGAGTGACGGTGTCACCCGCGCACTTTCGCTTTAGTGGCCAAGAGCGTAAAGTTGAATGACAGGTGACGAGAACCAATCAGATTGGATAAAATAACACGCATCCAATTCTGATTTGCCAGGGACGCAGCGACCTGCGTCCGGAGGAGGATCTTTAAGAAACCAATTAGAGACCAGCTTCAGGTCACATGCTGCCCGTAGATTTTTGGACTCAGATAGACATCCATTTGTCCGGCGTCCCTCGCCCATGAAACCGCATGAAACATATTGAAGAACATATAAAATAGTTAACAAATCAAAGCCAGTTTTTATTAAATGCTGAGGCTCTTACTATCAGCCGGCACGTCGTATGAGTAAACTATTTTATTTTTATTTCATTTTTAATTTTTGTATACATGTATATTTCTGGAATTGAATGGGGGCGGCGCCCCAGCGCCCTCTATTGACCAGCCGCCACTGGGGGGACGCTATTACATCTTCTGAATGAGTACAGAATCTCCTGATCAAAACACAGGCGAAGAAGACTCAATAAAACAAGCAATCGTATGTAAGCAGATGCATATAAAATAACGTGATCAACATTAAACAACATGTAAATCAAAACTGCCTGTTACTGAATGAAATGTCGACCCAGGGCGAGCTATAGAAGATGGTGGTCCAGTGGGTTAAACCATGGAACTGATATGCAGAAGGTTGCTGGTTCGATCCCAGCGGTCACCACCAGTGTGTCCTTGAGCAAGGCACTTTACTCCATGTTGCTCCAGGGGGATTGTCCCTGTAATAAGGGCACTGTAAGTCGCTTTGGATAAAAGTGTCTGCCAAATGCATATAAAAAAAATAGAAGCATTAAGGGTATTGATGGACTCCATCTGTGTTTGATCATCGCTCTGAATCTGATCTGGACGTAGTGTTTGACAAAAACGTGATTTTAATCAGATCGTTGTTCAAAATGTTGCTTTTAAAAAAATAAAACTTACCCATATTTAAGTGTTGATAAAAAAGGAATGCATGAAACTAGAATAAAAAAAAAATTTAAGCAGAGGGTCTGCTCTTTCTTTTGATACATTGCATGCTCAGATAAATATTCGATGAGCCATTACATTTTTGTTAAAATGATCAAAAACGCTGCTGCTAGCTGGCAACTTTTAAAAAAGAACGCTGGCAGGGAAAGAGTTAAATGTCCTAATTGAACTAAGGCCTAATCCTGGTTTAGTCTCAGCCCTGTATGTGTAACCAGGCTGTAATATGATTAGTAACTACACTTATCAATGCAAAATTACAGTAATTTTATGATTAAAAGGCCTTTATGATAAAAAAAATCCGCCCTCACCCCTCAGCGTGTTAGTGGCACCAGTGCTACTGCTCTCAAATGTTAGTCTGGAGCCCTAAATTAAGACTTATTTATTGCTTGATTTAATGTTCATTTACTGCTATTTAAGGATGTTAAAATGTTAGTAGGACACCGTTGAGTAAGATAAGAAAAAAAATTTCCATTCAGAAGTAGATATTGGGTTTAATGCTACACAAAATAATCGTTTTGTTTAGGCTACTTCTGTCACTGTATGATTATACGTATATTCTCTATTTCTGTACAGCTGGACATTTAAAACAATTTTTTTTACTGTTGTCTGAGGTCAACTTATGACGTTCGCTTGGTTTTTACATTCAAAAACATGTTGTATGCTGTTGTGTATGCTTATGTGAGTATCATAAAATAACATTAGGATGTTAACAACATTGAAATGATAAAAGAAATTACCCCATAACCAGTAGATGGCGGAAGACGAACACTTATTGGTTTATTAGCCATTTTTTCTCCTTTTTGAATTAATTTTAATATATTATCAAATCACTATTATAACATTAAATATCTATTTTTTGTTCCTTCATTTGTACTGAAGTGTTAAATGTATGGGCTAATTGTAGGGAAAATCACAATCTCAAGAAAAACAAAAACTGCTGACTAAACTTCACAATAAGTCTTTATTTAAATCGTCTCTGTGCTTTGTTATGATGAGAGAATTTGTAGATAATGGGAAGATTCATGTAAAACGTAAACTTGCACTAAAATTCATTCAGCGTTTTGAGACTGTATAAAACTTGTTTAGATCGATATGGATTCTCATTCCTGGTAAATTAAACATATAACTGGTCATTATTTTCAACAGATATGCCTGTGATAGGCTACAACACTCAACGCTGTAAAATCATGCACTCACATGACCCAAATAAAACAACCAGATCACTCAAAAAAAAACAAATTAACGTTGTCTCTTCTTTATCTCTCCCCATAATAAAATGCTACTGTAAAGCCTAGTCGAAGTCGATGCATGTTGTATTAATATTTATCAGAAATTGCTGCAAATATAGTGAAACTGCTGTCTATTCTGCTTAATCCATTCAAACAGATTGACAGCGGCGAGTTGTTTGGAAATATTAAGAGCTCTATGAACCACGTGACCGAGAGATCAAAGAGTGTTTCAACTCTCTTTTTCTATGGCTTTGGGCCTATGTTATTTATGTTACATGTCATGTGTGAATCAGTGGGCGGGGCTACAGAATTTGGCATTCTTCTTCTGTTGAGGCGGTGTTTCACTGCTCTCTGACGTCACAGGGAAGAACATTCGCAGATTGATCGTTTTCTGGGTCATCTGTCAATAAAAGCTTTTCTTTGACTAACAAGGAAGTTTTCAGCTCTGAAACTTACAGGATATTCTTATATTACCATCCATCCATCCATCTTCTTCCGCTTATCCGGGGCCGGGTCGCGGGGGCAGCAGTCTAAGCAGAGATGCCCAGACTTCCCTCTCCCTAGACACTTCTTCCAGCTCTTCCGGGGGGACACTGAGGCGTTCCAAGGCCAGCCGGGAGACATAGTCCCTCCAGCGTGTCCTTGGTCTTCCCCGGGGCCTCCTCCCGGTTGGACATGCCCGAAACACCTTCCCGGGAAGGCGTTCAGGAGGCATCCGGAACAGATGCCCGACCCACCTCAGCTGTCCCCTCTCGATGTGGAGGAGCAGCGGCTCTACTCCGAGTTCCTCCCGAGTGACTGAGCTTCTCACCCTATCTCTAAGGGAGCGCCCAGCCACCCTGCGGAGAAAGCTCATTTCGGCCGCCTGTATCCGGGATCTTGTCCTTTCGGTCATGACCCAAAGCTCATGACCATAGGTGAGAGTAGGAACGTAGATTGACCGGTAAATCGAGAGCTTCGCCTTACGGCTTAGCTCTTTCTTCACCACGACAGACCGGTACATCGACCGCATTACTGCAGAAGCTGCACCGATCCGTCTGTCAATCTCCCGTTCCATCCTCCCCTCACTCGTGAACAAGACCCCTAGATACTTGAACTCCTCCACTTGGGGCAGGAACTCTCCACCAACCTGAAGTGGGCAAGCCACCCTTTTCCGACTGAGGACCATGGCCTCGGATTTGGAGGTGCTGATCCCCATCCCAGCCGCTTCACACTCGGCTGCAAACCGTCCCAGTGCATGCTGAAGGTCCTGGTTAGAAGGGGCCAACACAACAACGTCATCCGCAAAGAGCAGAGACGAAACCGTGTGGTCCCCAAACCTGACACCCTCCGGCCCTTGGCTGCGCCGAGAAATTCTGTCCATAAAAATTATGAACAGAACCGGCGACAAAGGGCAGCCCTGCCGGAGTCTAACATGCACCGGGAACAAGTCTGACTTACTGCCGGCAATGCGGACCAAACTCCTGCTTCGGTCATACAGGGACCGGACAGCCCTCAGCAAAGGACCCCGGACCCCATATTCCCCCAGCACCCTCCACAGGACGCCGCGAGGGACACAGTCGAATGCCTTCTCCAAATCCACAAAACAAATGTGGACTGGTTGGGCAAACTCCCATGAACCCTCCAGCACCCTGTAGAGGGTATAGAGCTGGTCCAGTGTTCCACAACCAGGGCGAAAACCACACTGTTCCTCCTGAATCCGAGGTTCCACTATCGGCCGAATTCTCCTCTCCAGTACCCTGGCATAGACTTTCCCGGGGAGGCTGAGAAGTGTGATCCCCCTATAGTTGGAACACACCCTCCGGTCCCCCTTTTTAAAAAGAGGAACCACCACCCCGGTCTGCCATCCCAGAGGCCCTGTCCCCGACCGCCACGCGATGCTGCAGAGGCGTGTCAGCCAAGACAGCCCCACAACATCCAGAGACTTGAGGTACTCAGGGCGGATCTCATCCACCCCCGGTGCCTTGCCACCGAGGAGTTTCTTGACCACCTCGGTGACTTCAGCTTGGGTGATGGACGAGTCCTCCTCTGAGCCCCCAGCCTCTGCTTCCTCAATGGAAGACGTGACGGCGGGATTGAGGAGATCCTCGAAGTATTCCTTCCACCGTCCGACAACATCCCCAGTTGAGGTCAACAGCCGCCCATCGCCACTGTAAACAGCGTTGGTAGGGCACTGCTTCCCCCTCCTGAGGCGCCGGACGGTTTGCCAGAATCTCTTCGAGGCCAGCCGATAGTCCTTTTCCATGGCCTCACCGAACTCCTCCCAGGCCCGAGTTTTTGCCTCCACAACCACCCGGGCTGCAGTCCGTTTAGCCTGCCGGTACCTGTCAGCTGCCTCAGGAGTCCCACAAGCCAGCCAAGCCCGATAGGACTCCTTCTTCAGCTTGACGGCATCCCTTACTTCCGGTGTCCACCACCGGGTTCGGGGATTGCCGCCTCGACAGGCACCGGAGACCTTGCGTCCACAGCTCCGAGCAGCCGCTTTGACAATGGAGGTGGAGAACATGGTCCACTCGGACTCAATATCTCCAGCCTCCCTCGGGATCCGGTCGAAGCTCTGTCGGAGGCAGGAGTTGAAGATCTCTCTGACAGGAGACTCGGCCAAACGTTCCCAGCAGACCCTCACAGTACGTTTGGGTCTACCGAGTCTATCCAGCTTCCTCCCCCGCCATCGGATCCAACTCACCACCAGGTGGTGATCAGTTGACAGCTCCGCCCCTCTCTTCACCCGAGTGTCCAAGACATACGGCCGCAGGTCAGATGAAACGACCACGAAGTCGATCATTGACCTACGACCTAGGGTGTCCTGGTGCCATGTGCACTGATGGACACCCTTATGCTTGAACATGGTGTTCGTTATGGACAAACTGTAACTAGCACAGAAGTCCAATAACTGAACACCACTCGGGTTCAGATCAGGGGGGCCGTTCCTCCCAATCACGCCCCTCCAGGTTTCACTGTCATTGCCCACGTGGGCGTTGAAGTCCCCCAGTAGAACGACGGAGTCCCCAGTCGGAGCACTCTCCAGCACCCCTCCCAGGGACACCAAGAAGGTCGGGTACTCTGCACTGCTGTTTGGCCCGTAGGCACACACAACAGTGAGAGACCTATCCCCGAGCCGAAGCCGCAGGGAAACGACCCTCTCGTTCACCGGGGTAAACTCCAACACATGGCGGCAGAGCTGGGGAGCTATAAGCAAACCCAAACCAGCCCGCCGCCTCTCACCATGGGCAACTCCAGAGTGGTGAAGAGTCCATCCCCTCTCGAGAAGTGTGGTTCCAGAGCCCAAGCCGTGCGTAGAGGTGATTCCGACTATCTCTAGTCGGAACCTCTCAACCTCACGCACAAGCTCAGGCTCTTTCCCCGCCAGCGAGGTGACATTCCATGTCCCAAGAGCTAGTTTCCGTGTCCAGGGATCGGGTCGTCTAGGCCCCCGCCTTCGACTGCCACCCGATTCGCTTTGCACCGGCCCCTCCCGTGAGTGGTGGGCCCACGGGAAGGTGTCCCCACGTCGCTCCTTTGGGCTGAGCCCGGCCGGACCCCGTGGGGAAAGGCCCGGCCACCAGGCGCTCGCATACGAGCCCCAACCCCAGGCCTGGCTCCAGGGTGGGGCCCCGGCTGCGCCATACCGGGCGACGTCACGGTCCTCCTTTTTCTTGGCATCATAAGGGTTTTTGAACTGCTCTTAGTCTGACCCGTCACCTAGGACCTGTTTGCCTTGGGAGACCCTACCAGGGGCATATAGCCCCGGACAACGTAGCTCCTAGGGTCATTCGGGTACTCAAACCCCTCCACCACGTTAAGGTGGCAATTCATGGAGGAGTTATATTACCATGCCCTTTTATATATTAAAAGCTCATGGGAAAGTTGATTTTTCAATTCATCACCCCTTTAATAAAGATTAAAAAAACTGAGTTCAACTTTGAGAATTAAATGAAACCAACCTGTTTGTTTCTCAGTTTCTTCACATTTGACTCCGAATGTTTCTTCAATCTTCATGTCTTCAATCTCCTCTTTAATAAACACCATCTTTATGTCTTCACTCTCCTCTTTAATAAACACCATCTTTATGTCTTCACTCTCCTCTTTAATAAACGCCATCTTTATGTCTTCAGTCTCCTCTTTTATAAACACCATCTTTATGTCTTCACTCTCCTCTTTAATAAACGCCATCTTTATAATAGTGTCACATGGATCTCAGTCGCTTCTCCAGGAGTTTTTCAGTGTGTTTGTCCTGTTTAGGATGAGAATAATTAACAGAAAGAAAAATAAATCCAAACTAAATCTCTGAAAGTGTCTCAATCAGCTCTAGTTCAGTAGTTCAGTAACTGTTGGGTTGCCAACCGCTCCGTATAATACGTATAATAAATCGTCCCATATTTAAGGCATCAATGAAGCGTTCCGTATGAAAGCCACAAGGAACGCAGTTTGTCCCGTATATTCAGGCATACGCTCTAAATTGAGAATGAATCATTCCTTTGAGACAAATAATTGTTTGATTTGCGAATGTAGGCGTTCGCAGGAGGCTTTGAGACCCAGCAGAAACCTATGCCAGTGCCGTTAACGGCAAATCCCTTTCACTGCTCGCATTTTGATTTCGGCAAATCAGTTTGGGCGGACAACGTGATATTGTTCATGAGACCAACATTCAGCCATGCAAAAAAACATGCACTCTCCCTGAGGGAAGTCACGATCAAAAAGGGAAGTTGTCTTTCACGTTAATGTTGTTAAATAGAGGGGGGAAAAAACTTTATTCATACATGGTTGCAACAAAACTTTGTAAAATAATTGAATTGCCATCATAAAAAAAAAAAAAATTGTTTTTATCGTTCAGTTATTATGCATTCAAAATGTTTGCCATCTATGCATCTTCCTGACCAAAACAAAAAACTTTTAAGGTTATCATTTTGAATAGAGGTTGATGATATTTAATATCCCTTGGTGTAAAAAATAAATATTCAATAATTTGAGCATGGAGCCACATTATATCTATGGGACTGAACCATATAGGGCCTTTAAAATTAAGGTTACAAAATAAAAGTTTATTAAGAATGAGAATATAGAAGGATATTGAGATATATTTAATATTCTTAGAGTTACAGGCACAATATGGGTAAAATAGTATTGATGGCATTCAGACAGGAATGCTCAATTGTGTTAACATTATTTGTTGTTCAGAAAATATGTGACCATTGGTACCAATTTACCCACTGAGCCACATTGAGATCCCTGTGTCTCTGGAAAAGTAAAAAGTGTTTTAAGAATTAGAATCTAAAAGTATATTAAGGTTTCTTCAAAATGGGTTACAGGCGTGCAAATGTTCCTATTTTGAACTGTCACGTTGGCATATAATGCAACAAAGATTGCTAAAGATTTCATTAATAGATCTACCAAAAATCTACCATAAAATAATGATGCTGCCATCTTTCTGAAGCCATTTTTACGCTCCTGTGAAAATTGTCTTGAAAATTGACCCCCACTACAAAATGTTGAATTACTCATTAAATGTGATGGATGTATATTTACTATTTTGTCTTTTCTTTCTTCATTTATGTTTGTCTTTCTTCAGAAACAAAATTAACAAAATAAAAAATTTGAGCTGGGAAAGTTTCTGAAATTTGGTTGATTTTGACAGGGAATGACCCAATTGTGTTTGTCTGAGAACCTCACACACACACACACACACACACACACACACACACACACACACACACACACACACACACACACACACACACAACACACACACACACACACACACACACACTTAACTGCAGATGCTGAAATGACATACATTGTGTGGTAAAGTACAAATATTTGGAGTGTCCCTTATTCTCCTAAAAAGAACCACGATTGTCCCTTATTTTCTTTTCCAGAAGTTGGCAACCCTACTCACTGGTAAAAGAGTTAATGGACTTATATCATCAGATTAGACTAAAAACAGTCAAAACTAACACTACAAATGATTAAAAGAAAGCAAATTATACAGACCCTTGATATACTAGTCAGTTTAGTTATTTAACGATTTGTAGAAATCGAGTTAGAAAAAGAAATGGAGCGCTCCGAATCACTGAATCATTTGTTGTGAATCATTTGATTCAATCGAAAACTCCGGTTCTCTCGTCACTCGCCAGAGACTGAACTCATGTTTGAACTGATTCACAATAAAGAGAGAAATGAGCCGCTCCTTCTGTTACTCATGAGTTTATTCTGTTACTTTGCTCACACAACGCTGATAAATGTTTGATAAAGCAATGCAGTGTTACATTTAATAATACAGAATGCATTCTGCGTCTCTTTAAACGCTTAAAACGTACTCGGTTACTTAACGTAACCTCGGTTCCCTGAGATAAGGGAAGGAGTACTGCGTCTTAAGACGCCATGGGTAGGTTCTCCTACTCTCGAATATACTGAAGTAATTGTAAAATCACGCAGTGCTACTGCCCAGTCAAAACAGTGTCGAGACATCTCGCACGCTATTGGCTGGCCAGTGGGAACTGCATGAACCAATGGCAGAACAGCGTAATCTGAGCGAACCAAAGGGCACAAAGCCCGTGAAGCTGAGCGCAAGAGCCCGCGAAAGGGGCATATAAAATACGCTGTAACTGTCAAAAACGTCAGGTTAAATCGACTGAAGCGACGATCACCCGAGTCAGCGCCATAGCACGGCCGTCTACGCAGTACTCCTTCCCTTATCTCAGGGAACCGAGGTTACGTTAAGTAACCGAGTACGTTCCCTTTCGAACGGTCAGTTCGTACTGCGTCTTAAGACGCCATGGGAACCTGTAAAATCCCGCCGTGCTATGATAAGCGCAGTGACATGTACTCCCTCAAGTTTGAACACTTATTAGAAAGGGCTCAAGACTAGAGTTACTGACACATCATTTATATTAATAATATATATGTACACACGTCTTATACTACTGGGCTCATAGAGGCCGGTAACTATAAGGAATGTGTAAGCATTGAAGCATATGAAGGCCCCAATGCCAACTTATGACGGGGACGGGCTTACAAGGCCGTCTGATATTCGTTAGGCCGTCTTAGTATTTTTATACAGCGAGGACTTGTGCCTGCAGTGCAGGGACATCCAGACTGAAGAATCTGGTTAAAGTAGATGGTGAGGACCAACCTGCCGATCTACAAATGTCACCCATAGAAAACTCCACTAGACCACGCCCAAGAGGAGGCCATGCCTCTGGTGGAGTGAGCTTTGACACCTATGGGGCATTGGAGGCCCATAGTGTCATATGCTAACGCTATCGCGTCCGCTAGCCATCTGGCTAGGTTTTGTTTGG
The DNA here is from genome assembly GCA_023566225.1 of Romanogobio albipinnatus. Lineage (NCBI taxonomy): Eukaryota > Metazoa > Chordata > Actinopteri > Cypriniformes > Gobionidae > Romanogobio > Romanogobio albipinnatus. The sequence continues at coordinate 6,602,598 of CM042245.1, forward strand.
TGACCGGAAGTTCCTTAGTTCGGTCACCAAAACTTACAAAGAGCTGCTCCGACTGTCTAAAGTGGGAGGACCGCTCAATATATGCTCTAAGCGACCTAACAGGGCCGAGCAGGTGTAACTGTCTCTCATCCTCCGAAGTGGGGAGGGCAGAGAGAGTGATTACCTGTGCTTTGAACGGTGTTGAAAGCACTTTAGGTACATAACCATGCCCTGGTTTGAGGATGACTTTAGAATCGCCTGGGCCAAATCTAAACATGATGCGTTCACAGATAACGCTTGAATGTCACTGACACGCTTAACAGATGCCAGTGCTAGTAGCAGGGCAGTTTTCAGCGAAAGTGGCTTTAATTCAGCCGTCTGCAGCGGCTCGAAGGGAGGTCTTTTTAGTGCTCTTAGGACCAATGAAGGTCCCAGGATGGCACCGTAGGAGGGAGAAGGGGGTTAAGCCTCCTGGCTCCTTTTAAGAATTTTATGACCATGGTGTGTCTGCGTACTGATTGGCCAGCTATAGGCGTATGGGATGCGGCGATAGCTGCCGTGTAGACTTTGAGTGTGGATGGAGTGTGTCCTGCATCCAACATCTCTTATAGAAAAACAAGAATTGTGATATCTCGCATGACACTGGGTTATAGTTCCTGACTGAACACCAGTCAGAGAACACTGACCATTTAAGGGCATAGAGACGTCTAGTAGACGGAGCTCTAGCTTCACTGACGGTGCTCAAGACACTCACTGGGAGGTTCTTGAGCCCCCCTTGAGTTGCCAAACATGTAACGCCCACAATTTTGGGGTGGGGGTGCCGGATTGTCCCGTTCGCCTCAGAAAGGAGATCTTTCCTTAGGGGAACTGGCCATGGGGCTGCTGATAGTAACTGAATCAACTCGGGAAACCTGGTGTGGGTTCGCCAGAGTGGAGCCACTAGCAGGACTGTGTGCTCTCATTCCCTGATCCTTTTTAAAATTTGGGGAATGAGCGGTACTGGTGGAAAAGCATAAAGTATGCAGCTGGGCCATTTGTGGGCCAGCGCATCCTTGTTCTTTGAAAAATAGATTGGGCAATGACAGTTGTCTTCGGAGGCGAAGAGGTCGACCTCTGCCCTCCCAAAAACACTCCATATCATTTGAACCATTTAGGAATGGATGGCCCATTCCCCCGGGGACACGAGGCCCCTGGAGAGCATGTCTGCTCCCTGGTTCAGTCTGCCTGGCACATGCACTGCTTTTTAGTGAATGTAATTTGCCTTTTGCCCATAGGAGGAGATGTCTGACCTGTTGGTTGAGCCATCTCGACCTGAGCCCGCCTTGGCGGTTTATGTAGGAGATCACAGTTCGTGTTGTCCATGCGGACTAGAACATGGTGACCTGAGAGACGTGGTAAAAAAGTCTTGAGGGCTAGCACTACTGCCAGCATTTCTAGGCAGTTTATGTGCAACCGTGACTCCGTGCTCGACCATGAGCCGAAGGCCGGTTCGCCCTCGTACAGAGCGCCCCAAACTGAGTTGGAGGTGTCCGTGGTGACCACCACCCGTCTGGAAACTGTTTCCAAGTGACCACGGGGCCAGGGCTTTGACACAGCCGCGGCCCACTTTGATCCAAAGCTGGCCTGAATGCCACGCTTGGGAAGGAACCCGTGATTTCAGCCAGTACTGCAGGGGGCGCATGTGCTTCATACCCAGCGGAAGTACTGGAGAAGCTTTTGCCATTAGGCCTAGCATTCTCTGAAATTTTTTAGGGGTGTGTTGGTTCCCATTTTGAATGAACATGCAAGCTGCTGTGTAGTCAGAGCGCGTTCGTCCAATAGCCACGCCCTCATTTGGGCTGAGTCTAAAATCGTTCCCAGGAAGGAGGTTCTCTGCCTGGGAAGCAATAAGCTCTTGGCTGTATTTATTCTGAGACCCAGGCATTCTAGATGGCTGAGTAGCATAGATTTGTGAGATTTTATTTCTTCCTCTGACTGGGCCAGTATGAGCCAGTCGTCGAGGTAGTTCAGAATGCGCATTCCCGCTTGTCTTAAGGGGGAGAGAGCTGCATCCATGCACCTCATGAAAGTGCGGAGGGCCAGGGACAGGCCAAATGGCAGGACTGTGTACTGATAAGCCTTCCCGTCGAACGCGAATCTCAAAAGACTCGCCTTATGGCGGTAAAATGCAGGGAACACGCATTAAGCAGACTCGTAGTTTACAATCATTGCATGAAAAAACATTCAGAACAGTATGTTTTTCTCCCTGACCGGAACAAAAAACGGGCCGTGAGGAGACTCAGAGTCTTTTGGGAGGCGGACCGGCTTGGGCGGGACTCAAACCTCCTCTCTTCCTGATCAGCCTGTCAGGGCTGCTTTCTGTGTTCAGTTTTGTCAGCATTCTGAAAGCCATTTGATAAGGGCTCTGTTCAGATGTCCGCCGGTTGGTTTGTGTTTGTGACACTGTGCGGACAGCACTTATGTGTAGCGGAGCACACTTGTAGTGGGCGCGCGCTAAAGAGCGAAAATCTGTGAGAACAGTGCTTATGTGCAAGGTGCACGTATTTTAGTAAGGTCGTTGTTAAAACAGCATTGGTGTACAGGCGAGCATGTTTGACAACAGGCTAGTTGACTGCAATATTTACATCTCCAGTCGCCTGAACCGAGGGGATTGAGAGAATGTAAAGGAAGTCTGTGGTGGTAATCCGGCCACAGCAGGACTTTTGAGTGGTTCTATAGCGCTGAATTAACAGTGCATAGGGGTACACCCTATGTAGGGGACACACTGCCTGCAGTCATAACAGAGGAAAAAACTCTTAATTGTTTATTAGGATCGCCGTTAATACAACGTTTTGTGTACAGGCGTGCATGTTTTATAACAGGCTCGTTTACTGTAATGGTGAACCTCTCCATTCACCTGAATAGGGGACTGAGAGAAGTGGTGGAGTGCTTGGCCACCATTCACTAAATTGAGACTCACTGAGAAACCTGTGAGAGCGGGGCTCGAACCGGCAACCCTGTGTGCAAAAGTGCACCGTAACAGCAGAGGGCGTGGCTATGACGTAAGTCGCGCTCTCAACTGTGTTTGGTATGTAGGGTGTGCTTCATAACAGGCTCGTTTACTACACTGTTGAACCTCTTCAGTCGCCTGAATAGGGGACTGAGAGAAGTGGTGGAGTGCTTGGCCGCCATTCACTAAATTGAGACTCAATGAGAAACCTGTGAGAGCGGGGCTCGAACCAGCAACCCTGTGTGCGAAAGTGCACGTAACAGCAGAGGGCGTGGCTATGACGTAAGTCGTGCTCTCGGCGGTGTTTTGATTTGTAGGGGGGGCGTGCTTCATAACAGGCTCGTTTACTACACTGTTGAACCTCTTCAGTCGCCTGAATAGGGGACTGAGAGAAGTGGTGGAGTGCTTGGCCGCCATTCACTTAATTGAGACTCCATGAGAAACCTGTGAGAGCTGGGCTCGAACCAGCGACCCTGTGTGCGAAAGTGCACGTAACAGCAGAGGGCGTGGCTATGATGTAAGTCGCGCTCTCGATGGTGTTTTGGTTTTGTAGTGTGGGCGTGCTTCATAACAGGCTCGTTTACTACATTGTTGAACCTCTCTAGTCGTCTGAATAGAACTGAGAGAAGTGATAGAGAGTGAAAAAGGCGCAGGGCTTGGCCGCCATTATGCGCTAGACAGCAATGACGTAAGTCACGCTCTCGATAGTGAGCGCGCGCTGAGAGAGAGAGAGGGAGCACGCGCTGCCGCTGTAGAAAGCGGAGTCTGTAACGGCCGCGCTCTCAATATCTCTAGCAGTCTGAGAGCGAGTAATGCGGGAAGCTCCGGCATTAGTTCGCTCGTCCACTCTGGCATTCTCTGTCCGCGGCGCTTCTTAGCGCGGCCCGAGTGAGAGAAGAGGAAGAGCGAGACGTTGGTAATCGTGCGGATTCGTCTTCCTCATTGCCGCAGAATGAGACCAAGCCCTCAGCGTTGAGCGGAGGGAGCAGGTCCGATCGAGGGAAAGTCACAGGGGAAACGTCTCTCTGAGGTGAAGACGAGTCACGCGGGCACTGGGCCGACGTGAACTCGCTAGCCTCGGTATACTCAGCCCTCTGGCTCCGCCGTTCTTTCCCGCCGCGGCTCGGGCGGAAAGGGGAACGGGAGAGCGCGAGGGCCGGGGTCGCGCTCTGAAAAGAGCGCTATCCGCGAACGGAGGGAGGAAATGGGCATACCCTCGCAGTGAGAGCAGCCGGACCCGGCAAGAGCAGCGTCCGCGTGGGCCTTGCCCAGACAGATCACGCACCCGTCGTGGTTATCCTCCTAGTGCAGGTAAGTACTGCACACAAGTGATATGTTTTTCTCAGTATTGTACAGAAAGGATACACCGTAGTGTTTCACCAAAGAGCGCAGGGGAAAGGCGTGACAGCTCGCGGGATCGCTGGCGATTTGAGCGCGCTGAAAAATACAGCAGGCCGCTGACTCTCGCAGGACGTCCGGGCTGGCTAGCTCGCTATTCCGCTGCAGGCTCGTCAATTCACGGTGAAGGTGGTGTAGTTCGAGTTTATCAGCGAGGACCGTAGATCGTCGCTGAAGGAGATTAATCTGACGTTTTTGACAGTTACAGCGTATTTTATATGCCCCTTTCGCGGGCTCTTGCGCTCAGCTTCGCGGGCTTTGTGCCCTTTGGTTCGCTCAGATTACGCTGTTCTGCCATTGGTTCATGCAGTTCCCACTGGCCAGCCAATAGCGTGCGAGATGTCTCGACACTGTTTTGACTGGGCAGTAGCACTGCGTGATTTTACAATTACTTCAGTATATTCGAGAGTAGGAGAACCTACCCATGGCGTCTTAAGACGCAGTACGAACTGACCGTTCGAAAGGGAACACAAACCTTTCTCCAGCCGAATAACAACAACAGATGCAGGAGCGGCGCAGCGTTATGACGTCACACGCGGATATCAAAATAAAAGTCCCGTTCACACACCGTTGCATCTTAAATCACAGAAGTGCATAGAAATGTATGTAGAAAAGATCTATTTAAAAAGAGGACAAAATTCAGAGTTGAATGTATTATTGAAATACATTTAATAACACAATGGTAAGTTAATAAAGTTCACATTGACAGTTAATTTACACATTGACAGTTAATTTGACAGTTAAAATAATTAATAAAAAATTATTAAAGCACTACCTAACACATTGCATTCACATTTTTGTGTCTTAAAGGTACACTATGTAACTTTTTCGCCACTAGAGGGTGTACATTCAAAAGAGCAACAACGTCTTAGCTTGATGCCGATGTGAAGGAGCGTGGAATGATGGGATCTGTCGTCTTCAGCTCCACCGCTGATGGTGATCAATCAGACGGGAATCAGAAATCATGTTCATGGATGAGGTAAAGTAATAGTTTTATAAATGTTGCGTTTGATGACATGATTTTATTTCACTATAATGAATTAGCCGCAAGTAAGGTTTAATACTAAATTGGTTGTCATGTTACTGTATTTGTCAAATTCAATGGTGTGATAACACTGCACAGTTTTATTTGTTCAAAACAGTCGTAGTAAAAGTACATTTGAACAAATCCCCATCATTTGCAAAAACGCTGATAACACATATTGTATTTACCACAAGACGTGATAAACAATGTCAATAAACAAATCACAAACCAAATGCAACAATACTGTCCTTAAATAAACACGGTGAGGTGAAGTATTTTTAGTTTCTACTCGAGAATATATTTCAAGTATATGGGCTTTATCACTGTTTTCCTCTGGAAAACGTTTAGTTCACTAGATTCCAAAGCATAATGTCATACTTTTTACTGCACTACATTTCATACATTTAAAAAAAAAATTTGTTTTGTTTTTTACCTTTAATACTTAATTACATTTAAAATGTAATACTCTCTTACTTGTACTCAAGTAGAACTTTGAATTACTTTTACTTGAGTAAAAGTAAAAAAAAAGTACATCATTTTTAATGTCATTAAATTATATTTAATATGAAACGTAGTGCAGTACAAATTACAGTATTATGTTTTGGAATGTTGTGAAGTAAAAGTTTTCCAAAGAAGAGCACTGATAAAGTACATACCGAAAAATAAAATTACTTAGAAATTAAAAGTACTTCACTACTGTCCACCTCTGCATAAACATTACTCATACCGAATGCAACATTTGCAAAATATAATATTAAGCATGCTGAATTGCTACTTTAATGTTATTTAGGATTATGCAGTATAACAGTAAAACATAGTTTTTCAAGTTTATACACCTGTCAGCTGTCATGTCATATCTGTATGTACAATTGTTGATATTTGCTTTTGTTGACATGTGACTATTACCCCTTTTCCACCAAGGCAGTGCTAGAGCTAGATCGGAGCCAGAGCTAGTCCCAGTTCATAGTTGGTTCAACAGAGGAGCCTGCTAAGAACCGTTTCCACAGGCTAGTAGAGCCACAACAGAGCCAGGTCTTACGTCACTTTATACGTCTCATCTTTCTCAGCAACGCCAGCAGGAAACACAAACACACCAGGCTTGTTTGAGATGCATCGGCGCTGCGCAGACCCGTCCATGTATGATATTAAATAAAACGCATGAGTGAATCAAAAGCATAAGGAGTCGTGTGCTCTCGCTGGACTCGTTATCATACGGCGATCGGTCTCTGCACAGCACCGCAGCGAACAAGCCTTCCATCAACAATGCAAACGTTGCGTTACTATTGATTCACATGGCTTTACGATCCTACATCAGCATCAAAACACAGCGAATCCAACGCATTCGTGCAGTTCGCCGTAATTAGCATAGACGGAGATTACAAACGAGCAGCAGCTGTTAGCTCCATTAGCTGCTATTTCAACAATGGCGGATCTCAAGTCTGTGTTCGTCTTGTTGACCCCGCCCCCAGTGCCTGACGTAATCGGTTCTTACTTCTAGCCCTGTTCTAGCCCAGCTATGTTTTGGTGCTACTTAAGAACCACTTTTCCTGGCTCGGAGCTGGAGCTTTGGGTGTGGAAACACAAAGAACCGATTTGGAACTAGGCTCTGGCTCCAATCTAGCTCTGGCTCTGCTTTGGTGGAAAAGGGGTATATGTTGCAGAGAGACACAGATGGAAGTATCCATGTCAAATGATGAGATCTGGAGTCCTCCCCATAGCAGCTGGCATGAAGCATCCAGGACGACCAGCCAGTAGACAGAGAAGATCTACAAGGGGAAGACAGGCAGCTAGAGGGAGAAGAAACACTGCATCATCTGGACTGTGTGAAGAGGACAGAGTGAGGGTGACTAGGCTGCAAGAGGACAGGAGGTTGATGACACAAGTGAGTATGGACATCCTTAAAGTTTCCAAAATAGGTTCCGTGTTTGGCATTAACATTTATGATGTGCCTTTTCAGGATGTTATAGGGAACATGAACGTGGCTGAAGCTCGAGGACTCTTGCTTAGAGTTATGAATAGAGAACCAGGCCTCATCTTTGATGTCCTCCAACCTCCTGCTCATCAAGAGGAACAACAATTGACCTATCGGTAAGCCCCTCCCCTCGAACGCAGATGAGCCAATAGCAGTTGAGTATATATTTATTTCATTATTCATTTATTTATTTACTTATTCATTAATGAATTAATGTATTTTTAATTTCTGCAGGTTTGGTCCTCCATAAACTAGCCCTGCTCTGAGCGGCGTTATACATATGGACCTGAAGGCAAAACCAAAAACTTTTTATAAAAAAACATAATTTAGTAATAGTAGAGTAAGTAAAACAGAAGTAAAACCGATTAAAATAAATGATTGTGAATAATGACCAAAGAAGCTGGCTTTTGTAGAGACAAATTAATAATGAGCAGACGTAAAAGCTGAGTTTAAATAATAATTTGAGTTAACACTAAAAGTAAAATTTGAGAATGAGCAATTCATGTTTAATGTGTGTGTGGGTGTGACTGCACTTTATGTTTTGTATGTGTCTGTTCCTAGAACTGTTCTGTCCTGATTGGGTGTCATTAACCTCTGGAATGAGTGTTTGACCATTACAGATTGGTTAAGGTAAACGACAACCTTTAGAGAAACTGATAATTTTGAAGAAATCTGGTGAAAAGATGATCCAGAACACAGGACGAGCTTTAAATGGATTCTTATCCAGCTCTGTCTGTTGTGACGACTTTTGTCATTTATGATGTTGATCTGAATTACTCTCTGGATTAGTTAAAGTGGAATTGTAAAGTTAAAGATTGCCGTCCATCATGGGTTAAAACCCTTGTCTAAATTCAACTGAGGGCCTAAATTTAAATAATGTCAATTGATTAAAAATGGTAGACGTAAATTTTATAGACTTGACGGCAGAGACCAAGTGACAAATTGGCTGAAGTCACTATCTAAATTATCCAGAGACTCCCTCAAATTTCTGAAAGGCCGGAGGGCGACCAAAGAGATAACTTATAAAAGGAAAAGTTTTATTTTTACTTTATTTGAATTTTTCATGATATTTTGATTTATATAGAACCACAATTAATGTTAAAGAAGCAAGTGTCTTTAAGTCTCTCTGTGTGACTGGGGTTGAGATCAAATCAAATCAAATCAAATCACTTTATTGTCACTCTACATATACACAAGTGCAACAGCAGGTGAAATTCTTAGGTGCAGTTCCGAGCAACATAGTAGTCATGACATGACATGTACAACATTTAAGCAACAACAGATTACACATCTGATGCGCACACAATTACTCACAGCACAGTGTACACTACAATAAACAATAAATAATTTACACAATGTGAGTGTAGTTCTCACAGCTTTAAACAATATACACATACTTACAATATACATATACTTTAAACAATATACACTAAACATACACTAAACAATATACATTACGCTATAATAATAATAATAATAATAATAATATACAATGTATAGTATAAAATATTATTCACAGATTGAAAAATTGAAATCCAAAGTGCAATAGATGCTGTATGATAAATAAATGTGTATATAATGTGTGTGTATCTACAGTGGGTTGTGCTGAGTGATATTCTGTCCAGAGTGTGTTATGATACTGATGGATCAGGAGTTGAGGAGTCTAATTGCTTGTGGGAAGAAGCTGTTCTGGAGTCGGCTGGTGCGTGTTCTGATGCTGCGGTACCGTCTGCCTGATGGCAGCAGTGAGAGCAGCCCATGGTTCGGGTGGCTAGAGTCTCTGATGATCCTCTGAGCTCTCTTCACACACCGCCTGGCGTAAATGTCCTGGAGGGAGGGAAGCTCACCTCCGATGATGCAGCTGGCCGTGCGCACTACCCTTTGCAGGGCCTTGCGGCTGCGGGCGGTACTGTTGCCGTACCAGGTGGTGATGCAGCCAGTCAGCAGGCTCTCGATGGTGCTGCTGTAGAAGCGTGTGAGGATGTGGCAGTTCATTCCAAACCTCCTCAACCGTCGCAGGAAGAAAAGGCGCTGATGAGCCTTCTTCACAACGGCCTCAGTGTGGACGGACCATGAGAGTTCCTCTGTGATGTGGACACCGAGGAACTTGAAGCTGCTGACTCTCTCCACCGGTGCTCCATCGATGGTGATGGGGCGGTGTTCTCTCTCATTCCTCCTGAAGTCGACCACCAGCTCCTTGGTCTTGCTGACATTGAGGGAGAGGTTGTGCTCCTGACACCACCGTGTCAGAGTGTGCACCTCCTCTCTGTAGGCCGTTTCATCATTGTCGGTGATAAGACCTACCACCGTCGTATCGTCAGCAAACTTGATGATGGTGTTGGGGCTGTGGGTAGCCACACAGTCATGTGTGTACAGGGAGTACAGGAGTGGGCTGAGAACGCAGCCCTGAGGGGCTCCAGTGTTGAGAGTCAGTGATGAGGAGATGTTACTGCCCATTCTGACCACCTGGCGTCTGTTTGACAGGAAGTCCAGGATCCAGCTGCATAACAAGCTGTTTAAGCCTAGAGCCCGGAGTTTAATGTCAAGTATGGAGGGCACAATGGTGTTGAATGCTGAGCTGTAGTCCACAAACAGCATTCTCACATATGTGTTCCTCTTTTCCAGGTGGGAGAGAGCAGTGTGTATAGTGGATGAAATGGCATCATCAGTGGAGCGGTTTGTGCGGTATGCAAACTGCAGTGGGTCCAGTGAGGGGGGGAGAACAGAGCAGATGTGGTTTCTGACTAGTCTCTCAAAGCATTTACTGATGATGGGGGTCAGAGCAACAGGACGCCAGTCGTTTAAGCAGGTGGTTTTTGACTGCTTAGGTACAGGAACAATAGTGGACGTTTTAAAGCATGTGGGGACCACAGACAGGGAGAGGGACAGGTTAAAGATGTCCGTGAAAACTCCAGCCAGTTGGTTCGCGCACGCTCTGATCACACGGCCGGGAATGCCGCCTGGACCCGCAGCTTTACGGACGTTCACCCGCCGGAAGGATCGGGTTACATCCGCGACAGATACGGAGAGTGCACTAACCTCTGTATCTTCAGCCGCGAGCTCTCTCTCCGCGAGGGCGGTGTTAGTTCTCTCAAAGCGAGCATAGAAGGTGTTGAGCTCGTCCGGGAGAGAGGCAGCGGTGTTCACGGTGGAGTTTGTGTTCCCTTTATAGTCCGTGATGGTGTTAATTCCCCTCCACATGCTTCTAGAGTCGGTGGTGTTGAACTGTCCTTCAATCTTGTCCCTGTACTGCCGTTTTGCTGCTCTGATGGTTTTCCGGAGGGCATAACTTGCTTGTTTATGCTCCTCCGCGTTGCCGGAGTTAAAGGTGAAGGTGCGCGCATTGAGTGCCGCGCGAACATCCCCATTTAGCCACGGCTTCTGGTTTGGGTACAGCCGTATTGTTTTGGTCGGAACAACGTCTTCTACGCACTTACTGATGAAACACGTTACGCTATCAGCGTAAACCTCGATGTCGTCATCAGAGGCCGACCGGAACATCTCCCAGTCCGCGTGATCAAAACAGTCTTGGAGCATAGAGTCTGATTGGTCCGACCAGCACTGGATGGTTCTGAGGGCGGGTGCTTCCTGTTTGAGTCTTTGCCTATAAGCGGGCAAAAGGAGGATGGAAGCGTGATCCGATTTGCCAAATGGTGGGCGCGGGAGGGACTTGTAACAATCCTTGAAGGGGGAGTAGCAGTGATCTAAGACGCGGTTCCCTCGCGTGTTGAAGCTAACATGTTGGTGGTATTTGGGTGCAATGCGCTTGAAGTTGGCTTTGTTAAAGTCCCCGGTCACAATAAACGCAGCCTCAGGATGCGCGGTTTCCTGCTCACTCACTGTCCTATACAGTTCCTTTAGTGCCCGGTCTGTGTCGGCTTGCGGGGGAATATACACAGCTGTGATGATGACCGCGGTGAATTCCCTCGGTAGCCAGAATGGTCGGCACAGAACCGTGAGAAATTCCAGATCAGGAGAACAGAAAGACTTGATAGAATGTACGTTCCTCTGATCACACCAGGATCGGTTGATCATAAAACACACACCCCCGCCTTTGCTTTTCCCGGAGAGATCTTTTTCTCTGTCCATTCGGTGCACGGAGAACCCCGCGGTTTCGATGGCCGAATCTGGAATCTCAGCGGACATCCAAGTTTCTGTAAGGCAGATAATGCAGCAGTCCCTCGTGTCTTGCTGGAAAGAGATCCGTGCTCTCAGCTCGCAGAGTTTATTGTCCAGAGACTGAACATTAGCCAGTAAAATACTGGGAAGCGGGGGTCGGTTTGCGCGGCGTCTTACTCTAATGAGTACGCCGGCTCTCTTCCCTCTTCTCCGGCTGCATTTGCGCGGTCGGGCCGTCCAGACAAAGGGATCCGCTGCTGTGTTTGTAAACGGCGGTTCGTCACTGAAGAATTTAAAGTCCGGTTTTCGGTGTGCGATTGCCGAACCAATGTCCAAAAGTGTCTGTCTGTCGTACGTAGTAAGGCAGACAACATCCAAGACAAAAAACACAAAAACTATAAACAGAACAAACAAAAAACTACAATGTTCTAGCAGAGCTCGCGACGTAGCGGCCATCCTCGGCGCCATCTTGACTCATCTCCCGAGATAAGAGGAATATAATATTTTGGTTTCTGCAGAGCAGTAGAGATAAGAAACAATAATGATCATATTGTGTGGCATCTGCAGACCATATTTTTAATAGAGGAATACTGTGACAAGTTAAAACAAGAGAGAAATAGCCCCAAAAGATAGATTTTTGTGAAAAATTGATTTTCTGACAGGATTTAGGAACACCTGTGAAGTTAAATGGAGTTAATATAGATATGAACGAACAAATCATTTTAAAACGGCTTTAAAGAAATTGATGATGACTTATAGTCCAAATTTAAAGTAATATGGGAGATTATGAAAATGTGTTCTTGGTAAAGTTATGACACTTTCGGGTGTAAGTGGCAAGATAAGGCTAGTGAGGATTTGATGAAGTATCACTGCCAAGTGACATGAATTAAGAGGTTTAAGATTTTGGTCATTTGGAGCTTACACCTGAAGAGTTTTAATGGACAACACATTGAGAACAGAAATACAAGAAAATTTAAAGAAGGGTACTTTAAAGAAAACCCTGATGAATGATTTTGAATGTTTTACTAACAACAAGCTGATTGGATGTAATAAGAATTGATAATTAAGTCATTTTGATGAAAAGGTTTTTAACTTTAACTGTTTGTTTTATTTTTATGGATACGCTCATCAACGGTTATGTGGGCTATGAGGGGTGAAAATGGGTCTGTTGGAAATCGTCTCGGTTACGTATGTAACCCTCGTTCCCTGAGGAGGGAACGGAGACGTACGTTAGTGACTAACGAATGGGGGTTTCGCTTAGAAGCCAATTATCTTCGAGAATTCAACAGCGCCCAATGGCAGTGCCATGGGCATGCGGAATTTGCATGCGTAACTCCGCCCCACCCTGTGGGTATATAAGGAAGTACGCTGGCAACATCGCATTATGTTACTGCTGCAGGAGCCAAGACTGAACTCCGCATACCAGCAACACAGCTGACGTGGCAAAGGAAACGTACGTCGTAGTGACTGAACGAAAGGGAACGTCTCGGTTACGTATGTAACCCTCATTCCCTGAGGAGGGAACGGAGACGTGTGACTAACGAATGGGGGTTCCAATACAACAACGTCACTCAGCTGTCATCCAGTGCCCTGCGTAAGTGTGAGTACCCTGTCGTAAGACTAGTATGGACGAAGGACTCCCACTTATCACAGGATTACCAAGGTACACTGGGAAGCATATCCCAGTGAGGGAATGCCAAGATGCCTACCCGTAGGGAGGACTTAGAAAACACATATGACCCGCTAAGGGCTGCATATGGAAGAACTCTAGGGTACCAGCCGAAGGTGGATTTTTAACCCTAGGGGTGGCAGGGACTTGCCGAGGGAAAGACACCTGCTCACTGAGGAGGCTTACGGTGGGAATACTCGTGTGGGGGTCGCCAGAGGGGAACCATGCACACGGAGCACCTGGCCGGACATGAGGGTCTGGGCTCGAAAGGGCAGACTGAACTGATGTCGGCGTAAGCAGTGCTGGAGGAGCTCAGGGCTCTCGGGGAGCTCACCTGAGGGAAAATATCGCACGTATCCAGTCCGTGGAGTGGAATGGCGAGCAAGCGAAGACACCTGAGCCTGGCCCATTACCGGCCACCCGTAGTGGCGAGTACATAGTTGGACACTGGCTCCACTCGGAGATTGTAGAATCTGGCGAATGTGTTTAGGTGTCGCCCAGCCTGCAGCTCTGCAGATGTCTGTTAGCGAGGCGCCATGCGCTAAAGCCCAAGAGCAGGCCACACTCCGGGTGGAGTGTGCCCTAACCCCAAGGGGACATGGTCGACCTTGCTGCTGGTAAGCCAAAACAATGGTGTCCACTATCCAGTGAGACAACCTCTGCTTTGAGAGAGCACTTCCCTTCCGCTCTCCACCATAACAGACAAGAGCTGGTCTGAGGTCCTGAAACATCGCGTACTGTCTACATAAGCGCTGAGAGCGCGTACTGGACAGAGCAATGCCAAGGCTGGGTCTGCCTCCTCCAAAGGCAGCGCTTGCAGGTTCACCACCTGGTCTCGAACGGAGTGGTGGGAACCTTGGGCACATATCCGGGCCGGGGTCTCAGGATCACGTGAGAGTTAGCCAGCCCGAACTCAAGGCACGCTTCATCAACCGAAAATGCTTGCAGGTCCCCGACCCTCTTAAGAGAGGCCAATGCGGTCAGCAGAGCCGTCTTTATAGACAAGAACTTAATCTCCGCCGACCGCAAAGGCTCAAGGGAGGCCTCTGCAGAGCACTTAAGACTACTGAGAGGTCCCAAGAGGGAACGAGAGGAGAGCGAGGAGGATTCAGTCTCCTCGCCCCCCTCAGGAACCTGATGATCAGGTCGTGCTGACTTACCTTTTTGTCTCCCAGGAGATCGTGGTGGGCAGATATTGCGGCCACAGAAAACTTTAAGGGTGGAGGGAGACAGCCTTCTTTCCACCCCCTCCTGGAGAAACGATAGCACGGACCCGATCGGGCATTCCCAGGGGTCTTCTTGGCGGGAAGAGCACCATGTGACGAAGAGGTTCCACTTCAACGCATAGAGGTGTCATGTAGACTCTGCTCTAGCGGAAGTGATGGTAGCGACCACCGCAGGTGGAAGGCTACTCAAACCTGCCGCGTCCCGTCCAGAAGCCACACGTGGAGCTTCCAGAACGCTGGACGCGGGTGCCAAAGGGTGCCCCGTCTCTGAGTGAGAAGGTCTTGACTCAGAGGAATAGCCTCACACTAACACGGGAGCATAATGAGGGTCCCTACATGCACACCGAAGCATTGAGAACTGTGTAAGTGTACGAACAGTTTAATAAGAAGAGACTTTATAAAGACAGTACATTACGCAAATACAGACAGGAGCATCTTGGAAAACAGTCTCGACGAGTCGAGCCACGATTGAATAATCCGCCGTCTCTCAACGACCCAACTGAGTACCCTAGCAACCGCATAGCAACCACCTGTGTACCCTAGCAAACCGCCTAGCAACCACCCGAGTACCCTAGCTACCGCATAGCAACCACCCTAGCAACCACCTGAGTACCCTAGCAACCAACTAGCAACCACCTGAGCACCCTAGCAACCACCCTAGTACCCTAGCAACCGCCTAGCAACCACCCGAATACCCTAGCAACTGTGTAGCAACCATCCTAGTAACCCCCTGAGGACCCTAGCAACCGCCTAGCAACCACCCGAATACCCTAGCAACCACCCTAGCAACCACCTGAGTACCCTAGCAACCACCTAGCAACCACCTGAGTACCCTAGCAACTCCCTAGCAACCATCCTAGTACCCTAGCAACCGCCCGTATACCCTAGCAGCCGCATAGCAACCGCCTAGCAACCACCCTAGTACCCTAGCAACCACCTAGCAACCACCCGAATACCCTAGCAACCACGTAGCAACCATCCTAGTAACCACCTGAGCACCCTAGCAACCGCCAAGCAACCACCTGAGTACCCTAGCAACCGCCTAGCAACCACCCTAGTACCCTAGCAACCGCCTAGCAACCACCCGAATACCCTAGCAACTGCGTAGCAACCATCCTAGTAACCACCTGAGCACCCTAGCAACCGCCTAGCAACCACCTGAGTACCCTAGCAACCGCCTAGCAACCACCTGATTACCCTAACAACCAACTAGCAACCACCTGAGCACCCTAGCAACCACCTGAGTACCCTAGCAACCGCGTAGCAACCATCCTAGTAACCACCTGAGCACCCTAGCAACCGCCTAGCAACCACCCGAGTACCCTAGCAACCACCTGAGTACCCTAGCAACCACCTAGCAACCACCTGATTACCCTAGCAACCAACTAGCAACCACCTGAGTACCCTAGCAACCGCCTAGCAACCACCCTAGTACCCTAGCTACCAACTAGCAACCACCCGAATACACTAGCAACCGCATAGCAACCATCCTAGTAACCACCTGAGCACCCTAGCAACCGCCTAGCAACCACCTGAGTACCCTAGCAACCGCGTAGCAACCACCCTAGTACCCTAGCAACCGCCTAGCAACCACCGAATACCCTAGCAACCATCCTAGTAACCACCTGAGCACCCTAGCATCCGCCTAGCAACCACCTGAGTACCCTAGCAACCGCCTAGCAACCCCCTGAGTACCCTAGCAACCACCTGAGTACCCTAGCAACCGCCTAGCAACCACCCTAGTACCCTAGCAACCGCCTAGCAACCACCCGAATACCCTAGCAACCGCATAGCAACCATCCTAGTAGCCACCTGAGCACCCTAGCAACCACCCGAGTACCCTAGCAACCACCTGAGTACCCTAGCAACCACCTGAGTACCCTAGCAACCAACTAGCAACCACCTGAGCACCCTAGCAACCACCTGAGTACCCTAGCAACCACCTAGCAACCACCCTAGTACCCTAGCAACCGCCTAGCAACCACCCGAATACCCTAGCAACTGCGTAGCAACCATCCTAGTAACCACCTGAGCACCCTAGCAACCGCCTAGCAACCACCCGAATACCCTAGCAACCACCCTAGTAACCACCTGAGTACCATAGCAACCACCTAGCAACCACCTGAGTACCCTAGCAACTCCCTAGCAACCATCCTAGTACCCTAGCAACCGCCCGTATACCCTAGCAACCATCCTAGTAACCACCTGAGCACCCTAGCAACCGCCTAGCAACCACCCTAGTACCCTAGCAACCGCCTAGCAACCACCCAAATACCCTAGCAACCGCGTAGCAACCATCCTAGTAACCACCTGAGCACCCTAGCAACCGCCTAGCAACCACCCGAGTACCCTAGCAACCACCTGAGTACCCTAGCAACCGCCTAGCATCCACCCGAATACCCTAGCAACCATCCTAGTAACCACCTGAGCACCCTAGCAACCGCCTAGCAACCACCTGAGTACCCTAGCAACCGCCTAGCAACCCCCTGAGTACCCTAGCAACCACCTGAGTACCCTAGAAACCGCCTAGCAACCACCCTAGTACCCTAGCAACCGCCTAGCAACCACCCGAATACCCTAGCAACCGCATAGCAACCATCCTAATAACCACCTGAGCACCCTAGCAACCGCCTAGCAACCACCCTAGTACCCTAGCCACCAACTAGCAACCACCCGAATACCCTAGCAACCGCGTAGCAACCACCTGAGTACCCTAGCAACCGCCTAGCAACCACCCTAGTACCCTAGCAACCGCCTAGCAACCACCCAAATACCCTAGCAACCGCGTAGCAACCATCCTAGTAACCACCTGAGCACCCTAGCAACCGCCTAGCAACCACCCGAGTACCCTAGCAACCACCTGAGTACCCTAGCAACCGCCTAGCATCCACCCGAATACCCTAGCAACCATCCTAGTAACCACCTGAGCACCCTAGCAACCGCCTAGCAACCACCTGAGTACCCTAGCAACCGCCTAGCAACCACCCTAGTACCCTAGCAACCGCCTAGCAACCACCCGAATACCCTAGCAACCGCATAGCAACCATCCTAATAACCACCTGAGCACCCTAGCAACCGCCTAGCAACCACCCTAGTACCCTAGCCACCGACTAGCAACCACCCGAATACCCTAGCAACCGCGTAGCAACCATCCTAGTAACCACCTGAGCAGCCTAGCAACCGCCTAGCAACCACCTGAGTACCCTAGCAACCGCGTAGCAACCACCTGAGTACCCTAGCAACCACCTGAGTACCCTAGCAACCGCCTAGCAACCACCCTAGTACCCTAGCAACTGCCTAGCAACCACCGAATACCCTAGCAACCATCCTAGTAACCACCCTAGTACCCTAGCTACCAACTAGCAACCACCCGAATACACTAGCAACCGCATAGCAACCATCCTAGTAACCACCTGAGCACCCTAGCAACCGCCTAGCAACCACCTGAGTACCCTAGCAACCGCGTAGCAACCACCCTAGTACCCTAGCAACCGCCTAGCAACCACCGAATACCCTAGCAACCATCCTAGTAACCACCTGAGCACCCTAGCATCCGCCTAGCAACCACCTGAGTACCCTAGCAACCGCCTAGCAACCCCCTGAGTACCCTAGCAACCACCTGAGTACCCTAGCAACCGCCTAGCAACCACCCTAGTACCCTAGCAACCGCCTAGCAACCACCCGAATACCCTAGCAACCGCATAGCAACCATCCTAGTAGCCACCTGAGCACCCTAGCAACCACCCGAGTACCCTAGCAACCACCCTAGCAACCACCTGAGTACCCTAGCAACCACCTGAGTACCCTAGCAACCAACTAGCAACCACCTGAGCACCCTAGCAACCACCTGAGTACCCTAGCAACCACCTAGCAACCACCCTAGTACCCTAGCAACCGCCTAGCAACCACCCGAATACCCTAGCAACTGCGTAGCAACCATCCTAGTAACCACCTGAGCACCCTAGCAACCGCCTAGCAACCACCCGAATACCCTAGCAACCACCCTAGTAACCACCTGAGTACCATAGCAACCACCTAGCAACCACCTGAGTACCCTAGCAACTCCCTAGCAACCATCCTAGTACCCTAGCAACCACCCGTATACCCTAGCAACCATCCTAGTAACCACCTGAGCACCCTAGCAACCGCCTAGCAACCACCCTAGTACCCTAGCAACCGCCTAGCAACCACCCAAATACCCTAGCAACCGCGTAGCAACCATCCTAGTAACCACCTGAGCACCCTAGCAACCGCCTAGCAACCACCCGAGTACCCTAGCAACCACCTGAGTACCCTAGCAACCGCCTAGCATCCACCCGAATACCCTAGCAACCATCCTAGTAACCACCTGAGCACCCTAGCAACCGCCTAGCAACCACCTGAGTACCCTAGCAACCGCCTAGCAACCCCCTGAGTACCCTAGCAACCACCTGAGTACCCTAGAAACCGCCTAGCAACCACCCTAGTACCCTAGCAACCGCCTAGCAACCACCCGAATACCCTAGCAACCGCATAGCAACCATCCTAATAACCACCTGAGCACCCTAGCAACCGCCTAGCAACCACCCTAGTACCCTAGCCACCAACTAGCAACCACCCGAATACCCTAGCAACCGCGTAGCAACCACCTGAGTACCCTAGCAACCGCCTAGCAACCACCCTAGTACCCTAGCAACCTCCTAGCAACCACCCAAATACCCTAGCAACCGCGTAGCAACCATCCTAGTAACCACCTGAGCACCCTAGCAACCGCCTAGCAACCACCCGAGTACCCTAGCAACCACCTGAGTACCCTAGCAACCGCCTAGCATCCACCCGAATACCCTAGCAACCATCCTAGTAACCACCTGAGCACCCTAGCAACCGCCTAGCAACCACCTGAGTACCCTAGCAACCGCCTAGCAACCACCCTAGTACCCTAGCAACCGCCTAGCAACCACCCGAATACCCTAGCAACCGCATAGCAACCATCCTAATAACCACCTGAGCACCCTAGCAACCGCCTAGCAACCACCCTAGTACCCTAGCCACCGACTAGCAACCATCCTAATAACCACCTGAGCACCCTAGCAACCGCCTAGCAACCACCCTAGTACCCTAGCCACCAACTAGCAACCACCCGAATACCCTAGCAACCGCGTAGCAACCACCTGAGTACCCTAGCAACCGCCTAGCAACCACCCTAGTACCCTAGCAACCGCCTAGCAACCACCCAAATACCCTAGCAACCGCGTAGCAACCATCCTAGTAACCACCTGAGCACCCTAGCAACCGCCTAGCAACCACCCGAGTACCCTAGCAACCACCTGAGTACCCTAGCAACCGCCTAGCATCCACCCGAATACCCTAGCAACCATCCTAGTAACCACCTGAGCACCCTAGCAACCGCCTAGCAACCACCTGAGTACCCTAGCAACCGCCTAGCAACCACCCTAGTACCCTAGCAACCGCCTAGCAACCACCCGAATACCCTAGCAACCGCATAGCAACCATCCTAATAACCACCTGAGCACCCTAGCAACCGCCTAGCAACCACCCTAGTACCCTAGCCACCGACTAGCAACCACCCGAATACCCTAGCAACCGCGTAGCAACCATCCTAGTAACCACCTGAGCAGCCTAGCAACCGCCTAGCAACCACCTGAGTACCCTAGCAACCGCGTAGCAACCACCTGAGTACCCTAGCAACCACCTGAGTACCCTAGCAACCGCCTAGCAACCACCCTAGTACCCTAGCAACTGCCTAGCAACCACCGAATACCCTAGCAACCATCCTAGTAACCACCCTAGTACCCTAGCTACCAACTAGCAACCACCCGAATACACTAGCAACCGCATAGCAACCATCCTAGTAACCACCTGAGCACCCTAGCAACCGCCTAGCAACCACCTGAGTACCCTAGCAACCGCGTAGCAACCACCCTAGTACCCTAGCAACCGCCTAGCAACCACCGAATACCCTAGCAACCATCCTAGTAACCACCTGAGCACCCTAGCATCCGCCTAGCAACCACCTGAGTACCCTAGCAACCGCCTAGCAACCCCCTGAGTACCCTAGCAACCACCTGAGTACCCTAGCAACCGCCTAGCAACCACCCTAGTACCCTAGCAACCGCCTAGCAACCACCCGAATACCCTAGCAACCGCATAGCAACCATCCTAGTAGCCACCTGAGCACCCTAGCAACCACCCGAGTACCCTAGCAACCACCCTAGCAACCACCTGAGTACCCTAGCAACCACCTGAGTACCCTAGCAACCAACTAGCAACCACCTGAGCACCCTAGCAACCACCTGAGTACCCTAGCAACCACCTAGCAACCACCCTAGTACCCTAGCAACCGCCTAGCAACCACCCGAATACCCTAGCAACTGCGTAGCAACCATCCTAGTAACCACCTGAGCACCCTAGCAACCGCCTAGCAACCACCCGAATACCCTAGCAACCACCCTAGTAACCACCTGAGTACCATAGCAACCACCTAGCAACCACCTGAGTACCCTAGCAACTCCCTAGCAACCATCCTAGTACCCTAGCAACCACCCGTATACCCTAGCAACCATCCTAGTAACCACCTGAGCACCCTAGCAACCGCCTAGCAACCACCCTAGTACCCTAGCAACCGCCTAGCAACCACCCAAATACCCTAGCAACCGCGTAGCAACCATCCTAGTAACCACCTGAGCACCCTAGCAACCGCCTAGCAACCACCCGAGTACCCTAGCAACCACCTGAGTACCCTAGCAACCGCCTAGCATCCACCCGAATACCCTAGCAACCATCCTAGTAACCACCTGAGCACCCTAGCAACCGCCTAGCAACCACCTGAGTACCCTAGCAACCGCCTAGCAACCCCCTGAGTACCCTAGCAACCACCTGAGTACCCTAGAAACCGCCTAGCAACCACCCTAGTACCCTAGCAACCGCCTAGCAACCACCCGAATACCCTAGCAACCGCATAGCAACCATCCTAATAACCACCTGAGCACCCTAGCAACCGCCTAGCAACCACCCTAGTACCCTAGCCACCAACTAGCAACCACCCGAATACCCTAGCAACCGCGTAGCAACCACCTGAGTACCCTAGCAACCGCCTAGCAACCACCCTAGTACCCTAGCAACCTCCTAGCAACCACCCAAATACCCTAGCAACCGCGTAGCAACCATCCTAGTAACCACCTGAGCACCCTAGCAACCGCCTAGCAACCACCCGAGTACCCTAGCAACCACCTGAGTACCCTAGCAACCGCCTAGCATCCACCCGAATACCCTAGCAACCATCCTAGTAACCACCTGAGCACCCTAGCAACCGCCTAGCAACCACCTGAGTACCCTAGCAACCGCCTAGCAACCACCCTAGTACCCTAGCAACCGCCTAGCAACCACCCGAATACCCTAGCAACCGCATAGCAACCATCCTAATAACCACCTGAGCACCCTAGCAACCGCCTAGCAACCACCCTAGTACCCTAGCCACCGACTAGCAACCACCCGAATACCCTAGCAACCGCGTAGCAACCATCCTAGTAACCACCTGAGCACCCTAGCAACCGCCTAGCAACCACCTGAGTACCCTAGCAACCGCGTAGCAACCACCTGAGTACCCTAGCAACCACCTGAGTACCCTAGCAACTGCCTAGCAACCACCCTAGTACCCTAGCAACCGCCTAGCAACCACCGAATACCCTAGCAACCATCCTAGTAACCACCTGAGCACCCTAGCAACCGTCTAGCAACCACCCTAGTACCCTAGCAACCGCCTAGCAACCACCTGAGTACCCTAGCAACCAACTAGCAACCACCTGAGCACCCTAGAAACCACCTGAGTACCCTAGCAACCGCCTAGCAACCACCCTAGTACCCTAGCAACCGACTAGCAACCACCCGAATACCCTAGCAACTGCGTAGCAACCATCCTAGTAACCACCTGAGCACCCTAGCAACCGCCTAGCAACCGCCTAGCAACCACCCGAATACCCTAGCAACCACCCTAGCAACCACCTGAGTACCCTAGCAACCACATAGCAACCACCTGAGTACCCTAGCAACCACATAGCAACCACCTGAGTACCCTAGCAACTCCCTAGTAACCACCCGAATACCCTAGCAACCGCGTAGCAACCATCCTAGTAACCACCTGAGCACCCTAGCAACCGCCTAGCAACCACCCGAGTACCCTAGCAACCACCCTAGCAACCACCTGAGTACCCTAGCAACCGCCTAGCAACCACCTGAGTACCCTAGCAACCACCCTGATAGCAATAGACTCCGGGGCGGATCCGCCTTCAGGTCGCCAGGTCCGCTGCTCAATTTGGCCATACGCACAGAATATGCCCCGCCTCCGCACAGCGCACTGTCAACTCACAGACTCGCAACAGACGCTGGGCAGATTCTCTGAGCGAACGCGCCTTTTTGAAACTGTCATCTCCTCACAGTGTAAACGCCAGAGCCAGTCGGGACACGGGACACGGTAAGAATTGTTAAAATATGCTTTATTTGTACATGTCTGTAGCCAGTAACATTACTGTTCATTGTTTTGCGTTGTGTTTTAAATTCTGAAATGATCGATTCGTGGCAAACCAAGCTCTTCATCACATTGTCATTAGCAGATTTGAGTAAAAATTAATCTGGTAACGTAAATAACTTGAAGAAAAAAGCTATTTGGACGGAATTTCTTTATCTTCTGGGAGGTGGGGTGATTTAATGAGCTGTCTGAGCGCATATTTCAGCCCTTTCCAGTAAAATAGCAGACGCGAGCTAATGCTAGGCCCAACGGTAACTTTACCGGCTTCATTCACTGAACTAACCTTACTGTTTACATTTAGACAATTCTCCACCTCCCCATGTTAATGTTGTTTCAGATTATTAATTCATATTATTAAATTATAAGATACTGTGTGTGTGTGTGTGTGTGTGTGTGTGTGTGTGTGTGTGTGTGTGTGTGTGTGTGTGTTAAATACTCACTGCTCTGTGTGTGTACTTGGATGGGTGAAATTCAGAGCACAAATTCAGAGTATTGGACACCATACTTGGCTACACGTCACGTCACTTTAAATACATAAAATACACTGTTACTTTCCAGAAAGAATTGCATGAGTTGAATTACATGAGTCATAATTCTCAACAAGTTTTTCAAATAGAGAGAGATATCTCTCCGCTCTGGCAGTTGCAGCTCTTTCCCTGTCCTCTTCTTTCTCCACTGCTCGTCTCTCCCTCTCCTCTTCCCTCTCTGCCTGCTCTTTCATAAAGTCCAGAAGTGCCTCGCTGTCCCTAGACCTTTTTCTAGGCTGCTGGCTGCTCCTGGCTTCTTCAGAAGGGGTAGAAGCTGGTGTGCTGACCGAGCCACCTGTAGTGGCAGTCAGGTGTGCTGCAACAACCAGAGGCGGACTAATTGAGTGCTGCCCCTGGAGTGCAGCATCCATAGCACTGTACCACAGCCAGCCTCTACCCCTTTTCCTGTGGGTGGGTTCCTAAGCTCCTGAAAATGGGGTGAAACTTAAAATGTATGTGTATTTACTACAGAAGCCATGCATTACCATCTTGTTTCCTCAAGATCTCAACATAAAACACCTGATACATTCTCTAACAGCACTAATTACATTCTGTATCTTATGCTAGGACCGCTATATGTGCTGTAGACTAATGAAGAATAAAAATACTGTAAAAAATAAATAAGCTACTTCTGTTTCTGAATAAATAAAGCAGTAATTGATGTCATCAAATCACAAGTTTGTTTTGCTCAGAAAGCTGTCCAACCTAACTGATAAAAACATTGCATGTAATAAAATATTAATACATTTTGTTTTATGTGGAGATGAGAAAACTAAGCCATGATCATGAGAAAACAAAATATAATGCATGGCCTGTACGACCTTCAGTAATTCACAGTCTCAAAGTAAACTTTTAATACAAGTGCAACTGCATCTGTGTAAGGTTTCATATAATGCAGGCTAGTCTTTACATGAATCTAAGGAAGGTTCTTTCAGCATATATCAGAAAGTAGAGAGACAGATTACCTTGTATGTATCTTTTAAATTGCTCCACTTCTTTTTTGCCTGTTTTGCCGTTATGGCCAGGCCAGAACTGGAAATGAAGTGCCTGGGCAAAACAAAACCATAAAGAGTGACACACTGCCACTTCAATAACATATGACTTGTGGGTGAAGACTAGCCAAATCTGGCCCCTAGGCTTCCTAGACATACAGGCAATAATACAAGAAGCACTCAGAATCAATACGCACTCCCATCCGCTTATGGAGGAGTTGCACCTCCCAGTAAAAATAATTATGTTCAGTTATGCACTCAATACTTGGTCGGGAATCCTTTTGCAGAAATGACTGCTTCAATGCGGCGTGGCATGGAGGCAATCAGCCTGTGGCACTGCTGAGGCGTTATGGAGGCCCAGGATGCTTCGATAGCGGCCTTAAGCTCATCCAGAGTGTTGGGTCTTGCGTCAACTTTCTCTTCACAATATCCCACAGATTCTCTATGGGGTTCAGGTCAGGAGAGTTGGCAGGCCAATTGAGCACAGTAATACCATGGTCAGTAAACCATTTACCAGTGGTTTTGGCACTGTGAGCAGGTGCCAGGTCCTGCTGAAAAATGAAATCTTCATCTCCATAAAGCTTTTCAGCAGATGGAAGCATGAAGTGCTCCAAAATCTCCTGATAGCTAGCTGCATTGACCCTGCCCTTGATAAAACACAGTGGACCAACACCAGCAGCTGACATGGCACCCCAGACCATCACTGACTGTGGGTACTTGACACTGGACTTCAGGCATTTTGGCATTTCCTTCTCCCCAGTCTTCCTCCAGACTCTGACACCTTGATTTCCGAATGACATGCAAAATTAGCTTTCATCCAAAAAAGTACTTTGGACCACTGAGCAACAGTCCAGTGCTTCTCTGTAGCCCAGGTCAGGCGTTTCTGCCGCTGTTTCTGGGTCAAAAGTGGCTTGACCTGGGGATGCGGCACCTGTAGCCCATTTCCTTCACACGCCTGTGCACGGTGGCTCTGGATGTTTCTACTCCAGACTCAGTCCACTGCTTCCGCAGGTCCCCCAAGGTCTGGAATCGTTCCTTCTCCACAATCTTCCTCAGGGTCCGGTCACCTCTTCTCGTTGTGCAGCGTTTTTTGCCACACTTTTTCCTTCCCACAGATTTCCCACTGAGGTGCCTTGATACAGCACTCTGGGAACAGCCTATTCGTTCAGAAATGTCTTTCTGTGTCTTACCCTCTTGCTTGAGGGTGTCAATGATGGCCTTCTGGACAGCAGTCAGGTCGGCAGTCTTACCCATGATTGCGGTTTTGAGTAATGAAGCAGGCTGGGAGTTTTTAAAAGCCTCAGGAATCTTTTGCAGGTATAATTAGTTGATTCAGATGATTAGGTTAATAGCTCGTTTAGAGAACCTTTTCATGATATGCTAATTTTTTGAGATAGGAATTTGGGGTTTTCATGAGCTGTATGCCAAAATCATCAGTATTAAAACAATAAAAGACCTGAAATATTTCAGTTGGTGTGCAATGAATCTAAAATATATGAAAGTTTAATTTTTATCATTACATTATGGAAAATAATGAACTTTATCACAATATGCTAATTTATTGAGAAGGACCTGTATATATATATATATATATATATATATATATATATGGTGCCTATGGGGTGTCGCTCTGGGATGGGTGCGTATGAGGCTGGGAGGGGAAAAAAAAATTCACAGTATACTCACTACAAAAAACTAGACTACACCACTGAGTTAGGGCCTACATTAAAAATAAAAAAGAATAATTTTGTTTGCATTAAATCAGTCTAGGCATATAAAAGGAATACATTCGCGAAATATATTTGACTTAAATAATTAACAGATTAACAAAAAGAAAGAAAAACTGCAACAGTGCTGTTGAGTTTGGTTCATTTTTGTGAGGCACCGCGCTCCTCAAACAATCTTGCACATCTTGTTTTATTTATTTTACAATAGCACAATGTAAGTAAACACATTGCAGTTTTGATCGATGTCCTACTCTTATTATCTGGATGACCAAAAGGATGGAGTAGGCTATTTTGTTTTCACATTTTTGCGCATGTGAAGAGGATGATTTTTCCATCAGTATTGGGACGAGTAAACAAAGCCTATAATAAATAATCGTGAGCGCTGGTTACTTTCAGATTCTCATTCATTTCGTTTTGGTTTTATATATACTTATATTTTTTAATTATTGATCTGTTCTGAATACCGTTACATTTAAAGGATTTTGTAAGGCATTGTGTCCAGAGGAAAATCGAGATAGCTCACTTAACTGGAGTTATTGTAGACATGGAGGCGATGGACATTTCACAGCTCCACTTTATTCCCCGTGAAACTCGCGTAACAGTCCGTCACAAACGCTAGCATTACTTAATCAACAAAACAACTTGATTCGAGCAACAGAAAATAACCCGCATACATGGGAGTGCTGGAGGCGCAGTGCGCACATTCAGCGCAGGCAGTTCAACAGGGAGCGCGCAGCTCTTAAAGGGGCCACACCATATTCCTACTCGTTACAATTTGTTGTGGAGTGAGGGGAAATAAAATAACCTATAGCTATGTTTTTAGTGTTTATAATGTTTGTAGTACTTTTACCGGTATTCTTTCTGAATGCAATCAAATGTGACTTATACATGACTTACCTGTTTTTTTTGTGTGGTTTTTTTTTCCAACCAAACGATTATTTGGTTAAAATTGTTGTTGGTTGGTTAACCAGTTAATTAGCCTCCCATATATAGGTCTAGCTATCAAATTAGTGCAGAATGTTGCGAATACGCATCAATAATCAAAAGCGTTTGTGTGGAAAAGTGCTGAGATGAATTTGTGCCATCTAGAGAATAGAGTCAAATTACCAATTGTATACAAGTAGGCTTTTCTTATGCTTGGCTTGACTTGTTTGAATGTAAATGGCTGTAGGCCTATAGTTTATGGGTTGCAAAGAAATTTTTTTTTAAACCCAACCAAAAAAAAAAAAAGCCCACCCGGGATATCTGCCAGCCCACCCTTATATAGGCGCTTAGAACCGGGCCTGGCCTCAGGCCAATCCAAAGTCCATCACAGTGTCCCTCTGCATTCAAGACAGGTACCTCAGGGAAAGTGCTCTGTGCAGGAAAAGTTTCTCACAGTTACAATCTGGGAGAACTTCTCTCGATTGGCACTGACCTGGGAATGCTGCTCATTTTTTCAAGTTTTTGATAAGCTATTTTATGTACTTGGCGGATTTTTTTTATGATTCTAGTGTCCGCTGTCGGCGCCGAAACCACGCCCACTCGCGGGAAAGCTCGTCTCGTGAGAAGTTTGTGAATAAATGGATCTTCACATATAAACTGATTAGGTTGTGGGTCATTTTGAGGACACATGTGAAAAAGTTTTTTAGTAGCCTACACTACTTAAACCCTAACCAAATAATCAAGTTGAACCCAGTAAACTTGAAATTGTGACTTGTTGTGACAACAAAACATATGAATGAATAGGCCCAGATAGATTTCAGCCTAATAGGGACACCGGCACTGAATCGCCCAATTTAACATGTACTTTGTGTATTTTCAAAATACTGTATTTGTATTTAAATACATTTTTCCACAAAGTATTTTTTGTATTTTCATTTATTTATGCGCATCTCTCTGTGTGTATATATATACCAACAGATGAACATCCTCAGGTATTTATAGCCATTTTCAGGTATAAAAAAAAATATATATATATATATATATATTTTTTTTTTTTTATACCTGAAAATGGGTATAAATACCTGAGGATGTTCATCCGTTGGTGAACTATCCCTTTAATGCTGATCTATGGCAGATTGAAGAAACAGCAGAACTAATGAATGAAAGTGGACAGTGGAATAGATTTTTTATCCGTACATTTCTATGCACGTCTGTGATTTTAGACAACAGTGTGTGAACAGGACTTTTATTTTGGTATCCAGGGGTGACGTCATAAGGTCGCGCCGCGCTCCTGCATCTGTTGTGATTCTGCTGAAGAGAGGTTTGAGTTTAAAGCTTTTAAAGTGTTTAATGAATGATGTGTTATTATATGTAACTCTGCATTTATCTACATTTATCAGTGTTGTGTGAGTAAAGTAACAGAATAAACTCATGAGTAACAGAAGGAGCGGCTCATTTCTCTCTTTATCATGAATCAGTTCAAACATGAGTTCAGTCTCTGGAGAGAGAACCGGAGCTTTAAGGCCCGGGTATACTTCACTTACCGCGCCCGGACGCGTCACGCGCGCAGCCCTGTCCGCGCGTCTTTCAAAGTATACTACACAACGGATGCGCGCGGATGATCGCGTTCGACGCATGCGCTGTACATTTTTTCCCTATGCTCTACCAGACATTGGGGGGGGGGGGGGGGGGGGCAGCACTGAGTCCTGTTATCAACGGGACATTCGCTGGGCATGATCGGAGAAGAACTGTAGTGCATCCACATTTGCAAGAAGTTTGGAAGAAATACTGAAGAATCATAAACGATGGAGAAGGATATGCTAAGTTTACTCGTTTTTTAAAGCGTGTTGTTTTTAAACCGGTCTTTGCACACTCTTCTTCGACGGCTGAACACTGTGCTCAATACTGTGCGTATTGCCACCTAGTGGACTCTTCTGTACTGCTGGCGCATGCGCTGTTGCACGCGGACCATCCGAATGGAACGCCAAAAGGTTCACAAAACGCCGTTAACCAAACGCCTGGTGCCCAGAAAACGCCGTTATTTGCGGCGTTTTGGACGAAACAACGGCGCAAAATACGGCGTTATGTTGTACAAGCGGCGTAAATGACGGCGTTTTCACTGCAGAACCGCCGTTAATATCGGCGTTTTTTGATATGACCCAAAACGCCGTTCATTTCGCCGTTTGGCCTTCCATATTACGCCGTCATTGACGGCGTTTAAGTCTGACAAAGACGGCGTAAAAAGCGGCGTTTTCTATAATATTCAAAACAGCCCCTCCTTTTACTACACAGCCCAGCCCCATCAAAAGGCGGTAAGACCTGTGTAGTAGAATCAGGGTTGCCAGGTTTTCACAACAAAACCCGCCCAATTGCTACTCAAAACTAGCCCAAAACAAGCCCAATCTCGTTTCAGGGGGCATCTCCAGTAAAAATCGCATTTGGGGGGTTAAATATGTGTTTTTTTGGCATGTTTGCCTACTAAAATTCGCATTCCCGGGGCTAAATATCATATAATTGGGGTCGCTTCAACCCGCGGACATGAAAAACAGCCCGCGGCAACAGTGTTGAAGTAGCCCAATTCCGCGGGAAAACCGCGGACTTGGCAACACTGAGTAGAATGTCGATCCACCTCAGAGTCCTGTCTTTTAACGCTATTGTGACTGATATTTAGACTTTCTTCGTGTGAGGCTATTTGTATTTTTTCTTTGGGCATATGTGTATGCGCCTTTTCCTTAATCATATATGCATAAGTAAAACTATTTAATAATATTTTGTGTGTATTGTTTGAAAACCATAGAGCTATCGCGAGTCAGTAGCCACTCTTTATTTCCTGACAGGAGTTCAAGTCCGAGGTCCTCTCTCTCTCTCTCTCTCTCTCTCTCTCTCTCTCTCTCTCTCTCTCTCTCTCTCTCTCTCTCTCTCTCTCTCTCTCTCTCTCTCTCTCTCTCTCTTTTAGGGCGTTTTCACACCTACCTTGTTTGGTCCGGATTTTCGGACTTTTCAGTTTGGTCCAAATCAAAATTGCAGGTGTGAAACCTCCCCCGTACCACGGTCCGGACCAAACAGACGAAATTTGGTCCGACGAAAAGAGGTAGTCTCGGTCCGGATCAAACTGAACAAAGGTTCGGTTCGTTTCTAGTGTGAAAGCATTTTCTGTATGGTTCGGACTTTCAGACCATTTACAGGAAGTTCCTGTTTATGTTTAAATATTATAATGTTATTTTTAAATTCAATCTAGGCTACATTGATTATGAAAAGTGAAAATATGCGCAATATGTCAGAAGACAGAAAGTCAGAAATAATTTTGAACGAAATTTTGTATGATTTTGCTTAGAAAGCATTTCTTTAATGGGAATTTCGTTTTGTATAAATTGTATCTTGATTTTAATCAACGTTTAATCAGATAATTGCCTGGATTTAATAAATAAGAAGCAAAAAGAATAGCAGACAATAATCGCGGGAGCGATCATGCTTTGCACATGAACTGGAGCGGGTCTCAAATAAACCGAAACTCAGCAGGCTACTCATCTCACAAACATGAGAAATATGTGTATATAAAGCTTGAAATGTCCACTTTTAAACGTAACGAATAAAAAAATAGTCAAGCAATGCGCATTGCGCACTGTTCAATAGTGGCGGTGATATGCGTCCGTTCATTCATTCTTATCAAAGACACTGACGTCAGACGCACGTCCGTTTACAAACCAATCAATGTCCTGAAGCAGCCCACAAGGATGATGACGAGTGGACGCAAGTGCGTCATGTTAAGTTCTTTAGTGCGCTCGCATGATTGCAATGTGAAACCAAACCAAAACTAACCGAATGTATAAAAAGTATCAAAACATGAACTTCGGTTCGGACCTTGGTGCGGACTTTCAGGTGTGAAAACGCCCATCGAGATGATGCTTATTAACAGGCGACCTGGCGTTATGCTTTAATAGCAACAGCTAAACATAGGCTTCTTATTGTTGTGTACAATAGCTTTGGGTCGGGTTTATTGTTGATTTAAAAAATAAAAATCCTACACAAACAAGTGTATTTTTGCCCTCTTGATGCAAACCTTGAGCATAATATACCTAGGCTATAGGTTTCTGACGAACAAAACGGTAATGTATAGGCTACATTTACATTTCCTAGCTTTATTCGTAAACTGATGAATACATTTCTCTCTTACATCGAGCAATGCTGCTGCATAAACACAAATAAATACATTGTTGCGGTTACAGCAAATACACAAGCATTGTCTCCGTCCTTAAGCATATATTTCCGGACATAGAGCTGCTCTGTTCTTTGTTTCTAGCAGCGCGGTGAGTATTTTTCAGTTCAATCATAAGAATAATCCATAGGCCTACTGTCAAACTTCCAATAGACAATTCCTAGACCTACAGACAGTTCTGTAATAACTACTGGCACTAGGCCTATATCTTTTTTTTTTTTTTTTTTACCAGTAGCCTATATCTTCTTCTTTTTTTATTGGTCTATGCACTTTAGATTCATAGATTCATTCAATTAAAATAGATTCATTCAATTAAAAACAATTACAACTTAAAAAAAACAAATCCTTTCTTTCGTTTTGGAAAAATTATATGTTAATATTGATCAATGTTTCATCAACTAATTGCCTGATTTAATATGCAAATATAGCATCCGCTGTAAAATAAGATGCAAATAGCCTACGGCGGGATGACTTCGTGTTAACTGTTAAAAATTTCACATACACTAGAAAATGCATCACTATTGTATAGGTTCAATAGGGAGTTTAATTTCAATTTAACTTGATTAATATGCATCATAAAACAAAGCAGTGTAGGTGATGTGGGTTAATGGGGATTTAGAGGTTTTCTCCGTCATGTTTAAAGTTAATGGCCCACCCATCTCGTGTAGCCTATCATTCCGGGTTCGTATGACTTCCGTGGTTGTACATGTCCAATTTCTAATTGGACTGCAGATAGTTTATAGCTCTATATTTTTCTGAAAACTTAACTAACTTGACCAATAAACAAATATTTCATAACCTATAATGCAAAATGCTATGTATAGGCCTATTAGGCATTATGGAAATACAGACTTCTCATAGCTCTTTATTATTTATAGTCCATTAAAATAGGGCATATAGGCTATTATACACTGTAAAGAATAAAAACGGTAAATGAAGGATACTGGTAATTTTCTGCCAGTACATTATCCAGTAATTTTACATACATTTCCGTTAACCCTTAAACCACAAACTAATGCAATGTGTAATTCAAAATACTGGTAAAACACCTATAAAAAAATATTCCTTCATATTTATACAGTAGCTATATTGTGCCCTATATTTTTAAATTAGCTACAGTGTACGATAATTATTTTCTCGGAACTATTTTACGGTTTTCCCATGTATTTTTGGTGTTATGCTTTAGGGTTAACGGGAAAAAAAATCTTTAGATTAAGTATAAAATTAAATATTTAGCCCCCTTTTCCACCGTGGTCCGCTAAAAATAGCGCCAGCAATTCTGATTCCCATGCTACTTAAAATTAATTATTCAATGTAAAAAAAAAAGAAATAATAGGCCTAATTAAAAAAAAATTCTTATATAGCCTATCGTTATAGGCTAGGCCTAGCTATATGACATCAGAATGAACAGGCTAAGGTAGGCTACTGCACAATATAGGCTTCACTGCAAGCGATATCAATGTCCATGCATGAGACAATGCGTGATAATAAATAATAATTTGTATATGTGAATAGTATACAGTCTTAGTAGCTAGCCGAAGATGTTCCAGCTCAGAGCATGTGAGCGGAGCGGTAATATTTCCTCCATAGAGCGCCTCTCTGAAGATTCTCGCTCGGTCCGCTCGGTGAGATACTCAGAATAGCTAATATATATATATATATATATATATATATATATATATATATATATATATATATATATATATATATATATATATATATATATATATATATATATATATGCTATAGTAGGCCTACATATATACAACTAGGCTATACATTACATTAGACATTTTTCACTGGAGAATTGTCTGCTATATTTGCATCTTATTTAGGAAATTATTTGATGAAACGTTGATCAATAGCCTACTAAGATGTAATTTTTCACAATCTTGTGTGACCTACTCCTTGCCTCCAACATATTTCCATCTTATGATCTGTCCTCTTACTCGTGTAGGTACTCACTTTACATAATTGCAGGGTTTTTTTGTTTGTTTTTTAAAGCTTTTATTTTTTTACATTTATTTTATTAAAGTGCATGAACCAATAAAAAAGAAGAAGATATAGGCTACTGGTAAAAAAAGATATAGGCCTAGTGCCAGTAGTTAACTGAGAGAGAGAGAGAGAGAGAGCGAGAGAGAGAGAGAGAGAGAGAGAGAGAGAGAGAGAGAGAGAGAGAGAGAGAGAGAGAGAGAGAGAGGACCTCGGACTTGAACTCCTGTCAGGAAATAAAGAGTGGCTACTGACTCGCGATAGCTCTATGGTTTTCAAACAATACACACAAAATATTATTAAATAGTTTTACTTATGCATATATGATTAAGGAAAAGGCGCATACACATATGCCCAAAGAAAAAATACAAATAGCCTCACACGAAGAAAGTCTAAATATCAGTCACAATAGCGTTAAAAGACAGGACTCTGAGGTGGATCGACATTCTACTACACAGGTCTTACCGCCTTTTGATGGGGCTGGGCTGTGTAGTAAAAGGAGGGGCTGTTTTGAATATTATAGAAAACGCCGCTTTTTACGCCGTCTTTGTCAGACTTAAACGCCGTCAATGACGGCGTAATATGGAAGGCCAAACGGCGAAATGAACGGCGTTTTGGGTCATATCAAAAAACGCCGATATTAACGGCGGTTCTGCGGTGAAAACGCCGTCATTTACGGCGCTTGTACAACATAACGCCGTATTTTGCGCCGTTGTTTCGTCCTTTTGGCGTTCCATACATCCGCGCGGTCTCGAAATTTGGGCTGCGCGCGGACAGGGTGTGCGAAAATTACGAAATGCGGGCGGTGCACGAACGCGGACGGCCGAAGTATACCCGGGCCTTTAGACTCTCCGAGTCAATTGAACCGATTGATTCACAACAAATGATTCAGTGATTCGAAGCGCTGCATTTCTATTTCTACAAATCATTAAGTTACTAAACTGCCTAATATATCAAAGGTCTGTATAATATACATTCTTTTAACAATTTGTTGTGTTCGTTTTTAGTGTTTTTTTAGTCTAACCTCTCTCTCTCTCTCTCTCTCTCTCTCTCTCTCTGACTCTATTGAGACTCAGATTTAGTTTGATTTATTTTTCTTTCTGTTAATTTTTCTCATCTTAAACAGGACAAACACTGAAAAACTCCTGAGATCCACACCACACAATATTATTATAAAGATGGAGTTTATTAAAGAGGAGAGAGAAGACGTGAAGATTGAAGAAACATTGAGAGTGAAACATGAAGAAACTGAGGGACAAACAGAGAAAGAGGAGAGAGAAGACATGAAGATTGAAGAAACATTGAGAGTGAAACATGAAGAAACTGAGGGACAAACAGAGAAAGAGGAGAGAGAAGACATGAAGATTGAAGAAACATTGAGAGTGAAACATGAAGAAACTGAGGAACAAACAGGTTGGTTTCATTCTCAAAGCTGAACTCAGTCATTTGATAGATCTTGTATTAAAGAATAATGCTGAAGTAGCCTAAACAAAAATATATTTTATGTTTTAAAGTCAAGTCAAGTCAACTTTATTTATATAGCGCTTTTAACAATGGAGATTGTTTCAAAGCAGCTTTACAGTGTTAAACAGCAAAATAATGCAGCCTAATTTTATTCAGCTGTATAGCCATTTGATGTCATCAGTTCATTTCAATTTCCATACGGTGACAGTGTGGGCTTTAGATCAATAATTAGATCAGTAATTTAGTTTACATGGTTAAATTAGTTTATTAATTAGATTTATTTCGATGTTTAGTTGAAAAATATAGTGTCCCCAACTGAGCACGCCAAGCCAGAGGCAACGGTGGCAAGGAAACCAAAACCCCATTAGGTGACCTAATGGAGAAAAATAAACCTTGGGAGAAACCAGGCTCAGTCGGGGTACCAGTTCTCCTCTGGCCAATTAACAAACAGCGTATTATTATTATTATTATTATTCTGGCTGCTTTACAGGTCTGAGGTCATAATAGATCGGAATATTCAAAGGACCGGAGGCAACACGCTGGAGACGGGTTTATTGAGGATGATGTTGATTAAATAATTATTAAAGTGCAATATTCGAATGATCGGAGGCAACGCGCTGGAGACGGGTTTATTGCGAAAGACATATCAATTTAAGTATTATTTAATGGTAATATTCGAACAATCGGAGTCATCACACTGGTGACGGGTTTATTTAGATGCCGTGTCGATGAGGCAGTTGCAGGGGGAGGATAATTGACACGGTCTCTGCAGACACTTCGGGGTCCTGTGTTGGTCTTCTCTGGGCGCAGGTCCACCATCTGATTTGGATACGGCCCGGATCTGGCTGACTGCAGTAAACCTCGGGATAAAACAGAGAGACTATCATTAGCGTAGATGCCATTCTTCTGATGATGTCACGAGTACATCAGGTGTTATGGGAAGTGTTCCCGGTTCCGGCTGACCTAGTTA
Organism: Romanogobio albipinnatus; assembly: GCA_023566225.1. Classification (NCBI taxonomy): domain Eukaryota; kingdom Metazoa; phylum Chordata; class Actinopteri; order Cypriniformes; family Gobionidae; genus Romanogobio; species Romanogobio albipinnatus. Next base: position 6,638,310 of record CM042245.1, read on the forward strand.
ATGCAGCCTAGCAATCAATTAATTGAAAAAGTGTTTTATGTGTATGCCACAGAAAAGAGATGTGTTTTTAGTCTAGATTTAAACTGACAGAGTGTGTCTGCTTCTCGAACAGTGCTAGGAAGACTGTTCCAGAGTTTAGGAGCTAAATAGGAAAAGGATCGACCGCCTGCAGTTGATTTGGATATTCTCGGTATGATCAACTGGCCAGAGTTTAGAGAGCGCAGTAGACGTGATGGAGTATAATATGTTAAGAGCTCGCTCAAGTATTGGGGAGCTAAACCATTTAGTGCTTTGTAAGTAATAAGCAAGATTTTAAAATGTATGCAATGTTTAATAGGCAGCCAGTGCAATGTTGACAGAACTGGGCTAATATGGTCATACTTCCTGGTTCTAGTAAGTACTCGAGCTGCTGCGTTTTGGACCAGCTGGAGTTTATTTATTAAGCGAGCAGGGCAACCACCCAGTAGAGCATTACAATAATCTAGCCTTGAGGTCATGAACGCATGAACTAACTGTTCAGCATTTTGCATTGAGAGCATGTGCCGTAATTTAGATATATTTTTAAGATGGTAGAAAGCAGTTTTACAGATGCTCGAAACGTGGCTTTCAAACGAAAGATTGGTATCAAAGAGCACACCCAGGTTCCTCACTGACGACGAAGACTTGACAGAGCAGCCATCAAGTGTTAGACAGTATTCTAGGTTACTACTTGTGGAGCTTTTTTGTCCAATAATTAAAAATTCAGTTTTTGAGTTGCAGGAAATTACCGGTCATCCAATGTTTTATGGCGGCTATGCATTCCGTTAATCTTGTGAATTGGTAAGTTTCTTCAGGGCGTGAAGAAATATAGAGCTGAGTATCGTCAGCATAACAATGAAAACTAATGCCATGCTTCCTAATAATATCTCCCAGTGGTAGCATGTACAGGGTGAAGAGCAGCGGTCCTAGCACTGAGCCTTGTGGTACTCCATACTGAACTTACGATCGGTGTGACATCTCTTCATTTACTGCTACAAACTGATAACGGTCGCATAGGTATGATTTAAACCATGATAAAGCAATTCCACTAATACCTACATAATTTTCGAGTCTATTCAAAAGAATGTTGTGGTCGATGGTATCAAATGCAGCGCTAAGATCGAGTAACACTAATAGAGAGATACAGCCACGATCAGATGATAAGAGTAAATCATGTGTAACTCTGATGAGAGCAGTCTCAGTACTATGATACGGTCTAAATCCTGACTGGAAATCCTCACAGATACCATTTCTTTCTAAAAAGGAACATAATTGTGAAGACACTGCCTTTTCAAGTATTTTTGACAGAAAGGGTAGATTTGAGATTGGTCTATAATTGACTAATTCTGTAGGATCAAGTTGCGTTTTTTTAATAAGTGGTTTAATAATAGCCAACTTAAAAGTTTTCGGTACATATCCTAATGACAAAGATGAATTAATGATATTAAGAAGAGGATCTATGACCTCTGGTAGCATCTCTTTTAATAGCCTAGTCGGTACAGGGTCAAGCATACATGTTGTTGATTTTGATGATTTAACGAGTTTAGCCAATTCTTCTTCTCTTATAGCAGTGAATGATTGTAGTGTTTCCTCAGTGACACTACAATGCTCTGTCTGATGCGATACTGTAGTAGACGGCTGCATGGTTAAAATTTTCTTCCTAATATTATCAATTTTACATGTGAAGAAGTTCATAAAGTCATTACTGCTGTGCTGTTTACAATCATCAGAAGTTGAAGCTTTATTTTTGGTTAATTTAGCCACTGTATCGAATAAATACCTAGGGTTGTGTTTGTTTTCTTCCAAGAGAGTTGAGAAATAAGCGGATCTAGCAGTTCTTACCGCCTTTCTGTATGTGATCATGTGCTCTTTCCACGAATTACGAAAGACCTCTAGTTTTGTTTTCTTCCAGCTGCACTCCATTTTTCTGGCTGCTGTTTTAAGGGCCCGGGTGTGCTCGTTGTACCACGGCGTTGGACTATTTTCTTTAATCTTCTTTAAGCGCAGAGGAGCAACTGTGTCTAAAGTACTGGAAAAGAGAGAGTCAATAGTTTCTGTTGCAACATCGAGTTCTTCTATGCTATCTGGGATGCTGAGGAGATGATACTGATGAGGAAGATTATTTAAAAAGCAATCTTTAGTAGCGGCAGTGATTGTCCTGCCATTTTTGAAACGAGGGGGCGGCTTTGCAACTTTAGCTAAATTAAGTATACAAGATAATAAGTAATGATCTGAGATGTCATCGCTCTGCTGCAGAATTTCAACGGTATCAACATTAATTCCATGTGACAATATTAGGTCTAAAGTATGATTATGGCGATGAGTGGGTCCTGACACGTGTTGCCTAACTCCAATAGAGTTTAGTGTATCTTTAAATGCTAATCCTAATACGTCTTTTTCGTTGTCTACATGGATATTAAAATCACCAACAATTAGTACTTTATCTACGCCAGTACTAATTCTGATAGAAAGTCAGCAAATTCTTTAAACCCAATATCTACTTGCTCGAAACATTTTAACATCCCTGAACATAAACAGCAGTAAATAAACATCAAATCAAGCAATAAATAATTCATAATTCAGGGCTCATTTGAGAGCAGTAGCACTGGTGCCACTAACTAGTGCTGAGGGGCGAGGGGGGATTTTTAATCATAAAGGCCATTTTACAAAAGCTTCTCAGAAAACATCTTCACACTTTATCGCAGGCCAGTTCATGACCCTCTCCATATATGCTGCTGTTACTTTAATTTCACTACCAAAATGTTCTTTCAGCAGATTCTTTGCACAAGCATATCCTTGATCAGCTCTCGTATTGCCACAACTACGGACCAACTCTCTCGGCCGTCCTCTTGTATATTGTTAGAGATATTAAAGACATTCTTGCTTGTCACCTGTTTTATTTTCAACGGCTTGTTCAAAAGTTTTAATAAATGAGCCATACTGCAATGGATCTCTATCAAACTCTTGTTTCTTTCAATAACAGCATGGCCATGCACTGAATTGCACTCTGTATCACCGGCCTCATCCTTTGCACTTGTGAATTCATCATTATTCATGACATCATCATTGATTTTGTCCAATGACTCTCAGTGCTTTCCCTTTAAAAGTGTTTTCAATAAGGAAGCCACAACGCAATAATAATAATACTGAACAGAGTGAGATCCACTTCAAGACCACAGAATTTAGCAAACTGAAATCATTGTTGATTGCAGAGCAACATAATCATTCAAACTTCATCCCGTATCATCTCATCATGCGTTAAATATCACTCAAAGAAGTTCACTCACAGCGTTTTGTAGTGTTTCGAAGATTTCTCCGCATTCAACATTGTTCAGTGCAAGACGGCAAGACTCTGCAACACATCAGGTAGGCAATCCACACTCCAGTAGTAGTCACTCACTCTGCCATATCCCAGAGCCGAAACCCTTTCCATTTACAGAATTCCTCCCTGCTTTCCAATGAACAAGACAATTATTCCAAACGATATCCTCTTAAGAAGGTTCTTACTTTTGTAATAGCTTTCCTATAAGCCACGGACAGGTGGTAAGGAATTTGCAGTAAACTATGACCACACATCGAAATCTGTTTCTTTGCACTTGTTGTCAATTTAGATGTATAGGCTGTTGTTACAGAGTTGCAAATCTGTGATTCTATGGTAAGAACCATATGTTCCCGCCACCTGTTACAACCCGCAGGAAGTTTAAATATCATGTGATATTACTGGGGACCCCACCTACATCACTGGTGCACACTGACATCTAGTGGTTGAAACAATTCTACATTTGGCTCCTACAGCATGTTGTACTCCTTTAACTTAAGGGTCCTGCACACTGTGCGATTTTTCTAAATCCTCTGCGAATGTTACTTGTCAGACTGTACGAACATGATCCCCGATGTAATACATGTCACACTGTAGGATCTCAGTTGTCATTATGTCAGACTGTACGACAGTCAGACGCGAAAAACGGACACAAGCAGGAGACTCGTACGGACTGAGTTTTACGTCATCAATCCGTGACACGTTCGGTAACGGTGAGCCACATTCACAGACACAACGGTAGCGTTTAGCAAACAACAAAAAAGCAGTGGCATTTTTCATTCACCTGACTCTTTTCGACATGTTCCCTGTTGTGATTTGATGTTGTAGCACGAAATGCGTCATCAGGTTCTGCGCTCATCAGGTTGTCTCAGACGGCCAAATCGTGGCCAAAATCGCACAGTGTGCACCCGGCTTTAGAGGGTGTGCAGCTGAAGCTTGACCTAACAAAATTAAAGGGGTGGTAAAACACATTCTTTCGAAGGCTTGATTGTGTTTCTGGGGTGCACTGTAACATGTGTTCATGCTTCGTTTTTTAAAAAATTGCATTATTTTTCATATATTTGACCTTTATTCTACACTGCTCTGTCCCTCCTTGTAAAAACGGTCTGATGGTTTCCGGGTTGTATGAAGCCAGTCCCTCAAAAATACGCAATGGGCTCTGATTGGTTAGCTGGCCCAGTGTGTTGTGATTCGCTAACCGCCTAGTGCACGTTTGTCGGAAACATCACGCCCGTTACCTTTACCGGTAGACTGTGCTTTGGGTAGTATTAGAAACAATGGCATCAATTAAACCATACCAATTTGAGCCTGAATCGGACCCAGACAATTTTAGTGAAGATCGAGCAGAACCTGTTCAGTCTTCAAGAGTATAGACTGTGGCTCTATAGTGATCGCTACTGAATGGCACCGTTACTTTTGTATTTTTAGAACGATTATAGCCAAATATCTGTCGCAAGAACTATTAACCCAAAACGAACACTATACATTGGCTTTACTAGAAGCCAAATCAAACAAAGAACCATGTTTAGCATGCCTGTAGATAAACAATACATAAAAGCTCTAATCAAAGAATAATTTACACTAATGCCAAGTTCGCTGTTGAGATTTTAAAAAGTTTGTAACGTTAGTTGTTTGTCGGATAACGTTAAGTATGAATGAGCATTTAACAAACTGGTTTGCAGAGCCAAACAGCATTGTCATCTGTTTACTTCCTTGCTACAACGTACAATTAACAATACAAACTATTACAGGAAAACACATCGGCGAAAAATAAATCATACTTACAGGTTGTGGCCCGTAAACAGCTTCTGTTTTTAAATCCATCTTTCAGGACAAGCCGTTGTGCGAATCCTGCATTGAACTCGTGAAGATTGTGGACGCTTTCCTCCGTGAAATGTGCAGCGAGAGCCCGTCTCACACTAGCAGTGTTTGTCTCGCACAGCTGAACCGCGGCTCGTGTATTGCAAATACAGACGAATATTGTCCATTATGTCACATTTTCCGGTCTTCTCCTCTGACCCCTGTCTGTCTCGTGCTTTGATTTATGATGAGCAGCATATATCTGCTGCAAATGCGACCTGTTCCCCTCTGTCTCATACACACATGCATATAACATGATGTTGTATGTTAAATGCACTGCAACGCACCCCCGTCCCTAGGAAGGCTGAACAAAGTGGACCTGCAATCCGGATGAAAATAACAGCGTTTCGTTGGCATTGTGGCAACAACACTTCAGCCTACTAACCACAACAACGCTTCCCAGCGGCGATACAAAATGGCCTCGCCCCCCCCCCCCCCCCCTATTTAATATTCTCGGAGGAGGGGTTTATGTAAATATTGGGGCTGGTGATGTCAGCAACCCTGGAGGAATGTGTTGTAGTCCCTACTGGCCGTTTGCTGTAGTCCTTAGAAATTGATTTCTTTAAAAGCAAATATCTCCCTTTGCTTTAAACTTTGAACGTTGTAACTTTGCAGATGTTGTTTATGCTCAAACAGCAACATTACACACTAGCTAAAGTTAGAAAAGTAAAATCGTGGTTTACCACCCCTTTTAATAGCAAATCGAATCATAATATCTGTCAGAAAAATCGCAATTAGATATTTTCCCCAAATCGCTAATCCCTATATTTAATTCCAAACCACTTCAATAACAACTGTGGCAGTGTCCTGAACACATAGAATCCAAACATGATGAAAAGTGAGTTTGTAAATTTTCCTACAGAAAGAGGGGTTACATTTCTTTAGCTTACCGGGTATATGATGTAACATACATGTTTCTGGTTTAATGTCTTTGTCTGTTGTTTTGTGCCATTGAACTGGGGTTAACTTGTTTTTTGTCTCTTTTAGATCTGATGGCACTAAAAGTGGAGAGCCAAGAACTAAATAAAATGGAAGAGAAAGATCTGTATTGGCAACATCATGATTTCATAGCTGGAGAAAAATCTTTTAGTTGCTCACAGACTGAAAAGATTTCCTCACAAAAAAAGTCTGGAAAGAGTTTAATTGAAAAACAGCACACTGGAGAGAAGCCTTACACCTGCCAACAGTGTGGATTGAGCTTCACTCAAAAAGAGTCTCTTAAAGTCCACATGAGACTTCACACTGGAGAGAAGCCTTACACCTGCCAACAGTGTGGAAAGAGTTTCACTCATAAAGGAACCCTTGACAGGCACATGAGAGTTCACACTGGGGAGAAGCGTTACACCTGCCCACAGTGTGGAAAGAGATTCACTCATAAAGTAACCCTTGAGGAACACATGAGAATTCACACTGGAGAGAAGCCTTACACCTGCCCACAGTTTGGAAAGAGCTTCACTCAAAAAGAACATCTTAAAGGCCACATGAGAGTTCATACTGAAGAGAAGCCTTACACCTGCCAACAGTGTGGAAAGAGTTTCACTCATAAAGGAACCCTTGACAGGCACATGAGAGTTCACACTGGGGAGAAGCCTTACACCTGCCAACAGTGTGGAAAGAGTTACAGAGATAAAGGAGACCTTAACGTCCACATGAGAATTCACACTGGAGAGAAGCCTTACACCTGCCAACAGTGTGGAAAGAGTTTCACTCATAAAGTGTCTCTTAAAGTCCACATGAGAGTTCACACAGGAGAGAAGCCTTACAGCTGCCCTCAGTGTGGAAAGAGCTTCACGAAAAAAGAACATCTTAAAGTCCACATGAGAATTCACACTGGAGAGAAGCCTTACACCTGCCAACAGTGTGGAAAGAGCTTCACGAAAAAAGAACATCTTAAAGTCCACATGAGAGTTCACACAGGAGAGAAGCCTTACACCTGCCAACAGTGTGGAAAGAGCTTCACGAAAAAAGAACATCTTAAAGTCCACATGAGAATTCACACTGGAGAGAAGGCTTACACCTGCCAAGAGGTAATGACCCCTTCCTCTCAAAACATGACTGTGCACTAGTGCACAAAGCAAGATCCATAAAGACATGGATGAGCGAGTTTGGTGTGGAGGAACTTGACTGATCTGCACAACCTCAACCCGATAGAACACTTTTGGGATCAATTAGAGCAGAGACTGAGAGCCAGGCCATCTCTTCCAACAGCAGTGCCTGACCTCACAAATGTGCTTCTAGAAGAATGATAAAATAAAATAAAATAAAATCCCATAAACACACTCCTAAACCTTGTGGAAAGCCTTCCCAGAAGAGTTGAAGCTGTTATATCCGCAAAGGGGGTTAGTTCACCCAAAAAATGAAATGTCATTTATTCCTCACCCTCATGCCGTTCCACACCCGTAAGACCTCCATAGGGAGCACAGAAATTTACACTCTCAAGATCCATTAATGTACTAAACACAATTTAAATCAGTTCATGTGAGTACAGTGGTTCAATATTAATATCATAAAGCAACGATAATTATATATATATATATATATATATATATATATATATATATATATATATATATTTTTTTTTTTTTAGAATCTTAAACATAAATAGCCACACAAATGTGGTCCAGGCAAAGCGTACTTTGATTATCTTCACTGCATGCATATTTAAAACAAAATGAAATATAACATTCAACCTATAAATATGTGGTTCAGGCAATATGTGAATATGTACTCTGATTATCTTCACTGAAATAAAATGAAATATGACAAACACAACTCTCTTTTTGTTAAACGTCAGTTTTAATAATCAATAATGGCCATTATAAAAGTATAAGTAAAAGGTATAGGAAGCTCTCCAATAAGAAATAAAGCAAACCATTCAGTCAAAAGTACAAAGTCAGCACTTTTGTAGGCTATGGTGGTAAAGTTAAATATGCAAGGCATGTTTATTTATATATCACATTTCATACACAATGGTAAATCAAAATGCTTTATAGGACTGGGCTATATGACCAAAAAATCATATCTGTATTTTTGGGTTGAATGGCGATACACGGTATACATCCCGGTATTTCCTAAGTTTTTGCAAAAAAAATCAGTATAAAACATTTTTTTTATTTATTTTTTTTACATCCTGCCTAGTGATATCCTAAAAACAATGTTGATATTGAAAGCTATAAACCAATACAGTGAATGTAATGTAGGCTATATTATGTGCAAATTGGAGGTTTACAATTAATAATTTTGTTTTTAAAAATGACTAGGAGACTAGGGGTTTTATAAATCCAAATATTTTTGTGCGTACGCACGTCCTATGTTTCATCTGTACGCCACTCCTGACGCAAATCCTACGCAAAGTTTTATAAATGAGGCCCCAAGAGTCAGGGGTGCAATTAATTAAAGAAATTTTTACTGAAGAATAGTTTTTAGTTTCATCAGCAGAAGCCAGCTTCAAGTCTCACAAGGAAGGAGTTCATAGGTCACGCTCTCTCTAGCAGTCTATCCTACCTATAATTTCTCAACAGTTATACTGCTTTCAAGGTCTAGCCACGTCATTACTGCAAGGTGGATGATTTTGATTGGCTCAGCGAAAATGAACAGTCATGGTAAATTTCCACTCAGACACTCAGTCACCAATCAGAGACCAAATACAAACTTTAGAAAACATGTATGAAGAAACAATCAGTGGTTCTATTGATTAAATAATATCATTAAAAAAAAAATTATAATAATATAGGAGGATAAATATTAAGGCTTTGATTATAAATTTAATTTGGATATCTACAGGTATATTGAAGCGGGAGTGGATTTCAGAATCCACCTTTCAAGTGGCACAGTGCTCATTCAGTGAATGTAGCTTCAGATGCGTTTTGGGTCTGGATTTGAAAGTGGCTACAGTTGGAGCACATCTGATCTGTTCTGGAAGCTGGTTCCAGCTATACGGCTGGCATAATAGCTAAAAGCAGACTCTCCTTGCTTTGAGGGAACCCTTGGTATTTCTAACTGACTTGATTCTGATGATCTGAGTGATCTGTTAGGTTTGCATTCTATCAGCATATCTGCAATTTACTGAGGTCCTAGGCCATTGAGTGATTTATATACCAGTAATAGTACTTTAAAATCGATCCTAAATGTAATTGGAAGCCAGTGTAAAGACCTGAGGACTGGTGTGATGTGGTCATATCTTCTGGTTCTGCTCAGGATCCTGGCAGCAGCAGTTCTGTATGAGCTGCAGCTGTCTAATGGACTTTTTGGGAAGGCCAGTGAGAAGACCATTACAATAGTCCACCGTGCTGGTGGTATTGCCTGGAAACAAAACATCTAATTTTTGATATATTTTTGAGATGATAGTATGCTGATTTAGTTATTGCTTTGACACGACAACTGAAACTCAGGTCTGACTCCAAAATCTCACCTTGTATCTCCCTGGCTTAAGAAATGTTTGACTCTTCGCATCTGTGACAGATATTCAATAAAGTGTGGGAATCATCAGTTGATCACCATAAGTACCACCATGAAACACCGGGGAATCAACGTAAGAGCTTTGTACAAAAGAAAACAAAATCCAAAGTGATTAAACCTTGAAACAAACATACATCAAAATAAATAAACTTAAACAAACCCAAACATACTATGAAATAATGAAACAACAAACAGATAATCAAAAGGGGAAGCTACTCTGAAACCGTAGTTTGACAAGCTACACGCTACTAATAAATGAAAGTAGTTAAATACTGTAGTCTATGACGTGACGTGTGTGTGTTAGTCTGTGAACATACCGTGGTTCAGGCTACACAAATATTGATCTTGTCATTGTTAGCATCTTGTCTTTTTTACATACCTTACACTGTAATTTTTAAAAATCATAATAGACCATTAAAAAAACCCATATACATTATAAACCACATGAGTATTTAGGTTGTGTAAATTAAACCCATGTGCTTTTCCACTGTGCCCTGCTATCCTGCTCACATATAGTAACTTAACTGAATGTAACAAGAGTAATTGAATAACATTGTAAACAAACATTTAATAAAGATATGCATCTTAATATTTAAGTCATAGAAGAGATTTTTTTTATACTTAAAGGGGTGGTAAACCACGATTTAACTTTTCTAACTTTAGCTAGTGTGTAATGTTGCTGTTTGAGCATAAACAACATCTGCCAAGTTTCAACGTTCAAAGTTTAAAGCAAAGGGAGATATCTGCTTTTAAAGACATCAATTTCTAGGGACTACAGCAAACAGCCACTAGGGACTACTACACATTCCTCCAGGGTTGCTGACATCACCAGCCCCAATATTTACATAAAGCCCTCCTCCGAGAATATGAAATAAGGGGGGGGGGGGGGGGGGGGCGAGGCCATTTTGTATCGCAGCAGGGAAGCGTTGTTGTGGTTAGTAGGCTGGAGTGCTGTTGCCAATGCCGACGAAATGCTGTTATTTTCATCTGGAGTGCAGGTCCACTTTCTTCAGCCTTCGTAGGGACGGGGGTGCGTTGCAGTGCGTTTAACATACAACCTTATATGCATGCGTGTATGAGACATGAGGGGAACAGATCGCATTTGCATCGGATATATGCTGCCCATCATAAATCAAAGCACGAGACAGACAGGGGTCGGAGGAGAAGACCGGAAAATGTGACATAATGGACACCATTCGTCTGTATTTGCAATACACGAGCCGCGGTTCAGCTGCACGAGACAGGCGGGCACGTGCGGTTCACGCTGCACATCTCACGGAGGAAAGCTTCCACAATCTTCACGAGTTCAATCAAGATGGATTTATAAACAGAAGCTGTTTACGGGCCACAACCTGTAAGTGTGATTTATTTTTCGTCGATGTGTTTTCCTGTAATAGTTTGTGTTGTTAATTGTAGCCTACGTTGTAGCAATAAAGTAAACATGACAGCGCTGTTTGGCTCTGCTAACCAGTTTGTTAAATGTTCATTCATACTTAACGTTATCTGACAAACACCTAACGTTACAAACTGTTTAAAATCTCAACAGCGAACTTGGCATTAGTGTAAATGATTCTTTGATTAGAGCTTTTATGTGTTGTTTATCTACAGGCAAATGGTTCTGTGTTTGATTTGGCTACTATAAGTAAAGCCAATGTTTAGTGTTCGTTTCGGGTTAATAGTTCTTGCGACAGATATTTGGCAAATCGTTCTAAAAATACAAAAGTAACAGTGACATTCAGTAGCGATCACTATGGATCCGCAGTCTTTACTCTTGAGGACTGAACAGGTTCTGCTCGATCATCTTCACTAAAACTGTCTGGGTCTGATTCGGGCTCTTGGTATGGTTTTATTGACGCTATTGTACACAAAGCACAGGCTAATAGCCTGAGGCTACCTGTAAAGGTAAGGGGCGTGACGCTTCCGAGAAACGTGCTCTAGGCGGTTAGCCAATCACAACACACTGGGCCAGCTAACCAATCTGAGCCCATTGCGTATTTTTGAGGGACCGGCTTCATACAACCCGGAAACCATCAGACCGTTTTTACAAGGAGGGACAGAGCAGTGTAGAATAAAGGTCAAATATATGAAAAATACTGAATTTTTTTAAAAACGAAGCATGAACACATGTTACAGTGCACCCCACAAACACAATCAAGCCTTCGAAAGAGTGTGCTTTACCACCCCTTTAAGTAAAAGTAAAATATGATTTTACTCTGTAATGTATATTGTTCCATGGATGTTATGTTGTAAGGACACTTTTTCTTCTGCACTCCACACATTTCCATGTCCTCGGTACCCTGCTCAATTTAAGGCAAGACTTGTGAAAGTACTTCCTCCTACAATGTCCAGATGTGCAGGTGATCATCTGTGTCGCAAGGTTTACCACAGTAGCATCCCATCTCAGGGGGCTGTTCAGGGGTTGCAGTATCTGTGAGAGTAGGGCGTGGAGCTGTATACCATTTCTCCAGCAGCTCTGGTGGTACTCCGGTCTTGATACATTCAGACACTTTGAGGTATGCATTGTGGAAAAAAAACAGGATCGTACTTGATCTGCTGGATGAAAAACTCCTGTGGTGTCCATACACTAAAATCACAGTAACTCACTGTGGCAACATGCATTTGAGCTTGCACTTGATACATGTACTTGTGATCAGTCTTAAGTGCCATTGTCCCATCCTCTCCTGTGCCTAAACAGAATGACAGACTTTTGCAGCTTTCAGTGAGTGAACAGTCCCTGCTGTTGAAAGGGCATTTTATCTCCAGTACTCTGTCACCATGGCAAGTGCATGTTACCACTCCATCAGTTGTTGCTCCAATCCAGGGGAGGTCTTAGTTGATGATGAACCCTGATGCATGAACCTGAAAAGTATATACAGTATTATATATAATTATTATTATAGTATTATATATATATAATTGTATATATATATATATATATATATATATATATATATATATATATATATATATATATATTGTGGCAGGGTGAAGAATCACACAACACAGGATTAGGTGAAACGCCCCCTGCAGCTGCAGCTGTGCCGATCTGTGCTGAGTGCTGGCAGGTGGTCGTTGTTAGTTGCCAGGGCGACACTGACGAGAGCTCGGGAGACTTGTCACACCCCACGGAGAGGAGAGGAGAGGTGAGGAGAACGCCGTCTTCTCCTTGGCGGAGTCGGTGAGGGGAACTTGCCAGTAGCCTTTGGTGAGGTTGAGCGTCGAAATATACCGAGCCCTCCCCAGGCGCTCCAGCAGCTCGTCGACTCGGGGCATCGGGTAGCCATCGAACTCCGAGACATCGTTAAGCCGGCGGAAGTCGTTACAGAAGCGGAGGGTGCCGTCCGGCTTCGGTACCATGACGATGGGGCTGGACCAGGCGCTGCGTGATGGCTCGATTACCCCCGACTTCAGCATCTCACAAACCTCGTCCTCGATGGCTTGTCTCCGAGCCTCGGGGACCCGATAGGGCCGCTGCCTCACGACGAGGCCGGGTGGTGTGCGGATGTCGTGCTGGATGACCTTGGTCTGCCCGGGACGTGTGGAGAACACATCAGAGAACTGACGGACCAGATGATTCAGCTCTGTCTTCTGGGGGGCCGACAGCTGTGCTCCCACGTCCACGACCGGGGGCTCGACAGAGGCCAGCGCGGTGAGCTGGTCTCTGGTCCCCACCCATCTTTTCAGCAGGTTGACGTGATATAGCTGCTCTTCACGCCTCCTGCCCGGCTGGCGCAGCCTGTAGTTGACGGGACCCACTCGCTCTATGACGGTGAACGGACCCTGCCAGGTCGCCAGGAATTTGCCTTTCGATCCGCTCACGCATTTCCCTCACATGTTCGATGGCGGAGTGGAGAGGTGCCGGCTGCTGCTGTTCCCAGGCTTCATGGGTCACATCCAAGAGCCCTCGTGGCTGACGGCCGAAGAGTAGCTCAAATGGGGTGAAACCAGTCGAGGCTTGGGGAACTTCTCGGACTCCGAACAGGACGTAGGGAAGCATCAGGTCCCAGTCTCGCTTGTCTTCGGCAGCCACCCGCCGGAGCATCTGCTTGAGGGTTTGATTGAAGCGCTCTACTAAGCCGTCTGTCTACGGATGGTACACTGTGGTCCGGAGCTGCTTTACTTTCAGCAGCCGGCAGAGGTCAGCCATTAGCCGGGACATGAAGGGAGTTCCTTGGTCCGTCAGTAGTGTCGAGGCTTGAACTCCCACTCGTGGAACAGCTGGGCTGCGGAGATGGCGGACAGCCCAAGGCGTCCGAGGATTTCTTTCTTGAGTTCATCATAATTATCACAGACTCAGCGGGAAGGGAAAAGTATGGTCTTTGAGCCTCACCAGTCAATAGGGGGCCCAGCACCCGCGCCCACTCGCTTCGTTCCCATTTCTCCCGAACCGCCGTGGTCTCGAACATCTGCAGAAAAAGTTCAACGCCATCTTGAGAGGTTAATTTTGGTAGCAGCTGGGTTGCTTGGACGCGCTGATCAGGAAGCGGAACGCGTTGGGCAGCGGAGAGGCGGAGGGCGGCGAAATCTTCTTCTACCTTCGCCTAACGGGCCGCCAGGTGTTCCGCGATCCGTTGTTGTCTTGCACTCACTTCCGTTAAGCATTTGAGCAGGTCTTCCATGACGGGGAGGAGCGCCGCCCTACTTCCGGGTTTTCGTGAGTGACTGGGGGAAAAGAAAAAAACAACGTAAAAGTCTGGGGATGGTTTGTGATTCTTCACGCTCTTGCCCGCATTCTCCATCACTGTGGCAGGGTGAAGAATCACACAACACAGGATTAGGTGAAAAGCCCCCGGAGGGTGGATTTATTGTGAGACAGTGAACAAACGTAGTGATAGTGAAGTCTTGGTGCGCTATGCTTCCTTCTTCCCGTGGTGCAGCGATGACTTGCGGTGACGTCAGAGGGACGGGGTGGCCGGAGTGTCACAGGCTGCTGTCTGAGAAAGAGAGAAAGGTTAGTGCGCTGCTTCATGGAGTGTTCGTGCTCAGACTGGTGTTCCCATGTGCGGTGCTTTATGTGGGGTGGTGATCGCCTGCAGCTGTGCCGATCCGGTCTATGCTGAGTGCTGGCAGGTGATCGTTGTTAGTTGCCAGGGTGACGCTGACGAGAGCTTGGGAGACTTGTCACAATATATATATTATATATATATATATATATATATATATATATATATATATATATATATATATATATATATATATATATATATATATATATATATATAATGTTCATTGATCAATTAATTATTAAAACCTTATAGTCTTCTTGGTGATCTTGCATCATAGATAAATAGTTTGCCCTTGCTCTTTCCTCATTCACCTGACCCCATCTGACAATCAAAATACAAACTGTTAATTAAAAATGTATTTGACTGAATGACATTCACGGCCTATCAACATTTACCTTAAGGTGCTGCACTCTGACCACACAACTTGTAATTTGCTTGTAATCTGCTTCTCTTGATTTACTTGTATTGAATGGCCAAACAACCTCATGTCAAGTAACGACACATACTGAAATCTTCACCATGTTTAATTGCGCTCAAAGGCAGACAGTAGTGGAGGATTTTTTTACTCTGCTTAAGTACATTTTCAAGTGTCTACACTTTATGTGTGTTTTTCTTCTGAACTTTAACTTCACAATATTCCAAAGCATAAAGTTGTACTTTTTACTGCACTATGTACCATATTGAATAGCATGTAATACTTCATTACATTAAAACGTTTTCCTAAGAAAAACAATGATAAAGTATATACTTGAAAAATAGAGTAGAAAGTAAAAATACTTCACCAATGTCTCTGATTGTGCTTTATTCTATGTACCTTGTTGCCTCAGTGGAAAATTGAGAAGAGCGTGGATAGCAAATTCTTTTGATCAAGGATACCGGTCTGTTTGCTTTGGCTGCCTCGTAGAAAACTGACCCTGTGACTCTCCCTGCCCTCTGATCAAACAATACCCTACTTTTACTTTGTTCCCTGGTCTCCTCCTCAACTACCAAACACTGGAAAAAGGTTTGTTACTAGCTAATTTGTTGTGAAATGAAACTCCACAGGTAGGAATACTAGTAGTATTTAACACTTACCTGTTCCTGTGTCAGATGTAGGTTATCAAAGACCTTAGTACTCTCAACCAGTAGCGTGGGCAAGTCCATCTCTAGCCAGGCGCTTGAATACAAGGTTGACAGAGGAGTGGGCAAGTCCAGCTGCATCATCTTTGGTGTGTACCTGCAGTGGAGAAGATGTAGTCTCATAAAGTATAAAGTATCATATACATTGTTATTGGATGCACATTTCACCACTGTGTACCGGTGAGAGTGGCCCTCAATGACAGAAAGGATGGCGCTTTTCTTTGGATTACACTCTTGCATTTCACGGTGATGAAGCATTTCAAAAAACGTCCGGCACTCTTCATCTGATGGTGTAATGTCAGGAAAGCCAGGACCTTGAACGTGACGGGGCTCGTGTTGTTTATGACAGAAACTGATGTTACGAATCTCTGCATATTGGACATCTCTGACAGACTCCATACTTGGCTGGGCCCATGCACAGGGCTTCTGTGTGCAAGCCTGCCCATATCAACAGCTGCCAAAACACTATACATTAGAGCTGCTGCATGAGAGCATACCTCTCCCAAACCTGCCTTACAGGTGCAATGAGCCATGAGAACAGTCCCATCTTCCTGTACTGTTATCCAAGGGTGACGGATTGATTGACGGAGGGATTGTGGACGAGGTAGATATAAATATCAGCAAACGCCAAATTTGGCAAGGTTTTACTAGACTTCAGTGGAGTCAGCAGTTCACTTGGCAGTAAATAAGGATCTAATCCTAAAGTATCTTTTCTATTTACATATCGTTGCTTTTCGTCGGTGGTGAGGTGCGGTGCGCTATTTTAGTGTGTGACAGAGGCTACGCAAAGGTCCTAAAGATGGCGGCCACGACAATAAAGTAACGTGACTGAAACCCATGAATAAGTAAACAATCCCCCACGTGGGATGCATTCTTGAGATTGGCTAAAACAAGGGAGATATCTGATTGGTTGCTGATCATTCCCTGTTTAAATGCAGTGAAGTTCACAGACCGCAAGCAGTTTGTAAATCAAGATAGATTTGTGTGTGCATCAGAAATGCATTTCTGAATCTTGAGTGCATTTGTACATTTTCTTTGCATTTCTGAATTGTGTATGCATTTGTTAATCTTCTGTGCTTTTTAAATTTGGTGTGTGTATTTATGAATCCTGTGTGTGCGTATGTGAATGTAGTGTGTGCATTTATCTTTATTGAGACTCTTTTAGCTCCATACAGGAATGGCAAATTGGAAACATGCAAGCAATTACCTCACATCACATGAAAACAGTCTAGAACACCTCAATGCATGAAAGCATGGAAGGAACTGTCAGTGAGGTTAAAATGTGGGAAAATGATCGATAAGCTGGAGATGGCACTTCTGGAGGCTGAGAGAGTGAGATGGAGAGCAGTGCTGACACGTCTCACTGCTATCGTGCAGTCATTAGCAGTTCGAAATTTGGCTCTGAGGGGACACAGAAGCACTGTTCACACCATCAAATGGGAATTTTCTCAAAGAGGTTGAACTTATGGCCAGGTTTGATTCTATTATGAAAGATCACCTTAACCGTGTCGAAAGAGGAACAGCAAGTCACAACAGCTACCTAGGCCATCATGTGCAGAATGAGCTAATTGATTTGTTGAGCGGCAAAATCATATCTGCTGTAGTGGATGATATCAAGCAGGCAAAGTTTTTTTTCAGAAATTCTGGACTGCACCCCAGATATAAGCAACACAGAACAGTTGTCAGTGGTCATTAGAGTGTTGTCACTGATGGAGAAGCCCCATATCAGGGAACATTTTATGGGATTTTTGGAGGCAGAGGAGTCCACAGGCCAGCGTGGAGGTGGAGATTGTGCATCTTAAAACGTGTTTCCTGTTGTAATTGCAAAATGTTCTGATTTGTGCAATTGAGAAATATAATGTTCTATTTCACTTAATAAAATATAACTGCAGAAATGTATGTTATGTTTTTTTTGGGGTTGTGGGGTCGAATGAGGTCTTGCCCTGGGTGTAATTCAATGTAGAACCGCCACTGACTGGGATTCACAGATAATCCACTGCCGAATGGGGCCAAACCGACACAGGACTTCATCCGCCCGTCCCGCCAACATCTGGTGCCATAGTTGTGGTATGTGCCACTGCCCAGTTGTTTTGTGTGCTTACTATAGCTTTCCCGCTAGTGGGCGTGGTTTCAGCACAGGTTTTTTTATCATTTAAATTTGGCACACATTTAATAACACATTTTTCTGTGGTGTAACAAACTCAGAACAAATATTTAATTTTAACTTCACAGGGAATGTTAAAACAATACATTTTAATTTCATCTTTATTTGAGTAAAGTTTTTTATATTTAAGTACAGCACAGTTTTAATTGAACTTTACAACACATTTGAAATGAATCATTATTTAATTATTTTATATTTTAGTGTTAATGTACAAGCTGTGTATTTACACAGTGGCTGACAACAATAAAAATGCCTATTAGGAATATTAGAGCTGTAGCTGAATAGTTAGGCCTACTACGCTACTGTATTTTAATGTTGTTCATTTTGGTGCTACTTGGAGAGCCAAATATTTTCTGAGGTGGTATTTGGTACATATCCAGATCGGGTCGTATCCAGATTAGATGGTGGGCCTGCGCCCAGAGAAGACCAACGCAGGACCCTGAAGTGTCTGCAGAGACCGTGTCAATTAGACTCCCCTGAAATTGCATCGTCGACATGGCATCCTCAATAAACCCGTCTCCAGTGTGATGACTCCGATCTTTCGAATATTCCGATCTATTATGACCTCTGACCTGTAAAGCTGCCAGAATAATAATAATAATACGCTGTTTGTTAATTGGCCAGAGGAGAACTGCCCCCCCGACTGAGCCTGGTTTCTCCCAAGGTTTATTTTTCTCCATGGGGTTTTGGTTTCCTTGCCACTGTTGCCTCTGGCTTGGCGTGCTCAGTTGGGGACAATACATTTTTCAACTAATTATCCAAATAAATCTAATTATTAAACTAAATTAACCATATAAACTAAATTACTGATCTAAAGCCCACATTGTCACTGTATGATAGTTGAAATGAGCTGATGACATCACCGTTTTCTCCAGAACGGCTGAATAAAATTATGCTGCATTATTTTCCTGTTTAACACTGTAAAGCTGCTTTGAAACAATCTGCATTGTTAAAAGCGCTATATAAATAAGTTTGACTTGACTTGGTATAACAAGTTTGGGAACCACTGTCTTACACACTATATTTAACAGGTATTGCCTGTTGTTTGTAAATGAAAACAGTTATTGTGCTTTATCAACAACAACAAAAAATATTATAATAATAAAGAAAACAAAGTGCAAAGGCAGCTTTAAACAGAGCTTAAGTTACCATATGCAGCTTGACCGTCTCTTATGACGGTAGGCTTTCTTAGGACTCAGTCTGTTTCGTCTTTCTGAAATAATCTGACCCATTTTCAAAAACACTCTCTCTGAAGGCACAGATGTAGCAACTATGCAAAGTCTCCTTTTCATAACAGCAGTCGACCCTTCATATACTGCTTGCCTTGCTTTCCACCAAGCCAGTGGGTCTTCTGTTCTTGGAATCGAGGTCTCTGCGAGGCAAGATACCCTCTCATTTGCAGTTGGCAGAGATGGGGACTCGAGTTTGAGACTCGGACTCGAGTGCGACTTAAGTCGCACACACAGTGACTTCAGACTCGACTTCAGACTCGTCCTCAAAAGACTTCAGACTCGACTCGAGCTGCGGGACTCGTGAACAATGTTTATTTTTAGGAAACGTCTGATGAGCTCGATGTTATTCCCCTCCCTCCGGTACCTTATAACCTGCCTATACTACGTATCTGCTGCGCACGGCCACACATGAGAGGACAACGAGCAATCATGTATAGGCGTGTCAATTCAAGCGGCCGCGGCGCGCGCACGCGCGAGTGAACGCGATCATCTCTTCCAGAAGAATAAACATAAATTAATATCTTAAGGTATGTTGAGAATAACACTTACTGAAACTTATTATATGTCGTGTAATCGCTCAATCAGTGTTTCAATCGCGCAAAGATGTCAAACAGCTTGAGAACAATGTCACGCCGCATCATTTACCTCAGAGTCAGAAGTCATTCAGTCCACAGCTGTTAATTCACTGGAGAAATCAACTCTTTCACTATATATATATATATATATATATATATATATATATATATATATATATATATATATATATATATATATATATATATATATATATATATATATATATATACATTCTACTTAACCTGTTAGTGATGTCTTGATTATTTAATGCTATGTTTTGATAAATCTGTCATGAAAACTAAGATTATATTTCAACATGGGTATTAAAATAAAACCTAATCATGGTTGATAATCCAAACTGCTTAAAAAAAAACATACTAAATGGTGCTTTTTTAAATTCAAAAAAGGCCAAAAGTTTTCTGTGATTGGTAGGTTTAGGGGTAGGGTTAGTGTAGGTGGATAGATTATACCATTTGTACATTAGTAAAACCATTACACCTATGGAGAGTCCCCGTAAACCACGTGTAGGTAGTGTGTGTGCACTTGAGTGCGTGTGTGTGACTGTGAAAGAGTGTTTCTGTGTGTTTGCTTGAGTGTGTGCTCTCTTTAAGTGGAAAAAAAGTGTGTTATTGCTTATACATTTTGCAATGTTTTTGTGATACCCTGAGTACCAGAACTTTGTGGTTTCAGATGTGCTGTGTTGCACATAAAATTGTTAGCTATTAGATAAGCATCTTACTTGTTGTCTTTTCATATTCACTTCTTGTCTTTTCATATTCATTGATTGACATCTGCAGGTTTAATGAGCTGGTATGTTAATAGAGAAAGGTGTCAAAATAACTTATTACATGCTTTGAATTCCTTATATATAGCTTTGCAGTGTTCTACACAGCCTGGATGGGTCGCCGTATGTGATGCAACACTTATTACCCTAGTGAAAAAAAAGTATGCTAAGTACACTTGCAGCCAGACTAATTATCAGTATACTTGAAGTGTGTTAATGATTAGTTAACTTGAAATGTGTTATTTTGAAACAACTAATTTTGTACTAAGTATATTTTAGTTGTAAATAAGTTGTATTAAAGTATAATTTGAAGTGTATTTAGTGTACTTTTATGTGCTAAATTGGAACAACTTTAAGTATACTTAGTACGCTTTAAGTATAGAGACTAATTACATGCTTGATTAGTGATATTAAATGTGCTTTATTTGTGTTATAAGTATACTTTGTGTTATAAGTATATTTATTTGTGTTATAAGTATATTTTATTTGTGTTAAGTGTACTTTATTTTATTATAAGTATATTTATTTGTGTTTTAAGTACATTACAAATTAATTACCCGTGTCTTCAGAACACACAAGCAATATACTATGAATATATATATATTTTCAGGTTTATTTATTTACCTTTCCTAAATACAAAAAATATACACTTTGTAGTCAATAACAATATAATGTATTATTACTTAGCTATACATTGTACAATATACTTTGAATGACATAATGTCTCACAGTACAGTAGTTTAAATGAGCTACCAAAGCTCAAGCCCGAAAACTTCACATGGTTTCAGCAAAACTAAACAAAATGATCTGACTATGTTTTTCATTAAAACAACACTAGAAGATTAAAAATAACATTATTGGACCAATTCCACTGACCCTCTATACACAAATATAAATCACACATTATATTCACTTTTCTGATGAGCTGCTCAATTTTACTCTTGCGTCTGATGGCCGTTTGCACATCAGAGGCAGTTGACAGCAAAAACTGGTGAAGAAACAGCATCTGTACACAGAATACACAAGACATAAGGTCAAACAGCGTTCATACAACTTTTATTCACATTTACATTAGTCTTACTTATTACTGACCTCCAAACAGCAGGACTTTTTATTCAGTTCTTTTCGGCATCGTGTAACGTTCGGCCATTTTATTCCGAACCAGTTTATCGTGGCCATCAAGGAAAAGCTGCAAAGTTCGTGAGTGCGAGATGAGGGACGAGCGTCAGACAGACAAACAGCAGCTCAGCCTCTGATTGGCTACAGGCGGTGAACAACATAATCTGATTGGTCACAGACCAAGTTGAAGAGACATTTGAATTCCGATAATACTCAACTCATATTTTCTTGCGTTGTATTTTAGTGTGCTGTTGGTTTAATATAGATCTGTGTGTGCGATTGTAACACGATTCTTCTCTGCCAGTGTAAACTCATTAAACATATTTACACTTAAAGCACAACTACAGTAGGGCTTGTACACTGCATATATTTAAAAATGGCCTTTTAATGCATTAGTCATATTTGAACACTTATTTATTCATGCTTAATTTTAACACTTAAGCATGAGTAAATAACCTTAAACATCAAATTTAACTTTAAATATACATACTATAAATTTAAATATAATATACTTTTTAATATACAAATTAAGGATATTTAATATGTATTTTTAAAATGTGCTTTCAGTGCATTGTTAGAATGATAAATTTGAGCACAGTTTAAAATATACTAAAAATATATTTAAAGTAATGTTCAAATAAGTACACTTTTAAAAAGTACACAGAACTTTAATTTTAAGTATATTTTTCTAAAATATATTTTTTCTAAAATATGCTAAAATACAATTATTTTAAAGTGCATTAAAAGTTACATTGTGAAAATATGATGCTAATATACTTTTTATATGTTTAAAGATGGTACAATTTTTGTTAGTATATTTACAATATACTATTGAAAAAGAGAATATACTTGAAATACAATAAAGTATACTTTTTTTTCACCAGGGTATAACCAGAGACTTATTATAATAAAGAGACTTGAGACTTGACTTGGACTCGAGCCCAGAGACTTGAGACTTGACTTGGACTCGAGCCCAGAGACTTGAGACTTGACTTGGACTCGAGCCCAGAGACTTGAGACTTGACTTGGACTCGAGCCCAGAGACTTGAGACTTGATTTGGACTCGAGCCCAGAGACTTGAGACTTGACTTGGACTCTAGCTCAGAGACTTGTGAGCATCTCTGGCAGTTGGATGCTTTGTTTGCAAGTGTCTTCTAAAATTTGATGTCGATCCTCCTTGGCCTGAGAAAATAATGTTACAAAGCTTGCATTTTGCTATCTGAGGTCCAACCTCATCAAAGAGAAGCCACATACAGCTTCTTTTTCTGGAGGTCATCTTGTGTGGCTGCCCTTTCTACCTCTACGTCTGCCTTGGTTGTTGTTTGTAACCTTTTGATTGAAATTAGGTGTGTATTTATTGGTGTGTTATTTCATCGGTTGATCAATGTTTATTTATATGACTATGAGGTTTGCTGTGCAATGAAATCATGC
The DNA here is from genome assembly GCA_023566225.1 of Romanogobio albipinnatus. Classification (NCBI taxonomy): domain Eukaryota; kingdom Metazoa; phylum Chordata; class Actinopteri; order Cypriniformes; family Gobionidae; genus Romanogobio; species Romanogobio albipinnatus. The sequence goes on from CM042245.1 coordinate 6,661,396, forward strand.
ATGTTCTGTGGTGCGTTAAGAGTTTAGGAAATTTGTTAAAAGTATTGAAAGAATTGTCATAGCGATTGTGAAAAACTGTAAACTTTAAACCTTTAAACTTTAAGCTTTAAATTAACTTTTTCAAACTTTCAGGTCTAGCTTTATCTAGCTAACTTCAAAGTTTGTTTACAAACTTTACTCTAGTTTGACATTGTATGCCTATTTTCAGGTATTTTTAGACTCAAATTAACTTTAAATGTACATATTTTTAATATAAGGAGAGAAAAAAAACAGGAAAATTCATAACATTTTTATGCATTTCAGTGCTGATACACACACATATAAATAAATAAATAAATAAATAAATACATATATTTGATATTATATAAAATGTATTCTCCTAAACAATACAGTTTTAAAGGGTTAGTTCACCCAAAATTGAAAATAAAGTCAGTAATTACTCACCCTCACTCACACACACCTACGGCGTTCTTCTTCTACTACTACTAATCTTAGTTCTCGCGCATGCGTCGTGGCACTCCCGCGAACTCTCGTCAGAGGCTCAAATTGAACAACAATAATAGTGGGATAAAGTCGTTATTTTTGTTGTTTTTCCGCTCAAAAAGTATTTTCGTCGCATGATAGACTTAATACAGAGCCACTGTAGTCATTTGGACTCCTTAAATGACGTTTTTTATGGAAGTAAAACTGTACCACTGGATTTTGAATTCTAATTTTTAGCACTGAATTTTTTTACATCGAATTTTTAACACTGAATTTTATTTTGCATCTAAATCAGACTTTGAATTTTAAAAGCCATCGAATTTCTAGCACTGTTTTTTTTGCCTATGACATTTTTTCAATGTTTTAAAAAAATTCAGTGTAAAAAGAAATTCAACGTCTCAAAAAAATTCAGTGTAAAAAAATTCAACGTCTCAAAAGATTCAGTGTAAAAAAATTAAATGCCTCAAAAGATTCAGTGTAAAATAATTCAACGTCTCAAAAAATTCAGTGTAAAAATATTCAGAGTCAACATCCGGGTAACCAGGAGAAGCAATCGATCCCTGTATCAAATCATTCAACATCCAGCCAATCATTTACGCTCCATTGGTCATGTGACGCTGAAACGGGAAGGCGGGGAAGTTCAGGTGAGCTCCAGTTAGAGCTCAGCAGCATGGCTCAGAACACAAACGATGGCGCTTCGGTGAGTTTACTCTTTCTTTACCTTTTGTGTTCGTAAAAGGCAGTCATAGTTACCAGACACGTTGCACATTAACATAATTGTTGAACAATGTCTACAGGGAACTTTTAATGAGGTGGCGTTTAGGGCTGCGCGATAAATCGCATGCCACAGTCATAGGCATCTCATCAGTAAAGCTGGTTTCTTGATTAGAGGTAAATCGCCATCAAATGCTTTCAGATGGACCTGCATTTACTACACAAAGCCGTAGTTCACTAACAAGCTGAGCCATGTCGCATTCATTGTCGCAGGCCATACGTCCACAGGTGATGCAGATTTACTACTAATAACGGAACCGGCTTTAATGACGAGATGCGCATGAATATCGCATGCAATATATCACCCAGCCCTAGTGCCGTTCGTTAAGTGTTTTTTTTTAAACTCAAAAAGAAAGCATCTGGGCCCGTATTCATAAAGAATCTCAATGCAAAGAGCAGCTCCTAGTGACAAAATTCTAAGAAAATTCTTAGAAATGTGGGCGTTTACTCTTAAAATTAACTAAAAAATCCTAGTAAAGAAAGTAATTCAGAAAGCATCTTAACCCTTAAAAGAGGTCTTAAGGTCAAATTTGTTAGGAGCACGGACGAGGACTTTTAAGAGGCTTAAGAGTTTCTTTAGCAGCGGAGAAAATGGCAGAAAGACGAAGAGGGAGAAGAAATGTGATGCAGACAATGGATGACAGTGACTTAATAAGACACTATAGATTAGATTGTGCAGGGATCATGTTTGTTGCATTAAACCCAACTTTCAAACCACCAATTAAATAGATGTGCCAGCAATCAGTGAAATTGGAAAGAGTGGAGCAATGTTTATAATTCTAAGCCAATCAAATACCTTATAGGAAATTAACAGCATGGTAAATAATAAAAGGATTTATATACACTGAAAAAAATGATTTGTTGAATTTACTAAAAAATGTTATCGTAAGTGGTCGCAATCAATTTATTTGATCTCAATTTAAACAAAAACACATGCAATTCCCATAAAACCAATTCATTTTTATAAAATTAAAATCAAAAAACTAAATTTAAATTATTTAAACGAGCACAAATTAATTATGCTTAATTAAATTTTTCAGTGTACATATATATAATGTGTGTGTGTGTGTGTGTGAGTGAGAGAGAACGGTAAAATAGGACAATTTGCGCTTGTAAATTCAAAGTGAAGGCTTAGAATAGACCCTATACTTAAAAGCACTCCTTTTTTCCCCTTTTTGGACAACCAACCAATCAGAGTCTTCAAAAGACTGTGTCCAAAAGACTGACCAAGATGGCGGCGCGAGTAGATCGTGAGGCTCAGCGTCTCTCCAGATTCTGCAATTTTGCGGTATTTTTCTTGCTCATCTCGGGTCTGTTCGTGCAGAACAGTTGTGCCTTTACATCGTACACCCGCGCTGAGCTTTTGGATATTGGTTTGCGAATTTCCGACAGTTTTATGGACAATCTTCGACTCCTTCCTGAGATCGCTAGGACGCCCGAGGCGATGCGCTCATCCCGGCCGGGCGGAAGTGCACGCAGAAGGCGGCGTGATCGTAAACAAAGGCGGGGGAAGCGTGGAGGATTGCGGGCTAAGCTAACGCGTTCTCCTCATCGGCTCTCTTTACCCAGCATTTTCCTTGCTAATGTACGATCGCTAGTGAACAAAATGGAGGAGATTCGACTCAGCATCACACACAGTAAGAAACTTTTGAACTGTAACGTCCTAATCTTCACTGAAACCTGGTTAAACAGCGGAATACCGGACACCGCTATCGAGCTAGCGGGACGCCACACACTCCGGGCAGACAGAACATTAGATGGCTCCGGGAAGACCAGAGGTGGTGGATTGTGCATTTATATTAACAAAGCTTGGTGCACAAACTCTGCTATTGTTGGGAGTCATTGTTCAGCTAACCTGGAGTTTCTCATGGTTAAATGTAGACCGTTTTATCTACCGCGGGAGTTCACTTCCACCATTATAACTGCTGCTTATATTCCACCCGATGCTGATGCCAAGCTTGCTATGAAAGAACTTCACGCAGCCATCAGTAAACAACAGACTGATCACCCTGAAGCTGCGTTTATTGTTGCAGGTGACTTTAATCATTCAAACTTAAAGTCAGTGCTACCCAAGTTTCACCAGCATGTTTCCTGCCACACCAGAGGAAACAAAACCTTAGACCATGTTTACACAAACATGGCGGGAGCTTACGTTGCAACACCCCTCCCCCACCTGGGACAGTCAGACCACATCTCTTTGTTCCTCAGCCCCAAATATGCACCCCTCATCAACCGTGTGAAGCCATCAGTGAAGACAATCAAGGTGTGGCCTGCGGGGGCAGATTCCACACTCCAGGAAAGGTTTCTAAACACAGACTGGAGTATGTTTGCTTCTCAAGCCACCAGTGGCGCTCACACGGACATTAACTCCTACACCTCCTCAGTATTGGATCATATCAATACCACCATTGACAGTGTTACAACCAAGAAACAGATCACCACATACCCAAATCAGAAGCCTTGGATGAACAGGGAAGTGCGACTCCTGCTGAAGTCACGCAATACTGCCTTCAGATCAGGAGATGCACAAGCCTACAGCGCATCCAGAGCAAACCTGAAGAGGGGCATCAAAAAGGCCAAGCACTGCTACAAGCTAAAGATAGAGGGACACTTTTCCAACTCTGACCCTCGACGCATGTGGCATGGCATTCAGGCCATCAGTGATTATAAACCCACCCACTCCACCCCCGCAGCCACTGATGTCAACTTCCTGAACGAGCTAAATTACTTTTATGCTCGTTTTGAAAGAGACAACAGAGAAACTGCCACCAAGCTCAAACCCTCAGCTGACCACCCACCAATCACACTCTCCTCCACAGATGTCTGCAAGGCACTGAGCCGGATCAGCGCGCACAAGGCTGCTGGACCAGACAACATCCCTGGTCGTGTTCTCAGGGCATGTGCGGAGCAGCTCGCTGGGGTTTTTACAGACATTTTCAACCTGTCTCTCGCCCAAGCAGCTGTACCATCATGCTTTAAACGCACTTCCATTGTGCTAGTGCCGAAACACTCCAGCCCGAGGTGCCCTAATGACTACCGCCCTGTAGCACTCACACCCATCATTATGAAGTGCTTTGAGCGGCTGGTCCTGGAACACCTAAAAGACTCTATACCATCCACATTGGACTCACACCAGTTTGCCTATCGCAGCAATAGGAGCACAGAGGATGCAGTTTCCATGGCACTGCACTCTGTGCTCACCCATCTGGACAGTAAAAACACCTATGCACGCATGCTGTTTGTTGACTTCAGCTCAGCATTCAACACTGTCATCCCATCCAAGTTAATTGCCAAACTTGGAGACCTGGGCATCAACACTTCAATGTGTAACTGGATTTTGGACTTCCTAACTGACAGACCACAGAATGTTCGATCAGGATCCACCTGCTCCACGTCCATCACACTCAACACTGGTGTACCACAGGGCTGTGTGCTAAGTCCGTTTCTCTACTCCCTCTTCACCTCCGACTGCAAGCCTGTGTATGGAACTAATTCCATCTTCAAGTTTGCGGACGACACTACGGTGATCTCGGGGTCTCATCAGCAACAACGATGAGACTGCCTACAGGGAGGAGATCCAGCACCTGGCCACATGGTGCACTGATAATAACCTGCTCCTCAACACCACCAAAACGAAGGAGCTCATCGTGGACTTCAGGAAGGAGTCAAGAGGCACACACGACACCATCCACATCAATGGAATGGCTGTTGAGCGTGTCTCCAGTTTCAAGTTCCTGGGGATCCACATCTCGGCGGACATGTCGTGGACGACCAACACCTCCAGCCTGGTCAAGAAGGCTCACCAGCGCCTCTTCTTCCTGAGGACACTGAGGAAGAATCAGCTCTCCTCGGCTATCCTGGTGAACTTCTATCGCTGCGCAATAGAAAGCATCCTGACCAACTGTGTCGCAGTATGGTATGGGAGCTGCTCTGTTGCGGAGCGCAAGGCACTGCAGCAGGTGGTGAAAACTGCCCAGCGCATCACAGGGACTCCACTACCTGCCATCGAGCACATCCAGAGGAAACGCTGTCTGCACCGAGCTCGCAGCATCCTCAAGGACTCCTCTCACCCAGCCCACAGACTGTTTTCTCTCCTGCCCTCCGGCAGGCGTTTCAGGATCCTCCGGACCAGGACCAGCAGACTAAAGAACAGTTTTTTTCCCCAGAGCTGTCTCTTTACTGAACTCAAACCCCCGTTGATCCACTTCCCTCATAAACTGCAAACTCTCCTACCTCACACCTACATTCACTTTGTTATTTGCACTACCGACTGTTTATTACAGTAACAACTGTTTACTTATGCATTTTGCACCACCATATCTTAACTGGAATATGCTCATTTGCACTGCCGACTGTATTTATAGTAACCATGTTTACATTTGCATTTTGCACCGTACTTCTAACTGTAATATGCAACCACTTTCCACTGCACTTTTACACTTTCTTTCGGATAGCTCTGTCCATAATTTATTGCACTACCTTAATCCACTGCTATATTCCTCATATTAGCCTAACATATTATTGTATACCTCTATCTGTAAAATTCTGTTCAAAGTAATAGCCATCTGTATATTATATGCATAGTACATATTCACCTGTACATTCTGTTTACATTCTGTTTATAGTAATAGCCATCTGTATATTTATATTTATTCACTGTATATATTCATCTGTAAATTCAGTTCTGTTTATAGTAATAACCATCTCTCTACTTATACATATTTATATATATTCAGTACATTTTTATGCCCAGCACTTACGCAACCATTGTATATATCCTGCACTTGCTGCTATTGCACTTCTGGTTAGACCTAAACTGCATTTCGTTGCCTTGTACTTGTACTTGTGTAATGACAATAAAGTTGAATCTAATCTAATCATATGTAGCAACGGGGTCAGCCCCGCCTCTTCACTAAGATAAATGTTTTTATATTTTCCTTGCTCAGTTGCTCTCAGATCGGTCCCGAATAGCTCTTAAGCTAAGACTCCTACGTAAAAGTTTTTAAGCTAAATTAGGAGTTTTCTGAGAGGACTCTTAGAATCTTTATGAATACGGGCCCTGATGTTTTGTGACTATTCAGTAAAATATATAAAGGCCTGTTTAACTTAAGGCTAATGTAAAATTTGTTTATGAAAAGAAAAAAATGTGATTTTAAGGTCTAAATGATTGCTTATTGCACTATATTGGAAACTGGTGAGGGTATGCAATACAGTGCCAAGGTTTTCTATTTTCATCTATGTCATGTAAGACCATGTTCAAATACGCTTTTCGCAATAATGTCGTCCTTTAATTAGAAAAAAGTTAACAGATGATATGGTAGTTAATGTTTTTACACTCTTATTTTCTATAGGTCCTTTCCAGGTGTTTTTACCAAGGGCAAAGGGAAGAGGCGCTTTCCTGCAGCAAATCTTGTTCCTGCCAAGAGACTTAAACCACTTGATGTGGCTTTCTATTTGTTGCCTAAGCAGTGTGAAAAAACCCCAAAAGAGGAGGAGCAATTAGTCCATATGCATGCAGGATTGGGCCGTAGGACTGCTCATCTATTTTATTATGTCCCTCTCCAGTTTTGTAATAATCAAAATTGTTTTATCCAGAAAATGTGTTCATGTAGAACCCCATACAACTATGGTATAGTAAAACAATATAAAATGTCTATAGAAGTTATAAATGTTGACAAATATTAACAAACACTTAACGTCCTTGTAACTGCATCCGTAATAAATCATGTTTACATGCTGATTTGACACAAATATGGGGACTTAAAGGGATCGAATATGTTAAACTGCAAAACTTAAGATATACATATACTGCATTTTTCTGTGAAAGCTGAGATTGATAGATGACCTTAACGGTCACTGTAACACTTAAAGGGATAGTTCACCCAAAAATGAAAATTGTCATTTACTCATGTTACAAACCTGCATAAATTTCTTTGTTCTGATGAACACAAAGGACGATATTTTGAGAAATCTTTGTAACCAAACCGTTCGTGGACCCAATTCAGATCCATAGTAGGAAAAAAGAATACTATGGAAGTAAATGGGGTCCACAGACTGTTTGGTTACAAACATCTCAAAATATTGTCCTTTGTGTATATAAATATATAACATATTCTGTTATATTCTATATAATTATTTAATGCGGTTGTAAATGCCCGTACGTTTTACTTTCACTTTAGTATTAACGGCAAGGCGCCAAATGTGATGGGTTCAATGAAAAACACTAAAACAAACACACTTCTAAAAGATAACTTTTGTTAACAAAACGAATAAGAATACACAATGAATTATATAAATTGTTTATGAATAATAGAATTCTATATAATTATATTATATAATGCGCTTATAAATGCCTGTAGGCTACGTTTTACTTTACTTTAGTATTAGCGGCAATTCGCCGCCAATTGCTTGAATGGTAGGTACAATGAAAAACACAAAAACGAACTCGCTTCTATTAAACGCAGAACTTTTATTAACAAAATGAATAAGAATACACAATGCAATAGGCCTAGTATAAAATAACAAATAACTTACAAAAAAGTTTTAAAATAAACTGAAAATCAGGAAACAATGTGGCAGCAAATAAATAAGAAACATATTATTTATAATTTGTTTATTAGCTAAACGAATAAGATTGGAGGGACGGCATAGCCTACACCAAATAAATTAGGCCTACACAAAGTTTAAATAAAAATTACCAAACACTGTGGTACCAAATAAATAAGAAATTAACATGAAAATCACCTTAGATAAACGGCAAAAGTCCACACTGGCTTTTCAAAATTAAAACAAAAGGAAAATTAAAACTCTAAATTGGCTGTTGCGGAGACGGTGGAGACAACGCCTAAATGTTCTTTGCTAGGAAACCCAACATGTTCACCATCTGTGGTTTAAGAGGAGATCTTGTGGGGGTGACTATGTTTCCCATCGTGCTGAACACCCTCTCGGATGCGCAGCTGGTTGCACACACGCAAAGATATTTTTTGGCTACCTTTGCCAACAGAGGAAGCCTATCTTTATTCTCTTTCCACCAGGCGAGAGGATCCTGCTCTGCGTTAATGGGGGACTCCTGAGCATAGATGGCGATTTCCCTCACCACCTTTTCTGGAATTGTCAATGCAGCTGTCCCAGCGCATGCTTTTCTTTTTAATAAACTTGCTAATGTTTTTTTTCTTTTGGGCTGCGGCTCGGCTGCGGCTTCCTCTTCATTGTCTTCTCCCTCTTCTCTCATGGGGTGCGCTGACTGCGCTCTCCTACTGATGATGACCGCTTCTTCCTCTATCATCCTCTTGGTCTCCTCAATATTAGGGTCGTAGTCACCTCGGTCCAGGAATGTTGCCTTGCGCATAAGTTCCCGGCTTGCTTCTGGCAGAGCTTCATATTTCACATCTAAAATCGATATGATGCCAGCTTTCAGGTTGGCTGTCAGTTGACCATCCTCATCCGATGGGGCCAATGTGTCTTCTTTAATAAGATGCAGCACAGGGAGTAGAGATGAAGCGGTTACGTAATTCTCGCCGGACAGAATGTCGGTGAACTCGCTCACTGGCTTTAACGCTTTGTTCACCGACTGCAACACATCCTCGTCTTGCCATGTGATGCTCACATTGGTTTTACGGTCGTCAGCAAGAACTCGATTGATGGCTGTCCTCTGCTCTACCCTCTCAATCATTTTCTGCTTGGAGCCCCAGCGAGTTGCACAGTCCTCATGGGAGAAAATAAATACATTATTATTATTATTATTATTATTATTACCACCAATGATAATAATAACAAATGCAACGGATGTGGCATTAATTGTAGCCTAAAATACTTATTCATACATCGAAGTAAAAATGCTTCAAACATTTAGGATTTATTAAAAATTATTTAAAATCATTTAAATGTCTCAGAACGAAAACATATCTACCTTAAACCTAACTTAAACTAAGTAGCCTACACCAGCTTTTCATGTTTTATAAATTGCATTAACTGTATGGTTTTATTAGGTTGTTTAGCCTACTATAGGATTTTTTTGAAGATATAATAATAAACTTACAGTCACAAGCGAGTGCTCTGGGAGGCCAAGCTCGACTTGAGCTTTCTGCAGCTCCCTTCTCCTTTTCCAGCTGTGAGAGAACATGTCGTTTATTGTGCGACAAACTGCTAGGGCACGGTCTGTGCGGGCTTTCTCCGTCTTCTCAATGGTGTTGGACACAGCTAAGTTCAGGTTGTGCCCAAAGCAGCTTAACCATGGCCAGCCTAAATTACGAACTGCCGCCTTAATGTTGGTTCCGCTGTCAGTTGTGAGACAAGACACTTTATTTTCTTCTAATCCCCAGTCATTCAGAGCCTCCTGCAAAGCATCGGCCAGGTTAGCAGCAGTGTGGTCCTCTGGCAAAAAACTTGTCTGTAGGCATTTTGACACCAGTGACCATTCCGTGTCAATAAAATGGAAAGTAAGTGACATGTAAGGTGTCATTCTTGTGCTCGACCACATGTCTGTTGTGAGTGCAAAATGCTCAACTGTTGAAATAGTCCGTTGCAGCTCACTCCGGACACGGTTGTAGGCGCGTGGGACAGCTGTTTTTGAGAAATATGAACGGCCAGGCAATTCATACTGGCTGTCGAGAGTGGCAATGAGGTCTTTGAAAGATTGTTTTTCGACCGTGTAGAAAGACACCATTTCTTTGCAGATGTATTTGGTCACTGCATCAGTGCATTTGTTCCACCTCACACTGTCCCTCTTATATTTTGTGCATCGCGCAAATGCATCACTAATTGATGGCTGTACCTGTGCGTCTGGATTCTGCGGTCGATTTTTTGCCACAGGGCCCATTTTGGCAGCCTCATTCTTGTGGTGCGCTTGAAGGTGTGTGTATAAATTAGATGTGTTTCCTCCGGATGCTGCCACCTTCGTCAGGCAAAGTTTGCAGATTGCCTCATTAACGTTTTCAGGTTCCCTGTTTGCATTTGGTTTGAATCCAAAATATTGCCAAACAGGTGCTTTTGCATTTCTTTTAGAAACTAAATCTTCCATCGTGTCACAGCTCACTCTTCTTGTCAGTAAGTTCGCCTTCCTCTTGTCACGTGATAAATGAAATTGGACTCCTGGAGCTGATCTGACACGAATAGACAGCCGCGCTCAGTTTTTTAATTAATTTTTTGTTCAGTTTTTAATTGTAGTGTTTGTTCTCTAACATGATTAAATTATTTTTTATTACTATAAAAATCAAAACGACGGTGGGGCGCGGTGTCGCGGTGGGCAAGTGACGTAACCGGTGTTGTGGCTGAACACCGGTATCACCGTCAACACCGACTATCGCAGCAAGCCTAGTGTGTTTCATTGGCGATGCTTAGGAAGCCCTCTTCTTCCAGGTAGTGGAGAACATCATAGTAGATGCATGTTACAGCTGCCCAGAGGTCTCTCCACAGCCGCTCAATCCTGGAAAATGTTAATTAAAAAAAAATATGAAAGGTTATCCACAAATGCACACAAATAAAATTAAGATATCATCTGACTTAATAGTTAAAATAGAGTCTTTGAATTTCTTTTTTTATTTTGTGTTTATGCATAACCCACTATATTTAGAATTATATCTTGTTACATACTATACCATAACACACATTTGCAAATTATAGTACTCCTGCTAGCAGTTGTATGTTAACATACTACCACTACATGGCATCAGTGAGGTGGCAGCTTAAATTGGCAATATCCATTCCATCGAACAAACCTTTGGTTGTGAACACTCTTCCCAGATATAAAGCTGCTCTTTCCAGTGCCACGGACTGTAAACATGAAGCGTGCAACGTCGACATTTTCCACTCCCTGATCAGCACGAACCCTAAAGTAGACACACAACACTTTCAAAGATCACATACATGTAATTTTGGTAACGTTTATTGGTTGCAAATAACCTGTCTGAAGGTGATCTTTAAGTACATTACTATTCTAAGTTACTTTCCACCACTGTTTGTACTGTTGTAGTGTAAAAACTGCCAGTTTAAAATATGCATTTACCTGAGAGGAGAACCAAACTTCTCAACAGATTCTAGAAAGAAAGCCAGGGTGGTTGATGCAAGGTTGTTGCAGGCTGCACCAAGATACATTATCTGCAGCACAAATGCAATTACACGTCTATAAGACACTCAAGTATTTAATGATTACATAAATGTGTACTCTTAGTCCAAACAACTGTGCTTACCTTACGGGAAAAACCGTCAATACCACCAAAGACAACAATGTTGTAGATGAAAGAGAAAAAAATAATTTGTCAGCTGTACATAACATACTGCAAGTAAGAAAAAAAGTGTTCTACACACAGTTGCTAAATGCAAGAGACTATGGTGTAATGGTGTATACCATGTTAAGAGGTTAGCTGTGATGGTGCATACAGTAACATGAAAGAAGCAGTATAAAAAATGCGTTATGCTGCATACTGATAACTACCACATACTTTAAAAGTTTATATTTTAGAGCTGTGATTTATTAGCATTTTTCATATGAAAATAAATGATGTCCTCTGTAGTGGAAGTCAGGACTTTGTACGGAAAACCTCCAGTGAGGGAGTCAGGCAGCGTCCAGTTTACTGATGGCGATTATGTAATTAAGCGCGGAAAACTAACTTCGCGTGACTGGGGCTTCTAAATTATGAGCAACCACGACCACGTAGACTAACCATGTTCCGTACACTTTTCGCTATTCACCAAACGCCAACGCCCACTCCTCCGTTGTTGAGAGTCAGACAAGCATGTTTGTGTGATCGTTCCCTGGGTGAATACCCATTGGACAGTCCACACTTTGATTGATGTCTTTTAGACCAATAGATTTTGAGAAAAGTGGGTAAAAGTACCTCCTCCGCACGTGTACGGAAGATGATGAGCGTTAATGGTGTTCCGTACATGCTTGCAATGATGTTCCGTACAGAGCGCATAAATGATTTCGGCGTCGAACATGGACATTCAACGGATCAATTTTGAGCTGTTTATTTGAAGAAAACATAATTTAAAAGAATAATAAAGGTGAGTACCTTTTCATTTGGTTAATTTTAGTTAATTGCTGATTTAAAAGCTAGAGAATGCGAGTTGAGCATGATTGTGTCGTGATATGAATAACTTTACCATATATTTGATAAAGACAAAAAAGAAGGGCAAACATTTTGCATTGATTTAAAAGATTTAATGATCAACATTAAGAACGTAAAAACATAAATAAGGATGTGTGTGTGTGTGTGTGTATATATACAATTATTTACATTTAACGTGAACACTAAACTGATTAAAAAAAACTGATTAACTAGAAATTATTCTACATTCTATTCTACATCTACATTTTTTATATGGACAGACAACATTTATGGCAATGCCAGTCAGTGTCTGGCACTTCCTCCACCCCTGCACACTCCACGTGGAACCACAAATGGCACAGTTCGCATTGGACCCACTCATCAATGGCCTCATCTCCAGAGCCAGGTGGTATCACTCTACGGCAGAGAGCACAGTGTTCTCCACCATCATCAATTGGAGGAGGTGCTTGGTTTTTTTGCCTTTTGGCCTCAAGGGCTTGTCTTTTCTCTTCCCTCTTCTTTGTCATCTCTTCTTTACGCTTTCTCTTCTTTTCTTCCTTCTCGTTCTCCTCAGCTTCTTTTTGTACCAGCAGGTTGTAATATTGGTCGCTGGTGATGACACGGGCTGGCAACGGAATACGACGCCTCACCTTCTCCTTCCTCTCCAGGGCTGGGCTCATGAGGACGTTAGCCAGACTCTCAGGGATTATACCTGCTGCCACCAGGTAGTTTTTGGGAGCGACTCTGTTGCAGGTGGGGCAAGGTGATTGAGTGGCTGAAGGAGTGACAGGAACGCTGGATGGTGTGGCGTGAGTGCTGGATGGTGTGGCGTGAGTGCTGGATGGTGTGGCGTGAGTGCTGGATGGTGTGGCTGAAGGAGTGACAGGAACGCTGGATGGTGTGGCGTGAGTGCTGGATGGTGTGGCGTGAGTGCTGGATGGTGTGGCTGAAGGAGTGACAGGAACGCTGGATGGTGTGGCGGAAGGAGTGACAGGAACGCTGGATGGTGTGGCATCGGGAACGCTGGATGGTGTGGCATCGGGAACGCTGGATGGTGTGGCATCGGGAACGCTGGATGGTGTGGCATCAGTTCCATCTGCAGATGGGAGCACTCTCACCACCTAAGAAAGTAAAACATGAAAAACTCATTAGCATAACTAACTTGAAAAGAAATACAAGCAGCTTAAAGGATGAATTATCATTGTATTAATGTTAAAATTACCTGGGTTGTGTCCACAGCACCCCTGGACAGCGGAAAGATGCCAGCCTTGCGAAACCCAGCCTTAATGTTTTGGGCTGTGACCGCAGTGGGGTAAACATTTTTGAGGAGAGGTGAAAACTGCTTCTTCCCCACAACAAGATCCCCACGAACCAGACCCATCCTGGAAGCCATGGTGGAGAAAGCTGTCTTCAACGGGTTAAAGACGGCGATGTCCAGGGGCTGCAGGATGTGTGTGGTGTGTGCAGGTAAGCAGAGAATTTCTATTTTGTTTTCTCTGCAGAACATTATAACCTCTTTGGAGACATGTGTTTCATGTTGATCCATAATCAATATAAGTGGTCTCTCCACAGGAGCATATTTTACAAAATGTCGGAGCCACTTCAGGAATAGCTCCGAGTCCATATAGCCCTTTTCTTGGATGCCGTAGAGTGCGTTGGGGGGCCCATCCAGCCTATAGGCACCACTTGGAAGGCAGCCGGGGTAAATTATGAACGGTGGAATGGTGTCTCCGGCTGCATTTACACAGCAGTGAACTGTTATATGCTCCCTGGTGGTCTGCTGCTGCTGGTATACATGTTTCCTCCCAGTCTGGCACAGGACCTTTTCTCTGGACCGAGGCTTGTCCCCAAAGCCAGTTTCGTCACAGTTGAATATGAGGTGAGGTTTGTCCTCCAAACCATGGTTGGCATAAAGTGCCTCATACAACTTGAAGAAACCTTCTATTGCCTCTGGTGTACCTCCGTGAACTCTGGCTCGGTCCAGGGAATCTGCCGTCCGTGATGTCAACTCAGGATGGCGGGCCTTAAACCTGGACCACCAAACATCACTTGGCCCCTTCTCCATATTAACGGTGGTGGTCTGGGTTCTGCCACTCTCTTTGATGATCCCAATAGTGAGGATTTTGACCATGGAGCGGGTAATTGGGAACCCATGGTCAGCCATCCAGAATATAAACGAAATGAGGGCCTCTTCCTCTGCTGGTGTCAGGGCCGAATTAGGATGAGGGTTGTGGGAATATTTCTTTTTTTTATAGTCCTGCAGAGTGGTGTGGGGAATGCCGTATTTTGTAGCTGTCGCCCTCAAGCTCGCTCCTGCCTTTACTTCATCTACTGCCTTCTCTAACATCTCCTTTGTATACTGCCTTTTTTTTCCTGCCATCTTTCTACTTTACGTTACTGACTTTCCTTTGAAATAAAATATTATCATTAAAATGAACTGTTATATTTTAATCATGTTTATCACTTCAGATGATTTTGTAATGAAATAACTATGTATAAAATCTTAAATGTCAATTGATGTATGAAATCTTAATAAGTTGTGTGTGAATAACCTATCATTGTGTTTGTTATCGTTAAATAACACTGAGTTATGTTAAAATATATATTATATATAACGTTATATATTTTATTATATAATGTATATATATTTTATATATACATACATGAAAGACAATCTAAAATGTTAAAATATTCAATTCATGTAACTTAACATTAACTTAATGCACCCTTTCTGAATATAAACACCATCTCTGCAAGCAGGATGATGGGCAAACCTGTCTCTGACTGAGATTGGCGCCAAGCGGTTATCGCCCGCAATTGACGTTTAAAAATTCCCATTTCAAAGCATTTATTTAACAAAGAGTAGTATTTTTAAACCTTTGTGATAACATAACATTCATTTAATGAAGATTTTAATACTGTGAGAAGCATAATTTGAATCGAAATGTACATTTTCGCTGCACTAGTTGTCTCCCCACCAAAGCTGCAATCTGACATTTAGCTTGCCCACCATGCATTTTCAATGGCAGTGGGCGCTCCTAGCAAACTTACTGAAATCTTGCGGAAACAAACGGCGGTGGACTCTCAGTCGTGAGTGGAGATGAAAGAGGGAGAAATGACGATGACACAGATATATAATTAATGTATGACCAGGAAGTATTTATTCAGCAATTGGCGGTAAAAGGTGAACTGTACGGAACATCGTTGTGTACGGAACATGGTTAGTCTACGTTACCAGTTAACAATGTAATTTAGGGCTGGGTGATATATTGCATGCGATATTCATGCGCATCTCGTCATTAAAGCCAGTTCCGTTATTAGTAGTAAATCTGCATCACCTGTGGACGTATGGCCTGCGACAATGAATGCGACATGGCTCAGCTTGTTAGTGAACTACGGCTTTGTGTAGTAAATGCAGGTCCATCTGAAAGCATTTGATGGCGATTTACCTCTAATCAAGAAACCAGCTTTACTGATGAGATGCCTATGACTGTGGCATGCGATTTATCGCGCAGCCCTAAACGCCACCTCATTAAAAGTTCCCTGTAGACATTGTTCAACAATTATGTTAATGTGCAACGTGTCTGGTAACTATGACTGCCTTTTACGAACACAAAAGGTAAAGAAAGAGTAAACTCACCGAAGCGCCATCGTTTGTGTTCTGAGCCATGCTGCTGAGCTCTAACTGGAGCTCACCTGAACTTCCCCGCCTTCCCGTTTCAGCGTCACATGACCAATGGAGCGTAAATGATTGGCTGGATGTTGAATGATTTGATACAGGATCGATTGCTTCTCCTGGTTACCCGGATGTTGACTCTGAATATTTTTACACTGAATTTTTTGAGACGTTGAATTATTTTACACTGAATCTTTTGAGGCATTTAATTTTTTTACACTGAATCTTTTGAGGCATTTAATTTTTTTACACTGAATCTTTTGAGACGTTGAATTTTTTTACACTGAATTTTTTGAGACGTTGAATTTCGATGGCTTTTAAAATTCAAAGTCTGATTTAGATGCAAAATAAAATTCAGTGTTAAAAATTCGATGTAAAAAAATTCAGTGCTAAAAATTAGAATTCAAAATCCAGTGGCACAGTTTTACTTCCATACTAACCTCCGCCCACAAGAATATGCGAAAAAGGGGGCGTGGTCTTGTTGCTCTCCCACGTGGAGAAGACGAGGAAGTTTTGCGTGGAGAAGAGGAAGTGTTGCGTTTCAGTGTGTTTGTCACCATGTCGTCGAGACGCTGTTATTTTCATCCCGGAGTCAAATCACCTTTGTTTGGCTTTCCCAGGGACGCTGTAGAGATCCTTGAGCACATACATCTCTCCGTTAAGAGGCGTGACCTTTCCGTACAACGTGCGCTAAACTGCTGTCGAATCGCAACACAGGAACCGCTGGCACAATCAGAACTTGTTACGTATTTCTGAAGGAGGGACTTCATAGAATAAAGGAACTCATCAGCCGTTTTTAGGAGAGTGAAAACAGCGGTATACAGATAAGTAAATTGTGTGAAAAATACTGTGTTTTTTAACACGTGAAACATGAACACATGTTATATTGCACACTGTAAACACAATCAAAGCTTCAAAAAAACACGAAGAACGGGACCTTTAAGAAAACGAGCCGCATAATCAAGGATTTTTGCCCGCAACAATCACCAAAAAAAAAAAACGCATTTTTCTGGAAGGACTGTATAGAACAGAAACACATTTCAGGTTAAATCATGTTAATACTAGGACTGTCAATCGATTACATTTTTTAAACGGTAACAGCCCTACTTAATACCACTTATATACTTGCAAACAGTGGGTCTTTTAATTAAAATTGCATTTGGACTCAATAGCATTTACACTAAGTAATTTATCTTAAAAGCTTCCATAAAATCAACAGCAAGACAGCAAGCACAGGCTTGTTCTAATAAACCCCAAAATTAAAATTACCCAGATTAAAATGAAAACATTAACATTTTACATTAAAAGGATGCTTCACCCAAAATGAAAATTCTGTCATCATTTACTCACCCTCAAGTTGTTCCAAACCTGTATGAATTTTCTTTCTTCTGCTGAAAGAAGAAATTTTGAAGAATGTGTATAACCAAACAGTTGATGGACCCAATTGACTTCCATAGTATGTTTTAAAAATGTACCAGAAACTGTTTGGTTGCCAACATTCTTCAAAATATCTTCTTTTGTGTTCAGCAGAAGAAAGAAAATTCATACAGGTTTGGAACAACTTGAGGATGAGCAAATGATGACTTTTCATTTTTTGGGTGAACTCTCCCTTGAAATTAACATTTAAATTATTTAATGTTACTTTACGTGCATCAACTTTAAAATAATGAACTCATTGCACCTTATATCCCTGGCAGAACAATTAACAAATCATAACAGAATTAACACTCTCACATTTTTACACTAACTCGTTTGTTACTACCTCTCTCTCAGAGCAAATTTGATTTATTCTTGGAGTGATGGATGAGAGTCTCTATGGTCATTCTCCACATTCAAATGAGCCCTGTGCTTGGTTTTCATTGGAGCCAAAGTTGAGAATGATTGGCATAGGCAAGTGGTAGGAAATGGCAGCAATATTCCCATGGCTTTGGCAGTGAGATACTCATGTGTGAGAGAGGGCCAAAAGTCAGCATGAGGCATCTGCTGAAATCAGACCTTCAGTGTCCTATCACAGGATAAGTCCAACAGCTTCTCCTCTGCCTTAGCAGTAATGTCACTTGTTGCATCTGGGGCAAAAGGATCTCGCACCCAGTCCTAGCCATCTGTGTTCACATCAGGGAAGTATGAGCTGAAGGGCTTGCTCAGTGCAGGGAGGTGAGCGGTAACTACCTCTCTCACTTTAGCAACAGATTGATTGTTTTTGTGGAGAAACTGTCATTTGGAGGAACTTGTCTGTAATTTCGTCTTGTCTTGTATTCTTTTTCTCCATAGCTCTGTTTTCTTCATGAAGGCCATGATTTTATCACTGACTTCCAGGATAGATGCATAGTTTCGTATCTTGGTGTAGTGGTGCCTGGAGAAGTGCATATACTCTTAATTTATGCCCCCAATTTTTTTTTAAAGCAGCCCAGCAATAGATGAATATCCTGTGTTATTGACATGTAAGACTAGTCTTATATTTTTTGTTCACCCGAAAATGAGCCAGTAGTATTTGCACATTGTTTCTTAACTTTTGCTGCTTGACTTCACGGAGTAAGGATCACTATGAAATTAATATTAGCCACAGAAGAGGTGCCGGTTTTGCAATCAATACTGGCCCACAGACAATAGAGACAACTACATAATTATAAATGTCGACTATTCCTTATTCCAGGGGTTTTCAAACCTGTCAAACAACTATTCTCACCTTGCAAGTAGTCTCTGCCAGTAGTTTCTCTGGGAATGACTCATTTGCAACAGATGGTGTAGGCCTGAGTGCACCAACATTATAAGTTTAAGTTGCAATTTGCAAATATTACTGGTCCTACACAGGCCTAATGAATGAACATAAGATATATTAAAGATGAGGCAAGCATGCTGTCAGAGAATAGTTATATATCTCTTTCAAAGTATTCAACAATATATTCAAAACAATATGTTAAACAATAACAATATGATATACTCTCTCAACCCAATGCAAGGTTTCTAAATAAGCACTCTTTCAGGTAGGCAAGTATTAGCCTGGCTCCGCCCTCCTACGTACTTCCGCTCAATTTTCATTTTGCTTCAGTACTCTGTCTGGGACTGCTGTATATGCTTAGGTTTTCTCCCGAACAATTTTTTAACAGAGGGAGTGGGTGAGAGCGATAACGTTGATGTTGTGCGCTAGTTTGAGTTGTAGTTCAGTAATGGTGGCATCTATAATTTAGATGCATTTCTAGACTTGTATTTCTTTAAATGCTAGCAAGTGTTTACAAGAGCAAAATATTTAATCACCGCTCAAAAAATAAAAGAAGAAAAGTACGTAAACATTTGAATTGGGCTGTTATTTACGGCAGCATTTATTCTTATCATACCACCCTTACGAAAATTAACCATGGTTTTACTACAAATAAATGGTTTTGCTTCTCTAACCATAGTTTAACCATGGTATTTGTGGTTAAACTGTAGTTATATAAATGATATTCAATTAGCCAAACAACCATGGTTACTACATTTTTACTACAATAAAATTGATTAATTAAATGGTTAATTTTCGTAAGGGCAAGCATATGACATTTTATTTACAGCATATACAATCATGTTATGATTGCATGAGATATGCACCACGAGAGCAGTCAGTTTTATCACTGACACTGAGGTGGTGTGTACAGTTAATGTGAGAGAATCAAAGGCGAACCGCGCGTGACATACGTCACGACCAAACATTAGCGATTGGTTATGGCAGATCCAGAGTGACTTTTGGCAGATCCAATAGTTTTAAACTTCAACAGAGTTTCAACCTATTTCTAATGACCACCAGAGAAAGCATCATTGAGGAGGTCACATCTTTGCCTGGTCTTGGTCCGGTTGTTGCTGCTGATCTGAAAGTAGAGCCTGTTATGTCCGTCTGCGGCGTCATTACACTCGCTGAGGGGACTGTGTTTCGCACCTGTGGGAACTGCAGGTGCAGTTTGACCCTAAAAAGAAATTTCACAGATGCGTGAAGTGCAACATGCTGCAGAAGACGGGGATGTAGAAGGCAACTGCTACAGCCAATCCAATGACACTGTGTTTGGAGAGTTTGGCGAGCTCAATGTCACCATTAATAATTCAGTCCTACAGAAGTATGTGCTTCATTTTGATGTCAGTCATCTTTTGGAAGATGGGCAGGATATGGAGGAGTATTTGCTGGAATGTGTTACAGAGCAGGCTTCCACTTCAAGGATTCAAGGAGCTTTATTGCCAAGTACATTTTTACACATACACGGAATTTGTGCTGGTGTTGTGCGAGTCACACCGAGTCGCCATTTGCGGCGCCTCCTTTAGTTGGACAGAAAAAAATACAGCATAACATGAGGAGAGGTAAGGAGGGGTGAGGAGATGAAAAAAAAAACAACCCCCAGACTATGCTCCTTCACCTCCTCTTCACTACTTTCACTAGCATATTAACTATTACGAACTCCATTTCCCATCATGCCGCTTACCTGGGACTGATTACACAGACACCTGAAGCTCATCTACACAAAGACCTGCACATCATCCACACTCACCTATATATACCCCGTTCATTCTCAAGTTCATTGCGAAGTATTGCATTGCCACGGCATACAATTTCTGAGCGTTTTCCCTGTGTTTGCTGAACTGTTACTGACCTTGGATTGTTTATATCGACTACTGTTTCTTCTGCTGCCTGTCTCGACCCGGATTGTCCATTGAACTGTGATTCCTGCCGCCTGCCTCGACCCCTGCCTGTTATCTACTTCTGCTCTAAGATCATCTCCGTTGTTCTGTCTGCCCCTGTTTTACCCTGCTTGTTGATTACTCTAATAAAGCTGCAAATGGATTCCTCCGCGTCCTCCACATCATTACAGAATGTAGTCGCATGAAACTGGACATTCAGAACGGCAATGTCGTAGCTATGGGCAAGGTACCAGAGGAAACTCCCTGTGCATCGGAAGAGGGTCTCTGCAACTCCTGAAACGAGGTCCGTCTCCGCAACAGGCCCAACGAAGTCCATCTCTGCTGTTGAAGATGTGCCTCAGTAGTGGTTATGTTGGAAAATAAGTTGTTCAGGTAAATGTAATTGTTTAAATGAAGTTCAAATTTAAAATATGTTTCAATGTAAAACAATGTTCAAAATGTTTTGTTCTTTGAACTGATAGTTTGTCGTTTTGTAATTTACGTGTAAATGTATTTTTGTGTATTGTATTTAATTGTTTGTTCTATTCATGTTAAAAAAATTTTGTGATTACACATGCCGTGTGTTATTCAATTCACATTTATTTGTATAGCGCTTTTCACAATACACGTCGTTTCGAAGCGCTTCACGGAAAATGCATGCGTCTACATTACAATTTACAATTGCCGAAGTTATGGATTTCAGAAATATTCATATACAAATCACGCAGTTAGCCAACAATGCATTAATACACAATGTAATAATCTAAGTCACAAACAATGGGCTCATTGAAGTGAAGAATACATGTTGTTAACAAATGATTAGTGTGGCATTCCCCAGTGTGTCATGTCTTCGATCTGACTTGTCGTGTTTTGTTTTGACAGTTCGCCATGTGCTCTGCTGTCATTGTGGTGTCTCCCCACCCCCTTGTTATCCCATCAGCGTTATCATTCACCGCTATCACCTGCCTCTTATCAGACTTCCTTAATTATTCCCCTATTTAACCTTCTCGTGTTTGCTGTCCTGTGCCAGATTGTTTGTGTTTGTTACCTTGCGCTCCGGCCAGTGTTTCTCTTGTCTTGTCTGTGAGAAATCGAGTTTGTTTCCCGTTTTTGAGGCTCCAGTGCCTGTTCGTGTTCCTGTTAGTGTTCCCCGTCCTCGCCCACCAGCTGTCGCTCTCTCTGCCGGCCCGCCCAACCGGGCGCTGCGATCTTCGTGGCGGTCTGCTTCTTCAGCCTACCTGAAACCGCACGGAACCGTGCTGCCAGCGCCCTCTGCTGGCTTTACTTCACGTTACTCTTTTGTTGACTATTTTTGCCCAGTTGAATGCAAAGAACTATTAATAAATTACGTTTTTGTTGTCTGCAATTGAATCTCGTCCAGATCCTTGACACAGTGGTGGAAACATGAATCCGTCTACGCTATCCTTGTGGAGGACCAGGGAAATTCTCCCATTAAGGACACAGTTAAGATTTACCAACTGAAGTCAAAGAAATATATAGTCAGACGGAGTATTGTTACAAAAATATACTTTATTATAAAAGCATTAAAAAGGTTTCGCAGGAGGCAGAAAATACACACACTCGGCTTAGGAAAATAATTAATTTATAAAAGGAAATGGAAAAAAATACAATGTACCGAAATGCAACTAAACAAAATTGAATAGTGATATCGAAATCTTGAATAATTAAATCCTTCAAAAGCAGAAAATTGGGAAAACCAAAAGAAAAGAAAAACAAATATTGATAGGTCTCAGATAATATAAAACAGGTTGAAATACATTTTTAGAAATTGAACACAAATTTTTCTTTCTTATTCCGCAGAAATATATTTGTGTTGTTCCACACACTTACTTAATCGTTAGTTTGATATTCTTAACGTACGTTTTTTTCCTCTAATTATGTAATAATTTGTCTTCCCCTTGCAGGTCACATCAAATTCACTGCCCTTTGGATAGCTCAACCTTTTACTGTGGCACTTAAAATAGCAGATAAATACACAACCAAAAGGAAAAAAACTAAATCAATTAACTCAAATCATCAAACATAGTCACAAAACATCGTTATGAACTTTAAATGCAATTATAAATGTCCATATGATGTAAATGAACTCAAGTCTTTATGGAACCGTGAGAATCAATAACACCGTTTCTTTAGATCCGCTTTTTTCTGCTCAGTTCAATCAGTAAACAACCGGTTAAAAGTTTGTCGGCTCAGTTCAAAGTGCAGTGCAAAAAAAACTCAAAAATATATACAACCAGTTCCCTTTCGAGGGAACTCTCACTGCGTCTGGTTAGACACTTGGGGGATACTCCCTAAGCACTAGCGAATCTGAAGTCCGTATAGCCACTAAACCAATCTGATTGGCGTGCGTGATGATGTCATCGTGACGGCGTACCCGGAAGTATAAAGCGGGAGCCGGTGCACAGAAACGGCAGTTATTGCTCTTCAGCATAGCGCTCTCTGTTGAAATTGTCTGTCTATTTACTGTTGTTTGTCACAGTTGCAAAAGTGTGTGAATGAAAAGAAAGAATGGAAAAGAATGTGAGAGAGTTTAAGCAGTGTGTGCATCTGTGTCCCTGCTTTATTTGGGCTCAGATGCACACCTGCTTTGTGTGCAGTGTCTGGGTGTTGAGCATGCTCGGGCAGTTCTCGAGGGAACTGCCTGTCAGTGGAATAGCTGCTCACACTCAGACTGCTCCACTCTCGGCTGGCCGTGTTCGATGAGACCGGCCAGCTTTGTGAGCCCCAGGGTTCTGGACCCGCGATCGCTGAGGCGTCTCGGTGTCACAGACCATGGGGTTCACAGAAGGACTTGTCAGCGGGATCTGGGACTGCTGCGGCACTTTCCCAATCCTTGTCTGACAGTTCTAAAGATCTTCCTCCCCGTGTGGAAGCCCGCGCTGCGGCTTCTTCCCCCGGGGTTGAGGAGCTGATGCTTATTCTCTCCGGTTCCGAGGAGCCAGATGAGTGGTGCATCAGGGCAGGTGGAGAAGCAGGAAGTGTTTCATCGCTTCATCCACTCGCCCAAAAGGAGCTAATTGAGGTTTTTGACTCGTGTGGTGGCCAAATTGAAGATCAATTGGCCACAGGAAGTGCCGGAAATTCAGCCACCTAGTAGGCTGGACGACCGGTTTCTTTCTCGCCGGGTCCAAACACCTCGCCGGGGTTTACCTTTCTTCCCGGACCTACACATCGAGGTGTGTAGGTCGTGGAGGAAGCCCTAAAGAGCTCGATGAGGGCGACGGTCCCTCTTCGGAGGATGTGCTGGAGCTACGGAGGGCTGCAGATTTGTCTCTCCGCATCACCAGGGAGATGGCCCGTGCTATCGGCCGGGCCATGGCCTCCGTGGTGATGGTGGAGAGGCATCTCTGGCTGAATCTATCGGGGATGAGGGAGAAGGATAAGTCCTTCCTCCTAGACTCCCCGATTTTGCCTTCTGGTCTATTTGGTGACGCGGTTGAGACCGTTGTCGCCGGGTACCAGGAGGCGAAGATGCAGTCAGCGGCCTTCCGTCAGTGCCTCCCTCGCCACTCAGAGCCTGGGAAAGCGGCCCCTAGGGGGCAGCCTCAGCCGTCTACCAGCTCCTCGCACCGGCAGGTGCAGAAGGAGAGCGTCGCCTCTAGAGCCCCTCCTCCAGGAGCCTGGCAACAGAGGCGGCGTTCTCACCAGCAGTCCCAGCAGCGGTCTTTCACTCCTGGAGGCGATCTGAGGAACGTACTCCAGGGAGGGAGGCTGCTGGGAAGAAGTCCTAGCTTCGGCTGGACTTCCAAGAGCGGTCCCCCCCGCGGGGGAGCAACCAAGGTTGCTTCCTCTGCGGCGCTCCGGGGAAATCGAGGTAATCCCGCCGTCTATGACGCTTCGGGCCCCATCGTTTTCCTGTGAACGCATGCTGCTCCAGCTGTCTCCGGAAGGACTTGCGGCTGGGCAGCTAACGCGTCCGCACATAGAGAATAGTTCCCAACCACTTCCTGCCGGTCATCCGCTTCAGGGGGTTGGGGACGACGCTCGTGTAACACCCGAAGCCAGCCTCGAGAGGTTCCCTGAGTAGAGTATCTCGGCGCATGAAAATGCCTTCCGAATATTTCTACATGGGTCCTGCGTACTGTAGACAAAGAGCAGGGTCGGGTAAGGGAACTGGTAAAATCCTTGCTGGCGAAGGAAGCCTTAGGGTGCGTTCCTCCGCCAGAGAGGGAGTCCGGGTTCTACAGCCGGTACTTTATAGTTCTCGGAAGGGAAGGAGAGTGGCGTCCGGTAGACCTGAGGTATTTGAATCGGTCTCTGAGGAGACTCGGTTTCAAAATGCTCATGGTCTCCATCATCGTGAGTTAGATCCAGTTCGAGGACTGGTTCGTCACGATAGATCTGAGGGTCGCATACTTCCATATCTTCATCCTTCCATGTCACAGGAAGTTCTTGAGGTTCGCTTTCGGGGGCGAGGCGTACCAATATCGAATGCTTCCCTTCGGTCTAGCTCTTCACCCACGCACATTCACAAGGTGCATGGATGCAGCTCTGGCTCTATTAAGACTCCAGGGCATCCGTGTGCTGAATTTTCTCGACGACTGGCTCATATTGGCCCAGTCGTACGGGATGGCAGTTCGGCATTGAGGTGTTCACACTAGGGCAGGCACTACCCTCGGTAAGGTCCCAAGGGCCAGTGTTGGGAGCGTCTTGTTGCCGGGAAACCATTTCAACAGACGCCTCCCTTCATCGGCTGGGGCACGGAAGGAAAAGGAGTGGAGAAGTATCTCCCTACGGTGCTGGCGCTAGGGTACTCAAGTCCTAGTTGTGCCCGGTCTCCGGTTTCACACTAGGGCAGGCGCTACCCTCGGTGTGGGCTAGTGGGTACTCGTTCCCCAAGTGTCTAACCAGACGCAGTGAGAGTTCCCTCGAAAGGGAACTGCTCGGGTTACGACTGTAACCCTTGTTCCCTGAGTAGGGAACGAGCACTGCGTCTCGTTACCACACCTCGGCACGCCTGGAGCGCATGCTTCAGAGCAATAGCTGCCGTTTCTGTGCGCCGGCTCCCGCTTTATACTTCCGGGTACGCCGTCACGATGACGTCATCACGCACGCCAATCAGATTGGTTTAGTGGCTATACGGACTTCAGATTCGCTAGTGCTTAGGGAGTATCCCCCAAGTGTCTAACCAGACGCAGTGCTCGTTCCCTACTCAGGGAACAAGGGTTACAGTCGTAACCCGAGCAGTTTTCCAATGTGAATCCAAGGATTTTAGTCCGTTCCGCTCTGTGGGTGGGCCGCCATCTATTTGTCCTCTCCGTGAATAATGCAGGCTTCACGAGCTATCGGAAATGTCCTAATTCCCACTTTAGAAGTCGTGATTACGAGCTTGTTGCACTCAAGTGCTTTGTTGTGGGAGTGAACAGGGATCATGGTGGACACCAGATTATTCTTTCCTATTTATTGGGAAAATTGTATTAAAAACCAACATCATATGCATAGCTGTCAACCCTCCCGTTTTTTTTCCGGGTTTCTCACGTATTTTAGCTTTTTTCCCGCTGTCTTCCCGTTTTAGTAGGCTATTTTCCCGTAAAATATCCCGTAAGGCAACTATCTGTCTGTGAAGTGGCTTGCACTTGGGTTGCTAGACCTCCAGTCAAGCAGGTGGCAGTACACAGACAGTAGCTTAGGCCAGTGTTTCCCAACCGGGGGGCCGTCTGACGAGAGCAGGGGTGTCGTGTAAAAGTCCTTAAAATATTTTTTTTTTGTTTAAATTTTTCAAATAATTAATCAAACATAATTAAATAATTTTTCTAAACTTTGTTCATTGCATGCCGTATGTTCGAATATGACCAGTCAGATTCTAATCCTTTTCTGGCAAACTCCCCCTGCTAGAATAGTCTCTCCCGCGTATTATAAACCCTCCCTCGTCTCTCTCCTTCAATCAGAGACTCTCCTGGGATGCATCATATAGAGGAAGCGCTTTACAGGCTTGGTGAGCTGTCAATCATTGCGCCCATGGTTTTCGTTGGATAAAGGCACTCGGTGCCCAGCCAATGCCTTTCCAACAAAGGTTTGATTGATGGACTTAGTAACCAATCAAAAGGCATTATCTTGCGCAGTTTACGTAAGTAGGCTTTGGTGAATACTGTTTGTGCGCAGTCTGCGCGTTCTCAATGGCGCAACTGCAGTGGAGCGCGCAGACTCTTACTGACGCTTCCCATCAGCTAAATGAGTTTTTTACACTTTGTAATCTCTGTAAATAGTTGCTTTAGTTTTTCAGTAACTGTTTATCCATTATAATTAGCAGTTTATTGCAGATTTATTTGAATGAAAAACTACTCTTTACAATAGCAAATGTTCTGAAATAAATGGCCTTTTTGAAATTCGCCTAGACTTTTCTTGACATAAAAGCTCACAGATGCTACATTACTGAGAGAATCATCCTCATATTTGAATCATGACATGATTAGACATTCAGTTTTATATTTAAGTTATTTTCAGGCTCTTAACATTAAATTATAATATATTTTTCCCTAAGTAAAAAAAAAAACAAAAAAAAAACGTGAGTCACTTACATGTATATTTACATGTATATTACTCTGTTCCCATATTACTTTGAGTTATTATGACTCTTGGGTAGCAACATTTCAAGTGTCTAGTTTAAAATAAGACCAGATTTATGAATATAGGGTTTAAGAGCTGCAGACATTTTCATTTGGGTATGTCGTTTTCAAAGAATTCTCAAAAAATGGGGCGCAGGTTAAGATGTTAAATGATTTGTTCTTATTATTTTCTTTATTTTTATTTGACAGTAGTCTTTTTTTCCCTGAACATAGCAAATACTGAACCGTACGGAAACCGTGAACCTAAAACCGTGATACAAACCGAACCGTGAGCAATCTGTACCGTTAAACCCCTAGAGTAACGTATGCGAGGGGGGGCCACAAAATGGAGAATATTTTCAAAGGGTGCCATGACTGAAAAAAGGTTGGGAAACACTGGCTTAGGCTATATCGAAGAAGAAGAAGAAGAAGAAGAAGATAGTTGCAGCGGCGGGCGTGAGGAATAGGGAAAAAGTAGCGGGAAGTGAACTTCAAGGAGAGTTGAGTAGATGAATGTGATGTGCGATGATGGATCATGACGCTGACGGCCAAAATCAATTGTGTAGTTATAAACTCTTTAGACTGTTAATGATTAGTGCTTTTTTTCTTAAGTTTGTGGGTAAGAATAGTGTAAAAAAAAAAAAAAAAAATCCCTTATTTTGTGGATGAATTCCGGGAAATCTCCCTTATTTTCAATGTTCAATGTTGATAGCTATGCATATGTAGTCTCCTCCCATGCACCGACAACCATATACACACTCCAGATAGTCGCTTTCTGCTGATTCTGCTGATTTCAGTCAAATGCTATTTTCGCTGTGTACCAAACATACAATACGCTTCATATGATTACTCTTACATGTAAATATGTACATAAGCAGTCCTAGGTCAGCGACTCGAACACAGTCCTAAATAGCACAAAAAACCCGGCCTGCACATAACCGGACAGCAGACTTAATTCACTTACATTAAATCATAATAAGCTCAAAATGATTTTTGAGTCAATATCGTTCACTTAACAACTTATCAGAGCATATCAGCTGTTAACATCATAAACATCATCACGAACATAAATCATGAACTTTACAAGACAAATTGCATTCATTACCTCATATTATACAGGACATTAGTTCAAATAACACAAAACTATTCAATTTGAATACTAAACCCGGCCAGTTCCCTGATAAACACTCAGTTATTATGTTATTACTCAGTTATTATGTTGTTACTCAGTTATTATGTTATTACACAGTTATTATGTTATCACTCAGTTATTATGTTATCACTCAGTTATGATGTTATCACTCAGTTATTATGTTATTACTCAGTTATTATGTTGTTTCCTCCGTGTGACGCAGCTGTTATTGAGCTGATCGATCCGATCTCAAAGTTTCTCAACTCGGCCTTAAAAGTGTAACTCTCACTCCAAACAGCAAATCTCATTCATCATGTTTTTATTTCTAACAACTCAGGTCTTGTTTTAACTAGTATTTTTCTCTGACATTCAATGTTTTCTAGGTTTCTCTGCAGAAACGCATCATCTCTCTACAAGTTCAGCTAAATCGCCTCAGTCTCCGTCTAACTGGTGGGCGGAGTTACTGTCGCTGACTCAAGCTGATTTGTTGATCTGCATCTGCAGTGAAATTCCATTATTTCATTGGGTAAGTTTTTCCGCAGTATCTCTTAATTATATTCAAAATTAATATAATTTAAATATTATTGTAACTGATAGAAATTAAACATTAATTAAACAGTCCTCGTCCTGCTCGATCTATCTGCGGCCTTTGACACGGTCAATCATCAGATTCTTCTGTCCACCCTCTCATCACTGGGCATCACAGGGACTCCGCTCCTTTGGTTTGAGTCCTATCTCACAGGTAGGTCTTTCAAGGTTGCCTGGAGAGGAGAGGAATCCCAAGCACATCCACTGACCACTGGGGTTCCCCAGGGCTCGGTGCTTGGTCCTCTCTTCTTCTCCATCTACACTACCTCATTGGGACCCATCATTCAGGCACATGGCTTCTCATACCACTGCTATGCTGATGACACTCAGCTCTACCTTTCATTTCCCCCAGACGACCCCACAGTAGCTCCACAAATCTCCAACTGTCTGGCTGACATCTCTGCATGGATGAGAAAACATCACCTGCAGCTTAACCTGGCAAAGACTGAGTTTCTCATCTTCCCCGCCAGTCCCACCATACAACACGACTTCACCATCCAGTTAGGTACATCCTTGATTTCCCCATCAAAGTCAGTCAGAAATCTTGGAGTAACATTTGATGACTAGCTGTCCTTCAGAGAACACATTTCTAAGACAGCTCGCTCATGTCGGTTTGCGCTCCACAACATCAGGAAGATTAGACCGTTCCTAACAGAGCACGCAACACAGCTTCTGGTCCAGGCCCTGGTTATTTCTAGACTTGACTACTGCAATGCGCTTCTGGTTGGACTCCCCTCTTGTGCGATCCAATCACTTCGAATGATCCAGAATGCAGCAGCACGTCTTGTCTTCAACGAGCCCAAAAGGACCCACGTCACACCTCTCTTCATCTCCCTGCACTGGCTACCACTCGCTGCTCGCATCAAGTTTAAGGCGCTGACGCTTGCATACAGAGCCACCACGCGCTCAGCTCCTGCTTACTTTGACTCCATTCTACAAATCCACACCCCCACCAGAAGCCTTCGCTCAGCAAAGGAACGACGGCTTGTGGTTCCATCACAGAGGGGGAAAAAATCCCTTTCCAAAACATTTTCATTCAACGTTCCCAGCTGGTGGAACGATCTTCCCAACACCATCCGAAACGCAGAATCATTGACATCATTCAAAAGTCAACTTAAAACTCAGCTCTTCCGTGAGCACCTAATCTCATAAAAAAAAAAAAAGTCCTCTCCTCTTCCTCTTTCTTCTTGCCTCCCTACTCTAGCCTGTGCTACTCTGAGCAATGTACACGGTCTCAGGATTTCAGGCTCTTATTGCGCTTCTCGATTCTTCATGACCTATCGCTTCATGTATCCCCAAGTTGTAAGTCGCTTCGGATAAAAGCGTCTGCTAAATGCATAAATGTAAATGTAAATGTATTTGATCAACAAATAGTTTTATTTGTTATTTCCTTGGATCTGTAGCTGTTAAATTTTTTCCTAATTTGGCCCTGGGTTACAAATCAATTTAAGAAGAATCACTTTTTGGACTTCAAAAATCATGTCCTCTATTCACTGCCATAAAGCTTAAAAGAGTCAGGACATTATTTAATATAACTCTGATTGTATTCGTCTGAAAGAAGAAAGTTGGCGATTTTTGATCGCTGTCTTAGTTTTTACTTTGTACATGAATAATTGCTGAAACAAACTGTGTATTGTATTTTTAGACACAAAATTGTCACGATCACACACAGGAAACAGTAAGGTCCAATTGCAGTATCTTTATTAGGGTAATCCGTATTCACAACCAGTCCAGGCAAGGGTCAAACTCCAAATAGACAATCCAAAACACGAAAACAAACACAGGGAAACAGAGAACAGACCTAGAAAGTGACGTGACATATAACAAGGACTCCATGACAACACAGAACCAAACAGGGTATATATACACACAGATACTAACAAGGTGATGGGAAACAGCTGTGTGCAATGATCAAATGAGTGACAGACAGGATGATGGGAATTGTAGTTTCAGAGTGAATGACACCGTGGGGAAGGAGGACCTCTAGTGGCTACCCGGGGAAACACAAACCCGACACTGTGACATAACCCCCCCTCTACGGAGCGGCTACCAGACGCTCCAAGACACAACTATAAACAAAACAAGAGTCCAGGAGGGAGGTGGAATGGTGGAGGATCAGGGGGAGGGATGGTGGGCCAGGTCCCTGAAGGGGAACAGGAACAGGGGGTGACGGCTGAACCAACGGCCAGGGCGGCCCGCAGAGTTCGGGAGGCCAGGGCGGCGCGCAGAGTTCGTGAGGCCCGGACACGGCAGGAACCGCCGGGATGGTCTCTGGCCTTGGGTCCACCGGAATTGGGTCCGCCGGAGCAGGCACCACCGGAACTGGGTCCGCCGGAGCAGGCACCACCGGAACTGGGTCCGCCGGAGCAGGGACCACCGGAACTGGGTCCGCCGGAGCAGGGACCACCGGAACTGGGTCCGCCGGAGCAGGGACCACCGGAACTGGGTCCGCCGGAGCAGGGACCACCGGAACTGGGTCCGCCGGAGCAGGGTCCACCGGAGCAGGGGCCGCCGGAGCAGGGACCACCGGAGCAGGGACCACCGGAGCAGGGGCCATGCAAGAGGAAACCCTGTGCTTCTCCCAGGCACGCAGAACTGCCGCCATGAAGAACCCCATCACAGCCCTCCAGGCCATGTCAGGACTCGGGACCACTAGAACTGGGACCACCGGCACTGGGTCCTCCGGAACAGGGTCCACCGGAACTGGGACCACCGGAACTGGGTCCGCCGGAGCAGGGACCACCGGAACTGGGTCCGCCGGAGCAGGGTCCACCGGAGCAGGGTCCGCCGGAGCAGGGTCCGCCGGAGCAGGGACCACCGGAGCAGGGGCCACGCAAGAGGAAACCCTGTGCTTCTCCCAGGCACGCAGAACTGCCGCCATGAAGAACCCCATCACAGCCCTCCAGGCCATGTCAGGACTCGGGACCACTAGAACTGGGACCACCGGCACTGGGTCCACCGGCACTGGGTCCACCGGCACTGGGTCCACCGGAACAGGGTCCACCGGAACTGGGACCACCGGAACTGGGACCACGCCAGGGGAAACCCTGTGCTCCTCCCAGGCACGCAGGACTGCCGCCATGAAGAACCCCATCACAGCCCTCCAGGCCATGTCAGGACTCAGGACCACCGAAACTGGGTCCACCGGAACTGGGTCCACCGGAACTCGATCCACCGGAACAGGGACCCCCGGAACTCGATCCACCGGAACTCGATCCACCGGAACAGGGATCACCGGAACTCGATCCACCGGAACTCGATCCACCGGAACTCGATCCACCGGAACAGGGATCACCGGAACAGGGACCACCGGAACTCGATCCACCGGAACTCGATCCACCGGAACTGGGATCACCGGAACAGGGACCACCAGAACTCGATCCACCGGAATAGGGACCACCGGCCCTGGCATGGAGGGAACCTTTCTCCTCCTCCTCCGTTTCGGAACCCCTGAGCTCGGGACCACCGGAACAGGATCCACCGGAACAGGGTCCGCCGGCACAGTCACGGAAGGAGTCTTCCTTCTCCCCCGCTGTTTTCTAGAGAGAGTCGACGCTGCAGTCTCCTTGGATTTCACGGGGAGCCTAGTGGTCTCCTCCGTGATCTGAGCCCACAATGCAAAGCACTGGAAAATGTTCATACGAGGTGGAACCTCTCTATACGGAGCATGCCTTCTCTTCTCCTTCTCGGTGGCTGGGGAAGAGAGATGCATACCCATACTGCAATTGGACCTATTGATGATGGAGTCCTTCTGTCACGATCACACACAGGAAACAGTAAGGTCCAATTGCAGTATCTTTATTAGGGTAAGTGATGGAGAGCGCGGCGTGGGACCACAGTCTGCGGACCATTCCTCATCTGTGGAGCTGACCGACAGTGATGGAGAGCGTGGTGTGGGACCACAGTCTGCGGACCAACATCAAAAGAAGCTATACCGAAGCACAAGGCTAGGACCCAAGACTTTTACAATTTACATATCCACACTGAAATCCACACTAAGACTCAGAAGTCTAGTTTCAAATATAATTCCTTCGCAGTTTTGGTGCTTTATGTAACGCTATGTAGTGTACATGACAAAACCCATTCAACATTGGTGTTAGCTACTGTATACAGGCCACCAGGGCATAATACAGACTTTATCAAAGAATTTGCTGACTTTCTATCAGAATTAGTACTGGCCGTAGATAAAGTACTAATTGTTGGTGATTTTAATATCCATGTAGACAACGAAAAAGACGTATTAGGATTAGCATTTAAAGATACACTAAACTCTATTGGAGTTAGGCAACACGTGTCAGGACCCACTCATCGCCATAATCATACTTTAGACCTAATATTGTCACATGGAATTAATGTTGATACCGTTGAAATTCTGCAGCAGAGCGATGACATCTCAGATCATTACTTAGTATCTTGTATACTTAATTTAGCTAAAGTTGCAAAGCCGCCCCCTCGTTTCAAAAATGGCAGGACAATCACTGCCGCTACTAAAGATTGCTTTTTAAATACTCTTCCTCATCAGTATCATCTCCTCAGCAACCCAGATAGCATAGAAGAACTCGATGTTGCAACAGAAACTATTGACTCTTTCTTTTCCAGTACTTTAGACACAGTTGCTCCTCTGCGCTTAAAGAAGATTAAAGAAAATAGTCCAACGCCGTGGTACAACGAGCACACCCGGGCCCTTAAAACAGCAGCCAGAAAAATGGAGCGCAGCTGGAAGAAAACAAAACTAGAGGTCTTTCGAAATTCGTGGAAAGAGCACATGATCGCATACAGAAAGGCCGTAAAAACTGCTAGATCCGCTTATTTCTCAACTCTCTTGGAAGAAAACAAACACAACCCAAGGTATTTATTCGATACAGTGGCTAAATTAACCAAAAATAAAGCTTCAACTTCTGATGATTGTAAACAGCACAGCAGTAATGACTTTATGAACTTCTTCACATGTAAAATTGATAATATTAGGAAGAAAATTTTAACCATGCAGCCGTCTACTACAGTATCACATCAGACAGAGCATTGTAGTGTCACTGAGGAAAAATTACAATCATTCACTGCTATAGGAGAAGAAGAATTGGCTAAACTCGTTAAATCATCAAAATCAACAACATGTATGCTTGACCCTGTACCGACTAGGCTATTAAAAGAGATGCTACCAGAGGTCATAGATCCTCTTCTTAATATCATTAATTCATCTTTGTCATTAGGATATGTACCGAAAACTTTTAAGTTGGCTATTATTAAACCACTTATTAAAAAACCGCAACTTGATCCTACAGAATTAGTCAATTATAGACCAATCTCAAATCTACCCTTTCTGTCAAAAATACTTGAAAAGGCAGTGTCTTCACAATTATGTTCCTTTTTAGAAAGAAATGGTATCTGTGAGGATTTCCAGTCAGGATTTAGACCGTATCATAGTACTGAGACTGCTCTCATCAGAGTTACAAATGATTTACTCTTATCATCCGATCGTGGCTGTATCTCTCTATTAGTGTTACTCGATCTTAGCGCTGCATTTGATACCATCGACCACAACATTCTTTTGAATAGACTCGAAAATTATGTAGGTATTAGTGGAATTGCTTTATCATGGTTTAAATCATACCTATGCGACCGTTATCAGTTTGTAGCAGTAAATGAAGAGATGTCACACCGATCGCAAGTTCAGTATGGAGTACCACAAGGCTCAGTGCTAGGACCGCTACTCTTCACCCTGTACATGCTACCACTGGGAGATATTATTAGGAAGCATGGCATTAGTTTTCATTGTTATGCTGACGATACTCAGCTCTATATTTCTTCACGCCCTGAAGAAATTTACCAATTCACAAGATTAACGGAATGCATAGCCGCCATAAAACATTGGATGACTGGTAATTTCCTGCAACTCAATTCAGAAAAAACTGAATTTTTAATTATTGGACAAAAAAGCTCCACAAGTAGTAACCTAGAATACTGTCTAACACTTGATGGCTGCTCTGTCAAGTCTTCGTCGTCAGTGAGGAACCTGGGTGTGCTCTTTGATACCAATCTTTCGTTTGAAAGCCACGTTTCTAGCATCTGTAAAACAGCTTTCTACCATCTTAAAAATATATCAAAATTACGGCACATGCTCTCAATGCAAAATGCTGAACAGTTAGTTCATGCGTTCATGACCTCAAGGCTAGATTATTGTAATGCTCTATTGGGTGGTTGCCCTGCTCGCTTAATAAATAAACTCCAGCTGGTCCAAAACGCAGCAGCTCGAGTACTTACTAGAACCAGGAAGTATGACCATATTAGCCCAGTTCTGTCAACATTGCACTGGCTACCTATTAAACATCGCATACATTTTAAAATCTTGCTTATTACTTACAAAGCACTAAATGGTTTAGCTCCCCAATACTTGAGCGAGCTCTTAACATATTATACTCCATCACGTCTACTGCGATCTCTAAATTCTGGCCAGTTGTTAATACCGAGAATATCCAAATCAACTGCAGGCGGTCGATCCTTTTCCTATTTAGCTCCTAAACTCTGGAACAGTCTTCCTAGCACTGTTCGGGAAGCAGACACACTCTGTCAGTTTAAATCTAGACTAAAAACACATCTCTTTACTGTGGCATACACATAAAACACTTTATCAATTAATTGATTGTTAGGCTGCATTAACTAGGTCAGCCGGAACCGGGAACACTTCCCATAACACCTGATGTACTCGTTACATCATCAGAAGAATGGCATCTACGCTAATGATATTCTCTCTGTTTTATCCCGAGGTTTACTGCAGTCAGCCAGATCTGGGCCGTATCCTAATCAGATGGTGGACCAGAGAAGACCAACACAGGACCCCGAAGTGTCTGCAGAGACCGTGTCAATTATCCTCCCCCTGCAACTGCCTCATCGACACGGCATCTAAATAAACCCGTCACCAGTGTGATG
This sequence comes from Romanogobio albipinnatus, assembly GCA_023566225.1. Taxonomy (NCBI): domain Eukaryota; kingdom Metazoa; phylum Chordata; class Actinopteri; order Cypriniformes; family Gobionidae; genus Romanogobio; species Romanogobio albipinnatus. The sequence goes on from CM042245.1 coordinate 6,697,231, forward strand.
ACTCCGATTGTTCGAATATTATCATTAAATAATACTTAAATCGATATGTCATCCGCAATAAACCCGTCTCCAGCGTGTTGCCTCCGATCATTCGAATATTGCACTTTAATAATTATTTAATCAACATCATCCTCAATAAACCCGTCTCCAGCGTGTTGCCTCCAGTCCTTTGAATATTCCAATCTATTATGACCTCTGACCTGTAAAGCAGCCAGAATAATAATAATAATACGTTGTTTGTAAATTGGCCAGAGGAGAACTGGCACCCCGACTGAGCATGGTTTCTCCCAAGGTTTATTTTTCTCCATTAGGTCACCTAATGGGGTTTTGGTTTCCTTGCCACTGTTGCCTCTGGCTTGGCGTGCTCAGTTGGGGACACTATATTTTTCAACTAAACATCGAAATAAATCTAATTAATAAACTAATTTAACCATGTAAACTAAATTACTGATCTAATTATTGATCTAAAGCCCACACTGTCACCGTATGGAAATTGAAATGAACTGATGACATCAAATGGCTATACAGCTGAATAAAATTAGGCTGCATTATTTTGCTGTTTAACACTGTAAAGCTGCTTTGAAACAATCTACATTGTTAAAAGCGCTATATAAATAAAGTTGACTTGACTGAAATGGAAAAAGATAAGACCTTTGCCAAGTAGCAGAAAATTGCAGAAATCATGGACACGTCATTTATGAAAAATTTCGGAAACAAAATCCCTGCTGCACACTGGTTTTTACATACCAGCACTTAAAGGTCACTCACAGTCAAAAGTATCGGTGTCCATTTATGACAGTTAAGGTATCATGTTCCTTCAAAACTTGCAAAGCGCATTACATTTTCCGGATTAAACGCAAACCAGTGAGTAGTGCTAAACGGATTCCAATTCAGGTGACAAGAATTGGTAAGGTAACCCATTTGAAACGGGAGGTAAGGTCCTGCCCAGCCAGTTACCAGAAGAGAGGCAAGATTGCCAAAGAAGTGGTACAAGGAGTCAGTAATATGTACTATAAAAAAAAATAAAAAAAACACCAGTTCCTGAAATGAAAGCTCTAGCATAAGTTCTGCTGGGAAGACTCAATTACTACGTCACTCACTGCCTTCATTCTAACCCAATTATATTCTCATGCTCACCGTATAAAAGCCCCGTACTTACACATGTTTGAGTTCGCAGATACTGAAGCGACGATTACGCAGTCTGAAGTGACGACGACGCAGATCTGAAGCGATGATTACGCAGATCTGAAGCGACGATTCAGTTAACGTTCTGGATGTTTCGTAGCGGTCGATCGCTGGTCCTATTATAAGTTAATAATATGCACACAGTGGCGTTCTAAGTCCACGTCAGCTATCATTCTAATCACCGGGCTGTCGCGGCAACAGACGAGTACCTTCACTAACGAGAGCAATCTCGCGTTCAGATTCAGAACAATCACTTCCACGGAGGACTATTGGGCATGTTATCAAAGACACGGCTGTGATCTTCATCACCATTCTGGCGTCATCTCTACATCAGCATTCACCACAGTGAAATGTATATGATTATACATTCCGACGCCGATTGGGTGTAGTATTGTACTCTTTCTCAATTTTGTCGCAAGCAGGTCCGTACAGTGGTTGCAGACACAAGCATCATATGAGACGCGCACAGGTGTCTGCCGGTCTGCTCGTGCAACGTGATCGCTCGTTGTGGCTCACTTGTGTCGTAATCCATAGTGCTGTAAATGATTCGCATGACAAACGGCCTGTATTGATGGCAAATTGTTTAGAAAAGCTGAAACAAATCAGATGGCACAGCATATTAGCCTCTATCACCCTCCCTATGAACGCAAGGAACCAACATGAGTTTAAAGCAACATGCACCCAGTTAATCGGGGCTCATGATTAACAGAGTTAAGCTGGAATCGCAATGGGTTCTGTGTTATTAATCAATACAATTGAATTAAATATGCTAATTTGCTCATAGTTTTTAAGTAGGCTACAGCACCGACATCAGTGCTTTGATCCGTTCTCATTCAATGGTGTTATTCTCTTGCAGCACTGTGAGTTTGTCATATTAACTGTCATAATTAAAACTGACACAACATAGTTTTAAGCTTAAAAGTGTTTTTGGGCTGTCATCCAGCAGAGTACATTATCTGCTCAATCATACGGGGCACCCAGTGTTGAAATGGTTTCCCTTAGTTATTTGACATGGCTTCCTTTCTGATGAGGAAGTACTGTAGCGTTCTGTGTTCCATAAAGGTGTCGTCTTATTGCATTATAAATATGCGCTATATTATATATTAGTCAATTGAAATAACACGTTATGTATAGTAATTGATGCTTTGTTTTCGCTTAACTCCAGTAATTACTCGTGTTTTATTCAGCTGATATCTGTATACCTCTTCTATTTTAGTAACCTTTAGAATTTAGTATTACGGTTCACTTGGTCCTTCCGTGCTAGGACGCTATGGCTGCAACTAGTATAAAACAAACGTGTATCTCGCTTGTACTCACAGTACCATAGGTCAGGTAAGGTTTGCATACTAAACAAGTTTTGATATTCGACTGCAGCACTAATATATTTCCGTACTCAATCGACCCGTTTACATGAAGATTGCATCTAAATCGCAGCACGGGAACACTTATTCAAATCTCATGAAAACAGTAAGTGAGCAGAGTGTGCTCCCTTTATAAATGCACGAAACGTCGGAAGTGCTTTAGTTCAGATAAAAAAAAAAAAAAAAAAAAAAAAAAAAAAATCCTACACTAGTGGAAACTGCTGCGGTCAATCTACACCGAATCATGATCTATTGCATGCTCTATTCTTCGTTGGTCAAATGTATGTACTAGAAGGCAGAATTGGCCAGCGAATAAGCGGCGTTGCTGGTGCCGCGCTCTACTGTTCGAGCTACAGGAAGACATGTCTGTAATCGGCTACACTGCACCATTTACGCCAACATTTTCAGTTATTGAGTCTAACACAATATACAGGGGAGTAAATATAGCATTGACTGTTGACTCAGTCTGCACATGAGTGTTGATTTCCGGGTGCACCGCAAATGACGAGCTCTCTCGCAGTGAGCTTTTCTCTTCGCTAAGCTGGCACACAGTGCGCTCATAATCTTGTGATACGTTGCTTTCAGACTGTGATCTGATGTCACACTGTGGGATTTCAGTGCATTAATGCCAGGTACGTTAATCAGATCCACGAGGACTTGTCCGGAGTTTTACATCAACCCATTCACCTTCGTGAAATTATTCAGGCCAAAATTTTATCATGCCGTTGGTGAGTACGTCAAACTAACTATTATAGACTTCTGATGTTATTCCAGGGTCAAAGGAATTTTTAGGATTGTGATATTCGTCTCATACTGCCAAATGTGGCCACAATCACACAGTATTATCCTGGCTTAGGTTATCAAATGATGAATTTTTTCATAGGTTCAGTAGCCGTGCCGGGTCTATATAGCTAGCTATGGTTTTATTAGTTAGTAAAGCTTAAACATATAAAACATTCTTATCCTTTTGCAAGGGCATCGTCTGATGTTCTCAATCACATGCCCATGTTATGTCTGTCATGCTGTCTGGTTTATTTTCTTTAGGGGCTCTCTTAGCAGGTTGACGGTTAGATGGTGTTCTATCAAGACGTCAGTGTTGCTACGAACATAGTCAATGCGTGGAGTTGGCATCCTCTACCAAGGTCTCCTCTATTAAGTATGCGGGATGCCATGATGGTCAAGATGGTTTTCTTCAGCAATCCCAGCTCAGTCTTTCGGTAGGCGTTTTGTCTCTCCATCCGCAGCTACAGCGTTCCCTCTTAGAGCGAACATCGTCCAAGACTTTCAGACGGCTCTGCATTAGCCAACCGGACCCAGTATCCTGTCCTCCCCTAGCAACATTAATATTATATTAAACTCTCTGCTAATATAGGCTAGAAAATATATTCCTAAAAGTGTCGCTTCCTCAACTTTCAAAACTTACACGTCCGCATGGTCAGTTTTTTCTATGTTCTGTTTCGCCTCAAATGTCAGTATTCCCTCTTTGATTTCGACCATTTGTTCCTTTCTCATCTTATAAAAAAAAAAAAAAAAAAAAACACCTCTTACATCCGCCGACTCCTCGCTGGCATCAAATCCTATGCAAAAAATCTATAGTCCTAATTTTCCAAGTCTTTTCTCCGAAACTTCCATTTGTTTACTCCTTAAAGGCTTCGCTAAATCCTCTAGTAAACAATAGATAAACGTCTGCTTATTACTCTCTCGTAGCGGCATAGGTTCATCAGTTCCGTCCGTAACGGTCTCTTTCCTTTTACATCAATATTCTGCTAGAAGCAGTGTTTCTAGTTGCTTTCTACGGTTATGCGTCCAGGCGAATTATCCTCAGATACTAATACATTCGATCCTACCTTTGGTATTTCCTTTTCTGATATTCGTTCTCACCTAATCGCTCCACTCTTTTCTTAATATAAAAAAAAAAAAAAAAAAAAAAAAAAACGCTTAAGGCTACGGCGTTACCTTATCTTTCTTAAAATCAATAATGATTTTCGTCCATTCATCTATGGTCAAATTCCTTAAAAAAAAAAAAAAAAAAAAAAAAAAAAAAACACCCTAAAACTTCTAATTATGCCCCTCTCTATATCTTGCTAACGGTGCACCTCTTTCAAAAGGCTGGTTCAGAACTCAGTTAAACTGCCGGTTAAAGCTGCAGTCTATCCCCTTCTCTCTACACCGGCCACTCATTCAGAATCGGGGCAGCTACTACAGCAGCTGAACGAGGAATCCCCATGCCGGCCATCAAAGTTTGGGTAGAAGGTCCTCGGCCTTTGAATCATACAAAAGACCCGATTCTAAAACCATTCTTCAAGCCCAGCAAGCTCTACAGTAACCATAAGGTAAATTCCTATGCAACTACTGGTGGTGGTGTCATAATCATATTTCCCTCATCCCGTTATTATTCTAGCCAGCACTCCTCAACGACTTCTAGTCATCTAATATGTGCGGCCTAGCGGCTCTGTTCCATGTGGCCTCGTCTCTGTGTGGCTGTAGCAGCCGTTGTGCCTTTGTTACATGTTCGTTATTTAAATATTCCTAAATTAATAATATTATTAAATTAAATAAAAAAAAAAAAAAAAAAAAAACTTGAATGTCTTATTTAATGCGATATTTCTGTTCTATGTGGTCTCCTGTGACCGTGTAGCCTAATGTGGCCTTGTCTCGTGGTCTTGTGGCCATCAAGCATGGCATGTTCTGTGTGGCCTAGCGGCTCTGTCTCGTTGGCCTCATTCAGTGTGGCTTAGCAGCCTTGTGGCCCGGCGGGCCTCGTCTCTGTGGTACAATGTTGCCTTGTCCTATGTTCAGCCTTCAAGGGTGCGGCCTTTATGGCTTCGTTTTGCGTGGCTTAGTGGCCATCGTCTGTACGTCTCGTCTAAGTGTGGGATTATGGTTTAGGAAACATTCTATGTTCAGTGTGGTCTACTGTGACCGTGTAGCCTAATGTGGCCTTGTCTCGTGGTCTTGTGGCCTTCATGGCATGGTTAAATGTGGCCTAGTGGCCTTGTATTCAGTATGTCTGTCTATGTGTGGCATTAGTGGCCTTGTGGCCACGTGGGCCTTGTGTTCATGTGGGGCTTGGCGCCTTGTGGCATATGTTTGCCTTGTCCTTTAAAAAGATGCCTGATCGGCCAGTGGCCCCCTGGGGCATATGTTTTATGTGGCTTAGATGCCGTAGTCTCGTGTGGTTTGTATACGTGTGGCTCTAGTGGCTTGGTCTTGTCCTTAAAAGATGCCAATAGTGGCCAGTCGCCCCCTGGGGCATAGGTTCTTTGTTTAATATTTATAAAAAAAAAAAAAAAAAAAAATTTCTAGCAAGTGGCTTCGTTCACTTGCAGTCCAGTCTTACCTCGTATCTTTGTGGCATTAGCGGCCGTTGTGGCTTAGAAGCCTCGTCTCTGTGGTCTGTATAGGCCGGGTGGCTGATCAAGGCCTTGTCTCTGTGGTCTATAAAGGCCGTGTGGTCCAATGAGGCCAGAATATGTGTGTTTATGTACGGCCCTAGGTGGCCTGCTATATGTGGTCCAATGTGGCCGTTCTATTAAAAAAAAAAAAAAAAAAAAAAAAAAAAGCAGCTCTGTCTGCGTGGTCCAATGAGGCCGTGTGGTCCAATGTGGCTCTGTCTGTGTGGTCCAATGAGGCCGTGTGGTCCAATGTGGCCTGTTTATTATTTTTGCCAGGCGGCTGCCTGTACGGTCCAATGAGGCCTTGTCTCTGTGTTTTCCTATAGGAGTGAACTGGCAATATATAAATATATAAAAAAAAAAAAAAAAAAGCCAATGCGGCTCTGTCTGTGTGGTCCAATGAGGCCGCGTGGTCCAATGTGGCCTGTTTATTATTTTTGCCAGGCGGCTGCCTGTACGGTCCAATGAGGCCTTGTCTCTGTGTTTTCCTATAGGAGTGAACTGGCAATATATAAATATATATATACATATATATATATTTAAAAAAAAAAAAAAAAAAAAAAAATAAATAAATAAATAAATAAATAAAAGCATATATCTACATATATAACAATAATACAAATAATAAATTGTCTTTTTATTAAGCTATAGGCATGCAGTATCTCTTCACATCTTAATTCTACCACATAGTAACTTCCTTCTCTATTTTTCAGGAACCCCAGGATTCTAGACCGGTGGGTATACTCAGTTACCAACTTTTGGGGGTTGGCGGGCCCCGTCCCGGTGTATTCATACTCCACCTACTTTTGGGGGTCGGCTGCGCCCCTGCCCTCGTCTTCAGGCAGGAATTGCAGATCCGATACCCTCGGATTATGCCTACGGACGGGGCCTACGCCAAATTGACTCTGTAGATTATTAGCTTGCTGAGCTACTATTAAATGCACTATTGTCAAATAATTCTCCCGAGTCTTTCCTGCAGAACTGATGGCTGGAAACATCACTAGAAGTTTAAATAAAAACATACTAAAAGGATGGCTGGAAACATCACTAGAAGTTTAAATAAAAACATACTAAAAGTAATTTCTAGTGAAATTAATAAAAGCTGCAGGCTACATAATGATGTGATCCTGGAGCTGATGTTAACGCAGAAAATTATGAAAGACACAGATCTATCATACAGATTTTTCCCAGGATATGTCCAACATCTGCAGGTGGATCCATTTGGTGTTCTTTACACTGAGACAGGACTGGCCATTCTAGTACAACATCTTAGAAAAGGACATCATGTTACCCTGCATTTGGATGCTACTGGAGGGTTTGTGAGTCGAATTCCAAGTCAGGCAAAGAGAGTGCTGTATTACAGCATCAATCTACCAGGACATGGAAAAGACAAGCCCCCTCTTCCCATATCTGAAATGATAACCAATGACCACACAATTCCAAATGTGTCTTTCTGGTTGCATCAAACTGTGACAAAAATATGGAAACTCACTCTCTACAACGTACACCAGGTTGAAACTGACTACAGCTGGGCACTCATCCAGAGTGTCGTATTGTCGTTCAACAAACACGACATACATACGTACCTAACGGAAACCTACAATTTAGTGAAAGGAAACGACACCATGACAGATTTAAGGAATCTAACTGTTCTTCACCTATGTTCTGCCCACATAAGTAAGGCAGTCCAAGGAGCTATTGGCAGAAGAACAACTGACAAGGGCTTGAAAGAATTTGCTACTCACTGTGTGGCACAACTAATGAACACCACAAATCTGAAGGGGGTATTAGACATTTTCAAGTGCATGTGCCATGTTTTTTGCACCAAAACAAACATTCAGTGTGTAAACGAGTGTCTTCTAATACTTCACGATCAAATTTGTGGAATAAAAATTCCAGAAGACACACTGGATGAGAAGCAGGCGGTGGATGACTACATTCCTCCAGAGGCGAACACAATATTGGCAAGGTCACCGTTTACCAAGGAGTTTGGCAATATACATGAGGCTGTCATGTCTATTGAAGAGACAGAGGAGGAAACTGAAATGGACAACAAATATTATTGTCCAGCGAATCTGGAAAATCTGATCAAAGACTACCTGCCAATTTTTCCACTCTGGTCAGGGATAATGCTTGGCGATCTGAAAAGATTTACAGACAGAGAGTCTACTAAAAATGACAATGACATACAGAAAACACATGACATGAACTGTCATGCTGAAAATTGGTTCAGTATTGTCAAAGACAAGATCCTGCAGAAAAAACTGTACCATCGCCTGGCAGCATTCATTCAAAAAATGTTTGCATCACTTCAGGGAAAGTACAGAGAACACATCCTGCAACATGACCTTCCAGACAAGATGTTACAGAAGCGTTTTAATGTGAAACAATTCAGTTTGGAAGACTCTGAAGAAAAATGGGCCAAGAAGAGCGTTGGTGACCGAAAACAAAAAAAAAACAAAGTACTTTCATACGCCAGAAGTTATGCCTTCTCCTAAAGGAAAAGTGAGTATTACAGACATTGTTAAATTCTCAAAATAAAGTGATTTTTAAAGATTCTTTCTATTATTAACAGAATAGTTACTTTTTACACATTGTATCATATCCTTCCTTTTTGCCTGTCCTCACAGTCACCAAAGGCTTCAGTCAAACAGCCCAGGTCAAGAAAGACTGAAATGGACTGTGGCAAAGGAGTGTCAGCCAATACACAGGTAAGAATGAGTCAACTTAAGGCAAATTCAAGGCCACGACGACAATATAAAGTGTACAAAGACATTATTAATGTGTTTCACAACAACATGTATATTTTGGTTCTCTTCTGCCTGTCCTCATAGTCATCAAAGGCTTCAGTCAAACAGCCCAGGTCCAGAAAGACTGAAATGGACAGTGGCACTGAGGCTGTCGTGTCACTTTTAGTATATACAAATACATTTTATTCAGCTTTGTACTTGTAGACAATAATAAATAAATTATGCGTGGTTGTGGAATTTATAAAGAAACTTTCTCCAAAGTCTATAAGGTGAACTGCCTATAAATTATGTTCATGAAAATGGACACAAAGTAACACCAGCGCTGTGGTCATATATATGTTGATGTCATTTCTTGTTGTGCAGTGAATGGTGATTATTTTTCTATCCAATCTAATTTGTTTTAGGCTTTTTGGAATTCAAAGGACAATGAAGTGGTGGTTGCAGTGATTCAGTCAGTTGACAAGAGTGTGACATTTACATTGCGTCTAACTGAGTTCAAAAGCTTGAAGCCACACAACTGGTTGAATGGGGAGGTAATCATACATTACATTGTTTACATTACCAAGCAGTGATTTATATTCCAGTTAGATAAGTACAACCCCAAATCAGAAAAAGTTGGGACAGTATGGAAAACGCAAATAAAAAACAAAAGAAGTGATTTCTAAATTTACTTTGACTTGTATTTCATTGCAGACAATATGAACACAAAATATTTCATGTTTTGTCTGGTCAACTTCATGTCATTTGTAAATATGCATCCTTTCTTGTCATTCAGACCTTCCTTTTTTCCACATATTCATATATTTTTAAACAATTACTTTATTTGTGAAAAATACTGTAACAGGATTGCAGATTCAAGAAGATGCCATCTAAAGTATAAGCATGTTTATTTTAAAGATTTGTTTTATAATTTATAATATATATATATATATATAATATAAATAAAAATCATATATATAATTTTATGTTTGTGTGTGTGTGTGTGTGTGTGTATATATATATATATATATATATATATATATATATATATATATTTAAAAAATATCGGCTTTATATCGGCCATCGACCACCCTGCTCTCTAAGATACCGACATCGGCCATCAATATTGGTCGACTACAATTAGAATATCGATATTTGGCGCCAGTGTATCGATTCTCGCATCACACTGTGAAGGACAACAATATATCGCCATATCAATATTTTGTCCCACCCCTATTTTTGTATATAATGCTACATTGTGCTGTGAGTTGTATGTTTTTAACATTCTTCTGTTTTTAACAGGTTGGGACCAACATGGTGGAATTTTTGAAGGAGGCTGAGCTCACTAAACCCTTCCCCTTTGTACTTGGTCTTGGGGATGACAGTCAGTGCCATCAGGCCTTTGTAATACAGTCCCTCCAGAAAATGCGGCTTTTTTTTGTGATTGTTGCGGGCAAAAATCCTTGATTATGCGGCATGTTTTCTTAAAAAATGCGATGAAAAATGCGGGAAAATGCGGGATATTTATGCAATTTTATGTGATGAAATTGCGGGAACTTGCAAAAACTGCGGTTTGATGAAAAAGAGAAAAAAAGCACTACATCACAGAAAGTGCTGGAATATTTAAGTTCTCATCTTGTTTTATTGAAGACCTTAATAAACACATGGCTCAAATTTACAAAACATTGAGTCAAACAAGTTCTGTAGCTTTACAAAATGAATATGCTACAACTTCTGCAAAAATGAATAAATAACTTCCTGTTTTACAGAGGTAGCTTTACAAAACAGACATTTGAGTGCTTCCAATGCACAAGTGCAATCTCTTAAAGGGTTAGTTCACCCAAAAATGTAAATTCTGTCATTAATGACTTCCCCTCATGTCGTTGGACACCCGTCAGACCTCCGTTCATCTTCGGAACACAAATGAAGATATTTAAGTTGAAATCCAATGGCTCAGAAAGGCCTCCATTGGCACAATGTACACTCTCAAGACCCATAAAAGGTACTAAAGATGTCGTTACAAAATCCATCTCACTACAGTGGCTCTACAATAACTTTATGAAGCAACGATAATAGTTGTGTGCAAAAAAAATCTAAATAACGACTTATATAGTGATGACCGATTTCAAAACACAGCATCATGATGCTATGAATCAGTGAGTCGATTCTTGATTCGGATCGCGGGTCAAACTCCTGAAATACGTGACTTTGGCGATCCGAACCGCTGAATCCACTCATTGATTCATAACGCTTCAAACCGCTGAATCGACTCATTGATTTAAACGCTTCAAACCGCTGAATCGACTCATTGATTTAAACGCTTCAAACCGCTGAATCGACTCTTTGATTCATAACGCTTCGAAGCTTCATGATGATGCTGTGTTGTGAAATCGGTCAGCACAGCGGGAAACTGCTTTGCGCGTCTTTTGCTGTTATTTTTGTTGGCAAATGGGAGTTTGCGCTTCATCATGGTTTCACCGATATCCATGTTTCACCACGGGGTTTGCAGCTTTTCGATGACTTTCACGTCAGGTAATTACGTCACTTCAAAGCGTTCCCATGGCAATAGGGGGAAATGGCTGCTCTTGTGTGAAGTAAACAAACATTTTTCAACTTTCTGCTAATATATATATGACTTTTTTTGCAATGAAAATGCGGGGATTATGAAATCATGCTAGCCCCGCATATTTTGCATCGGAAATAGGCAATTTATGCGGCAAAAGTGCGGCATATTTGAAAAAATGCGGCCCCCGCATGAATATGCGGACTTTGGCTGATTATGCGTTAAATCATGCGATCGCATAATCACGTTTTTCTGGAGGGACTGGTAATAGTTGGCAAACAGGCACTACAGGCAAACACTCTCCTTGGTGCTGTGGACACATGTTTTAAAGTTTTTTATGTTTTGGACATTAATTTCCCAAAGCAGTGCGCACCAGTGTGGGAATTTTTGCAAACTGTTGTCTACAAACTCCCAGGAACAGAATCTCCATCAGTAAGACTGCTCCGTGGATACTTGTCATGTTAAGCAGTACTGGAACCACAACCCTCTCTAAGATGTTATGAGTTCATAAATGGAAAATTGTCAAAGTAATGCATATACTGTTTCTAACGCATTTTATTGTGCCACTGTGTTCTTGTGCCAATTTGATAAAAGCTATGAGTTTAAGGGGTATCAAACTAATATAAAAATCACTTTGATAACCGTATTTAATGTAAATGTTAAAAGTAAAGCTAATGTAATTTATTGATATTATTTTTTTTTTTTTATATTTCTAAACAAATTGGAATTAAATGTTCATTGAGCATGAAAATATTGCCTTTTTCTATGAATTTCTTTTATCTTAAATTTGCTCTCTTATTAACCTGTTAAGCTGCACCCCCACTTTGGGGCTCACAGCTGAAAACGACCTACCTGAATTAAAACAATTATAGCTCCTGAGAACAGTGTGCTACAGGCACAATTAAGGTATCTTTGGAAAGAAGACACTTGGGACTCTACTAAAAAGCAATCAGAGTTGATAATTCTCAAACAGATAAAAAATTATAATAGTTGAAATGCCTCAAAAATTATTTGCACTACACAGAATGTTGTATTATTTCATGTAAAAATATATGAAAATAGACCTGGAGGAATCCAGTTCAGTTATGGATTGAAAGCCACACGACTTATCAGTTTATAGTTCAAGTTTGAGGAAGATATAATGAAAAATGTGGTTCCTGCAAGCTTTTTTCCAAGACTATGTCTGTTCTATTTCTCCCTCCGCCTGCTTGAGGCACATCCCCAGAAATGACATCTCCCAACTAAAACAATTGCAGTTGCTGAACAATTTGCACTACATGCACAATTTAGACATCTTTAAAAAGAAGACACTTTAGAGTTTATTACCCAAACATTAAAGTAGAAAAAAACTTAGAAAGACAAACAGTTATAGGAGTTGAAGTGTCTTGAAGATGATTTGTGCTACAATGAACACTTTCTTATTTGATGTAAAAATATATGCAAATAAGCCTGGAGGAATCCAGTTAGTTAATGAATTGAAAGGCACAAGTCTCATCAGTTTATATTTAAAATTTGACGAAGATATCATGAAAAATGGGCTTCCTGCATGCTTTTTTCTAAGAATATGTCCAGGTGCCAAGAAACCTACAGGAGACTTGATAAGCTAATGTTATGAAGGGTACTGCAAGCTGTTTTAGCCATCATATATGATGCTTGAATGCTTTTTCAACTATAAAATAATAGGCAGAACCATAAGACTTTGTATAAGTGATTTATTTGTACAACAGAACTTATAAAAATATAATAAAAATGAAATATTAATAAAAAAGAGCTAAACTTCTTTGCAACTGAAAATACAACAAGTAATATAAGTATAATAACTATAAATATAACTAGTAATATAAATAACAATATAATATAAATATATAGCTATAAAAACACACACAATTTGCAAATGTAAAAAAAAAAAATTTACTGGCCTTTTACTGGCCGATTCAGGTCTACAACAGCAAGTGCAGATCTTGAAGAATCTGAAAGCGTTCTTCTCTTTTCTGCTGGTTGGCTGGTGCTTGGATGCCATAGCTCATCTGAAGACTCAACCTGATGCCTGTAGAATGGCAAGGAAAGGAATGAGAATTAGCACTGCATGTAATATTTCTGTATAGTTTGCCCATTCAATCAACAATCACACTGTCATCATTCACTCTAATTACAGGCCATCCCATGAACAATGAAACTGATGGGCAGTCGGTTAGACAGCATTCATATTGATGGGCACCTATACATTCTCACACAGCCCAAACATCAATCTAACAGCCGGCTATACAGTGAGCATTCATATTGACGGCGGCCCATACATTCTCACACAGCCCAAACATCAATCTAACGGCCGGCTATACAGTGAGCATTCATATTGACGGCGGCCCATACATTCTCACACAGCCCAAACATCAATCTAACGGCCGGCTATACAGTGAGCATTCATATTGACGGCGGCCTATACATTCTCACACAGCCCAAACATCAATCTAACAGCCGGCTATACAGTGAGCATTCATATTGACGGCGGCCCATACATTCTCACACAGCCCAAACATCAATCTAACGGCCGGCTATACAGTGAGCATTCATATTGACGGCGGCCCATACATTCTCACACAGCCCAAACATCAATCTAACGGCCGGCTATACAGTGAGCATTCATATTGATGGCCAGACATAAAATCAACAATCACACAGATGGTCGGCCGTCCAGAACTTTTCTTTTTTCGTCAATTAGTTTTTTGTAGCACAGGGGAAAAAAATGCATTTTATATATTATATATATATATTTTTTAAATCTTCTCCTTTTGATTATTACTGTTTCCTCTGGTAATTCTCTGCACTCATTATTTTCAAACCTATTTCAGGGTTTTATTTAAGCAGCAATGTAGTAATTTTTAATCAATAGTTTAGTTAAATAAAACAACCCAACATGTTGGGTTAAAGATTTAACCCAACCAGTTGGGTTAAAATAACCCAGCGTTGGGTTAGTCCATATTTGACCCAGCGTTGGGTTGCCAAAATAACCCAAATTGGGTTATTTTGACCCAGCATTTTTTTAGAGTGTACTATATAAGTAATACATTTAAAAAAAATGTTTTACTTCAAATGTTTTATTAGGCTTGTGCTTAAAAATAAGTCTTACTATCCTAAATTGGTCTTGTTTTGCATTTTAGGCTTATTTTAAGCAGAAATGATGTGTATTCTGGATGTGTTGCAAGTGACAAAACAATGCCACACCCCGTGATGATAATGCCGCTCTGCTCTCGGTTAGGTTAGTAGAGGCTCGCGCACAACCAAGTTCAGCTTACCATGCGGGTGTTGGGGGGCATGGCATTACTGATCGTTGCGTCCGTTGGTCTGAGATGCATTCTGGGATACCGGTCTGTCTGAAGTCTCCTCTCGATGCGTCCTCGATAAAAGGGGCGGAGCAAGGACACATCCGGGGATTTGAACTGTGCTGGTCTATGGCTAGATGTGAACTTTGAATTGGAACAGGACTTGGGCAGCGACTGATGACATTTCACAAGTCCACGAGAACACAAGTACAGACAAGAACGCATATTGAGAAACGGCCATGATCTCTAACTGCGGTCGAACGCTGATGACGTAACATTCAGGTTGGCCCGCCCTCACGCGGTTATGATTGGCCGATTGATGAGCTTAAATCTGATTGGCTAAAGAGTACGACTCCTCTGTGTAGGGAGGATTGCTGCCAGGAAAGTCTCAAAAACACACACACACATCCAAGGCAATTCACACGTGAATGACGATTTGCACATTCGCATTACAGGATGAATGTGTACATTTTAAACATTCAAGTTCAAGTTTTTGTGCACAGTTGTAAATCTACGAATTGTGTTTTGCATTTGTGAAATGTATTTTATGAATATATAATTTTATTTTGCGCACGTGAATTGTTTTTTGTGCACGTGAATTTGGTTTCATGCATGTGAAATTGGTTACACATGTGTGCATCTTGTTTTTTGCGTGAATTATTAATGAGTCTAATCTGTCTCCATAGTTTAGTGCAGCAGAAACCCTGGATATTCTCCTGGACAGACAAACTGTGGTTTGGAGTCAGCAGAGGATACGGACAGTCAGATCCTGGATTATAACAAGACCAAGGGTGGAGTGGACAGCCTTGACCAGGTATTTTACTATTTATTTATTTATTTTTTGTTGCATGTTCTTTTTCTTTTTTTTTTTTACAAATTTCCCTAAAAAAATTGCTTGTGGTTTATAATTTGTAACAAATGTATGAATTGCTAAGTGAATAAATGTAAATGTACTTTTGTCAGTATAACGTTTGATTTTTATTCTTTTTCTGTGTGTATTATTCAAGATGGTGGCTGCTTACACTTGTAAGCGAAAATCAAACCGTTGGCCAATGGTTGTATTTTCCAGCATGCTCGATGTGTCAGCTCTCAATCTAAATCCTGGCTGGAATGCAGGAAAGTCCTGGAGAAGGCGGATCTTTTTAGAAGAGCTTGGTAAGGCTCTGGTGTCCCCACAAATCGAGAGACGGAGGAGCGTTCCCCATGGAGCGGCCTCTTTGAGGATGCTGAATCAGATCAGAGGACAACCCTCCTCAGAAAGCATCCCTAGCACATCCACAGCAACTCCCCCAACAAAAAGAAAAAGGTGCCATGTCTGCACTTCCAACAGAAAAAAAACCCAGCACTGTATGTGGAAAATGCAGATAATATATCTTAAAATTACCTGCTGCCACAAGTGCATGTAAATATGTAAATAGTGTAAATAACTATTTTTGTTTGTTCTTGTCACTTATTTAGTTATTTGATGTATGTTCTTACCTGTTTGGTACTAATTAGTTATTTAAATGTGATGTTTTGTGTTTGAAATAAATGATAAATTATCTACTTTTGTCTTTTCCTTATAGCATGGTCATATTTATCTAAGCATATTTTGGCATCTTTGTATAGTCTCACCTAACACAGATATATATTTTTTTAAATTACAATTTTAACTTGTGATAGTCAAAAACTTAAGAGGTCAAATTCATTTTATACAGTGGTTCATAGAGTTCAGCCTATATATGCAGCCATTAAGTACTATAGCCATCTAGTGGCTATTGATATTGTTAATGTAATACCAAAATAAGACACCAGGTGACAGCAAAGTCACTTCATCTTTAGGTTTTACCTCTAAGAACTTATTGGAATTATATTTTAATGTAGTTAAAAAAAAATTTAAATAAAGCCTAAAAATAAGCATAATTTACATAGAAAATATGGTACTTTTTGAAGTAAATAAATTCAAAAATACCCCCAAAATAAAAACACCATAAATGGATAGACAAAACTTTATCGAAGACAGTGATATAACATTTATAATAAATAAAAAATAGGATCACACCTGAGTCCTCTGTGCCCACATTTGTCCACAATTACAGGATTAGGGGGTATAAAGTGAATACGGTTAAAGGGTTAAAAAAATTTTTTTTGTTTTTTGTTTAAAATTAACAAGAATTTTCCCCAAAAAACATGTTGTGAGCTTAATGGCAACAATGGTGTAAAGGGTACAAACATGTCCCCATTAAGCATAGCCAGACTTTTTGCATTTAATGATGTATATCTTAATTGAAATGCTTTTGTCGTTTAAAATAAAATATTATTGTGTGAGAGATTCGGTAACACTTCAGTATAGGGAACACATATTGCTTATCTTGATGACCAAGATGGCGGCGCGAGTAGATCGCGAGGCTCAGCGTCTCTCCAGATTCTGCAATTTTGCGGTATTTTTCTTGCTCATCTCGGGTCTGTTCGTACAGAACAGTTGTGCCTTTACATCGTACACCCGCGCTGAGCTTTTGGATATTGGTTTGCGAATTTCCGACAGTTTTATGGACAATCTTCAACTCCTTCCTGAGTTCCTTCCCGAGTTCGGCTCATCCCGGCCGGGCGGAAGTGCACGCAGAAGGCGGCGTGATCGTAAACAAAGGCGGGGGAAGCGTGGAGGATTGCGGGCTAAGCTAACGCGTTCTCCTCATCGGCTCTCTTTACCCAGCATTTTCCTTGCTAATGTACGATCGCTAGTGAACAAAATGGAGGAGATTCGACTCAGCATCACACACAGTAAGAAACTTTTGAACTGTAACGTCCTAATCTTCACTGAAACCTGGTTAAACAGCGGAATACCGGACACCGCTATTGAGCTAGCGGGACGCCACACACTCCGGGCAGATAGAACATTAGATGGCTCCGGGAAGACCAGAGGGGGTGGATTGTGCATTTATATTAACAAAGCTTGGTGCACAAACTCTGCTATTGTTGGGAGTCATTGTTCAGCTAACCTGAGTTTCTCATGGTTAAATGTAGACCGTTTTATCTACCGCGGGAGTTCACTTCAACCATTATTACTGCTGCTTATATTCCACCCGATGCTGATGCCAAGCTTGCTATGAAAGAACTTCACGCAGCCATCAGTAAACAACAGACTGATCACCCTGAAGCTGCGTTTATTGTTGCAGGTGACTTTAATCACTCAAACTTAAAGTCAGTACTACCCAAGTTTCACCAGCATGTTTCCTGCCACACCAGAGGAAACAAAACCTTAGACCATGTTTACACAAACATGGCTGGAGCTTACGTTGCAACACCCCTCCCCCACCTGGGACAGTCAGACCACATCTCTTTGTTCCTCAGCCCCAAATATGCACCCCTCATCAACCGTGTGAAGCCATCAGTGAAGACAATCAAGGTGTGGCCTGCGGGGGCAGACTCCACACTCCAGGAAATGTTTCTAAACACAGACTGGAGTATGTTTGCTTCTCAAGCCACCAGTGGCGCTCACACGGACATTGACTCCTACACCTCCTCAGTATTGGATCATATCAATACCACCATTGACAGTGTTACAACCCAGAAACAGATCACCACATACCCAAATCAGAAGCCTTGGATGAACAGGGAAGTACGACTCCTGCTGAAGTTACGCAATACTGCCTTCAGATCAGGAGATGCACAAGCCTACAGCGCATCCAGAGCAAACCTGAAGAGGGGCATCAAAAAGGCCAAGCACTGCTACAAGCTAAAGATAGAGGGACACTTTTCCAACTCTGACCCTCGACGCATGTGGCAGGGCATTCAGGCCATCAGTGATTATAAACCCACCCACTCCACCCCCGCAGCCACTGATGTCAACTTCCTGAACGAGCTAAATTACTTTTATGCTCGTTTTGAAAGAGACAACAGAGAAACTGCCACCAAGCTCAAACCCTCAGCTGACCACCCACCAATCACACTCTCCTCCACAGATGTCTGCAAGGCACTGAGCCGGATCAGCGCGCACAAGGCTGCTGGACCAGACAACATCCCTGGTCGTGTTCTCAGGGCATGTGCGGAGCAGCTCGCTGGGGTTTTTACAGACATTTTCAACCTGTCTCTTGCCCAAGCAGCTGTACCATCATGCTTTAAACGCACTTCCATTGTGCCAGTGCCGAAACACTCCAGCCCGAGGTGCCCTAATGACTACCGCCCTGTAGCACTCACACCCATCATTATGAAGTGCTTTGAGCGGCTGGTCCTGGAACACCTAAAAGACTCTATACCAGGGATGGGCAACTCCAGTCCTCGAGGGCCACTGTCCTGCAAAGTTTAGCTCCAACCCTGATAAAACTCACCTGCCTGTAGCCTTCTAGTAATCCTGAAGACATTGATTAGCTGGTTCAGGTGTGTTTGATTAGGGTTGGAGCTAAACTCTGCAGGACAGTGGCCCTCGAGGACTGGAGTTGCCCATCCCTGCTCTATACCATCCACATTGGACTCTCACCAGTTTGCCTATCGCAGCAATAGGAGCACAGAGGATGCAGTTTCCATGGCACTGCACTCTGTGCTCACCCATCTGGACAGTAAAAACACCTATGCACGCATGCTGTTTGTTGACTTCAGCTCAGCATTCAACACTGTCATCCCATCCAAGTTAATTGCCAAACTTGGAGACCTGGGCATTAACACTTCAATGTGTAACTGGATTTTGGACTTCCTAACTGACAGACCACAGAATGTTCGATCAGGATCCACCTGCTCCACGTCCATCACACTCAACACTGGTGTACCACAGGGCTGTGTGCTAAGTCCGTTTCTCTACTCCCTCTTCACCTCCGACTGCAAGCCTGTGTATGGAACTAATTCCATCGTCAAGTTTGCGGACGACACTACGGTGATTGGTCTCATCAGCAACAACGATGAGACTGCCTACAGGGAGGAGATCCAGCACCTGGCCACATGGTGCACTGATAATAACCTGCTCCTCAACACCACCAAAACGAAGGAGCTCATCGTGGACTTCAGGAAGGAGTCAAGAGGCACACACGACACCATCCACATCAATGGAATGGCTGTTGAGCGTGTCTCCAGTTTCAAGTTCCTGGGGATCCACATCTCGGCGGACATGTCGTGGACGACCAACACCTCCAGCCTGGTCAAGAAGGCTCACCAGCACCTCTTCTTCCTGAGGACACTGAGGAAGAATCAGCTCTCCTCGGCTATCCTGGTGAACTTCTACCGCTGCGCAATAGAAAGCATCCTGACCAACTGTGTGGCAGTATGGTATGGGAGTTGCTCCGTTGCGGAGCGCAAGGCACTGCAGCGGGTGGTGAAAACTGCCCAGCGCATCACAGGGACTCCACTACCTGCCATCGAGCACATCCAGAGGAAACGCTGTCTGCATCGAGCTCGCAGCATCCTCAAGGACTCCTCTCACCCAGCCCACAGACTGTTTTCTCTCCTGCCCTCCGGCAGGCGTTTCAGGATCCTCCGGACCAGGACCAGCAGACTAAAGAACAGTTTTTTCCCCAGAGCTGTCTCTTTACTGAACTCAAACCACCGTTGATCCACTTCCCTCATAAACTGCAAACTCTCCTACCTCACACCTACATTCACTTTGTTATTTGCACTACTGACTGTTTATTACAGTAACAACTGTTTACTTATGCATTTTGCACCACCATATCTTAACTGGAATATGCTCATTTGCACTGCCGACTGTATTTACAGTAACCATGTTTACATTTGCATTTTGCACCGTACTTCTAACTGCAATATGCAACCACTTTCCACTGCACTTTTACACTTTCTTTCGGATAGCTCTGTCCATAATTTATTGCACTACCTTAATCCACTGCTATATTCCTCATATTAGCCTAACATATTATTGTATACCTCTATCTGTAAAATTCTGTTCAAAGTAATAGCCATCTGTATATTATATTCATACTACATATTCACCTGTACATTCTGTTTACATTCTGTTTATAGTAATAGCCATCTGTATATTTATATTTATTCACTGTATATATTCATCTGTAAATTCAGTTCTGTTTATAGTAATAACCATCTCTCTACTTATACATATTTATATATATTCAGTACATTTTTATGCCCTGCACTTACGCAACCATTGTATATATCCTGCACTTGCTGCTATTGCACTTCTGGTTAGACCTAAACTGCATTTCGTTGCCTTGTACTTGTACTTGTGTAATGACAATAAAGTTGAATCTAATCTAATCTAATCTAATATTCACTATTAACTATGACTTTTGCCTAAATAGACTCCTAATTGGCTGCTTATTAATAGTTAGTAAGATTTTTTTTGTAGCATTTATGTTTCAGTATTGGGTAGGACTAAGGGATGTAGAATAAGGTCATGCAGAATAAGGCATTAATATGTGCTTTATAAGTACTAATAAACAGCCAATATTCTAGTGATATGCATTGTAATAAGAAACTAGTTAATAGCGAGAATTGAACCCTAAAATAAAGTGTTACCAGAGATTCATATTTTATTTTATTTTAACATAACTTATTGTACTCAAACCAATACCTGTACACTAAAATGTCTTAATGTAGATTTTGGTGAGCTTAATAGGTAAGTTTACCCTAATGCAAGCACGGTAAAAGGTTTAACGCTAAGGGTTAAACTGATCATTGTTGATCTGTGATTCACACAGATCATGCCCCTGTCACATATCTGTTTCTGTTGTGTTGTTTTAGTCACATGTTCCTTTGTCTATAGCTGTGTCCCAATTCGGGGGCTGCATCCTTCAAAGGCCGCATTTGAAGGCCGGTTGCGTCACTGCAGCGCAACGAAGGCTGTCCCAATTCGAAGGGGCCTTCAAATGCAGCCTGCCGTCTGTGTTGCCAAGTCCGCGTTTTTTCAGCCGAATTAGGCTACTTTTAAGTTGTTGCCGCGGGTTAAAAATTATTTCCGCGGGTTTTGTTTCTACCCCATAAGTACGGTTTCGCCGCTCCAACACCCCCAAACGTTCAACTCCAGTGGAGAATTCGGCCGCTCGATGGAGAAATCGCATTGGGAGTTTTGGACTACTTTTGTTGCAAAGACCTGGCAACCCTTCCCACCGTCCTCTTCTCCCCGGCCGCGAAGGATTGAACCAACCAGGACAAGTGGATCCTTCGCAATGTATTCCTCTGCCCATCCCGCGGCCGAGGAATACACTTATAAATGTAAGTATTGTGTTTTAATTGACTCAAATAACCAACGAAACGTTTTAAAAGCCGGTGGTCTTTATTTCTGTGTTACCACTGCACGGCTTTATTCGTCAGGTGATCTGATGTAATATTTCGTTTTGTTTTACGGATAGCAGATAGCTTTATTAAAATGAGGGCAGCAAATTAGTATTTATTTACCGGGCCGAAAAACTCGGCCAGTGTGGATTGGAGTAGACTACGACCCATGTGTAGTATTTCCATAGGTTCTCGTGTAGGTATAGGGGGGCCTTATCCTATACAAAGCCCACAACAAAAATAATATAGAATTTGAGTGTCTACAAATATGATTTCTGGAGTATTTTGTATGTTTGTAAGCTACTGATGCATCATATTTTTTACATTTTCTTAAGATTGCACCCTTACCTTGCAGGTTAAAAAAAAAAAACTTATTACAACTTAAAAAAAAAAAAAATGTATGCAAGTTAATTATTGACAGACATGTTTATTTCCTCTGCCTTAGGATTGAAAGTGTCCTGGGACAGGTGAGGGAGTGGGAAACTTGGCCATGGTTTGTCTTCATGAATGAGGTGTTGGGATAACCCCACTGTCCTCATTGCCTCCATCCCTGAGGACACACCAGGGCCAAGTTCAGCAGTGGATGACCAAGATGAGGAGGAGCAACTCCAGCCAAGAGGAAACGAGACCGAGAGGATGAGCTGATGGAGATACTGAGGGAGGACATGAAGAGAGAGAGACAGAGGAGAGCAGGGAGAGAACGGACGGATTGTTTTCTCTTCTTGAGAGATAGTTGAGAACTAAAATTTTGGTTTTGTAAATTAAAATGTATAAATTAAATATTATCGTTCTACACATTTTTGTTAAGCAAGTTATAATTTGTAAATGAAATAAATAATTCTGTACATTTATTTTTGTCATGTCAATTAATTTGTAAATGAAACAAATTGTTCTATACATTATTTACAGTACTTTTTAGAACTATTTACATAAGTTACGTTTAAGATTAGAAAAACAAAATACATTTTAAAATTAACAGTACATAAAACAGATGTTAGAAAATGTTTTTATGTAGTCTTTTATTGAGCTGGGCTGGGAGAGCCCGGTGAAGCCTCTGTCAGCGGGACATCATCTGGGATCAGTGCATATTCCACTGTCTGCCAACAGGTTTGCAGTGCTGACTTATTCGACGGCTGCAATGTAGCTAAGATGTTTTCAGAAAGAGGGTAGAATAAATTAAATTAACTCGTCCTCAAATCAAACCATAAAATATTTTAACATGCATAACTGTTCTATGAGCTGAACTCTGCAGGACAGCGGCCCTCCAAGACCAACGGTGCCTATCCCTGATCTAGAAGACATGTTTAAGACAGTGTATTTTATTTTTAGATTCTTTTTTAAACGATAACTAATATCAAAATCTAATATCCATGTGTAAAAAGTCAGTTTTCCATAAAACCACAATATTTGCCTCTGAGATGAATTTGAATAAAAATCTGAGGTACTTCACAATTATACTCAAACACTGAGTAAATGCATTTCGTTACATTATTAGTAATATTTAGCAGCTGTTGACAGCTGCCGTGGAAGAGAACTGAAATAAACATTTATACTGGACTTTAAAGTTATATTCAACTGCCTAAAAACAAAACCACTAAATATGTAGTATAAACTATATAAAATCGTATGTTGGTAACATATTTAGTCAACATTTTATTTGTATCAGTAGATACATTAGATTACTGGAGTAAATTGAAACCCAATACTTGCATTTAAAAGTGTAATCTGACAATTTCTCTTCAAAAATCTGACGTCGCGGCGCGCAATGAATTCTGGGGTAGGCAAGGCTGCGAAGCATCCATCCAACTATCCTTCATTTCATGGGAAAAGAAGGACGCATTTGCAGGCCGTATTTTGAAGGATCCTTCGAAGGACCTACGAATTGGGACAGCCTTCGTCGCGCCGCGGTGACGCAATCCGCTATACCTTCCACTGTAAACGAGTCTCGGTGCGTCCTTTGGAGGCCGCGCACTTCAAAGGACACGGCCTTCAAAAGATGCAGCCCTTGAATTGGGACACAGCTTATGTTTCCCGCCTCTTTCTCTGTGTCCTTGGTTTCCCGCGTTAATCTAGTTCTGTTCAGCTGTGTTTAGTTATCCATCTGCATCACCTGTGCCCTTCGTTAGTAGTCTTCAGTGTTTGTATTTAGTTCCCTCGTGTTCATTCATTCCATGTCTGTTCTACGTTATGTTAGCGTTGTTTGGTGGTCTGTTTTACGTAGACTCTGAATAAACCATTCTTTGTGGAAGTCCCGAATCGCTTCTTCTCTGCTGCACCAGACGACCGTGACAGCCCCACAGTTCAGAACGCATGTGATTTGCCATTTTTATTTTTGCCAAGTTTAATCGTCAGTAAAAAGTTCATCATTGCAAGGCAAGGCAAGGCAAGTTTATTTGTATAGCAGATTTCATACACAGTGGCAATTCAAAGTGCTTTACACAGAAATTAAGTTAAAATATTTGCAGTATAACAGTTATAATATGAATTAAAAGAAATAAGAAATAACGAAATAAAATAGAAAGTTAATTAACGAAATTAAAATTAAAAACAGGGTTAAATTGAAACATAATTAAAGTGCACTCAAAATAAAACCGGGTTAAATTGAAACATAATTAAAGTGCAAGCAGTTTGGACAGAGCACAGAGCTCATTCAGTAAAAGCATAAGATAAGGTGCAATCAGTCGGATGTACAGTGGCACAGTGCTCATTCAGTAAAAGCACAGCTGAACAGATGTGTTTTGAGTCTGGATTTGAAAGTGGCTACTGTTGGAGCACATCTGATCTGTTCTGGAAGCTGGTTCCAGCTACGGCTGGCATAATAGCTAAAAGCAGACTCTCCTTGCTTTGAGTGAACCCTTGGTATTTCTAAATGACTTGATCCTGATGATCTGATTGATCTGTTGGGTTTGTATTCGATCAGCATATCTGCAATGTATTGAGGTCCTAGGTCATTGAGTGACTTATATACCAGTAATAATACTTTACAAGTAATTGCACATGTTTTGTCTTGACAGTTTACACATTCATGAAATTGTATAGCATGCAAACACTGGACTGATTTCTCTTCAGCATCTCTTTGCACATGAATAGACAAATATAAACAAAATATGTACAAATAGCTGTCTTGGCAAGCATTCTTGTAAACATGGCTATGAAGTTGTTTGTGTCTCTTAAGTGAACATAAACAGTTGAGAAAAAATTAGATATGTATAATTAAATATGCGCATTAGGTCTTAAAATCTAAGTGACAGCAGCCTATAAATACCTGCTGCGCCTGTTATGTCATTAAGGTTCATACAAAAACAAAACAACTTTAACAAAGATGAACCTTTATTTAATTTATACTGTGAACATTGTTGTTACGTACTGCTCTGAGACAGAAGGTAAAGGATCCAAATGCAGTTTTATTTGTAAGGGGTTATCCACAATCGTAGTCAAAAATGTTTGGTGGTGGTGGGATATATTTTACTATATCTCTTTCCATAATTTTTTTTTCTACTTAAAAACTATAATTTCTTTATTTTACTAACCCAACTAATTACTCATCTGGGCTTTCCAATAGGCTGCACGCACTTTTCATAATCCGTTACGGAGATATTTCAATAACATATTTTATTTTGTAGCCCATGCTATGCATTGCACGACAAAAAGGTTCGGTCTGAGTGTTGTTCCCGTTTTCTTGTTCTTGACTTGTTGTTCTTCTGTGTTTTTAATAAATCATTCTTTCATTTGATTTGACATTATGGCCAAAGAAATTGTCTTTTAAAAGCATTAACCAGAGAAAATATAAGTTTGCTGAAGTCTGGGTTTATCTTAAACTGCTGCTTCAGTGCAGGAAAGCCACAGAAGAGCTGTGATAATGAGCAAGATTTCCTGAGACACTACAATAGGCGACTAATAATTCATTAATAAGGGCTGTTTTTTGTACAAAATTATTTGTAAATTTTAGTAAAATTTACAGTGCAAGATATGTAAAAAAGCAAGATGCTAACAATGTGAAGATCAATATTTGTGTAGCCTGAACCATGGTATTTTCACAGACTAACACACACGTCACGTCATAGACTACAGAATTTAACTACTTTCATTTTTAAGTAGCGTGTAGCTTGTCAAACTACGGTTTCAGAGTAGCTTCCCCTGTTGATTATCTGTTTGTTTCATTATTTCATAGTATGTTTAAGTTTATTTATTTTGATGTATGTTTGTTTCAAGGTTTAATCACTTTGGTGTTTTGTTTTCTTTTGTACAAAGCTCTTACGTTGATTCCCCAATGTTTCATGGTGGTACTTATGGTGATCGCATCTGTGACAGATATTCAATAAAGTGTGGGAATCATCAGTCCAAGAGTCAAACATTTCTTAAGCCAGGGAGCTACAAGGTGTGATTTTGGAGACAGACCCGAGTTTCAGTTGTCGTGTCAAAGCAATAACTAAATCAGCTTACTATCATCTCAAAAATATATGAAGAATTAGATGCTTTGTTTCCAGGCAATACCACCAGCAGGGTGGACTATTGTAATGGTCTTCTCACTGGCCTTCCCAAAAAGACCATTAGACAGCTGCAGCTCATACAGAACTGCTGCCAGGATCCTGAGCAGAACCAGAAGATATGACCATATCACACCAGTCCTCAGATCTTTACACTGGCTTCCAGTTACATTTAGGATTTTAAAGTATTATTACTGGTATATAAGTCACTCAATAACCTAGGACCTCAATACATTGCAGATATGCTGATAGAATGCAAATCAGATCACTCAAATCATCAGAATCAAGTCAATTAGCAATACCAAGGGTTCATTCAAAGCAAGGAGAGTCTTCGTTTAGCTATTATGCCAGCCGCAGTTGGAACCAGCTTCCTGAACAGATCAGATGAGCATTTTTATTTACCATTGTGTATGAAATGTGATATATAAATAAACATGCCTTGCATATTTAACTTTACCACCATAGCCTACTAAAGTGCTGACTTTGTACTTTTGACTGAATGGTTTGCTTTATTTCTTATTGGAGAGCTTCCTATACCTTTTACTTATACTTTTATAATGGCCATTATTGATTATTAAAACTGACGATTAACAAAACGTCTCGGTTACGTATGTAACCCTCGTTCCCTGAGGAGGGAACGGAGACGTACGTTAGTGACTAACGAATGGGGGTTTCGCTTAGAAGCCAATTATCTTCGAGAATTCAACAGCGCCCAATGGCAGTGCCAATGCCATGGGCATGCGGAATTTGCATGCGTAACTCCGCCCCACCTCGTGGGTATATAAGGAAGTACGCTGGCAATATCGCATTATGTTACTGCTGCAGGAGCCAAGACTGAACTCCGCGTTCCAGGCAGCACGGCTGACGTGGCAGAGGAAACGTACGTCTCCGTTCCCTCCTCAGGGAACGAGGGTTACATACGTAACCGAGACGTTCCCTTTCGTTCAGTCACTACGACGTACGTTAGTGACTAACGAATGGGGGTTCCAATACAACAACGCCACTCAGCCGTCATCCAGTGCCCTGCGTAAGTGCGAGTACCCTGTCGTAAACTAGTACGGACGAAGGACTCCCACTTATCACAGGAATACCAAGGTACACTGGGAAGCATATCCCAGTGAGGGAATGCCAAGGTGCCTACCCGTAGGGAGGACTTAAGAATACACATAACGACCCGCTAAGGGCTGCATATGGAAGATCTCTAGGGTACCAGCCGAAGGTGGATTTTTAACCCTAGGGGTGGTAGGGACTTGCCGAGGGAAAGACACCTGCTCGCTGAGGAGGCTTACGGTGGAAATACTTGTGTGGGGGTCGCCGGAGGGGAACCATGCACACGGAGCACCTGGCCGGACATGAGGGTCTGGGCTCGAAAGGGCAGACTGAACTGATGTCGGCGTAAGCAGTGCTGGAGGAGCTCAGGGCTCTCGGGGAGCTCACCTGAGAAAAATATCGCACGTATCCAGTCCTTGGAGTGGAATGGCGAGCAAGCGAAGACACCTGAGCCTGGCCCATTACCGGCCACGTATCCGAGCGGCGTCACCGCGGCTGCAGATGCCATATGCCCCAGGAGCCTCTGAAATAGTTTCAGTGGAACCGCATTCTTGCCCTCGAGTTGACGAAGGGAAGTCAGCAGAGACTGCGCGCGCTCGCTCGAAAGCTGCGCGCACATGGCGACCGAGTCGATATCCATACCGAGAAAAGAGATCCTCTGCGCGGGGCAAAGTTTGCTCTTCTCCCAGTTGACCCGAAGGCCCAGACGGGCTAGGTGATGGAGCACCAGATCTCTGTGTCCGCAAACCTGCTCTCGAGAGTGACCCAGTATGAGCCAGTCGTCGAGGTAATTCAGGATGCGAACCCCGTGCTGCCGAAGGGGCGCAAGGGCTGCCTCGGCAATCTTCGTAAAGACGCGAGGGGACAGAGATAGCCCGAATGGTAGAACCGCGTACTGATATGCCCGCCCCTCGAAAGCAAACCGTAGGAACGGTCTGTGTCAAGGCAGAATGGAGACATGGAAGTAGGCGTCCTTCAGGTCGATCGCTGCAAACCAATCGTCTAGACGAACGCATTCGAAAAGGCGTTTCGCTGTCAACATCTTGAACGGAAACCGGTGAAGGTAACGGTTCAAGATGCGCAGGTCCAGGATTGGCCGTAGCCCACCGGTCTTTTTGGGTACAATGAAGTACGGGCTGTAAAACCCGGAGTTCATCTCGGCTGGAGGGACAGGTTCGATCGCACCCTTCGCCAGTAGGGTGGCAATCTCCGCTCGCATGACGGGGGCATTGGCCCCGATCATAGTGGAACGGACTCCCCGGAAGCAGGGAGGAACCTGCGCGAACTGAATCGCGTAGCCGCGCGACCCAGCGGGACAGCCCTGGAAGCTGAAGCCAGACTCCCAGAAACTGCGCCAGCAGGGTCATTCTGGGCGATTGAGAACTGTTGGGCAAAGTCCTCAACCGCCCCGCCGAAGAGGCCGGCCTGGGATATGGGGGCATCAAGGAACCGGGTTCGCTCGGTGTCCCGCATATCGGCCAGGTTCAGCCATAGGTGACGCTCCTGGACCACGTTTGTGGACATCACTTGACCCAGGGAGCGTGCGGTCACCTTCGTCGCCCGGAGAGCGAGGTCGGTGGCGGCACGCAGCTCATTTAAGAGCCCCGGATCAACTCCACCCTCGTGCATGTCCTTGAGGATCCTGGCCTGGTAGACCTGGAGGATCGCCATGGCATGCAAAGAAGCGGCAGCCTGCCCCGCGGCTCTGTGTGATTTCGCCACCAAGGTTGATGTGAATCGACAGGCTTTGGAGGGGTGCTTTGGATCGCCGCGCCAAGTTGAAGCGCTCTGAGGACACAGTTGCATCGCAACAGAACGTTCAACTGGGGGGACCCCAGTGTACCCTTTGGCCGCCGCCCCATCGAGGGCGGAGAAGGCGGAGGAAGTCGCCGAACGGTCACGGGAAGACAACGGGGACTTCCAGGACCGCGCGAGTTCCTCATGAAGCTCAGGAAAGAAAGGAATTGGGGGCGGGGACTGACGGTTGTCAGCGCGCGCTCCCAAAAACCAATCATTGAGCCTGGAGCGTTCGGGACAGGGCGGAGGGTTCCACTCTATCCCTAAGCTCGCGGCTGCCCGAGACAACATGGCTGTCAGCTCTGGGTCCGACTCGGGCAATGCTGGCGCGCCCGAAGGCGGCAACACAGCCGAGTCATCATCCTCAGAGGACTCGAGCCCACCTTGTGATGCGGTGACCGACATCGCATCCTCCTCCGGAGCGCCAAACGAGATGCGCGGGGGGCCGAAGCAGGCCCCGCGATCTGCGTCTGAACACTCGCGGGTTGCAGTGTGCAAGACGGGGGTGTGGCCCGAGGCATGAGCGTCGGGGCTTTGTTCCACACCGTAACCGTCAGGTCACCCTGACCACCAGCCGAAGTACTGGGCCTCTGGGACTCAGTAGATCGGGGTGTGGTAGAGGGGACTCTCACCTCTTTACGAAGGTCATGGAGTCTTGACCGCAACACTGCGATGGTCATATTCCCGCAGTGGGAACATGACTCATCCACAAACGCTGCCTGGGCATGCTGAAAGCCCAAACATACCAGACAGTGTTTGTGCCCATCGGAAGAGGAAAGCAACCGGCCACACCCAGAAGTACACGGACGAGACATCCTGAAAAGGACGCGTCACGTGCAAGCTCTTTTAGGAGAGGAAAGCCTCGCAGAGAACGCCGAAGCGCCCAGCGACCACACACCAGCTGTCAGACGGACCACTGCGCAGATCAGCAGGCAGGCAGTATGATGATCACTGGAACGCGCCGTAACACCAACGCCTCTGGAAAGCTGCTCGTCTCAAAGCTTTGTCGAAGACTCAGATCAGGCTTGAAGGACTGAAGAGATACTCTTGGCTCCAAAGCAGAAACATAATGCGATATTGCCAGCGTACTTCCTTATATACCCACGAGGTGGGGCGGAGTTACGCATGCAAATTCCGCATGCCCATGGCATTGGCACTGCCATTGGGCGCTGTTGAATTCTCGAAGATAATTGGCTTCTAAGCGAAACCCCCATTCGTTAGTCACTAACGTACGTCGTAGTGACTGAACGAAAGGGAAAGAGAGTTGTATTTGTCATATTTCATTTTATTACAGTGAAGATAATCAGAGTACATATTGACATATTGCCTGAACCACATATTTATAGGTTAAATTTTATATTTCATTTTGTTTTAAATATGCATGCAGTGAAGATAATCAAAATACGCTTTGCCTGGACCACATTTGTGTGGCTATTTATGTTTAAGATTCTAAAAAAAAAAAAAAAAAATTTGTATATATCTTATATATATATATATATATATATATATATATATATAAAATCGTTGCTTTATGATATTAATATTGAACCACTGTACTCACATGGACTGATTTAAATATGTGTTTAGTACATTAATGGATCTTGAGAGTGTAAATTGCTGTGCTCCCTATGCAGGCCTCACAGAGCCTTCAGATTTCAACAAAAATATCTTCATTTGTGTTCCTAAGATGAATGGAGGTCTTACGGGTGTGGAACGGCATGAGGGTGAGGAATAAATGACATTTCATTTTGGGTGAACTAACCCTGGCCAGCCCTTTGCGGATATAACAGCTTCAACTCTTCTGGGAAGGCTTTCCACAAGGTTTAGGAGTGTGTTTATGGGATTTTATTTTATTGAATCATTCTTCTAGAAGCACATTTGTGAGGTCAGGCACTGCTGTTGGAAGAGAAGGCCTGGCTCTCAGTCTCTGCTCTAATTCATCCCAAAGGTGTTCTATCGGGTTGAGGTGGGTGCAGATCAGTCAAGTTCCTCCACACCAAACTCGCTCATCCATGTCTTTATGGATCTTGCTTTGTGCACTGGTGCACAGTCATGTTTTGAGAGGAAGGGGTCATTACCTCTTGGCAGGTGTAAGCCTTCTCTCCTGTGTGAATTCTCATGTGGCCTTTAAGAAGCCCTTTTTGAGTGAAGCTCTTTCCACACTGAGGGCAGCTGTAAGGCTTCTCTCCAGTGTGAAGTCTCATGTGGTCTTTAAGATGCCCTTTTTGAGTGAAGCTCTTTCCACACTGAGGGCAGCTGTAAGGCTTCTCTCCAGTGTGAATTCTCATGTGGCCTTTAAGATGTTCTTTTCGAGTGAAGCTCTTTCCACACTGAGGGCAGCTGTAAGGCTTCTCTCCAGTGTGAAGTCTCATGTGGTCTTTAAGATGCCCTTTTTGAGTGAAGCTCTTTCCACACTGAGGGCAGCTGTAAGGCTTCTCTCCAGTGTGAATTTTAATGTGTTCCTCAAGGGTTCCTTTATCAGTGAAACTCTTTTCACACTGTGGACAGGTGTAAGGCTTCTCTCCTGTGTGAATTCTAATGTGTACCTCAAGGTTTCCTTTATGAGTGAAACTCTTTCCACACTGTGGGCAGGTGTAAGGCTTCTCTCCAGTGTGAATTCTCATGTGGACTTTAAGATGCCCTTTATGAGTGAAACTCTTTCCACACTGTTGGCAGGTGTAAGGCTTCTCTCCAGTGTGAACTCTCATGTGGCCTTTAAGAGACCCTTTATGACTGAAACTCTTTCCACACTGTGGGCAGGTGTAAGGCTTCTCTCCAGTGTGAACTCTTATGTGGTCTTTAAGATGCCCTTTTTGAGTGAAGCTCTTTCCACACTGAGGGCAGCTGTAAGGCTTCTCTCCAGTGTGAAGTCTCATGTGGCCTTTAAGATGTTCTTTTCGAGTGAAGCTCTTTCCACACTGTTGGCAGGTGTAAGGCTTCTCTCTTGTGTGAATTTTAATGTGTTTCTTAAGGGTTACTTTATGAGTGAAACTCTTTCCACACTGAGTGCAGGTGTAAGGCTTCTCTCCAGTGTGAACTCTCACGTGTTTCTCAAGGGTTTTTTTATCAGTGAAACTCTTTCCACACTGTTGGCAGGTGTAAGGCTTCTCTCCAGTGTGAAGTCTCATGTGGCTTTTAAGATGTTCTTTTCGAGTGAAGCTCTTTCCACACTGTTGGCAGGTGTAAGGCTTCTCTCCTGTGTGAATTTTAATGTGTTCCTTAAGGGTTACTTTATGAGTGAAACTCTTTCCACACTGAGGGCAGGTGTAAGGCTTCTCTCCTGTGTGAATTCTCATGTGTACCTCAAGGTTTCCTTTAAGAGTGAAACTCTTTCCACACTGCTGGCAGGTGTAAGGCTTCTCTCCAGTGTGCTGTTTTTCAATTAAACTCTTTCCAGACTTTTTTTGTGAGGAAATCTTTTCAGTCTGTGAGCAACTAAAAGATTTTTCTCCAGCTATGAAATCATGATGTTGCCCATACGGATCTTTCTCTTCCATTTTATTTAGTTCTTGGCTCTCCACTTTTAGTGCCATCAGATCTAAAAGAGACAAAAAACAAGTTAACCCCAGTTCAATGGCACAAAACAACAGACAAAGACATTAAACCAGAAACATGTATGTTACATCCTATACCCGGTAAGCTACAGAAAGAGGGGTTACATTTCTTTAGGAAAATTTACAAACTCTTTTCATCATGTTTGGATTCTATGTGTTCAGGACACTGCCACAGGTGTTATTGAAGTGGTTTGGAATATAGGGATCAGCAATTTGGGGAAAATATCTAATTGCGATTTTTCTGACAGATATTATGATTCGATTTGCTATTTAAAGGGGTGGTAAACCACGATTTGACTTTTCTAACTTTAGCTAATGTGTAATGTTGCTGTTTGAGCATAAACAACATTTGCAAAGTTACAACGTTCAAAGTTTAAAGCAAAGGGAGATATTTGCTTTTAAAGAAATCAATTTCTAAGGACTACCGCAAACGGCCAGTAGGGACTACTAGACATTCCTCCAGGGTCTCTGACATCACCAGCCCCAATATATACATAAACCCCTCCTCAGAGAATATTAAATAAGGGAGTGTGAGGCCATTTTGTATCGCCGCGGGGAAGCGTTGTTGTGGTTAGTAGGCTGGAGTGTTGTTGCTGCAATGCCAACGAAACGCTGTTATTTTCATCCAGATTGCAGGTCCAATTTGTTCAGCCTTCCTAGGGACGGGGGTGTGTTGCAGTGCGTTTAACATACAACATCATGTTATATGCATGTGTGTATGAGACAGAGGGGAACAGGTTGCATTTGCAGCAGATATGCTGCCCATCATAAATCAAAGCACGAGACAGACAGGGGTCAGAGGAGAAGACCGGAAAATGTGACATAATGGACAATATTCGTCTGTATTTGCAATGCACGAGAGTGTGTGACACAGTGTGAGACAAACACTGCCAGTGTGAGACGGGCTCCCGCTGCACAATTCACAGAGGAAAGCTTCCACAATCTTCGCGAGTTCAATGCAGGATTCGCACAGCGGCTTGTCCTGAAAGATGGATTTAAAAACAGAAGCTGTTTTACGGGCCATAACCTGTAAGTATGAATTATTTTTCGTTGATGTGTTTTCCTGTAATAGTTTTTATTGTTAATTGTACGTTGTAGCAAGGAAGTAAACAGATGACAACGCTGTTTGGCTCAGTAAACCAGTTTGTTAAACGCTCATTCATACTTAACGTTATCCGACAAACACCTAACGTTACAAACTTTTTTTTAAATCTCAACAGCGAACTTGGAATTAGTGTAAATTATTCTTTGATTAGAGCTTTTATGTATTGTTTATCTACAGGCATGCTAAACATTTGGCTACTAGTAAAGCCAATGTTTAGTGTTCGTTTTGGGTTAATAGTTCTTGCGACAGATATTTGGCTATAATCGTTCTAAAAATACAAAAGTAACAGTGGCATTCAGTAGCGATCATTATAGATCCGCAGTCTTTACTCTTGAGGACTAAACAGGTTCTGCTCGGTCATCTTCACTAAAATTGTCTGGGTCCGATTCGGGCTCAAATTGGTATGGTTTTATTGACGCCATTGTACTACCCAAAGCACAGGCTACCGGTAAAGGTAAGGGGCGTGACATTTCCGACAAACGTGCACTAGGCGGTTAGCGAATCACAACACACTTGGCCAGCTAACCAATCTGAGCCCATTGCGTATTTTTGAGGGACTGGCTTCATACAACCCGGAAACCATCAGACCGTTTTTACAAGGAGGGACAGAGCAGTGTAGAATAAAGGTAAAATATATGAAAAATAATGCAATTTTTTAAAAACGAAGCATAAACACATGTTACAGTGCACCCCACAAACACAATCAAGCCTTCAAACGAATGTGTTTTACCACCCCTTTCATTTTGTTAGGTCAAGCTTCAGCTGCACACCCTCTAAAGCCGGGTGCACACTGTGCGATTTTGGCCAAGATTTGGCCGTCTGAGACAAATTTTGAAATCCTAAAAGATTTCTCTGATCCTAGGCTAAAATTTGAAGTCTTTGATCCTTAGTTTGACATGTGCACCGACAACCGATTAATGACCGTTGCGATTTTACCTAATTTTATTCTGGCAGTGTCAGAAGATTTGAGGCACAATCCTGCAGTGTGACTTCTCCTAGGACGACCGTCAAATCAAGAACCAATAGGAGCGCAGAACCCGATGACGCATTTCGTACGACAACATCAAATCACAACAAGGAACATGTCGAAAAGAGTCAGGTGAATGAAAAATGCCTGTAGTACGGTTCGTGGGTGTGAGAGGAAGAAGGCAAGGGGTCGCCTGGATTGGACACGGTTCTCAGGTTTATTTCTCGTATAACTCAAAACATGCGTGCACATCGCACGTCTTCAACTCAAAACTCTTTCTCTCATTTCTATTGTCGGTTTGTTCAGGCAGTTCCTCTCTGCAGCTTCGCCTCGTGTCTCCGTGTCCTTCCAGCTCTCTCTCTCTCTGTTTGGGGAGCGGCTTTATCCGGTCTCTCCGTGCCAATCACTGCAATCGGACACAGGTGTTCATTGTTATGCACTTGACATACTTTCTCACCGCTCGTCTCCTCACTCTCTCCGTCTGTGCAGACTCCGCAAAACCACGCCCTCCTCGCCACATCCCCCCCCCCCCTGCGAACTACCACGCCCGGCTCGGTCTCAATATGGTGCTGTATGAGATTGGTCCGACCGGGCAGGTACGAAAACACATCCGCAAAATCTGCTTGCAATTTAGAGTGGTTTTGCGGAGTCTGCACAGACGGAGAGAGTGAGGAGACGAGCGGTGAGAAAGTATGTCAAGTGCATAACAATGAACACCTGTGTCCGATTGCAGTGATTGGCACGGAGAGACCGGATAAAGCCGCTCCCCAAACAGAGAGAGAGAGAGCTGGAAGGACACGGAGACACGAGGCGAAGCAGCAGAGAGGAACTGCCTGAACAAACCGACAATAGAAATGAGAGAAAGAGTTTTGAGTTGAAGTCGTGCGATGTGCACGCATGTTTTGAGTTATACGAGAAATAAACCTGAGAACCGTGTCCAATCCAGGCGACCCCTTGGAGGGCGAGAGGTGATCTCCCCCCTTTGAGGCTCACCTCTGGCCCGAGATCATCCTCGTTGGTTACTACCGTCGCCAGCAACACTGACTCCGCCTCATTCCATTTTTTTAAGAGATTGAGATGGTATGTCTGATGTGCTCCGTTCCTATCCGTTCGTACCACCTCATAATTGAGATCCCCCACTCGTCGTGTGACCTCAAACGGTCCTTGCCACTTGGCGAGTAACTTTGAACCGGACGTGGGCAATAACACAAGTACCTTCTCTCCCGGTGTAAATTCTCGCAGTCGGGTTCCCCTGTTGTACAGCCGGCTTTGTGTGTCCTGGGCCTGTAGCAAATTCTCCATTGACAGCCGCCCCAAGGTGTGGAGTTTTGCTCTCAGGTCCAGGACATACTGAATTTCGTTTTTACTCTCCGACGGTCCCTCCTCCCAAGCCTCCCGCATGACGTCAAGAACCCCTCGGGGCTGACGTCTATACAGTAGCTCGAAGGGGGAAAACCCCGTGGAGGCTTGGGGGACCTCTCTCACAGCGAACATCAGGGGTTCCAACCATTTGTCCCAATTGTTGGTGTCTTCGTGAACGAACTTACGAATCATTGTCTTTAACGTGCGATTAAATCGTTCTACCAGACCGTCTGTTTGTGGGTGATAAACGCTGGTACGAACAGATTTAATGCCCAATAATCCGTACAGCTCGCTTATGGTGCGGGACATAAACGCCGTGCCTTGATCGGTGAGAATCTCTTTCGGGATTCCCACCCGGGAGATTAAACGAAACAGCGCATCCGCCACACTTTTTTCCGAAATGGTGCGGAGAGCTACTGCTTCGGGGTATCGTGTTGCATAGTCCACTATCACTAATGCAAAGCGATGCCCCCGTGCGGATTTTCTAATGGCCCAACGAGGTCCATACCAATTCTCTCGAAGGGGACCTGCACAAGAGGTAGAGGGCGCAATGGCGCTTTTGGAGTGGCCGGTGGGTTTACCGACCGGCATTCACGACAAGCGGCACACCACCTGCGCACATTCTTGTGAATGCCCGGCCAGAAAAATCGGGCCATTAAACGATTCAACGTGCCCGTTTGACCCAAATGCCCAGCCATGGGATAGCACTTCCTGGCGGCTCTTCGGTATTAACAGTTGGGTTGTATCTCTTTTTGTCTGAATATCTTGGGTTACTCGATACAACCTATCTTTAATCACGGCAAAATAAGGATAGGAGAGCGGCCGTGCGGGTTGAAGAAGCGGGTTGATCGGGGGCAGCCTGTGGCGCGTCGGGGACCCGGACCAGCCTCCCCACCTCCATCACCGGACACCGGTCGATGAAGTGCCCCGGGTCCCCACAACGCCAACAGGCCGGCCCAGGCTTCCTCGCCACTCTAGTGGCGGGAAGCGGGTCAAGGGATTGGCGCGGAGAGAGTGGTGGGAAGTGGCCAGTCGCTCGGTCCGAAGACCAGGATCCCGGTCCTCTGGGCGGAGCCCCCTGACCGGTCGATGCCTCCCCCGATCTCCAACGGGCCACCGGTCTTGGTGGCGGGCCCCGGCGCAACCTAGGTGCAGGGACAGGTCTCGCCAAAGAAGGCGAGAGAGAGGGGGAAAGAGGGGAAACAAAAGAAGAGGGGAGAGAGACAGCTGGGAGAGGTTCGCCGACCCCTTGGAACGCCACCATCTGATCCTCCGCCAGTTGGATGGCCGAGTCCAGCGACGCGGGCCGGTGGCACTGGACCCACTGCGCGGTCTCTCGTGGCAACCGTGCCACGAACTGCTCCAGCACCACCTTGTCAAGGATCTGGTCCACGTCGCTTCCCTCGACCACCAGCCATCGGCGACACGCGTCCCGGAGCTCTTGAGCCAACACGAAGGGCCGGGCACTCTCCCCCAGATCCAGAGACCTGAATCGCTGACGGTGTTGTTCGGGGGAGAGGCCGACCCTCGTCATACCGGAGGAGGTTCTGGACCGGGAGTTGCTGCGCCGCCCGCTGTGCCTCTCCTGACAGGAGGGGAATCAGTCTCACTGGCCACTGGTCCCTCGGCCACTCACAGGACTCGGCCGCCCTTTCAAAAAGGTCCAAGAAGGCTTCGGGATCGTCCTGGGGCCCCATCTTTAGCAACGGCACCTGTGCGGGCGACGTTGCAGCGGCAGCTGGTACTCCGGTCCGAACCCCCTGGCTCAACCAGCCCCGGAACAGCTCGAGGTCCTCCTGCTGGGCGCTGACGAGGGAGTGGAAGCGCCGTTCCTGGTCCTCCCTCATGTCCAGCAGGGCCTGGTGATGTGCCTGATGGAGGCCCGCGAGCGACTGAACTAGGCTCGCCAATGGCGTGGCTGCCGGCGGAGTTTGCATGACGGCGGCGTCCCTCTTCTTCCTCCCGGGTTTCGGCACCAGTGTAGTACGGTTCGTGGGTGTGAGAGGAAGAAGGCAAGGGGTCGGCTGGATTGGACACGGTTCTCAGGTTTATTTCTCGTATAACTCAAAACTCTTTCTCTCATTTCTATCGTCGGTTTGTTCAGGCAGTTCCTCTCTGCTGCTTCACCTCGTGTCTCCGTGTCCTTCCAGCTCTCTCTCTCGCTCTCTCTCTGTTTGGGGAGTGGCTTTATCCGGTCTCTCCGTGCCAATCACTGCAATCAGACACAGGTGTTCATTGTTATGCACTTGACCTACTTTCTCACCGCTCGTCTCCTCACTCTCTTCGTCTGTGCAGACTCCACAAAACCACGCCCTCCTCGCCACAATGCCACTGCTTGTTTTTGTTGTTTGCTAAACACTACCATTGTGTCTGTGAATGCGGCTCACCGTTACTGAACGTGTCACGGATTGATGACGTAAAACTCAGTCCGTACGGGTCTCTTGCTTGCGTCCATTTTTCGCGTCTGACTGTCGTACAGTCTGACATCATGACAACTGAGATCCTACAGTGTGACATGTATTACATCGGGGATCATGTTCGTACAGTCTGACAAGCAATATTCGCAGAGGATTTAGAAAAATCGCACAGTGTGCAGGACCCTTAAGTTAAAGGAGTACAACTAGGAGCCAAATGTAGAATTGTTTCAACCACTAAATGTCAGTGTGCACCAGTGGTGTAGGTGGGGTCCCCAGTAATATCACATGATATTTAAACTTCCTGCGGGTTGTAACAGGTGGCGGGAACATATGGTTCTAACATAGAATCGCAGTTTTGCAACTCTGTAACAACAGCCTATACATTTTAGTAAATTGACAACAAGTGCAAAGAAACAGATTTAGCTGTGTGGACATAGTTTATTGCAAATTCCTTACCACCTGTCCGTGGCTTATAGGAAAGCTATTACAAAAGTAAGAACCTTCTTAAGAGGATATCGTTTGGAATAATTTTGTTGTGCATTGGAAAGCAGGGAGGAATTCTGTAAATGGAAAGGGTTTCGGCTCTGGGATATGGCAGAGTGAGTGACTACTACTGGAGTGTGGATTGCCTACCTGATGTATTGCAGAGTCTTGACGTCTTGCACTGAACAATGTTGAATGCGGAGAAATCTTCGAAGCACTACAAAACGCTGTGAGTGAACTTCTTTGAGCGATATTTAATGCATGATGAGATGATACGGGACGAAGTTTGAATGATTATGTTGCTCTGCAATCAACAATTTCAGTTTGCTAAATTCTGTGGTCTTGCAGTGGATCTCACTCTGTTCAGTATTATTATTATTGCGTTGTGGCTTCCTTATTGAAAACACTTTTAAAGGGAAAGCACTGAGAGTCATTGGACAAAATGAATGATGATGTCATGAATAACGATGAATTCACAAGTGAAAAAGAATGATGCCGGTGATACGGAGTGCAATTCAGTGTATGGCCATGGTTTTATTGAAAGAAACAAGAGTTTGATAGAGATCCATTGCAGTATGGCTCATTTATAAAAACTTTTGAACAAGCCGTTGAAAAGAAAACAGGTGACAAGCAAGAATGTCTTTAATATCTCTAGCAATATACAAGAGGACAGCCGAGAGAGTTGGTCCGTAGTTGTGGCAATACGAGAGCTGATCAAGGATATGCTTGTGCAAAGAATCTGCTCAAAGAACATTTTGGTAGTGAAATTAAAGTAACAGCAGCATATATGGAGAGGGTCATGAACTGGCCTGTGTGAAGATGTTTTCTGAGAAGCTGTTGTAATGTGATGGAAGATTTAAAGCATATGGATGAAATTAATGGTTGCATCTAATCTCAGCTCATTGTGATGAAGCTGCCTTACAAGCAGCAGCCCTCCTGTTTTGGCTGCTTAAAGACTGGGCATGCAAGTAAAGACTGCAGAATCCCATTAATCTGTGAAGTCTGCAATCAAAGGCAACCCTTCTTGTTTCACATAGAAACCAAAAGCAAACCATCACCATTGACAGTAAAAAATGCTCTTGCCACTTTGCAGGCTTGTGGTCAAACTGGGGCCAGGAACGAGGAGTGTGTTCTGTCTATCCTTCCAATACAAGTCAAGACGAAGTCAGGTACCAAGATTGTCAACACCTATGCGTTTTTGGATCCTGTAAGTTTAGCCAGTTTCTGTATAGAACATCTTATGAGAAAACTGAATTTTACAGGAACAAGAAGCTCTATACTGCTCCGTACTTTAGCCCAAGAAAGGTCTGTAGACATGCTCTCCGGTCTTCAAATTTCAAGCTCATTATGGAGAGACTTTTGTGGATTTCCGTGGAAGTCATTAACAGTAAAGTCGGAGGACCCCCTACTGGGGTGGGTTGTGAATGGCCACTAAGAGGTGGTAATAGTGAAAAAGGAAAGACTGGCCTGTAGTCACTGCCAATTGGATCTCAGTTGCTAGGCTGAAGGATCTGTTGATTGCTCAATATAATCATGATTTTAATGAGAAACTGTCAGATGGTGATGTTACCATGCCCAGAAACGACCAAAGGTTCATGGAAATAATGGAAACCACGGTCAAGTTTGAAAAGGGTCATTATTATATAGACTTACCTTTTAAGTCTCCTGATATCATCACGCCAAACAACCGCAGTTTCGCGGAACAGCGTGCCC
The DNA here is from genome assembly GCA_023566225.1 of Romanogobio albipinnatus. Lineage (NCBI taxonomy): Eukaryota > Metazoa > Chordata > Actinopteri > Cypriniformes > Gobionidae > Romanogobio > Romanogobio albipinnatus. The sequence goes on from CM042245.1 coordinate 6,737,931, forward strand.
TGGGGAGTTTAAAAGAAATCGAGCATATCAGCAAGAGTATACATCCTTTCTGTCTGATGTAATTGATAAGGGATATGCAGAGGAAGTACCACCTCACGAATTGATACAAGAAGATTACCGCACCACGGTGTATATCATCCGAAAAATTTAAATAACATGTGTTGACAATGTTATTGCAGATTCTTTGTCCAGATGTCATTTGTAAACGTGTAACCATGTTTACTCTTATGTGTGGGGGTGTTACACCCCTATCATTTGTGTTTTGTGACATCCGTATTGTTTTCTGAGTCTCTGTGTGTGTCTGTCCAGGAAGTTCATTTGATTGGCTCCTGCAGGCTGATTGATGCTTTGTCCTGATTGGTCCCTAGTACTTTAAAAAGCATGTCATCACTTCCTCTACCCAGAAAGAAAGAGAGAGAGAGAGAGAGAGAGAGAGAGAGAGAAACAGAAACAGAAACAGAAACAGACACCCAGAGACCTTGTGTTTTGAGAGATTTTTGTGACCTGTATAGTGCAGAGTGTGTTTGTGTTTGAGAGAGTGTTAAGAATATTAGAGACTGTGAGTATTTCTGGTTTGTGTAGATTGAACCCTGTTTGTATCAGAGGAACTATGTTGGTTTATTTGACCCTTTGCCTGTTTTCTGACACTGATTTGGACTGCCCTTTTCAGTTTGTTTGCCTGGTTTTACATATACAATTATACAAATAATCAGTATTTACAATATAAGTAGGGAGTCTGACGCCATTTTTGTTTGTAAACTGCTTTTGATCTCTGTTTTTGGTTAGGGAGTTAGGTTTGTATATTGTATTTTCCTTTTCTTTTCTTTTTGGCTTAGGGTTTAAGAAAGAGGTTTTAAAACAAGGAAGTTTTGTTTGTTATTTTGGCCCAGTCAACTCCTGAATCTAATTTCCCCAAATTAAATCAATAAATTATTTTTGTTCATATTACACTGCTTTTCAGAGTTTTCATGTTGCACCCTTTTCCCCTATACGGGGCGTAACAGCAGTGTTCAATTGCGGTGCAGTGTTTAAAGGAACCTTTCTGAATGGTCAGCTGCTGCAGGATCCCCATCTCACCAACTCTCTGTTGGGAGTTCTTAGACAGGAGCCCTAACCTCTTTGCCTACAACAGCTGAAGCACTTCATATGGTTCAGAGTCTCATTGCTGCTTGTGCTAAGGTAGGATTTCAACTGGCACAATGGCTGAGTAATAGAAGTGATCATGTACAGCATTCCAGAAGAACAGAGGTCAAAGAAAATCAAAGAGCTTGACTTGGATAAAGATGATCTGCCAATGGAAAGTACTTGGTCTGTACTGGTGCATTGAAATTTCACCATTTACTTTGCCTGTAAAACAGGTACTCCAAGAAATGTGCAAGTGCAATTTTTGCTGGGATGATAATATTCCACAAGTCATCTCTCAGTGATGGACAAGATGGCTGGCTAACCTGCACTGTAGAGCAGCACTGAAAGAATACCAGTGTTTAGACCGCATGGATGCTCAAGGAGATGCTTAAGCGGTTTATGAAACAAAGGAGGGCTTTACTGGCATCTACTTGTGCACCAGGCACTGAAGCAAATAGATTTCATACAATACGAAAGAGGAAGGCCAAAATTGGTGCCAAATCATTGACTGCTCATGATCTCTTAAAAGCAGAAACCGCTATTATCAGTGAGAGATTTCATGATGGACGTCCAGTTCTCTTGTCCAAGGACCAGGCTGTAATCAGCAACTGGGCCACATAGGAAGAAATTATATGTTGTCATTTCTCCATAGGCATTACTGAATAACTAACGCTAATCTCTGGCTGTGTCATATGTCGTTTTCTTCAGGGAAAGGTTGGAGAGCAAAAAATGTCTGACTTGCCACCAGCAGAGAGAGTTTTACCGGATTTACCGGCGATTTACAAATGTTGGAGTTGACTACTTTGGGCCCATTGAAATCAAGAGAGGTCAAGGAACTGTTAAAAGCTGCGGGGTCATTTTCACCTGCATGGCAAGCAGGGCTGTACATCTTGAGATGGCTTATGCTTTAAATGCAGACTCCTGTATTAATACCATACGACGGTTTATGTGTTGTCGTGGTCAAGTTTCCCAGTTGAGATCAGATAATGGTACGAGCTGAGTGGGAGCTGAGGGAAGCAGCAACTGGGTTAGACCATATGATCAAATGTGCATTGTCATCAAGAGGACTTAAGTGGATATTCAACCTTCCTGCATGGGTGGAGTTTGTGAGAGGCTTATTCGGCTTGTGAAAAAGGTGTTGAATTCAACCATTAGACGACAATCTATCGATGATGAAAGCTTTCAAACTCTTCTCTCTGAGATTGAAGCAATCCTTAATGCCTGTCCCATTACAAAAGCCTCTGACTATGTGAATGATCTTGAGGCACAATGATCAATGACCCAAACTTTAAAGGGGTACTTAAGCGCTGGGAAGATGAATGTGTATTTAAACTGGGTCATTTATGTAGTAGAAATGTGAAATTATTGGATGAAAGACAACAACTCCCAGAATGCACTTGCTTCGCTGCCATACGAGGCTACTCCCAAAGCCACGGCTACTGGGTTCTCAATTGCCCACCGTGGCACCACCCCACCATCGTTGTGATTTTCATAGTAATAAAAAAAATTCGTTCAGTTAGAGAATAGACACTACAATTAAAAACTGAATGCTTCTTTTCAATAAAGTGTGAGTGAGTCGAACAAAGGTCGGCACAACAAACGCAGCAGGAGTCAAACTTCATTCATCAGAGAGTGTAAAGATGAGCAGAGCTGAGGTAAGCGCAGCAGTCATTCACGACGCGTGTTCAGTCTGGCGTGTTTCAGATCATGGCTATGGAAGCTTAAATTTCATAGGAATTAATTGAAAAGTTGAAATACTCCCTCTGCTCTGCACCACTCCGTTATTAATGCCAGAGCTGAGTGGCAGTGGCCGTGCGCATTTACATTCTGTGAGTGAGATCCACCCCTGTGGGCGGGTTGAAAACATGCGGAACTAGTGCCTGCTACTAGCTATAGTTTCTAGTCTCTGGCCAAAAAATCCTCTGATAACGCAAAATGACGATATAATTATAATTTCCAGAAATATAATGCATAATTCTCTCATCTCAGGGGGATATGAGGGGGGAAAGTACAATAAGTTGAATATACTACCGGGGTTCTACTGATACAAAGCTAAAGGACAACTAAAGGAAAAATTAACCTAGGGGTAATTAACACATGGTTACCGAGATCGTTCTCTGGGATGTGTTTTCATGAAAATCGAATGTAAAGAGTTTTATCAGTTATATATAACAGTTTAATAAGAAGATACTTTATAAAGACACTACATTACGTGTATACAGACAGGAGCCATCTCGACGAGTCGAGCCACGAACGCTGTGCTAAGTGAGCTGGTCGATAGGAATTAAGTTCAGCTTAGCACAGTGTTTGTGGCTCGACTTGTCGAGACTGTTTTCCAAGATGGCTCCTGTCTGTATACGTTTAATGTTATGTCTTTATAAAGTATCTTCTTATTAAACTGTTTGTACATGTGACCGGTCTGAATCGTCACTCTGCGTTGTGTTGTGTTGGCAATTAAGGCAGACCGGACAACAGAAATTCCTCAGACCATTTTTTATTCTGGGTGAATAAAAAGACACGTTGTGAAAAAGAGGCCTTCACTGTTTCACCATTGGCCTTTCTCCAGCCGCGCTTACCGCAAACTGCACTTCATATTACAATTTTCAGATTGCATATGACCAGATCAACAATATTTAACATACAATTAACAATATTTCAAAACAATATTAACAGGAACACAGATGTAAAACATACCTGGGTGAATAAAAAGACTTGTGAAAAACAGGCCTTCACTGTTTCACCATTGGCCTGTCAGTCAAAACGGATCATTTTAGCCACAGATCTTGGTAAAACACATTTTCAAAACGAATACATCTATCATGTTCCATTAGCCTTCAATAAGATTAAACTTCATTTCTAGCACAAAAATAGATATTTAATGGCAAGAAACAAACTCATTTTTAGCTTCTTAGAGAGAGCTCAAACAAACCTCACCCTTCTCCAGCCGCGCTTACCGCGAACTGAAGGAAAGCAACCGGAACTCATTTCTTAAAGGGGACACGTACCATATTCAACAATTACAACAAACGCTGTGAGACATGTGCGAGCTTTCGGATGAGTGCACAGAAACAAGGGGGTGCGTCTCAATCAGGTCCCTAGTTCAGTAGTCAGGGCACTGATCAGGGAGTCAGCCCATTGAATTATGTCCTGATCAGTGCCCTGACTACTGAACTAGGGAGCTGATTGAGACACACCCAAATTTTCTCACAACGCGCGCGACTTCTCATTCGCGTCTTCTGGCACTACACCCGAACTGACTGACTGGTCATATTTGAACATACGGCAGCACTCGCATGCATTGAACAAAGTTTACAAAGAGAGAATTATTTGAAAAATTTGAAAGAAAAAAAATGGTTCCGGTTGGGAAACACTGCAGAGACTACAAAGACAGTGAGCGAGTGTGTGTGTGTTTGTGTGTGTGTGTGTGTGTGTGTGCACGCGCCCGCTGTGCATCGGACGGCTTAAATCCAAACAATGGATGTTGCACCGGTCTTTTTTACCAGCTCCTCCGTTTCGCTTTCAGCTATGTTTACTCAAGATGACCAATACGATGATGCATTGCTGCCAGTTGCAGCTCGTGGCTCTAAATTTCGCGGGTAGATTCTGTCATCAACGTGCATTATCGCGATAGTGCAATAGACTTGCTCAAGATGGCGCGAGGATGGCTGCTGCGTTGCGAGCTCCGTCACAACATTGTATTTTTTTGTTTGTTCTGTTTACAGTTCTTGTGTTTTTTGTCTTGGATGTCGTCTGCCTTTCTGTGTACGACAGACAGTCACTTTTGGACATTGGTTCGGCAATTGCACACCGAAAACCGGACTTTAAATTCTTCAATGACGACCCGCTGTTTACAAACACGGCAGCGGAGCCCTTTGTTAGGGCAGCCCGACCGCGGAAATGCAACCGGAGAAGGGGAAGAAGAGCCGGCGTGCTCATCAGAGTAAGACGCCGCGCAAACCGACCCCCGCTTCCCAGTATTTTACTAGCAAATGTTCAGTCTCTGGACAACAAACTCTGCGAGCTGAGAGCACGGATCTCTTTCCAACGAGAGACGAGGGACTGCTGCATTATCTGCCTTACAGAAACTTGGATGTCTGCTGAGATTCCAGATTCGGCCATCGAAACCACGGGGTTCTCCGTGCATCGAATGGATAGAGAAAAAGATCTCTCAGGGAAAAGCAAAGGCGGGGGTGTATGTTTTAAGATCAACAGATCCTGGTGTGATCAGAGGAACGTACATTCTATCAAGTCTTTCTGCTCTCCTGATCTGGAATTTCTCATGGTTCTGTGTCGACCATTCTGGCTACCGAGGGAATTCACAGCGGTCATCATCACAGCTGTGTATATTCCCCCACAAGCCGACACTGAACGGGCACTAAAGGAACTGTATAGGACAGTAAGTGAGCAGGAAACCGCGCATCCTGAGGCTGCGTTTATTGTGACCGGGGACTTTAACAAAGCCAACTTCAAACGTATTGCACCTAAATACCACCAACATGTTAGCTTCAACACACGAGGGAACCGAGTTTTTTGATCACTGCTACTCCCCCTTCAAGGATGGTTACAAATCACTCCCCACCATTCGGCAAATCGGATCATGCTTCCATCCTCCTTTTGCCCGCATACAGGCAGAGGTTGAAACAGGAAGCACCTGCCCTCAGAACCATCCAGTGCTGGTCGGACCAATCAGACTCTATGCTACAAGACTGTTTTGATCACGCGGACTGGGAGATGTTCCGGTCGGCCTCTGATGACGACATCGAGGTCTACGCTGATAGCGTAACATGTTTCATCAGGAAGTGCGTAGAAGACGTTGTTCCGACCAGAACAATTCGGCTGTACCCAAACCAGAAGCCGTGGCTAAATGGGGATGTTCGCGCGGCACTCAATGCGCGGACCTCCACTTTTAACTCCGGTAATGCGGAGGAGCATAAACAAGCAAGTTATGCCCTCCGGAAAACCATCAGAGCAGCAAAACGGCAGTACAGGGACAAGATTGAAGGACAGTTCAACACCACCGACTCCAGAAGCATGTGGAGGGGAATTAACACCATCACGGACTACAAAGGGAACACAAACTCCACCGTGAATACCGCTGCCTCTCTCCCGGACGAGCTAAACACCTTCTATGCTCGCTTTGAGGGAACTAACACCGCCCTCGCGGAGAGAGAGCTCGCGGCTGAAGATACAGAGGTTAGTGCACTCTCCGTATCTGTAGCGGATGTAATACGATCCTTCCGGCGGGTGAACGTCCGTAAAGCCGGGGGTCCAGACGGCATTCCGGGCCGCGTGATCAGAGCGTGCGCGCACCAACTGGCTGGAGTTTTCACGGACATCTTTAACCTGTCCCTCTCCCTGTCTGTGGTCCCCACATGCTTCAAAACGTCCACCATTGTTCCTGTACCTAAGCAATCAAAAACCACATGCTTAAACGACTGGCGTCCTGTTGCTCTGACCCCCATCATCAGCAAATGCTTTGAGAGACTAGTCAGAAACCACATCTGCTCTGCTCTCCCCCCCTCACTGGACCCACTGCAGTTTGCATACCGCACAAACCGCTCCACTGATGATGCCATTTCATCTACAATTCACACTGCTCTCTCCCACCTGGAAAAGAGGAACACGTATGTGAGAATGCTGTTTGTAGACTACAGCTCAGCATTCAACACCATTGTGCCCTCCATACTTGACATTAAACTCCAGGCTCTAGGCTTAAACAGCTTGTTATGCAGCTGGATCCTGGACTTCCTGTCAAACAGACGCCAGGTGGTCAGAATGGTCAGTAACATCTCCTCACCACTGACTCTCAACACTGGAGCCCCTTAGGGCTGTGTTCTCAGCCCACTCCTGTACTCCCTGTACACACATGACTGTGTGGCAACCCACAGCTCCAACACCATCATCAAGTTTGCTGACGATACGACGGTGGTAGGTCTTATCACCGACAATGATGAAACGGCCTACAGAGAGGAGGTGCACACTCTGACACGGTGGTGTCAGGAGCACAACCTCTCCCTCAACGTCAGCAAGACCAAGGAGCTGGTGGTCGACTTCAGGAGGAATGAGAGAGAACACCGCCCCATCACCATCGATGGAGCACCGGTGGAGAGAGTCAGCAGCTTCAAGTTCCTCGGTGTCCACATCACAGAGGAACTCTCATGGTCCGTCCACTTTTAACTCCGGTAATGCGGAGGAGCATAAACAAGCAAGTTATGCCCTCCGGAAAACCATCAGAGCAGCAAAACGGCAGTACAGGGACAAGATTGAAGGACAGTTCAACACCACCGACTCCAGAAGCATGTGGAGGGGAATTAACACCATCACGGACTACAAAGGGAACACAAACTCCACCGTGAATACCGCTGCCTCTCTCCCGGACGAGCTAAACACCTTCTATGCTCGCTTTGAGGGAACTAACACCGCCCTCGCGGAGAGAGAGCTTGCGGCTGAAGATACAGAGGTTAGTGCACTCTCCGTATCTGTAGCGGATGTAATACGATCCTTCCGGCGGGTGAACGTCCGTAAAGCCGGGGGTCCAGACGGCATTCCGGGCCGCGTGATCAGAGCGTGCGCGCACCAACTGGCTGGAGTTTTCACGGACATCTTTAACCTGTCCCTCTCCCTGTCTGTGGTCCCCACATGCTTCAAAACGTCCACCATTGTTCCTGTACCTAAGCAATCAAAAACCACCTGCTTAAACGACTGGCGTCCTGTTGCTCTGACCCCCATCATCAGCAAATGCTTTGAGAGACTAGTCAGAAACCACATCTGCTCTGCTCTCCCCCCCTCACTGGACCCACTGCAGTTTGCATACCGCACAAACCGCTCCACTGATGATGCCATTTCATCTACAATTCACACTGCTCTCTCCCACCTGGAAAAGAGGAACACGTATGTGAGAATGCTGTTTGTAGACTACAGCTCAGCATTCAACACCATTGTGCCCTCCATACTTGACATTAAACTCCGGGCTCTAGGCTTAAACAGCTTGTTATGCAGCTGGATCCTGGACTTCCTGTCAAACAGACGCCAGGTGGTCAGAATGGTCAGTAACATCTCCTCACCACTGACTCTCAACACTGGAGCCCCTTAGGGCTGTGTTCTCAGCCCACTCCTGTACTCCCTGTACACACATGACTGTGTGGCAACCCACAGCTCCAACACCATCATCAAGTTTGCTGACGATACGACGGTGGTAGGTCTTATCACCGACAATGATGAAACGGCCTACAGAGAGGAGGTGCACACTCTGACACGGTGGTGTCAGGAGCACAACCTCTCCCTCAACGTCAGCAAGACCAAGGAGCTGGTGGTCGACTTCAGGAGGAATGAGAGAGAACACCGCCCCATCACCATCGATGGAGCACCGGTGGAGAGAGTCAGCAGCTTCAAGTTCCTCGGTGTCCACATCACAGAGGAACTCTCATGGTCCGTCCACACTGAGGCCGTTGTGAAGAAGGCTCATCAGCGCCTTTTCTTCCTGCGACGACTGAGGAGGTTTGGAATGAACCGCCACATCCTCACACGCTTCTACAGCAGCACCATAGAGAGCCTGCTGACTGGCTGAGTCACCACCTGGTACGGCAACAGTACCGCCCGCAACCGCAAGGCCCTGCAAAGAATAGTGCGCACGGCCAGCTGCATCATCGGAGGTGAGCTTCCCTCCCTCCAGGACATTTACGCCAGGCGGTGTGTGAAGAGAGCTCAGAGGATCATCAGAGACTCTAGCCACCCGAACCATGGGCTGCTCTCACTGCTGCCATCAGGCAGACGGTACCGCAGCATCAGAACACGCACCAGCCGACTCCAGAACAGCTTCTTCCCACAAGCAATCAGACTACTTAACTCCTGATCCATCAGTATCATAACACACACTGGACAGAATATCACTCAGCACAACCCACTGTAGATACACACACATTATATACACATTTATTTATCATTTATTATTTATCACATAGCACCTATTGTACATTGGATCTCTACTGTGAATAATAATGTATACTGTACATTGTATATTATTATTATTATAGCTTAATGTATACTGTTTAATGTATGTTTAGTGTATATTGTTTAAAGTATATGTATATTGTAAGCATGTGTATATTGGTTAAAGCTGTGAGAACTACACTCACACTGTGTAAATTATGTATTGTTTATTGTAGAGTTTACTGTGCTGTGAGTAATTGTGGGCGCATCAGATGTGTAATCTGATGCTGCTTTAAATGTTGTACATGTCATGTCGTGACTACTATGTTGCTCGGAACTGCACCAAGAATTTCACCTGCTGTTGCACTTGTGTACATGGCTGTGTGACAATAAAGTGATTTGATTTGATTTGATTTATCTAATTCTGGTGAGGAGCAAAATATGTCTTTTTCACTCATTTCAAGTCTAAAACTTGTTCCGAAATTCAATGAAGAAGATCCTAATACTTTCTTTACTCTTTTTGAACGCATGGCAAAATTAAGGGACTGGTCAGATGATAATTGTGTTGCACTGTTACAGGGTGTGTTAACTGGGAAAGCACAAGTATCTTTTTCTTCATTATCAATCGATGATTGTAATGCTTATCAATTATCATAAAGTTAAATCTGCAGTTTTAAAAATATATGAATGTGTACCCGAAGCATACAGACAGTGCAGAAAAAAAGAAGAGTTGCAAACGCACTTAGAATTTGTGCGCAATCGGAGAAAGCACTTTAATCATTGGTGTACAGCAGTAGACATTAACACAATGGAGGATTTGATTCACTTGATGGTGTTGGAACAATTAAAAAATTCAGTGCTGAGTCGTATAACTACGTATATCTGTGAGCATAATGTTAAAACCCCAGAGGAAGCGGCTGTGTTGGCCGATGATTTTGTACTGATGCACAAAACTGCATTTGTTGATTGGCATGCTCGTGACGTTCAGTCTGCTATCTCTCTGAAATCTTCGTCCAAGTTTAACTGTTTTCACAGGAAAATTCGACCCATGATAAAGGGCATTGGAAAGCAGATTGTTCTGTCCTTAAAAATAAATCGAAATTGTCTGCACAGAGTTCACATGTTAAGCCTGCTGCTTTTGCCGCTTCAGTTCTGTCTGTAGGGAGTGAAATTGTTGAAAAGCAAAAAATGTATGTTGATTTCTCTTCTTACTCGGCTTTTATTACAGAAGGTCGTGTATCTCTGGTTGGAGAGAAAGAGGAAGTCCCTGTTGAAATTTTGTGAGATACTGCCGCCATGGACTCATTCATTCTAGAATCAGTTTTACTCGCAGTCTCAAATGGGTGAGAATGTTTTAATTCTGGGAATAGGACTGAATACTTTGTCTGTGCCTCTTCATAAGGTAAGACTTCAGTCCGATTTCATTCAAGGTGAGGCTGTAGTGGGAGTACGACCAGCTTTGCCAGTTGAGGGGGTCCATATTATTTTGGGAAACGGACTGGTAGGTGAACGTGTTTGGGCTGACAGCTTAGTGTTCCCTATAGTGACCTCTAATAATGAACTAGAACCTGAACAGAGTTCTTTGGACACAGTATGTGTAGTGACTCGTGCAATGAAACGTGCAAATGATGAACTGTGTGATCAAAAAGAGAGCCAATCTGATAAAGTCTGTACTAATTTGTTTTTGCCTCATTTGTCTGCCTTGTCTTTGCAGAGGAATTGGGAAAAGAGCAGCGAAGGGACTCGTCATTAGATGAACTCTTCCAGAGTGCTTTTCTTCCAGCAGAAGAGTGTAACATTGCCCGTGGATATTTAGTTCACAATGATGTGTTGTTGAGAAAGGAGATTACTCACAAGGATTTCATTGGAGAGCCTGTTTTTCAAGTAGTGGTTCCATCTAAGTTTCGACAGATGATTGAAATTGCGCATGATCAATCAGGTCACCAGGGAGTGCGTAAGACTTACGATCGGTTGTTGCAATATTTTTTTTGGCCACGCTTAAAACGAGACATCTCTGCTTACATTAAGACATGTAAAACCTGCCAATTAACGAGTATTTGAAACCAATTGAAACCTGCTCCTTTGAAACCAATTGCAGCCACTGGTGAACCTTTTGAACATCTTATTGTCGATTGTGTTGGGCCACTTCCTCGCTCGAAGTCCGGTAGCACTTATTTGTTCACAGTGATGTGTTTGAACACACGATTTCCTACGGCATATCCACTGCGTACTATTACGTCTCGTTCTATTGTGAAAGCTTTAACCCAATTAATATTGGTTTTTGGAATTCAAAAAATCGTCCAAAGTGATCAGGGTTCAAACCTTTTCATCTCTTCCAGCAAGTGTTAACAGCTGCACATTAAGCATAATCAATCTACTGCGTATCATGCACAAAGTGAAGGTGCGTTGGAGAGGTTACATCAGTCTTCTCCGTGCGTACTGTGTGCAGTTGGATAGAGATTGGGAAGAGGGTTTACCATGGATGATGCTAGCCGCACGTAAAGTAGTACAGGAAAGTATGGGTTTTAGCCCTAATGACGACTTGGTCTTTGGCCATAAAGTTTGCGGACTTTTGACGGTGTTTCAGGAGTTTGGTAAAGCTCCAGAGCCTCCTAAGAATTTGGCCTCCTGATTCAGGCTAGAGAACTAGCAAAAGTAAATCTCTAAAAACAAAAGAAAAACATGAAGCGTGACCATGTTTCCATCGTACAGTTGAGCATGTGAGTAATGTGAGTTTAGTGGATGAGGAAGAGGAGACCATGTCGCCTGATGATTGGGTGTCTCGTGGTCGATTGAATAATTCAGAGTCATTGCAGAATTTACTCTCCATTATTTATCTCCTGTAAGATGCCAGGAGTTATGTGATTTGTTGCGTAGTTTTCCTGAATTGTTTGGTGACACGCCATCTCATACTGATTGGGTGGAACATGACATTGATGTGGGGGACGCGAAACCTGTTAAACAACGTTTTAATCGTGTTGCGCCTGAGAAAAGAGAAGTGATGAGGAAGGAAATTGAGTATATGCAGGATCACAATATTGTAGTACCTTCGTTCTCGGATTGGGCTTCTCCATGCATTTTAGTTGGAAAGTCAGACGGTACTGTGAGATTTTGTACAGATTTTCGTAAAGTTAATAGCTTAACAAAACCAGATTGTTTTCCTTTGCCCCGCATTGAAGACTGCGTAAACATGGTCAGGTCAGCTAAGTTCATCAGTAAGTTTGACTTAGTTCATCAGTCATGAGTTTTGGCCTGCGAAATGCTCCGGCGACCTATCAACGCCTCATGGACCAAGCAATTTCAGGTCTTGAGGGTTCTGCTGTCTATTTAGATGATTTGGTTGTTTTTAGTGATAGTTGGGAGACTCACTTAAAGCACCTTTTATTCAGTGTTGAAATGTTTGTCGGATGCGCAGCTTACAGTGAACTTGGCCAAATGTGAGTTTGCGAAGGCCATCATGACATATCTCGGTAAGGTGGTGGGGAATGGCGAAGTGCGGCCGATTCAGGCTAAAGTGCAAGCCATTCAGAACTTTCCTTCTCCGACAACAAAGAAAGAGCTAGGTTACTAGCTCTGTCCTGTTACTCTGTTACTGCCACTGTTACTCCTAAAATTACATTTGATAAAATAAGCAACATTTCAACCTGAAGGTCTTAGTCAGGCAAACAACAAGTTAACAGCAAGGGACAATTTATATCAGCATGATCCATCACACCTGACATAATTATTCAAATCCAATAACTCACTCACAATAAACAGAAAAGTACAAAATAGTCACCAATAGACGTGCACAAGCTACCATGGAAGGTTTGGCCATTTCTTCAACGCTTCTCATCCACTAGATGGTGTGAGGATTGTTAATGTAAACTTAGTAGAAAGTAGATATTGGGGTAAATATTGTCTCATAATATTGGATCTTCTCAGTTTGAAGGCAGCATTAGTGTTTGTCAAGTCATGTGATCTCAACATGTCTGTCCACATGAGGCGACCCACTCCATGTCAAATAAAACTGCTTTATAGGGATAGTTCACCCAAAAATGAAAATTCTGTCATCATTTACTCACCCTCAAGTTAGTATTGGTAGTCAATGGTTGCTCTCTCTGCTTGGTTACAAACATTCTTCAAAATATCTTCTTTTGTGCTCAGCAGAACAAAGAAACTCATACAGGTTTGGAACAACTTGAGGGGGAGTAAATGATGACAGAATTGACATTTTTGGGTGAACCATCCCTTTAAATCAAAAATATCCTTAATTTCTCTAGAGATGGACATTTTAATAAGGATCAACTGATTGAGTTCAGCTTTGAGAATGAAACCAACCTGTTTGTTCCTCAGTTTCTTCATGTTTCACTCTCAATGTTTCTTTAATCTTCACGTCTTCTCTCTCCTCTTTCTCTGTGTGTTCCTCAGTTTCTTCATGTTTCACTCTCAATGTTTCTTTAATCTTCACGTTTTCTCTCTCCTCTTTCTCTGTGTGTTCCTCAGTTTCTTCATGTTTCACTCTCAATGTTTCTTCAATCTTCATGTCTTCACTCTCCTCTTTAATAAACTCCATCTTTATGTAGACGTGGATCTCAGTCGCTTCACCAGGAGTTTTTCTGTGTGTTTGAAAACTCTGTCCTGTTTAAGATGAGAATAATTAACAGAAAGAAAAATAAATCTCTGAGTGTCTCAATGAGCTCTAGTTCAGTCGCCCAGTTAATGGAACTAACTGACCTGGGGTCTGCTCTTCATACATCGCTAACTCGGTTATTACTAGAGCTCCTTACTGAACCAGGGGCAATAATGATTATGGGATGGCTTAATGCAGCACATGAGATGCAGAGAACGTGATCTTGATCCTTTAGAAACTTTATTAGATAGATATATGTTTTAGTATATTAATGCTGTCACGTAATCTGCTTCAAAGGTCAAAATAAATGAATTGCTAATTACAACATTAAAATAAAAATGTAAAGCCTGTAGAAATCAGGCTTGATAGACTAGAAATCATTAATATAAATGACTGGGGGGGGGGGGGGGGGGATCTGCACATTTGATTTATCTATTATAATATATATTATAATAAGGATCTATTATAATATCTATTATAATAAGGATCTATTATAATATCTATTATAATAAGGATTTATGTCATGTTGGTTGCTTGGTTTTCTTTATAAAGCTCCAGAAATTTGTCAAGTTTTTTATAAGGTCTTAATGATTTGTAGCGATTTAATGATTTATTTCACTTGTTCTCCCATCTTGATTCAAATAATGTCTTTATGTTCTTTATTACAGATTTCAGACCGATCTGCATAATGAAATCGAGATAGAGAAGAGTCACTTCGAGTCACTGAATCATTTGAATGTTTGAACTGATTCACGATAAAGAGAGAAATGAGTTTATTCTGTTACTTTACTCACACAACGCTGATTAATGTTAGATAAAGCAATGCAATTGCATTTAATAATACATCATTCATTCTGATTTGCTTTAAACACTTTAAACACTAAATACACAAACCTCTCTTCAGCCGAATCACAACAGATGCAGTAGTGCGGCGCGGCCTTATGACATCACTCTTAGATACCATAATAAAAGTCCCGTTCACTGCTGCGTCTAAAATCACAGAAGTGCATAGAAATTCACATAAAAAATCTATTAAAAAAGATGACAAAATTCAGAGTTGAATGTATTATTGAAATACATTTAAGAACACAATGGTCATTTATATTTCTGTAATGGGGCGGCAGTGGCTCAGTGGTTCATGTAGGTTGTCTACAAACCGGAAGGTTGGTGGTTCGATCCCCGGTTCCACCTGACCAAGTGTCGAGGTGTCCATGAGCAAGACACCTAACCCCAGCTGCTCCCGACAGGCTGGGTGGCGCCTTGCATGGCTGACACCGCCGTCGGTGTGTGAATGGGTGAATGTGAGGCAATATGTAAAGCGCTTTGGATGGCCATTGGTCTGTTAAAAGCGCTATATAAATGCAGTCCATTTACCATTTACCATAATGTTGTAAGGAGACATGGTAACGATAAAAATTCTATCACATTTGTCACTGTTTTAATATAGACTAATATAGAGATTATCTGGTAAAAAAGTAGACAGACATTTCTCTCGGTGTGGTGATGTGACATCGTTAAGAAATCATTACTTAGTAATAAGGAATATGAGACAAACAATTTTTTTTGCACCGGACTGGTTATATACAGTAAAAGGATATAATCTAATAAATCTATGAATTCTTTAAAGGAACTGTATGTAAGAAATGTATTTCAATTAATCATAAAATGGCCCTAATATGTCAATAGACATTAAAAAATCATGTTAATTTCAAATACTTATATCACTGACAACAGTTGTCCGGCCAAGATATTGTCATTTTAAAATTGGAGTTGCAGCCCTCAACTGATGTTGATGTTGACATGTTGTGTCATGCCTGAAGCGCCGCCCTCCACCTATCTACCAATCACGAAGTCAGTAGTGTTTCTGCATTCGGGTTGCCAGCTCTGCTAGTTACCACAGCTGCAGCTACAAACTTTCTGGATAAACAATGTCTAACTTTACGAAACCTAAACGACCTCGATATGAATCAGAAAAACGTCGTGACAGTGTCCGAAATAAAACAAGGATTTGTATAGGAGATGCCTTTGAAAGATGGAGACGGCTGAAAACGGAGAAGAATTTGAAGACTGACGCAATTGCTAATTTTCTCCTGGACAGGTAAGGTTCATCTATGTTTGGCTAACTTGTACTTAATGTAAATGGACATTTCAAATATTCACGACAGTCGAACAAAGTTGTGCATGTTCATGCAAAGTAACGTTAGGTTAGCGCAGATGGAGGAGGTGGGTCATTGAATTGAAAAGGTAACGTTAAGGAATTGTTTGGTAAATAAAAATGGCGAGTCGTCATTGCTAACATTAGTAATGCATTATCAGAGCCCGTTTCTCTGTCATTATGCTGAGACGCTGAGGAAAACAACATTAGCACGCCTATTATGGCAATGTGAAAACGTATTTGAGACAGTAGCCTAACGTTACCTCGGTAAAAATTTTTCTTCGTATATATAGTGGATTAAACATGCTGCAAGTTGACCTGTATGACCATTGCAAATGTTGTTTAGTTACTCTCAATCGTTTCTGATGGGACTGAAATCAACCATGTGATAGCCATTGTTGATATTGAACGCTGACATGGCGTAATTTGTCCCGCGTTATACTTGCTGTGGCAATGTTTGTTATTTGTTAGCCTACTTATGACAAAAACGCTTGTCTTACTGTGTACGACTCGTCACTTGCCATTGAAAGCTCCGTGTAGCAGCCTACGTTCCCGCTGGATCCTGCAGCCTATCTGGCAACCTCGAGTTGGGGTACTTGCAGTAATTTGAAAGTGATTGCAGTACCAGTTTTGGCCACAGTCCTACATACAGCTCCTTTAAATTAACTGAGGAGGGCAGCATTACGGCACTAATAGGTCTTGTCTGCCGCAAAAAAAGAAGAAGAAGAAGAAGAAGAAGAAGAAGAAGAAGAAGAAGAGGACGTCATAAAGCTGCGCTCCTGCATCTGTTGTTTATTTTAAGATTGAATCTCTTTACATTTATAGAAACCGTTCATTGTTTTATGGTTTTTATAAGCAATGTTAAAATAAGTTTATTCATTATTGACTGTAACATTGTAATCCTTTATCTGACTTTAATGAAGGATATTTTGAGTGAGTAAACCCACATCAGTAATAAAAAAAGTCTAATTTCTCTCCCTCTATCATGAATCAGTTCATCATAAACACGAGTTCAGTCTCTGGCGAGTAGAGATGGAGAAACTGAACTTTTAGAATCTCAGAGTCAATTGAATCAAATACTTTGCTAAATGATTCAGTGATTCGAATCGTGACTCGTGCTGCTCGTGTGGAACTACCCAATCCCTACATACAGGTGCATCTCAATAAAGTACACTGTCATGGAAAAGTTCATTTATTTCAGTAATTCAACTCAAAAGGTGAAACTAATATATTAGTATAGTTACTCAGAAAATGAGAATATTGTGAAAAGGTTCAGTATTGTCGGCTCAAAGTGTGACACGCTCATCTGATAATTAATCCAAAACACCTGCAAAGGGTTCCTGAGCCTTTAAAGGGTCATGAAACCCTAAACCACATTTATTGAGATTTTACCAAAAGTACCAAAACCTGGCTCAATGACCATGGGATTACTGTGCTTGATTGGCCAGCAAACTCACCTGACCTGAACCCCAGAGAATCTATCGGGCATTGCCAAGAGAGACATGAGAGACATGAACAATGCAGAAGAGCTGAAGGCTGCTATTGAAGCATCCTGGTCTTCATAACACCTCAGCAGAGATTAATTTGACAATGCTGAATGATCATCTCTACAGTAGACACACATATGCACATTTCATACTGATTACATAATCTGAGAATATTGTTTTCCACTTTTTGTTGTTTAATTGTTACAATGACAATGGACGTAGTGTAAGCATTTTAAGCGGAGAGAGGTGCTACACTTTCTTCATAAGATCAATACAGAAGGTGGACTGGCGGAAGACAGATATTTTACTTTATAACGTTATAAATCTGGATATTTGTCTTATACAAATGCATTGTTTTGCTTCAGAAGGCCTTTATTAATCCCCTAGAGCCGTGTGGTGCCGTGAAGGGTCTGTCTGCGTCCTGCGAGACTACAAGCCACGCCTACTTCAAGGTACGCCCATTTCAAGAAACGCCTACTAGCAACTGCATTCCACGCCCACTCCCAAGATAGCGCGCGAAATCGCCTCAGGATGGTTCAACACGGAGATGAGAGAGTAAGTTATTTAAGTAAATAAATATTATATTTTGTCTTATATTTTGTCTTTGTTACTGTTTATACAATGAATGGCATGGGAAAGTTTAATTCTGATAGCAATAGACTCCGGGGTGGATCCGCCTTCAGGTCGCCAGGTCCGCTGCTCAATTTGGCCATACGCACAGAATAAGCCCCACCTCCGCACAGCGCACTGTCAACTCACAGACTCGCAACAGACGCTGGGCGGAGTCTCTGAGCGAACGCGCCTTTTTAAAACGGTCATCTCCTCACAGTGGAAACGCCGGAGCCGGTCGGGACACGGTAAGAATTGTTCAAATATGCTTTATTTGTACATGTATGCAGCCAGTAACATTACTGTTCATTGTTTTGCGTTGTGTTTTAAATTCTGAAAGGATCGATTCGTGGCAAACCAAGCTCTTCATCACATTGTCATTAGCAGATTTGAGTAAAAATTAATCTGGTAACGTAAATAACTTGAAGAAAAAAAGCTATTTGGACGTAATTTCTTTATCTTTCTGGGAGGTGTGGTGATTTAATCAGCTGTCTGAGCTCATATTTCACCCCTTTCCAGTAAAATAGCAGACGCGAGCTAATGCTAGGCCCAACGGTAACTTTACCGGCTTCATTCACTGAACTAACGTTACTGGTTACATTTAGACAATTCTCCACCTCCCCATGTTAATGTTGTTTCAGATTATTAATTCATATTATTAAATTATAAGATACTGTGTGTGTGTGTGTGTGTGTGTGTGTGTGTGTGTGTGTGTGTGTGTGTGTGTGTGTGTGTGTGTGTGTGTGTCTGTGTGTTCTTTTGCAGCTTACAGCTCATTCAAGTGCCACCAGTCTGTTTTTGGAGTATTTCCTCTTTATATTTCAACTTTTCCAAACGTCTGAGTAAGTAAGATTGTTTTAAACTTGATTTAGCCAGCTGACATATACATTCTCCACATGTAATGTTGTTTCAGATAATTAATTAATATTATTAAATCATATTAAGATATTGTGTGTGTGTGTGTGTGTGTGTGTGTGTGTGTGTGTGTGTGTGTGTGTGTGTGTGTGTGTGTGTGTGTGTGTGTGTGTGTGTGTGTGTGTGTGTGTGTGTTCTTTTGCAGCTTACAGCTCATTCAAGTGCCACCAGTCTGTTTTTTCAGTATTTCATCTTTTATATTTCAACTTTTCTAAACGTCTGAGTAAGTAAGATTGTTTTAAACTTGATTTAGCCAGAAAATGGTCCACTCTACAGCTTTTAACATGTAATAAATGTGCAATTTAAAAATATTCATGCCATTATTTTAAGGTTAATAGCTTAAAAACTTACTTGGATCAGTACATTTTACTTCTGGTATACTAGTTTTGTTTACATTTTGACAAATATACTCTCCACAGGTAATGTTGTTTCAGATAATTATTTTGCATCACATTAAGATTGTGTGTGTGTGTGTGTGTGTGTGTGTGTGTGTGTGTGTGTGTGTGTGTGTGTGTGTGTGTTCTGTTGCAGCTTACAGCTCATTCAAGTGCCACCATGTTTTTGGAGTGTTTCATCTTTTCCCAAACGTCTGAATAAAGTAAGTTTAAATACTGTTTTAATCCCATTTATATGCGTTTACATGCACATTCGTAAACCAATTATTTTAAATAAACCAAAGACTATAGATATAGAAATTATTCAGATGATTCACTTCCATTACTATGAATGGGAGAAACGGCAACGTGCAATATGGCAGAACACGTCCTGTAAAAAAGTTAGAGCCAATCGCTGCTTGTTAAAGTCATTGCATCACTGCAGCAGCCGTTAGAAAGGGATAGTTCACCAAAAAATGTAAATCCCGTCATTAATTCCTCATGTCGTCCCAAACCCACCAGACCTTCGTTCATCTTCTGACACAAATGAAGATATTTTTGATGAAATCCGAGAGCTCTCTGTCCCCTCCATAGATAGCAATGTAGTGAACACTTTCAAGGACCAGAAAGGAAGCAAAGACATTGTTAAAATGGTCCATGTGACTCCAGTGGTTCAGCCTTAATGTTGTCAAGTGGCGAGAATATTTTTGTGCGCAAAAAAGAAATAACTACTTTATTTAACAACTTTGTTCTAGCCTGTGTCAGACGCATTTTCTGTTGGTCAGCTCCTGCTTTGCGTTGTGGTGCTCATGTGAACAGCATCAGCTGCTGTAGAACTCCAAATCTGCACTATTTACAACGTAAACTGCGTAGGAGACTGACACAGACTAGAACGAAATTGTTGAAATAAAGTCATTTTAGTTTGTTTTTTGCGTACTAAAGTATTCTCGTGGCTTCATAACATTAAGACTGAACCATGGAGTCACATGGACTATTTTAACAATATCTTTACTAACTTTCTGGGGCTTAAAAGTGTGTTCATTAAATTGCTGTCTATGGAGGGGTCAGAAAGCTCTCAGGTTTAATCAGAAATATCTTCATTTGTGTTCTGAAGATGAACGAAGATCTGATGGGTTTGGAACGACTGGAGGGTAAGGAATTAATGACAGAATTGTCTTTTTTTTTTTTTGGTGAACCATCACTTTAATGCTCATTAATTCTATTTAATTCTCATTAATATCTAATCCTATTAGTTCTTAACATGGTGGATATGGGTTTGTCTTTGAGCATGAAGAAGTTTTGTGTGTGCAGCGAAGAACATTGTAGCCAGAGCTACTTCTCTACCGCAAGACGCATGCAGCTTTGTTTATTAACTGCTAGAGAGCCGAAAGTAACATAGTGTACCTATAAATGTCAGATTGTACACTTTTGTTTTAAAGGCAGTGGCTATTTGTATACAGGTAGCTCCAATGTGATTTCATGTAATTTAATGAAAATCTGCTTGTGTATTACAGGTGCTGTGAGAGAGAGCCATGTATCCTGTGCCGCCACTGGTGACATTACTAAACATGCCATACGCTGCTGGTTCAGCCTGGCAGCAGATAGAAGCTCAAGGAGCCGTCCCACTGCCAGCACCCAACAGTAGCGTTTCACTGTTTCACTGTTAACTTCTGTTTTGAAATGTTCAATTAAAAACAGTTCAAATAAAATCAAGGTTTTAAATAAATTATGTTTTATGTATTTTTATTTTTTATTCATCAACCTTAAAAAAATTTAAGCATTAATTGTTTAAAGTAATTGTTTCTTCAGCAACATTTTTAAAAAAGTGGTCTTTTTCCTTAAATAAAAAAAAATATTTGTACTGTAATGTACTCAAATAATAAAACTATAAAAATAGGTAATTACAGACTTGTTTTTACATTTATAGTCTGTATAAATGACCTATGCTTTATAGTTTTATTGTTACTGGCTAAATAGGATTAATTATGATTTTCAAGTTTTGAATGATTTAATCATGTTTTATTAATGAATAAAAGCAGATATTAAATATTCAAGCTTTTATAGAGCAATCCAGTCTATCTAATGTTGGTCCATTATATTTTAAATATTTCCGTGTAGCTAGTTTTTGCCAGAATACTAGTTTTGAATAAGGGATCTGAAAGGTATCCAGACCGAATGACCCACTTAATGAACGGGTCCAGATCGGATCCGCGGCGGATGAGCAGCTTTATCAGCGGATACGGGGCGGATCTGCCCGGGATCTGGTCTGGATCCACAATCCTTATCTGTTCCGGATCCGCTGCGCTGTGCAAGTGGACTCCGTTCCGGACCCGTTTTGCGGATCCGTTCCGGAGCTTGTGATATCTCCGGGGCGGATCCGTCCCGGAGTCAGTTTGCTATCTGGGAACAGTAACAGAAACACATTAAAGAGTCATTACTCACCCTCTCGTCGCGCCGAACACAAATGGAGACGGTAATAGCCTAGCACTTTAACAAAGAGTTCATAAAGAGATCGTTAAACTAATCGAGCGGGTTACTCCACATTTTCTTTTAACTACTTAAGCTCTGGGACCATTTTTGGGGATTTCCGCCTGGATTTGGCCTACCCATATTGAAAAGCTTCCCATACACACATACACTGGTCTCTAAATACACATTTTTACAGGAAACCCTTTGAAGTTACATAAACCACTGCTAAAAGTGATAAACATATGAGTATATGTTGTCTGAGCTGTAATAACCCCCTGTAATAATAAGTGTGTAACTTCAGGCCCTGTGTGCTCTAGCACCCTGCAGACAGTTTGGGCTGTTTCCACTAGAGTCCAGAAAATACTGGAAAAACATTTTGTTTTGGGTTGCCATTGACATCAATTTTTTATAAAAAATACAGTGAAAGTCAATGGGAACCAAAACTGCCTGGTTACCAACCTTCTTCAATATAGATGTAGATTGTGTTTTTCTCTTTGGCCTCATCAATGTTCCTAATTCTCTAACTAATTCATCATTTCATTCGTTACAGAGTCAGAGCAGACCAGAGGGTGTAGAATGTGGAAATAGCAAACGTTCATGTTTTCAGTCCGTGGATCTGAGTGTGGCGGGAGCTTTATGTCTGGAAGAAGCGTTCATAACCAGAGGTGCACTATATCACTTTAACATTTAATGTAATGATGAACAGGGAAAAAAAAAAAATCGCAAATGAATATTTTTTTTCTTTCTTTGACCACTTCTCTGTAGTTATTTTAGCACTGTTCTCACATTCATAGGATGTCTGTGTCTCCTCTAAGTACTGTGATATTGTGTTAAGTTTGGTAAGAGTATTACTGTTAGTGCTAAACTGTGATGAGCTTTCTTCAATAACACTGATTTGATAGAGCATGAAGTATGGGAATTATTTTATACAGTCAACATAATATGCTGAACTGGTGCTCTAAAAACTAATTCAGGGGACCTTTAGTCATAACTTAAATATATATATTGTTGTGAAATAAAAAATCAAGTTCTGAGATGCTGTTAGACTTTTTACTTGTAATTGTTATTTTATTGAGCTCGGATGACACAAATTATGCCTATTGATTCAATATACTATCATTACTTAACATAGTTTAACATTTTCAGTTAATCAAAAATAATTGTATTTTAAGTTCTGTTAATGTAAAATACAATTTGATGACGTTTAAACGAATAGTCTTGACTCCGCCCTTCGATGACTGCTGCCTCTGCCAGACGACGCCATTTTATCTTCATTTGACAGAGACGGTTTTCTCTTTCTAAAATGAAATATTAAGTACATTTGTTAACATTTTTAGTCAAATATGGTGGTGAACACATTTAGAAATGATTACTGCGTGTTTTTGCCAGGATTAAGGAAGTTCATCAAGTTCATGAGATGCATACCAAGCATGCTAAATTGAAGCAGTGACAGCATATGCATGTTTTAGTGATTTCATACCCAAAAGGACACTGGTCCCGTTAGAGTCCAGTGTGACGCCTGTCTGCTTGCCTTTACACGTAACGATAGTTTGCATTCTGACTATCACTGAATGTAACCACAATGTTCACAATAACAATAAACACCAATACTTGCCATACAAATACACTGTATAATGATTTTGCAGGTTGTGTGTTGATTGTTGAGTTGAAAATCTTCAGTTGGTTCAACAACTAAAGTGTCAATGTTAAAAGACATTCAGTTCACACAATTTCATTGAGACGGATGAGCATTTTCATGCAAGTCACCATTAAATTGAGATCTGACCTCCAAAATCTTTACAGTGTGTTTGTGATGGCAAGAAATGGCAAAGCAATCACACAGGCGTTGTGTTTTACCATCCAACAGGGGACTAAAGTAATATAATTTAAGGAAATCACTGTTCACTGTATCAAGTGTGACCTGCAATTGTTTCCTTAAAGAGTGATTTCTGCTTGATTTAAAACATTAGATGCAGTTTTGTTTTGGTATGACACATTTAGGTTGGTTTAGTGATGCACATGTATTTGCTGCTAAATTGGTCAAATATTATGGATGTGGAATGATATATAATAAATAATATTCTGGTAGCTTAAATACTGAGCTTATGTAAAAAAAAAAAAAAAAAAATTTTTTTTTTAATTTTGTTAATTTATATAGTTATTGTCTTTGAATGCTTTAGCTTTACAGTGAAATGATAATTTAATAAATGTTGGTAACACTTTAAAATAAGGTTTCATTATTGTCACAATCACAAGTGAGAGTGCCCCTGATTACCACCTGAGGGCACTCCACCCCGGACTGTCACTCCATCACAAACTACATTACCCATAATCCTTTGCCCGGACTCATCATCACTTATTGTTTGCACCTGTGTCTCATCACCTCATTACCCCATTACCCCAGCCTATATAAACCACTGCTGCGTCCCAATTCGCCTACTTATACTATGACCTAAAAGTATGTGCTCTTTTTGTGAAGAAAAAGCACATACTTTTGAGTGTGTAGCAGAAGAGTATGCAAGCTTTGGGACATACTACTTCGTCATCTTTAACGGACTCTGTTGCTTAGTTACGTGCGTCCCGTCACCGTTTAAACTGCCCTGTCAATCATCGTCACAGTTCAAATCCTCCACATTCAATTTAATTTCCTACCGTGTCGGAGAGAAATGTAGTAGCACGTTGATCTGCCATTCGTGGGTCTTTAATGCAGAGACTCCTCTCATGTGTTTGCAAAGTTAATGGCTGAGTTAAATACTGATAACTGCTCACTCAAACCCATTTATCTAATCCTCTATACTTAACCGTCAGACTCGCGTAACCGTCATGTTTGTAGTTTTTTTTTTACACTTTTTATCCGCGTTTGTAGTTCTCGTCCATCTCGCAATGGGTTGTGGGCAATATTAGCCGTTAGAGTGCGCATCGATCTGCACTTCGAATTCTGACCGGAAATAGTAGACCATCCGGGAATAATTGGAATACTCTTTTCAACATACTACGATTTGGGACATACTAATTCTTTTTTCGAATACTATTTAGTACGGATAGTATGCGAATTGGGACGCAGCGCATGTTCACTCTGTCATTAACTGCGAAGTCTTGTACGTTGTATCACTGCATTTCTGAGCGTTTCCCTGGTTTCATGTCTCTTGGTTTTGGATTTCTTGCCTGTTTCGTGGATTACCCGTTTGCCTGTCTCTCCTGTCTTGTTTGCTGTATTGGACTGATTACATATTATGACCTCTTGCCTGTTTGTGTGGATTACCCTTTAATAAAGCTGCATCTGGATCTTCTACCTTCTGTCTCAGAGCAGTACGTTACAATTAGTTAACAATGTTAACTAACAAACTAATATGTTACTGTATTTGTTAATCTTTGTTAACGTTATTTAATATAAATTCAGCTGTTCATGATTTGTTAATGTTACATCACAGTGCATTAACTAATGCTAACAAGATTTTTATGAAGTATTAGTAAATCTTGAAATTAACATTAACAAAGATAAATAAATGCTTTTTAATGCAGTTCATAATGTAGTTAAATAATGTTAACTAATGAACCTTATTGTAAAGAAATGTCTATAATTGGCCTAATGGTTAAATAAAATGTTTCCTTTGGTAAGCAGCCTGTTATAAACAGCAGCTCTAGAGTCTCAGAGCCTCTGGGACCGCAGGCCATTCAAACAATTGGCTTTATGCACAGCTGCACTACTTCCTGAACTTCAGCCAGCTCCTTTGTGTCCTGTCTGCCATTATTGGACAAACTGATTAATCCAGGTGTGCCTGACCCCTGTAGTCACAACAACAATAATCAGACACACCTGGATTAATCAGTTTGTCCAATAATGGCAGACAGGAAACAAAGGAGCTGGCTGAAGTTCAGGAAGTAGTGCAGCTTTGCATAAAGCCAATTGAGGAGTGTGAATGATGTGTGTTTAAGGGCCCTTACAGTTCCTGCTCCAGCCTACAGGGGAGCTGCTGAGTATGACCTTAAACACACACACACACACACACACACACACACACACACACACACACACACACACACACACACACACACACACACACACACACACACACACACACACACACACACACACACACACACACACACACACACACACACACACGTAGGTCCCCACTTGGTCAAAAATGTAAATAATTCACCAGAGCGTTTTTTACTTGATTTTAACAAGATTTAAAGCATGACCAACAGGGGACCTGAAAAATGTCCCTTCTTGGCTCGGCGGGTCCCATGTTGGTGAGTGTGTAACGACACCAAGGTCACCTATTTGATAGAAGTACACGCGCACACACACACACACACACACACACACACACACACACACACACACACACACACACACACACACACAAATAAATAGGCTACTCTGAACCCAACGTGGATTTACACAAAGTGAGAAAGTCAAAAAGCGTTAGGTTGTGCCCCATTTCCCCTATTTAGAATGTTTCACAGGTTAACATGAACTAATAATGAACTGCACATTTAAAGATTGTATTTATCTTTGTTAATGTTAATTTCAACATTCCCTAATACTTAATTAAAGGTCCCGTTCTTCGTGTTTTTTTGAAGCTTTGATTGTGTTTACAGTGTGCAATATAACATGTGTTCATGTTTCGCATGTAAAAAAACACAGTATTTTTCACACAATTTACTTATCTGTGTACCGCTGTTTTCACTGTCCTAAAAACGGCTGATGAGTTCCTTTATTCTATGAAGTCCCTCCTTCAGAAATACGTAACGAGTTCTGATTGTGCCAGCGGTTCCCGTGTTGTGATTTGACCGCAGATAAGCAAACGTGGCACGGTTCCTGTGTTGTGATTCGACAGCAGCTTAGCGCACGTGGAAAGGTCACGCCTCTTAACGGGAGATATATGCGCTTAATGATCTCTACAGCGTCCCTGGGAAAGCCAAACAAAGGTGATTTGACTCCGGGATGAAAATAACAGCGTCTCGACGACATGGCGACAAACACAGTCAAACGTCCTCTTCTCCACGTGGGACAGCAACAAGACCACGCCCCCTTTTTCGCGTATTCTTGTGGGCGGAGGTTAGTCTGTTCTACTGTTCTACTGACGTCATTAATGAAGGAAGTACCAGGATGTAGTCCAAAGGGAACTTCTGTTAAATAAAATATCTTGCTTGGCATTTAACTTTGAGCTTTATAATTTTACAGGTATTATTTATGCTCTAACAGCAACATTACACACTAACTAAAGTTTGAACAGTGGGATCACGAAGAACGGGACCTTTAAAATCTTTTTAACATTAGTTAATGCACTGTGACCTAACATGAACAAATCATGAACAGCTGTATTTTTATTAACTAACGTTAACAAAGATGAACTAATACAGAAACAAATGTACTGCTCATTCATGTTAGTTAATACATTAACTAGGTTAATGTTAACTAATGAAACCTTAGTGTAAAGTGTTACCAAAACATGTATCAGAAAAGCATATTTCTAATATAAAAATATGCTTTTATCGTAATATTTGTTGACTAAGCTTGGTTGAGTGATCTCTTTATAATAAGTTGTATATCCCACTATGCTATGATCTGTAGCTTCACTAACTCCTGTTTAAGCAGCTGTAAATGTAAAAAAAAAAAAAAAATAGGCTAGCCTACCTATAAATAATAAAACGTTGTTTGTGATGAACATCAGTACAAAAGTACAACAGAGATGTATGTGTATGAACAATTATGAATTAAACATGGTTGAAAGTTCAGTTTTATTCCAATATAGCAGGTCCATTGTCACGTCATTTATTCGCCACGTTCCATCGAACGTTTGGTGAGTAACCTTGAGTGCAGAGGAATCAAGCTCTTTGTAGCGAGTCGGCGAGTGATCGGAAGTACGCTTTTTACACAGGGTTTGGGGATATGAATTTTAATGAACATTTCATAACTCCGATTCAATAACATTCCGCTGTTTAAGCAGATTCTATGCGCTGTAAAATGAGATGTTTGATATGTAAACCAATAATGATCAAACTAATGAAAATTGGGTTTGATTTTTATTTTATTTTTAAATATAGCCTAGTTGTTGATAATTATGCACCCATACATCTTGTCGAGAAACTCCATCAACCACTCCTTTATTAAAATAAATGTTTACATGGATCTGTCATTCAATTTCCCTTGTTTTGAGATTAATTATATTTTATTGACCAACAAATAGGCTAGCTGAAACTAGTAATAATAGTGTAACTGAAGTGATAATTAAAGCTAATTGGCCTTAATGTTACCTCTGAGTCTGACCATTACTGATGGTTTTCATTTAGACTTTCTTATGTCTTTAAAAGCCACATTTTGGACAGAAGCAAACAACATTTATTTACATATGAAGACTTCAGATGCAAAAGCCTCTAAGTCCGTCTGACGTTTTTCTTTAAAATAAGCATTTTTGTCAGGCTTCTATGTAACTCATCACTTCAATTTAATTTTCTTTAACAGTGTTTTACAGTTATTGCACAAAGGCAGTATTGTTCACTTCTTACAATTATCTTTTGACCATCTTCAACCATGGGCAGGGGCGTAAATTTCATCTAACTGTTGGGGGGGACGATAAACATAAAATTTCTCAAGAGCAATTTTTGAAGGGGACACAAATAATAGAGCCAAAATTGTACTTGGATACCGTCAGGATGTGTGCACAGAGTAAAACCTTACTACTATTATTAGTGTAGCATGGAGACTGTGCCAATGACATTATCCTTCTTCTCAAAGTTTCTCCGTTTCAATGAAAAAGCTGACTAAATTGACCAAAATATTCTTCAAAACCATTTATTTATTTTTAGTTGTTTAGGCAAATCAAACCAAATCAACAAAATACAATGAAATTTGAACTTAACTTTAAACATAATGACATGTTGTTGTGAAAAAGTGTCTCCATATAAAATAAATATAAAATTATATAAAAAATAAAATAATAAAAAAATAGCTGTAGTTTAAAGCAAACTTACATGACTGGACAGGCACTAAACAAAAGTCCAAAATAGCTGTAACTTAAAGCACTTACATGACAGGATAGAAACTAAACAAAATTACCAAATGTATTTTTCCTGGTATCACTTGGCCCCACAAACTCTTGGCATATTTTGTTTATGTTAAGGCTGTCCAGCCTGTCTTTGTGCACATTGCAAACTAACAGACTGTTAAGTCTGTCTTGGCCCATAGTAGCCCTTAGCCACGTCTTCAGTCTCCGCAATGCACTGAAGCTCCTCTCAGCTTCACACGAGGACACTGGCACCACCAACAAAATTCTGACGAGGACCTCAACTTGGTCAAACAACCCCCGCACCTCAACTGGCATTCCTCTTAGGACCTCTGCTGCCTCTCCACTGATGCTACAGGGGTATTTGTGGCGAAAGAGGGACAACTGTACTGAGAGAGAATCTCTATGCAACTCAGGGTACTCATCTATTGAATCACTTAACACCCCAGTCAGAAGGACACTCTCTAAGTTTTGTAGCATCTTTAGACTGTCCTGGTTGAAACGGTCACCAAACTGAACCTCCACACAATCCAATACTTTAAAGAACCCCGCCCTGTAATGATCCACTGCTTTGCCAGCAAAACGCCTTGAATTTGCGGTCTCAATAGAGTCAACTGATTCAATGCAGTTAACTAATGCTGTAGCTTTCTCATACAGTTCAAGATAGCTCTTGTCATTTCTCTTTCCCTGAATAGAGGATCGGACACAATCTACTGCAGCCTGCATACCAGAGACAGTCTGGATCTTCTTCTGCAGTGAAATGTTTAGGCACTCAAGCTCTCCAACAACAGCGGAAGCAAGTGTGAGACCCAACACAGTCTTACCTTAGCTGAAGTGCTCAAATAAGCCACTGGCAGTTGAAGCAGTCCTAGACATACTTTTTGCCATCTCCTCTAGGCTGCCAAGTACCCGCTCATACTGCCCTAGCACAGCTATTATAGCAGAATTGCGTACAGTCCACCTGGTTGGACATAGGGGTTTCAGTGTTGTGATGGGTACATTTTCCGAGGTAACTATGTTTTCAAACATTCTCTTAAATTTTCCTGACTGGCTAAAAAGGATTCCTAACTGGTGGACCCAAGAAAGGCAGTCCCGGATCATTGGAGAGGCTGAGCAGCCAGCCTGTGTGATTAGATTGACACAGTGTGCACCACAATGCACATAGAGAGCTAATGGCTGCTGCTCCCTCACTTTTGCCTGAGCACCACTGTACTTCCCTGCCATATTTGAAGCACCATCATAACTCTGCCCACGTAAAGCAGACATGGGTAGATTAAGCCTCAACAGCACATCAGTTACCATCTTGGCAATGCCCTGGCCTGTTGTTTCTGATAAACTGTATAACCCAATAAACTCCTCATGTGGGACAAGGTCATGGTCCACATAGCGCAGACAAACACTTTCCTGCTCAACACCAGAGATATCCTGGGTACCATCGACAATTACAGAAAACTGAACAAGGGCTGGCGACCCAATCTCACTTACAATGTCTCGGATTATTGTATTGGCCATAATGTTCAGGATTTCATTTTGTGAAATAGGGCTTGTGTATGCAACTGTGCGATCTGTTAACCATTTTAATAAAATAGGATCATCCTCTTCTGCTCTAAGTTTCAGGAGCTGATACAGATTCCCACTTTCTTCAGTATGGCCTCTTAAAGATAGTCCCTGCCTTGCCACATGCCGTACAGAGCTAACAATTTTCCTCAAGCAGTGTCTTGCCATCTCCTGCTGTTTACTCCATGCACTGGATAACTGGGCACTGATTGGGTTTGACTGATGTGCACTCACAGTCACATAATGTCGGTGGGCTTGGGAAGTCTGGTGTGCTGTAAATTTTTCAATGGCTTTTTTCCAATTTCTAAAGCCTGTACTAATAAAAGCAGCATCCACTCTATGACCTAAAGAAGAATTGTTTGAAACACCTTTGCTGCAGAAAAAACACAAGACCCCTTTCACTGATGGACTGTAATGTAGCCATGGAAAGTCTTGGTACCATTTCTCTTGAAATGCCAATGACTTGTTAGGAAGCATTTGTCTTTCAATACACTGGGGATGTGGTTGGTATGGCTTTGTGCAGTCACTGCAATCTGAACTAAAAACTGTGCTCCTGTCCCCTGTGCTGGTGCTGGCAATATCATCTCCCTGTGCTGCGGTCTCTGGCTCTCTCCCTGGTTCTGACCCTTCCTCTACTCTCACTGTCTCAGAACAGTCTGACTCCTGGAACAGAAAAAAAATGGTTTCCATACTCATAATAACTACCTCTTCCAACCCAATAGCAAAATAAATAAACTTCTAAAAAAAGACTCTTTTTTTCATAACAGTTGTTAAATTTGCTGATCATACTGTACAATTGTGAACCAGTGGTGCTCATCTGCTAAACAGCCACACATCCATTAAAACATAAAAAAAAGCTCAACACACTTACCTGAGACTCTACAGCTGACTGTCCCTGATCTCCCTGTCCCTCAGTACTTTCTGTCTCATTTGCCTGTGACGTTAGAATTTTGATAAGCACCCATTTTTAAAAGTATGTTTTGCCTTAATTAAAGCTGGATTACCTTAACATGGGAACGTTTTGTACTTACTTGGCGTTTTGGTGCACTGAAAAATGATCTAATGTCTGTTTTCCTTTTCTCTGTCATTTTATCTGACCAACAACACAAAGTGATATTTGTTTATAGTTAGGTTTACCACGGTCATATTATAATTATTAAATTTTCTTACGTCCTCCACATTTTACACTATGATTTTCATAGATATTTTGATATTCAACTGCCCATTGATCTGCCACTTAACATCATATTGAGCAAAACCCAACACAACGGTAGATCTAAAATATTAACCTAATAAATTTCAGTTCACACACATAGGTTTAAAACCTTGTTAGTTGTAGTGGGTGACTAATGCTGCTTTCACATGCTATCGGAAATTTAATAATTCACAAACTGATTATGAGCTCATTGCATTGAAACGAGTGACTTCAAAGGGCGTTCATGTGCTATTTTTAACTAGGAAACTTGTATTTACGATAACCCTGATAGCACGCGAAGGCAGCATTACTATCCAAAAAACTACAGTATTAAACAAGCTACCAAACAAGCTAGTCAACGTTATAAACGCTAACATAGCGGACTCATGGAAAATACATCGGATATCATATAATTTTTCATCATCATCACTCAGCATCATCTCTATTAAAGAGAAAAGAATCACTTAATCTGATGTTTAAAGTGAATACAATGGCAATACTTACTGGAGTTTCACAACTGCTGTCTGAAGACAGAGCTTTGTTTTCTTTCCAAAACTTGTGGTATTATTTTACGGTCTAGGTAGGTGAAGTGAGTGGTGGATCAAACCACTGTGAGACAAGGGAGGGGGTGGGGGGCTCAAAATGTTTCTAAATTTAAAACTCATTTTTTGCCCCGTTTGCGTTTGTATTGTTTTACTACTTACATAATAATTTTAAGTATATATCATTATATTATTTACAATACTCAGCATGGTTTTTAGGGGGGGACAGCCCTCAGATGGGGGGGGTCCCGACCCCCCCGCGATTTACGCCCCTGACCATGGGAACTTATTTTCATGAGAGCGTAGAGCAGTCAGATGAGCTCATCATGGCCCTTGCTGCGGGGCGGTGGTGGGCCATAATGGAGGTTTCCGACCCATATCTGCCTATGGAGATACTACCTCATGGCAGCGGTATGGAACAGTGGAGGAAGAAGAAACTTCATGCCCAACATCTCTGGACATTCTCAGATGAATCACTGAAGACCAGTCTCCGCACTCAGGCTTCTCGGGTGCAACACTGAAGACCAAGACTCATTGGTTGTTAGTTCTGAGATGGAGAAACTAACCCCATGCCAGGTCTTCAGTGATGCTTCTGAGAAGGCCATGGACTCAAGCTTCCCAGGTACATCAATTATGACCAGGGATCAGTGAGGAAAGCAGTGCCAGAAAAAGCCACAGAAACCACCTTTGCCTGCTGGGTCCCAAAAAAGAGGAAAACTTAGCATCCCGGATCATCTGATTAAGCATTTGCAAATGGCCTCTTTTGAACAAGGAGCACCCATGCCTGCTGTGTCCCTGCAAGAAACACCTCTGCCCCCCAAGTCTCCACAGAGAGCACCTGTGCCTGCCACAAAGGTGATCACATGTTCCCTGCATGTAACACCGTTGCCTGAACAGATCTCAAAGTGGCAAACACTAAAGGTTCCTGAAAAACAATGGAATAGTAGTGCATTTGAATGAATGAGTCGATAGCTATTTCAGTTTTACTCACCGCCTGCTTCCAACATACGACTGTGAACCTTAATCGCTGGCACCGCTCCATCTTTCAGCATTAGATGAGCTACAAATTCGGAGTGAACTGGGCCTTGTTTATTAGATTCAACTTTAGATTAGATTCAACTTTATTGTCATTACACAAGTACAAGGCAACGAAATGCAGTTTAGGTCTAACCAGAAGTGCAATAGCAGCAAGTGCAGGATATACAATGGTTGCGTAAGTGCAGGACATGGAAATGTACTGAATATATATAAATATGTATAAATAGAGAGACGGTTATTACTATAAACAGAACTGAATTTACAGGTGAATATGTACAGTGAATAAATATACAGATGGCTTTTACTATAAACAGAATTTTACAGATAGAGGTATACAATAATATGTTAGGCTAATATGATGAATATAGCAGTGGATTAGGGTAGTGCAATAAATTATGGACAGAGCTATCCGAAAGAAAGTGTAAAAGTGCAGTGGAAAGTGGTTGCATATTACAGTTAGAAGTACGGTGCAAAATGCAAATGTAAACATTTGGTACTATAAATACAGTCGGCAGTGCAAATGAGCATAATCCAGTTAAGATATGGTGGTGCAAAATGCATAAGTAAACAGTTGTTACTGTAATAAACAGTCGGTAGTGCAAATAAAGTGAAGGCAGATGTGAGGTAGGAGAGTTAGCAGTTTATGAGGGAAGTGGATCAACGGGGGTTTGAGTTCAGTAAAGAGACAGCTCTGGGCAAAAAACTGTTCTTTAGTCTGCTGGTTCTGGTCCGGAGGACCCTGAAACGCCTGCTGGAGGGCAGGAGAGAAAACAGTCTGTGGGCCGGGTGAGAGGAGTCCTTGAGGATGCTGCGAGCTCGATGCAGACAGCGTTTCCTCTGGATGTGCTCGATGGCAGGCAGTGGAGTCCCTGTGATGCGCTGGGCAGTTTTCACCACTCGCTGCAGTGCCTTGCGCTCCGCAACAGAGCAGCTCCCATACCATACTGCGACACAGTTGGTCAGGATGCTTTCTATTGCGCAGCGGTAGAAGTTCACCAGGATAGCCGAGGAGAGCTGATTCTTCCTCAGTGTCCTCAGGAAGAAGAGGCGCTGGTGAGCCTTCTTGACCAGGCCGAGATGTGGATCCCCAGGAACTTGAAACTGGAGACACGCTCAACAGCCATTCCATTGATGTGGATGGTGTCGTGTGTGCCTCTTGACTCCTTCCTGAAGTCCACGATGAGCTCCTTAGTTTTGGTGGTGTTGAGGAGCAGGTTATTATCAGCGCACCATGTGGACAGGTGCTGGATCTCCTCCCTGTAGGCAGTCTCATCGTTGTTGCTGATGAGACCAATCACCGCAGTGTCGTCCGCAAACTTGACGATGAAATTAGATCCATACACAGGCTTGCAGTCGGAGGTGAAGAGGGAGTAGAGAAACGGACTTAGCACACAGCCCTGTGGTACACCAGTGTTGAGTGTGATGGACGTGGAGCAGGTGGATCCTGATCGAACATTCTGGGGTCTGTCAGTTAGGAAGTCCAAAATCCAGTTATACATTGAAGTGTTGATGCCCAGGTCTCCAAGTTTGGCTATTAACTTGGTTGGGATGACAGTGTTGAATGCTGAGCTGAAGTCAACAAACAGCATGCGTGCATAAGTGTTCTTATTGTCCAGATGGGTGAGCACAGAGTGCAGTGCCATGGAAACTGCATCCTCTGTGCTCCTATTACTGCGATAGGCAAACTGGTGTGAGTCCAATGTGGATGGTAGAGAGTCTTTTAGGTGTTCCAGGACCAGCCGCTCAAAGCACTTCATAATGATGGGTGTGAGTGCTAGGAGCACAGAGTGCAGTGCCATGGAAACTGCATCCTCTGTGCTCCTATTGCTGCGATAGGCAAACTGGCGTGAGTCCAATGTGGATGGTAGAGAGTCTTTTAGGTGTTCCAGGACCAGCCGCTCAAAGCACTTCAAAATGATGGGTGCTACAGGGCGGTAGTCATTAGGGCACCTCGGGCTGGAGTGTTTCGGCACTGGCACAATGGAAGTGCGTTTAAAGCATGATGGTACAGCTGCTTGGGCAAGAGACAGGTTGAAAATGTCTGTAAAAACCCCAGCGAGCTGCTCCGCACATGCCCTGAGAACACGACCAGGGATGTTGTCTGGTCCAGCGGCCTTGTGCGCGCTGATCCGGCTCAGTGCCTTGCAGACTTCTGTGGAGGAGAGTGTGATTGGTGGGTGGTCAGCTGAGGGTTTGAGCTTGGTGGCAGTTTCTCTGTTGTCTCTTTCAAAGCGAGCATAAAAGTAATTTAGCTCGTTCAGGAAGTTGACATCAGTGGCTGCGGGGGTGGAGTGGGTGGGTTTGTAATCACTGATGGCCTGAATGCCCTGCCACATGCGTCGAGGGTCAGAGTTGGAAAAGTGTCCCTCTATCTTTAGCTTCTACATGATAAACTTTTACAACTGTGCAATCCAAAGTATACTGACTTATGGGCTGTTAGTTTGGTTCTCCAGCTGCACTACAGCTGAACGGCAAAGGATTCAGAGGGTGGTAAAAACTGCTGGCAAAATCATTGGGACTGTCCTCCCGGAGATTTCAACAGTGTACACCGCCCGCTGTCTACGTAGGACACACAGCATCATGAGAGACAGGTTCCATCCAGCAAACAGCTTGTTCCGTCTTCTACCATCAGGGAGGAGGTACAGGTCTCTTCAAGCCCGGACCACCAGAATGGCTAATAGTCTTTATCCCCAGGCAGTCAGACTGCTGAATGCACACAGTTCCCCTCTAACTTAACCCATTTATTATGCACACTATCCACCAATTGCAATACCTCAGAACTGGACTTTGCATCGCTGCAGTATTCATTCATATTCCCCACTCTTGATCTACTGTATGACAATTGCCCTGTTTTTGTTGTGACGTGTTACTGTTTATCTCTGGCACTTTATGAGAATGCACTGTCGATTGATGCACTTATGTAATCTCGTTGTACTAACAATGACAAATAAATTATATTATATTGTAGCAGTGCTTGGCCTTTTTGATGCCCCTCTTCAGGTTTGCTCTGGATGTGCTGTAGGCTTGTGCATCACCTGATCTGAAGGCAATATTGCGTGACTTCAGCAGGAGTCGCACTTCCCTGTTCATCCAAGGCTTCTGATTTGGGTATGTGGTGATCTGTTTCTGGGTTGTAACACTGTCAATGGTGGTATTGATATGATCCAATACAGAGGAGGTGTATGAGTCAATGTCCATGTGAGCGCCACTGGTGGCCTGAGAAGCAAACATACTCCAGTCTGTGTTTAGAAACCTTTCCTGGAGTGTGGAATCTGCCCCCGCAGGCCACACCTTGATGGTCTTCACTGATGGCTTCACACGGTTGATGAGGGGTGCAGATTTCGGGGTGAGAAACAAGGAGAGGTGATCTGACTGTCCCAGGTGGGGGAGGGGTGTTGCAACGTAAGCTCCAGCCATGTTTGTGTAAACATGGTCTAAGGTTTTGTTTCCTCTGGTGTGGCAGGAAACATGCTGGTGAGACTTGGGTAGCACTGACTTTAAGTTTGAGTGATTAAAGTCACCTGCAACAATAAACGCAGCTTCCGGGTGATCAGTCTGTTGTTTACTGATGGCTGCGTGAAGTTCTTTCATAGCAAGCTTAGCATCAGCATCCGGTGGAATATAAGCAGCAGTGATAATGGTGGAAGTGAACTCCTGCGGTAGAGAAAACGGTCTACATTTAACCATGAGAAACTCAAGGTTAGCTGAACAATGACTCCCAACAATAGCAGAGTTTGTACTATCTATATCGATACTATCAATACTATCTCTATCGGCCGATATCGATCTGAATAATCGGTATTGGCTGAGAAATTTAGTATCAGTTCATCTCTAAACATTTTGCAAATATAAATTGAAACAACAATAATTTAAATTTAACAAACACATGCACATCACAAACATATGCTAAATTAATTGACCAGAAATACAGTTCTTTGGGCTTTTTGACTTTTTAAAACTTTACAGATTCTTCTAAATAAACTTTAAAGGCTGTTTGAAAATGAGCAAAATTGGGTTTTGAGTTTACTCCATTTAGTTTGATGAATATAAAAACTTTCCTGATAAAAAAAACAAATCAATAATATAGTTTTCTTTTGGAAAAGTCATTAATTTGAATGAAGTAAAACAGATCTAAGACCAGGTTTCAGTTCATTTTATCACTTAGATATCTGGACATCTCATATCTAATGTGTGTTTCTCAGGACATATTCTGAGAACAATGTTAAATGACTCTTCTTTGGTTTTATTTGTAACATAATACAAGACTTTATTTTTTTTTATAAAAAATAATTGCTCTGTTGAATATTTTCCCTAAACTTTCATTTAAACAAATTGGAGGTATCTATTATTTTTTAGGGTGCGTTCACACTTGTAGTTCGGTTCGTTTGGTCCGGACCAAAAAAACAAAACATATAGTCCTGGGGCCGGTACCATGATGGTAGTTTAACAAACTCAGGGTTACAGGATTAGTTTCGAGTTGACAAAACCAAACCAATCTATTCAGGCTTTGTTGGTCCCATGATACTGATCATCAGCTTTCTCTGTCAACTCAGGGTTTGCTCCTGAGTTTAGGATTTTAGCTGTGACATCAGCAGTGAACAGCCAATCACACGATGTGGATCAGTGAAACTGACATCTACTTCTTGCGAGAGAAGCAGCAAAATTGATTTCTCTCTTCTGCAGAATATTACATGATTGAAAATATTATAGGTGTTATAGGTGTAATATTAAAAAAATAATAGGTGTTCCAACTTACCCATTACTGAGTGAGAGGCGCGACGAGGCCACTATACGTACTTTTACTCATCACCATTGCACTGTTTCTTGTCTGTGGCTCCAAGACCTTCCTACCCACTACGGCAGCATAGGGAGTTTGTTGTGCCCAGGAGTAAATCAAAAAGACATGAACTTTCTTTTATTCCACGTGCTCTTAAATTGTTTTACAAATAATTTGCAGTTTGTTTGTTTTTTGCGTGATGCCTGATGTATTCCAGGTTTTTTGTGTATCTGTTTTTACTCTACCTGGTTGTTTTATTTATTAGTATTTATTTATTTAATTTATCTCAATTAGGTAAGGTTGTTTTGAGTATGTGTTCTGTTTGATACATTTCAGGGTCTTGTTCTTCAATATCCTGCCTTGTCAAACTTTAAATAAAAAACTAAAACTAAACTAAAACTAAAACTAACATTAAGCATTTAAACAAATTTACATAGGAAGAAGAAAAGAGCTGTCTATAAAAGTGGACAACTTTAAGAAAAATCTTACTTAGTCACTGTAAGTAACTAAGTAAGTAAAAGTTATGAAGTTAGTTTAGTTGATGTATAGAGAGAATTGAACATTTAAACTCACATGTAGTCATTTTTATAGCTTTATTTATTGATTTTAAAGCTTATTTGTATAACCTTTATATAGGCTATTTATATTCATTTTAACTATGTGCCTATTAATGATTGATTAACTAAAATTATTGATTAAGGGTATAATAATTACTTAAATGATATCCAAGTCATTCAAAATTATTGTTATAATAAATAAGCATTGTTAAAAGCCAGACACTTTAGTCTTTAAAAACCATTTGCTATGTAGTGACCTTTAATTTGGAGTAGAAACAGGGGGAGTAACTTCATTGCATCAGAGGTGTGTCACTTTGCTCACAGCTGATTGGTCCAATTTCAGTTTGAGATCTCTTATCCAGAACATAACCTGGCCTGGAGCAGGTTAGCCGTGGAGCGTAAGTTACTATGGAGATGAACACTGCTAAAAGCCAAACCACTTTAATGGTACCTAAAACCCAAGATTGGCACAAACTACGCTTAAACATATCTGTTTATAGTTGTTTTTTTATACTTTAGGTTAGTTTTGGTTTGGTTTCACATTGCCATCATGCGAGCGCACTAAAGAACTTTACATGACACTTGCGTTCACTCGTCATCATCTATGTGGGCTGCATCTGGACATTGATTGGATTGTAAACGGACGCGCGTCTGACGTCAGCGTCTTTGACAATGAATGAATGAACGGACGCATATCACTGCCACTATTGAACAGTGCGCATTGCTTGACTGTTTTCTTTCCGTTACGTTTAAAAGTGGACATTTCAAGCTTTATATACACATATTTCTCATGTTTGTGAGACAAGTAGCTGCTGAGTTCCGTTTTATTTGAGATGCGCTCCAGTTCATGTGCAAAGCATGTGATCGCTCCCGCGATTATTGTGCTATAGACTATTTGCTTCTTATTTATTAAATCCAGGAAATTATCTGATTAAACTTTGATTAAAATTAAGATAAAATTTATACAAAACAAAATTCACATTAAAGAAAGGCTTTCTAAGCAAAATCATACAAAGTTTCTTTCAAAATCATTTCTGACCTTCTGTCTTCTGACATATTGTGCATCTTTTCACTTTTCATAATCAATGTATCCTAAATGAAAAAAATATTTAAACATAAACAGGAACTTTCTGTAAATGCTCTGAAAGTATGAACCATACAGAAAATGCTTTCACATTAGAAACGGACCGAGACTGCCTCTTTTTGTCGGACCAAATTTCGTCTGTTTGGTCCGGGGGAAGTTTCACACCTGTAATTTTGTTTCGGATCAAACTGAAAAAGTCTGAAAATCCGGACCAAACAAGGTAGGTGTGAAAGCGCCCTAATTTTCACAGGCAAGTCCTTTTAACACAGTGGTTTGTTTTCAAACATAACTTCTCTCTGAAATAATATTCATATCACACACCAAAGAAAATTTGGATTTGAGTCTAATATATTATTAGTTGGTCAGTTGTTGAATTCTGATGGTCAGCTTTTGAGATTTACTGAACTGTCTTAAATTTAAGTGTCATATTTCTGTTAATGAATATTCTATTGTCATGAATTATATTTCTGCCAAAATTATATATCAATTCATCAGAGCGAGAGTTAATGGACCTAAATTACCTGATTAGACAAAAGAAATACAAGAATGTACATTATACAGACCCTTGATATATTAGGCAGTTTAGCTATTTAATATTTTGTAGAAATCGAGATAGAAAAAGAAATGGAGCGCTTCGAATCACTGAATTATTTGTTATGAATCAATCGGTTCAATTGACTCGGAGAGTCTAAAGCTCCGGTTCTCTCTCCAGAGACTGAACTCATGTTTGAACTGATTCATGATAAAGAGAGAAATGAGCCGCTCCTTCTGTTACTCGTGAGTTTATTCTGTTACTTTACTCACACAACGCTGATAAATGTTAGATAAATCACTGAATCATTTGTTGTGAATCAATCGGTTCAATTGACTCGGAGAGTCTAAAGCTCCGGTTCTCTCTCCAGAGACTGAACTCATGTTTGAACTGATTCATGATAAAGAGAGAAATGAGCCGCTCCTTCTGTTACTCATGAGTTTATTCTGTTTCTTTACTCACACAGCGCTGATAAATGTTTGATAAAGCAATGCAGTTACATTGGATAATACACCATTCATTCAACGCTTAAACTCAAACCTTTCTTCAGCCGAAACACAACAGATGCAGGAGCGCGGCGCGACCTTATAACGTCACACCTGGATACCAAAATAAAAGTCCTGTTCACACACTGTTGTCTAAAATCACAGACGTGCATAGAAATGTACGTATAAAAATATATTCCACTGTCCCAGAGTCATCCATTAGTTCTGCTGTTTCTTCAATCTGCCATAGATCAGCATTAAAGGGATAGTTCACCAACAGATGAACATCCTCTCATCATTTACTCTCACTTGCTGTAACACATGTTAAAATAAGAGAAATGACACAAATAATGTCAATAACTATTGAAAGTTCATGAAGATTTCATTAAAAAAATGTTAAACATTTTATACCCATTTTCAGGTATTTAAAATACTTAAATTTTATATATATATATATATATATATATATATATATATATATATATATATATATATATATATATATATATATACATATATACATATATACATATATGTATATATATATATATATATATATATATATATATATATATATATATATATATATATATATACATATATACATATATATATATATATATATATATATATATACATATATATATATATATATATACATATATACATATATATATATATACATATATACATATATATATATATACATATACAGGTCCTTCTCAAAAAATGAGCATATTGTGATAAAGTTCATTATTTTCCATAATGTAATGATAAAAATTAAACTTTCATATATTTTAGATTCATTGCACACCAACTGAAATATTTCAGGTCTTTTATTGTTTTAATACTGATGATTTTGGCATACAGCTCATGAAAACCCAAAATTCCTGTCTCAAAAAATTAGCATATTTCATCCGACCAAAAAAAGAAAAGTGTTTTTAATACAACATGTTCTTAAGCTCATCCAGAGTGTTGGGTCTTGCGTCTCTCAACTTTCTCTTCACAATATCCCACAGATTCTCTATGGGGTTCAGGTCAGGAGAGTTGGCAGGCCAATTAAGCACAGTAATACCATGGTCAGTAAACCATTTACCAGTGGTTTTGGCACTGTGAGCAGGTGCCAGGTCGTGCTGAAAAATGAAATCATCTCCATAAAGCTTTTCAGCAGATGGAAGCATGAAGTGCTCCAAAATCTCCTGATGGCTAGCTGCATTGACCCTGCTCTTGATAAAACACAGTGGACCAACACCAGCAGCTGACATGGCACCCCAGACCATCACTGACTGTGGGTACTTGACACTGGACTTCAGGCATTTTGGCATTTCCTTCTCCCCAGTCTTCCTCCAGACTCTGACACCTTGATTTCCGAGTGACATGCAAAATTTGCTTTCATCCGAAAAAAGTACTTTGGACCACTGAGCAACAGTCCACTGCTGTATCCTGTAGCCCAGGTCAGACGCTTCTGCCGCTGTTTCTGGTTCAAAAGTGGCTTGACCTGGGGAATGCGGCACCTGTAGCCCATTTCCTTCACATGCCTGTGCACGGTGGCTCTGGATGTTTCTACTCCAGACTCAGTCCACTGCTTCCGCAGGTCCCCCAAGGTCTGGAATCGGTCCTTCTCCACAATCTTCCTCAGGGTCCGGTCACCTCTTCTCGTTGTGCAGCGCTTTTTGCCACATTTTTTCCTTCCCACAGACGTGCCTTGATACAGAACTCTGGGAACAGCCTATTCGTTCAGAAATTTCTTTCTGTGTCTTACCCTCTTGCTTGAGGGTGTCAATGATGGCCTTCTGGACAGCAGTCAGGTCAGCAGTCTTACCCATGATTGCGGTTTTGAGTAATGAAGCAGGCTGGGAGTTTTTAAAAGCCTCAGGAATCTTTTGCAGGTATAATTTTGATTCAGATGATTAGGTTAATAGCTCGTTTAGAGAACCTTTTCATGATATGCTAATTCTTTGAGATTTTGGGTTTTCATGAGCTGTATGCCAAAATCATCAGTATTAAAACAATAAAAGACCTGAAATATTTCAGTTGGTGTGCAATGAATCTAAAATATATGAAAGTTTAATTTTTATCATTACATTATGGAAAATAATGAACTTTATCACAATATGCTAATTTTTTGAGAAGGACCTGTGTGTGTGTGTGTGTATATATATATATATATATATATATTATCGTTGCTTTATGATATTAATATTGAACCACTGTACTCACATGAACTGATTTAAATATGTGTTTAGTACATTAATGGATCTTGAGAGTGTACATTTCTGTGCTCCCTATGGAGGCCTCACTGAGCCTTCAGATTTCAACAAAAATATCTTCATTTCTGTTCCTAAGATGAACGGGTGTGGGTGTGGAACGGCATGAGGGTGAGGAATAAATGACATTTCATTTTTGGGTGAACTAACCCTGGCCAGCCCTTTGCGGATATAACAGCTTCAACTCTTTTGGGAAGGCTTTCCACAAGGTTTAGGAGTGTTTATGGGATTTTATTTTATTTTATCATTCTTCTAGAAGCATATTTGTGAGGTCAGGCACTGATGTTGGAAGAGAAGGCCTGGCTCTCAGTCTCTGCTCTAATTGATCCCAAAGGTGTTCTATCGGGTTGAGGTCAGGACTCTGTGCAGGCCAGTCAAGTTCCTCCACTTCCATGTCTTTATGGATCTTGCTTTGTGCACTGGTGCAGAGTCATGTTTTGAGAGGAAGGGGTCATTACCTCTTGGCAGGTGTAAGCCTTCTCTGCAGTGTGAATTCTCATGTGTTCCTGAAGGGATCCTTTATGAGTGAAACTCTTTCCACACTGTGGGCAGGTGTAAGGCTTCTCTCCAGTGTGAATTCTCATGTGTTCCTGAAGGGATCCTTTATGAGTGAAACTCTTTCCACACTGTGGGCAGATGTAAGGCTTCTCTCCAGTGTGAACTCTCATGTGTTCCTTAAGGGTTCCTTTATGAGTGAAACTCTTTCCACACTGTGAGCAGGTGTAAGGCTTCTCTCCAGTGTGAACTCTCATGTGGCCTTTAAGATGCCCTTTATGAGAGAAAGTCTTTCCACACTGTGGGCAGGTGTAAGGCTTCTCTCCAGTGTGAACTCTCATGTGG
This sequence comes from Romanogobio albipinnatus, assembly GCA_023566225.1. Taxonomy (NCBI): domain Eukaryota; kingdom Metazoa; phylum Chordata; class Actinopteri; order Cypriniformes; family Gobionidae; genus Romanogobio; species Romanogobio albipinnatus. The sequence continues at coordinate 6,781,496 of CM042245.1, forward strand.
CCTTTAAGATGCCCTTTATGAGAGAAACTCTTTCCACACTGTGGGCAGGTGTAAGGCTTCTCTCCAGTGTGAACTCTCATGTGGCCTTTAATATGCCCTTTATGAGAGAAACTCTTTCCACACTGTGGGCAGCTGTAAGGCTTCTCTCCAGTGTGAATTTTAATGTGTTCCTCAAGGTTTCCTTTACGAGTGAAACTCTTTCCACACTGCTGGCAGGTGTAAGGCTTCTCTCCAGTGTGAATTCTCATGTGTACCTCAAGAGATCCTTTATGAGTGAAACTCTTTCCACACTGTGGGCAGGTGTAAGGCTTCTCTCCAGTGTGAATTCTCATGTGTTCCTGAAGGGATACTTTATGAGTGAAACTCTTTCCACACTGTGGGCAGATGTAAGGCTTCTCTCCAGTGTGAACTCTCATGTGTTCCTTAAGAGTTCCTTTATGAGTGAAACTCTTTCCACACTGTGAGCAGGTGTAAGGCTTCTCTCCAGTGTGAACTCTCATGTGGCCTTTAAGATGCCCTTTATGAGAGAAAGTCTTTCCACACTGTGGGCAGGTGTAAGGCTTCTCTCCAGTGTGAACTCTCATGTGGCCTTTAAGATGCCCTTTATGAGAGAAACTCTTTCCACACTGTGGGCAGGTGTAAGGCTTCTCTCCAGTGTGAACTCTCATGTGGCCTTTAATATGCCCTTTATGAGAGAAACTCTTTCCACACTGTGGGCAGCTGTAAGGCTTCTCTCCAGTGTGAATTCTAATGTGTTCCTCAAGGTTTCCTTTACGAGTGAAACTCTTTCCACACTGCTGGCAGGTGTAAGGCTTCTCTCCAGTGTGAATTCTCGTGTGTACCTCAAGGTTTCCTTTATGATTGAAACTCTTTCCACACTGCTGGCAGGTGTAAGGCTTCTCACCAGTGTTCATTTTCCTGTGGACTTTAAGGTGCTGTTTTTCAATTAAACTCTTTCCAGACTTTATTTGTGAGGAAATCTTTTCAGTCTGTGAGTAACTAAAAGATTTTTCTCCAGCTATGAAATCACGATGTTGCCCATAGGGATCTTTCTCTTCCATTTGATTTAGTTCTTGGCTCTCCACTTTTAGTGCCATCAGATCTAAAAGAGACAAAAAACAAGTTAACCCCAGTTCAATGGCACAAAACAACAGACAAAGACATTAAACCAGAAACATGTATGTTACATCCTATACCCAGTAAGCTACAGAAAGAGGGGTTACATTTCTTTAGGAAAATTTACAAACTCACTTTATCATGTTTGGATTCTATGTGTTCAGGACACTGCCACAGTTGTTATTGAAGTGGTTTGGAATATAGGGCTTTGCGATTTGGGGAAAATATCTAATTGCGATTTTTCTGACAGATATTATGATTGCGATTCGATTTGCTATTTAAAGGGGTGGTAAACCACGATTTGACTTTTCTAACTTTATCTAATGTGTAATGTTGCTGTTTCAGCATAAACAACATCTGCAAAGTTACAACGTTCAAAGTTTAAAGCAAAGGGAGATATTTGCTTTTAAAGAAATCAATTTCTAAGGACTACAGCAAACGGCCAGTAGGGACTACTAGACATTCCTCCAGGGTCTCTGACATCACCAGCCCCAATATTTACATAAACCCCTCCTCCGAGAATATTAAATAAGAGGGGGCGAGGCCATTTTGTATCGCCGCAGGGAAGCGTTGTTGTGGTTAGTAAGCTGGAGTGTTGTTGCCGCAATGCCGACGAAACGCTGTTATTTTCATCAACAAAGTTGCAGGTCCACTTTGTTCAGCCTTCCTAGGGACGGGGGTGCGTTGCAGTGCGTTTAACATACAACATCATGTTATATGCATGTGTCTATGAGACAGAGGGGAACAGGTCGCATTTGCAGCAGATATATGCTGCCCATCATAAATCAAAGCACGAGACAGACAGGGGTCGGAGGAGAAGACCGGAAAATGTGACATAATGGACAATATTCGTATGTATTTGCAATACACGAGCCGTGGTTCAGCTGCGCGAGACAAACACTGCCAGTGTGAGACGGGCTCCCGCTGCACAACTCACGGAGGAAAGCTTCCACAATCTTCGCGAGTTCAATGCAGGATTCGCACAACGGCTTGTCCTGAAAGATGGATTTAAAAACAGAAGCTGTTTACGGGCCACAACCTGTAAGTATGATTTATTTTTCGTTGATGTGTTTTCCTGTAATAGTTTGTATTGTTAATTGTACACTGTAGTAAGGAAGTACACATGACAACGCTGTTTGGCTCTGCAAACCAGTTTGTTAAGTGCTCATTCATACTTAACGTTATCCGACAAACACCTAACGTTACAAACTTTTTTTTAAATCTCAACAGCGAACTTGGCATTAGTGTAAATTATTCTTTGATTAGAGCTTTTAGGTATTGTTTATCTACAGGCATGCTAAACATGGTTCTGTGTTTGATTTGGCTACTAGTAAAGCCAATGTTTAGTGTCCGTTTTGGGTTAATAATTCTTGCGACAGATATTTGGCTATAATCGTTCTAAAAATACAAATGTAACGGTGCCATTCAGTAGCGATCACTATAGATCTGCAGTCTTTACTCTTGAGGACTGAACAGGTTCTGCTCGATCATCTTCCCTAAAATTGTCTTGGTCTAATTCGGGCTGAAATTGGTATGGTTTTATTGATGCCATTGTTTCTAAATACTACCCAAAGCACAGTCTACTGGTAAAGGTAAGGGGCGTGACGTTTCCGACAAACGTGCACTAGGCGGTTAGCGAATCACAACACACTGGGCCAGCTAACCAATCTGAGCCCATTGCGTATTTTTGAGGGACTGGCTTCATAGAACCCGGAAACCATCAGACCGTTTTTACAAGGAGGGACAGAGCAGTGTAGAATAAAGGTAAAATTTATGAAAAATAATGCAATTTTTTTAAAACGAAGCATGAACACGTTACAGTGCACCCCACAAACACAATCAAGCCTTCGAAAGAATGTGTTTTACCACCCCTTTAATTTTGTTAGGTCAAGCTTCAGCTGCACACCCTCTAAAGCCAGGTGCACACGGTGCGATTTTGGCCACGATTTGGCCGTCTGAGACAAATTTAGAAATCCTAAAAGATTTCTCTGATCCTAGGCTAAAATCTGAAGTCTTTGATCCTTAGTTTGACATGTGCACCGACAACCGATTAATGACCGTTGCGATAAAATTTTACCTCTGACAAAATTCTGGCAGTGTCAGAAGATTTGAGGCGCAATCCTGCAGTGTGACTTCTCCTAGGACGACCGTCAAATCAAGAACCAGTAGGAGCGCAGAACCTGATGACGCATTTCATGTGACAACATCAAATCACAACAGGGAACATGTCGAAAAGAGTCAGGTGAATGAAAAATGCCACCGCTTGTTTTTGTTGTTTGCTGAACGCTACCATTGTGTCTGTGAATGCGGCTCACCGTTCCCGAACGTGTCACGGATTGATGACGTAAAACTCAGTCCATACGAGTCTCTTGCTTGCGTCCGTTTTTCGCCTCTGACTGTCGTACAGTCTGACCTAATGACAACTGAGATCCTACAGTGTGACAAGTATTACATCGGGGATCATGTTCGTACAGTCTGTCAAGTAACATTCGCAGAGGATTTAGAAAAATCGCACAGTGTGCAGGACCCTTAAGTTAAAGGAGTACAACATGCTGTAAAAGCCAAATGTAGAATTGTTTCAACCACTAGATATCAGTGTGCACCAGTGGTGTAGGTGGGGTCTCCAGTAATATCACATGATATTTAAACTTCCTGCGGGTTGTAACAGGTGGCGGGAACATATGGTTCTTACCATAGAATCACAGCTTTAAATGCTGTAACAACAGCCTATACATCTAAATTGACAACAAGTGCAAATAAATAGTTTTCGCTATGTGGACATAGTTTATTGCAAATTCCTTACCACCTGTCCGTGGCTTATAGGAGAGCTATTACAAAAGAAAGAACCTTCTTAACCTTCTTTTCTTGTGCATTGGAAAGCAGGGAGGAATTCTGTAAATGGAAAGGGTTTCGGCTCTGGGATATGGCAGAGTGAGTGACTACTACTGGAGTGTGGATTGCCTACCTGATGTATTGCAGAGTCTTGCCGTCTTGCACTGAACAATGTTGAATGCGGAGAAATCTTCGAAGCACTACGAAATGCTGTGAGTGAACTTCTTTGAGCAATATTTAACGCATGATGAGATGATACGGGACGAAGTTTGAATGATTATGTTGCTCTGCAATCAACAATGATTTCAGTTTGCTAAATTTTGTGGTCTTGAAGTGGATCTCACTCTGTTCAGTATTATTATTATTGCGTTGTGGCTTCCTTATTGAAAACACTTTTAAAGGGAAAGCACTGAGAGTCATTGGACAACATGAATGATGATGTCATGAATAATGATGAATTCACGAGTGCAAAGGATGATGCCGGTGAAACGGAGTGCAATTCAGTGCATGGCCATGTTGTTATTGAAAGAAACAAGAGTTTGATAGAGATCCATTGGCGTATGGCTCTTTTATTAAAACTTTTGAACAAGCCATTGAAAAGAAAACAGGTGACAAGCAAGAATGTCTTTAATATCTCTAGCAATATACAAGAGGACAGCCGAGAGAGTTGGTCCGTAGTTGTGGCAATACGAGAGCTGATTAAGGCTATGCTCGTGCAAAGAATCTGCTCAAAGAACATTTTGGTAGTTAAATTAAAGTAACAGCAGCATATATGGAGAGGGTTATGAACTGGCCTGTGTGAAGATGATTTCTGAGAAGCTGTTGTAATGTAATCGAAGATTTAAAGCATATGGATGAAATGAATGGTTCCATCTAATCTTCAGCTCATTGTGATGAAGCTGCCTTACAAGCAGCAGCCCTCCTGTTTTGGCCGCTTAAAGACTGGGCATGCAAGTAAAGATTGCAGAATCCCATTAATCTGTGAAGTCTGCAATCAAAGGCAACCCTTCTTGTTTCACATAGAAATCAAAAGCAAACAATCACCATTGACAGTAAAAAATGCTCTAGCCACTTTGCAGGCTTGTGGTCAAACTGGGGCCAGGGACGAGGAGTGTGTTCTGTCTATCATTCCAGTACAAGTCAAGGCAAAGTCAGGTATGTATCCTCACGGATGTATCCTCACAGAAACTGATGTACGATGTTGCCTAGATGACGTGGAGAGGAGAGCGCAGCTGATATCAATACTGTAGAAAATGAGTATTGTATCGTTTCAGATATTTCAGTATTGATACATAGCGAAATATGGAAATTTTTGACAACACTAGTAGGCATACACACAGGTTCGAAGACTCGTTCTCTCGCCCCTACAGTGCAATTCGGCTAGGTGTACATCCGCTCTAAAATATCAAGGTGAAAGTCATCTTAGCTTGCGCAGTACCCAGCTCCCAACCCAACTTTGAGAATCTTATCGGGCAATAAAAATATCGCTGTTAATCTAGTCTCACGTTAACGCAGCACGTTAACTCCGATAACGGCCCACCACTAATTAACATATTAACACAAAATGTTGTATACACTTTTTAAATCGCAATTTTAACCCGAATAATCTCAATTAGATATTTTCCCCAAATCGTGCAGCCCTAGTTATAATTGACCATATTTGTGCTTGTTAGCCTATATATTAGATTTTTTTAATGTATAGGCTGTATTACTTCTTTTGTTTCGGAACCTCATTCGAAGGCTAGTGCTTTATAATGACAGTTAGTTATAATAGTCCATAATTGTAGTGTTTCAGTTTACACACACATGTACATGAACTCTTACAGACACACGCACATTTATGCACTCACCGCCCCGACCACCCACCCATCTGTCGCCTTCGCCGCTTTGTACCCCCAGTCTGACAAGCGGGTCTGTGACCAGCGCCTAGAATGGCTGCAGGACCGGATGGCCGCCTAGCTGTGCTGGGATACCTCAACCCTTCACTCCTCTCCCCTGTTGCAAGTCGTGATTCATGTTGTAAAGTGTATGCACTTACATTGCTGAGGTGTTTTTTTACTGTTCCCACACTGTACCAGGCAACTACACTAACCTTTTCCACTGGTGGCACTTGCGCTACTAACTTTTTCAGTTACTGGCGCAAAACATGATTTGGTCGCACAAATTATTTATAGTAAAAGCGACTTACATTGCATTCAAGGTACACATTTTGTCAGTTTTTGCTTTCCCTGGGAATCGAACCCATGACCATGGCGTTGCTAGCGCCATGCTCTACTGTTTGAGCTACAGGAAAGCCTAATACTAATAATGAACTGCAATTCTAAAGCATTTATTTATCTTTGTTAATGTTAATTTCAACATTTACTAATGCATTATTAAAATTTTGTTAACATAAGTTAATGCACTGTGAACTAACATGAACAAACCATGAACAGCTGGATTGTATTAACTAACGTTAACAAAGATTAACTAATGCTGAACAGAGGTGTTGTTCATGGTTAGTTCATGTTAGTTAATACATTAACTTATGCTAACTAATACAACCTTATTGTAAAGTGTTACCAATCAATGTATATGAGTAATGAAAATTACCTTTTGCATGGGCATGTTGAACCTCAATATGGCCAATGAGGATGTTGGAAGGTCTTCCCTTTTCAATGACTCGAGCATAAACAATTTCTAACTCTTTCGTAGAGACGTCGGTATCGCCGTCTATCATGAATGACAAGTACTGGGTCGAAGAAATTTTGGCACAGGTCTTTTGCTTGAGAGTGTCTGAGATTACTCCAATAAATTCAGCACATGATTTGTGGTTAGCGTATGTTGGATTAATGGCCACCCCGTTCTTCTTCAAAAGAATAATTTGCGATTTAAATTTGGTGAAAGGCATTTCCTCTTTGGCTATATTATAAGCTACATTGAAATTAATTATCAATTCTGTTTCCTCACTTGCTCGGTTTGCTAAATCCTGACGCCGAAATGCAGTGGGGAGTGCTGCTGCGTAACGGGATATGTACCCGTCTCTACACTTCATACTGTCATTGTGAAGCTTCAATGATTTGTGTTTGAATTGTTTTGACGCAGTTACAAATTTGGACAGGCCTGCAATTGAAGGCCCACAGAATTTACAGTACACACAGTGCATTGCTCCATCTTGGTACCTTAACCACTGGTATTCTTCGAGCCACTGGTGTCAAAATTCATATGTCCGTTTCATTTTTCCCGCGTGTGCTTTCCCTGACGAATCCTTCTCAGTCTCATCATTCTCACTCACAGGTTCCATTTGACATGTTGCATCGACATCAAGTGATGGTTCTGTTACACTTGAACTTCCCTTCTTAAAATAGGAGTCAATTGTCCGCTTAATTTCAACACGTACAGATTGTAGGCTATGTTGAGATATATATGCGATTGCTGCGTTTGTCTTAACGAGAGGTATATTTTTTTAAATCAACGTTAGGCTACGCCTCACCTACACCATTTCGGGAGGGGGCGGGGGTCGTGGGGTTGAAGCCAACTTGATGAGTTGAATGCTCAGAGCACGTTATAAAACGTATTCTTAAAATACACATTTCTGTATTAATAAATGCTCATAGTAAATCATAGCATATTGCCTAAAACAAGGTAGGTACAAAAATAATCACTGATACATTTGCAACCCCATAGAAATTAGGGTCGCAATGGCATTTCAAAAGATAGCATATGCGACCATTTTGGTGGCAGTGTAGTTCCCTGTGTACTCCCGAAAGGAGCATAGTTTGGGGGTTGATTTTTTTTCTCCTCTCCTCACCTCTCCTTGTGTTACGCTGTATTTTTCTCTCCAACTCGGTGTGACTTGCACAACACCAAAACAAATTCCTTGTATGTGTAAAAATGTACTTGGCAATAAAGCTTTCTGATTCTGGTGTATAAATCGCACAATAAATACAATTTGTGTTATAGATTCGCATTTCATGAGAATGTGTTGATCTATAAGATGCGGCATTAAAAACTGGAAAGACAGCCAAAACTGACAACTCTGCAGCGAGTCATGGACGTAATGGCAGATCACATTTAAATATCCTTTCTAGTCTAGATTTCCATCTTGTAATGCTACTGTTTTGGGGTATTATTTTTAATATAAATGATTTGTAATAGAGCAGACACTTTGAGGTTTTAATGGGTTATTGTTATAGCCCTGCTTTTTTATGAAATATATGTATTGACTGCTTGATCATTTCACCGTATTTACTGCCATGCAAGCCGCAAATTAAGCTGGGCAAGCTGCAGTAATGAGCAACACTGCATTATACAGTCTATTATTATCTACTATCGATCGCCACTTACACTTAGGCCCAATCCCAATTCTGTTTTATACCCCTTCGCCTTCCCCTACCCCTACACCTACCTGTTCCCCTTGCCCCTTGAAACAGAGTGCCAAGGCGCAGGGGTGAAAATATTCCCCTAAGAAATGGGACACCACTACTACCATTACACGTCATCATACCCCGTTTTATTTATTATAATGTCCTGTGACATTTAGCCAGTATGAACAGCAATGAAGTGAGTAGGCTATATCTAACAGAAATCAGGCGCGAGCACACAAATTACTCACTCCCAACAGAGTTTTGCGCTGTATTTGGACTTTATAAAATGGCGCTCGTTTTCAGTTCAAAACATATGAGCCAGAGTTTCCTAAGATGATACAGAATTATACAGAAAATACTGGTGAAGCCGCTTTTCCATTGGACCAAACTGTTCTCTTTGTTTATTAACCGTTCCATTCCGTGCTGATCCGAGCCGGCCGGTACGGATATGGTTTCGTTATCTACTGTGGTGCTGCGATAATGTTCATATTTAAATACGTGTTATATGTAAAGTCAGTCGTTGCCTTGGTAACGCGAGAGTTTACAGACGATATGTGATGTAAATATCGACTGCGTTATGAAGGATGACCAGATATATATTTTTAAACTATTATTAATATGTGTTCAAATCACCCAAATAGTGCGTTTAGCAAGCTACGGAGAAACGGCAGCCAGGTGACACGCAAGTGATCGATCCCGAGTGGCAACACACACACATTCTAGCAGCACGGTAGTCGGTGGAGGGAAACTCATCATACCCCTTCGTTCGAAGTGTGGTCCTGAAAAATCTTTGTTTGAAGGGCTATCTGGCCCTTCCCCTTACCCCTACCACTCCAGCCAAAAAAGAATCGAGACACCCCTACCCCTTCACGTGAACGCGCAAAACGAAGGGGAAGGGGAAAGAGAAGGGCTAAGGGGTAGAAATGGGATTGAGCCTAAATCTAATAAAATCAGTGTGGCGGAGGGGGCGTGGTTTTGCAAGGTCTGTAGCGGGAGAGAGAGAGCGGGGCCAAGCGGTTGGTAAGTAGATCAAGTGCAAATGAATAACACCTGTCTTTGATTGCAGTAATTGGCTGGAGAGACTGCTTATAAGCAGCAGCAGAGGGAGAGATGAGAGAGAGAGATCACGACTGGGACTGCCACATGTCTTGCCAGAGACTGTAAACTTAGAGAGAGTGTGTCTGGAGTTTTGAAGTGACGCGTTTGAGAAGTTAATGAGTTTGAGTTTGAATGCGCTGAGCGCTTACCACAGTTTTGAGGATCGTGAGATCAATAAAGTGCAGTCCCAGTTAAGCCGACCCTGTCTTCTTCCTTCCTTCACCCACACAAAGATATACAACACTACACTGGTACCGAAACCCGGGAAGGAAGAAGAGTGCCGCCGCTATGCAGACCCTGCCAAAGACTCCGCTTGCGGACCTGGTTCAATCGCTCACCGGTCTTCATCAACAGACCCACGAAGACCTGCTGGCCGTGAGGGCGGAGCAGGACCGGCGCTTCGAGGCCCTCATCCGGGCCCAGCATGAAGACTGCAAGCTGTTCCGGAGCTGGATGGTCCAGGAGGTTCCGGCCACCCCCCGTGTAACACCGACTCGGCAGCCACCATCCACCTCTCGAAGATGGGCCCGGAGGATGATCCGGAGGCGTTCCTCGACCTCTTCGAGATGTCCGCCAAGTCCCAGGGGTGGGCCAGGTCGGACTGGCAATTGCGGCTCCTGCCGCTCTTGTCTGGGGAAGCGCAGGTAGCCGCCCACCAACTGCTAGTACGAACCTCCTGGACTACGAAGACCTGCAGCGCACCATCTTGCAGCGGGTCGGCCGGAGTCTGGAACAACAATGGCAGCGGTTCCGGACCCTGACCCTCAACGACTCTGGCCGGCCCTTCACCTTCGCGCACCAGCTCCGGGACTCGTGCCACAAGTGGCTGATGGCCGGCGGAAGCGACGTCGAGGGAATCATCGACCGGGTGGTGCTGGAACAGTTCGTAGCGCGGCTTCCCCAGAAGACTGCGCAGTGGGTCCAGTGCCACTGCCCGACGTCGCTGACCCAGGCTATCCAGTTGGCGGAGGACCACATGGTGGCGTGCACCGGGGTCGGCGAACCCCTGCCATCGGCTTCTCTCTCTCCCTGCTGTTGTTTCTTCCCCCTCTCTCCCCAAACCTGTCCCCCTTCCCTGGTCGCGTGCCGGAATGCTGCTGAGACCGGCACCGAGGTGGAGGTCAGGGTTTCCGCCCGACGTTACGGCGGCTCCCAGACCGGCGCCCCAGGGAGGGGGAGCGACGACTGACCCGTTTCCCTCATAATCTTCTCCGGCACTCTCTCCACACCATTTACAAGGCCCACTGCCAGCCACTAGAGCGGCGGGGAAGCCTGGGCCGGCTTGCTGGCGCTGTGGGGACCCCGGCCATTTCATCGATCGGTGTCCAGTGATGGAGGTGGGGACACTGATCCGGGTCTCCAACGCACCACAAGCCACCCCCGATCAAGCTGGCCTGTACCAGATACCTGTGCGTATCGAGGGGGGTACTTATCAGGCTTTGGTGGATTCGGGTTGTAACCAGACCTCCATCCATCAAAGCCTGATTCGGTCTAAGGTGTTGGATAACCGCCGCATGGTTAAGGTGAGGAGTGTGCACGGGGAAGTGGTGAACTAGCTGTTGTTGCCCATGGATATTCAATTTCGGGGACAAACGCATAGTGTTGAGGTGGCAGTTAACCCGCACCTCCGGCATCCGCTAATTTTGGGGACCAATTGGCCAGCATTTAATAAATTGTTGGGGCATTTGTGTGCGGTTGCTTCTTGGGGAAAACGTGTAAAGGGGAAAGAGACGGTTGCTCAGTCGGGAGAGGTGGATTCGGGACCTCCGGGGGCCGGTCCGGGGGAACAGAGCGGTCTGGAGATGCAGTTCTCACAGACCGCGATGACTTTCCCCTGGAACAGTCTCGGGATGAGGCACTGAAAAACGTGTTTAATCAGGTCCGTTCCATCGACGGCCACCTCCTCCAGCCTAACCAGCCGCTCTCTCATCCCTATTTTTGTATTTTAAAGGATAGGTTGTATCGGGTGACCCAAGACGTCCAGTCAAAGCAGGATACAACCCAGTTATTAGTACCTAAAAGTACCTAAACCTCATTATAATCCTATGGCCGGGCATTTAGGACAAACGGCTACACTCAACCATCTAATGGCCCGTTTCTTCTGGCCGGGCATTCACGAGAATGTACGCAGATGGTGTGCGTCTTGTCGGGAATGTCAGTTGGTGAATCCACCGGCCACCCCAAAAGCACCATTGTGCCCACTCCTGCTAGTGCAGGTCCCCTTCAAGAGAATTGGTATGGACCTCATCGGGCCATTAGAGCGGTCAGCACGAAGGCATCGCTTTGCATTAGTTATGGTAGACTATGCAACGCGATACCCGGAAGCAGTCCCGCTCCGCACTATTTCGGCGAAAAGTGTTGCGAGCACACTGTTTTCCTTAATCTCCCGGGTGGGAATCCCGAAAGAGATTCTCACCGATCAGGGCACGCCATTTATGTCACGGACGATCCGCAAACTGTAAGAATTGTTGGGCGTTAAATCGATTCACACCAGCGTCTATCACCCACAAACAGACGGGCTGGTGGAACGTTTTAATCACACTTTGAAATCCATGATTCGCAAGTTTGTTCACGAGGACGCCAAAAATTGGGATAAATGGCTAGAGCCTCTGTTGTTCGCTGTCCGCGAGGTCCCCCAAGCCTCTACGGGGTTTTCCCCCTTCGAGCTTCTCTATGGACGCCAGCCTCGGGGGGTGCTGGATGTCCTTAGAGAGGCTTGGGAGGACGGACCTTCCGCAAGTAAGAATGAAATTCAGTATGTGGTTCAGTACCACCTCAACCTGCTAAAGAAATGGTCTGAGGCGGAGTCAGTGATGCTCGCGACGGTGGTGAGCGGAGAGGAGGATCTCGGGCCAGAGGCGGTTCAAAAACCTCAATCTCTCGCTCTGGCCCCGGGGGGAGACCACCTCTCGCCCTCGCAGCTCACTGACGCAAAACATTTACAAGCAGAGTTCGCTGACGTGTTCTCGCCCCTACCTGGTCGCACCGATCTCATCCAGCACTACGTTGAGACGGAGCCAGGAGTTGTGATTCGCAACCGGCCGTACCGCTTGCCTGAACATAAGAAAAAAGTGGTTCAGGAAGAATTAGAGGCTGAGACAGAGACTGTAAACTGAGAGAGAGTGTGTCTGGAGTTTTGAAGTGACGAATTTGAGAAGTTAATGAGTTTGAGTTTGAATGCGCTGAGCGCTTACCACAGTTTTGAGGATCGTGAGATCAATAAAGTGCAGTCCCAGTTAAGCCGACCCCGTCTTCTTCCTTCCTTCACCCACACAAAGATATACAACACTACAATCAGTAATTCTCGCAGTTTTTTTTTTTTTTGTATTGACGTTTTAATCAGGTCCTTGTTCGGCCGGGCAAGTACAATTACCCTTCTCTCGCCCCTTCAAAAAAAATCCACTTATCCTGGACTAATTGACAAGAGACTAAAAGAAGTTGTCTGACAAAATCACAATACCAGCGGTGGACAGTAACAAAGTCCATTTACTTGAGTGCTGTACTTAAGTACACTTTTTGAGTCTCTGTACTTTAAGTAAGTATTATTTTTTTCTGGAAAATTATGACTTTAACTTCACTTCATTTGAAAGACAAATATCGTACTTTTCACTTCACTACATTTCTATCAAGGTCCTCGAAGTCAAAAGTCATTTTTGCAGACAGCCTATCGGTAATAATTCTTGAAGTTCACACTTAGAAAGTTTCAGTTTTCTGAAAAGATTACAAATTAGTTTTTGTTATAAATGTTTGCCTAAAATGAACTATATCACAGCTTTCAAAAACGTATCAAAACATTTGTAATGCCATTTAAGGCCTTAATTTTCGCAGAATCCATTTAATGACTTTAATGAAAAACCTGAAAAGCATAGTTTATTTTATTAGTATCTTTGCTGAATAGTATTTATTTGTGCTGCTCCTTGTATTTAACCTCTTAACCCGCACCGGATCGCGGGCGGAGGGGTTGACGGAAGTGGGCGTGTGTGTACTTTTATTTACTTTTGTTTTATACAAAATATTCAATCAACTGTCACAAACTATGCATCATTTGAAAGCTAAAACACTCAAGATTCATGTTCTGAACTTGTTTTTGCAATAAATAAACCAGAGAGGAAAGGGTTAAATGAAAGGCTAAAGGACCGGCCATGTAAACATTAGCATAATATTAGCGGTACTCATCTTTCATCTCCTGTCGTTCGGATCAGATCGGACGAATCCAATAAACACCCGCATACATCTCTGTGTAAGAGTCCACGCTTCAAAATGCATCCCACTTTTTAATCCAAAACAACGAAAAAATAGGGAAAAAACAAAAAATCCTTCGTTGTTTGCAAGGGAGTTTTGAGTTAGCGTAATCAATCATGTCCATTTTCAATGAAATATCGATTCTAATCCTTTTCTGGCAAACTCCCCCTGCTACAATAGTCTCTCCCACGTATTATAAACCCTCCCTCGTCTCTCTCCTTCAATCAGAGACTCTCCTGGGATGCATCATATAGAGGAAGCGCTTTACAGGCTTGGTGAGCTGTCAATCATTGCGCCCATGGTTTTCGTTGGATAAAGGCACTCGGTGCCCAGCCAATGCCTTTCCAACAAAGGTTTGATTGATGGACTTAGTAACCAATCAAAAGGCATTATCTTGCGCAGTTTACGTAAGTGGGCTTTGGTGAATACTGTTTGTGCGCAGTCTGCGCGTTCTCAATGGCGCAACTGCAGTGGAGCGCGCAGACTCTTACTGACGCTTCCCATCAGCTAAATGAGTTTTTTACACTTTGTAATCTCTGTAAATAGTTGCTTTAGTTTTTCAGTAACTGTTTATCCATTATAATTAGCAGTTTATTGCAGATTTATTTGAATGAAAAACTACTCTTTACAATAGCAAATGTTCTGAAATAAATGGCCTTTTTGAAATTCGCCTAGACTTTTCCTGACATAAAAGCTCACAGAAGCTACAGTACTGATAGAATCATCCTCATATTTGAATCATGACATGATTAGACATACAGTTTTATATTTAAGTTATTTTCAGGCTCTTAACATTAAATTATAATATTTTTTTCCCTAAGTAAAAAAAAAAAAAAAAAAAAACGTGAGTCACTTACATGTATATTTACATGTATATTACTCTGTTCCCATATTACTTTGAGTTATTATGACTCTTGGGTAGCAACATTTCAAGTGTCTAGTTTAAAATAAGACCAGATTTATGAATATAGACCATAGGGTTTAAGAGCTGCAGACATTTTCATTTGGGTATGTCGTTTTCAAAGAATTCTCAAAAAATGGGGCGCAGGTTAAGAGGTTAAGGCCTTAATTTTCGCAGAATCCATTTAATGACTTTTAATGCTTTTAAATGCCCTGCGGATACCCTGTTTAGGCAGGTGCACGATCAGATAAAGCACTTCAATAAAGAATAAACAAAGAGGACACACTGCCACTGTTACTCCTAAAATTAAATTTGATAAAATAAGCAACATTTCAACCTGAAGGTCTTCGTCAGGCAAACAACAAGTTAACAGCAAGGGACAATTTATATCAGCATGATCCATCACACCTGACATAATTATTCAAATCCAATAACTCACTCACAATAAACAGAAAAGTACAAAATAGTCACCAATAGACGTGCACAAGCTACCATGGAAGGTTTGGCCATTTCTTCAACGCTTCTCATCCACTAGATGGTGTGAGGATTGTTAATGTAAACTTAGTAGAAAGTAGATATTGGGGTAAATATTGTCTCATAATATTGGATCTTCTCAGTTTGAAGGCAGCATTAGTGTTTGTCAAGTCATGTGATCTCAACATGCCTGTCCACATGAGGCGACCCACTCCATGTCAAATAAAACTATTTTAAATCAGGACACTTCAAAAATATCATTCATTTCTCTAGAGATGGACATTTTAATAAGGATCAACTGACTGAGTTCAGCTTTGAGAATGAAACCAACCTGTTTGTTCCTCAGTTTCTTCATGTTTCACTCTCAATGTTTCTTCAATCTTCATGTCTTCTCTCTCCTCTTTCTCTGTTTGTTCCTCAGTTTCTTCATGTTTCACTCTCAATGTTTCTTCAATCTTCACGTCTTCACTCTCCTCTTTCTCTGTTTGTTCCTCAGTTTCTTCATGTTTGACTCTCAATGTTTCTTCAATCTTCATGTCTTCACTCTCCTCTTTCTCTGTTTGTTCCTCAGTTTCTTCATGTTTCACTCTCAATGTTTCTTCAATCTTCATGTCTTCTCTCTCCTCTTTCTCTGTTTGTCCCTCAGTTTCTTCATGTTTGACTCTCAATGTTTCTTCAATCTTCATGTCTTCTCTCTCCTCTTTCTCTGTTTGTCCCTCAGTTTCTTCATGTTTGACTCTCAATGTTTCTTCAATCTTCATGTCTTCTCTCTCCTCTTTCTCTGTTTGTCCCTCAGTTTCTTCATGTTTGACTCTCAATGTTTCTTCAATCTTCATGTCTTCTCTCTCCTCTTTCTCTGTTTGTCCCTCAGTTTCTTCATGTTTGACTCTCAATGTTTCTTCAATCTTCATGTCTTCTCTCTCCTCTTTCTCTGTTTGTCCCTCAGTTTCTTCATGTTTGACTCTCAATGTTTCTTCAATCTTCACGTCTTCTCTCTCCTCTTTCTCTGTTTGTTCCTCAGTTTCTTCATGTTTGACTCTCAATGTTTCTTCAATCTTCACGTCTTCCCTCTCCTCTTTCTCTGTTTGTTCCTCAGTTTCTTCATGTTTCACTCTCAATGTTTCTTCAATCTTCATGTCTTCTCTCTCCTCTTTCTCTGTTTGTTCCTCAGTTTCTTCATGTTTCACTCTCAATGTTTCTTCAATCTTCATGTCTTCTCTCTCCTCTTTCTCTGTTTGTTCCTCAGTTTCTTCATGTTTCACTCTCAATGTTTCTTTAATCTTCACGTTTTCTCTCTCCTCTTTCTCTGTTTGTTCCTCAGTTTCTTCATGTTTCACTCTCAATGTTTCTTCAATCTTCACGTCTTCTCTCTCCTCTTTCTCTGTTTGTTCCTCAGTTTCTTCATGTTTCACTCTCAATGTTTCTTCAATCTTCATGTCTTCACTCTCCTCTTTCTCTGTGTGTTCCTCAGTTTCTTCATGTTTCACTCTCAATGTTTCTTCAATCTTCACGTCTTCCCTCTCCTCTTTCTCTGTTTGTTCCTCAGTTTCTTCATGTTTCACTCTCAATGTTTCTTCAATCTTCATGTCTTCTCTCTCCTCTTTCTCTGTTTGTTCCTCAGTTTCTTCATGTTTGACTCTCAATGTTTCTTCAATCTTCATGTCTTCTCTCTCCTCTTTCTCTGTTTGTTCCTCAGTTTCTTCATGTTTGACTCTCAATGTTTCTTCAATCTTCACGTCTTCCCTCTCCTCTTTCTCTGTTTGTTCCTCAGTTTCTTCATGTTTCACTCTCAATGTTTCTTTAATCTTCACGTTTTCTCTCTCCTCTTTCTCTGTTTGTTCCTCAGTTTCTTCATGTTTCACTCTCAATGTTTCTTCAATCTTCATGTCTTCTCTCTCCTCTTTCTCTGTGTGTTCCTCAGTTTCTTCATGTTTCACTCTCAATGTTTCTTCAATCTTCATGTCTTCTCTCTCCTCTTTCTCTGTTTGTTCCTCAGTTTCTTCATGTTTCACTCTCAATGTTTCTTTAATCTTCACGTTTTCTCTCTCCTCTTTCTCTGTTTGTTCCTCAGTTTCTTCATGTTTCACTCTCAATGTTTCTTCAATCTTCACGTCTTCTCTCTCCTCTTTCTCTGTTTGTTCCTCAGTTTCTTCATGTTTCACTCTCAATGTTTCTTCAATCTTCATGTCTTCTCTCTCCTCTTTCTCTGTGTGTTCCTCAGTTTCTTCATGTTTCACTCTCAATGTTTCTTCAATCTTCATGTCTTCACTCTCCTCTTTCTCTGTGTGTTCCTCAGTTTCTTCATGTTTCACTCTCAATGTTTCTTCAATCTTCACGTCTTCCCTCTCCTCTTTCTCTGTTTGTTCCTCAGTTTCTTCATGTTTCACTCTCAATGTTTCTTCAATCTTCATGTCTTCTCTCTCCTCTTTCTCTGTTTGTTCCTCAGTTTCTTCATGTTTGACTCTCAATGTTTCTTCAATCTTCATGTCTTCTCTCTCCTCTTTCTCTGTTTGTTCCTCAGTTTCTTCATGTTTGACTCTCAATGTTTCTTCAATCTTCACGTCTTCCCTCTCCTCTTTCTCTGTTTGTTCCTCAGTTTCTTCATGTTTCACTCTCAATGTTTCTTTAATCTTCACGTTTTCTCTCTCCTCTTTCTCTGTTTGTTCCTCAGTTTCTTCATGTTTCACTCTCAATGTTTCTTCAATCTTCATGTCTTCTCTCTCCTCTTTCTCTGTGTGTTCCTCAGTTTCTTCATGTTTCACTCTCAATGTTTCTTCAATCTTCATGTCTTCTCTCTCCTCTTTCTCTGTTTGTTCCTCAGTTTCTTCATGTTTCACTCTCAATGTTTCTTTAATCTTCACGTTTTCTCTCTCCTCTTTCTCTGTTTGTTCCTCAGTTTCTTCATGTTTCACTCTCAATGTTTCTTCAATCTTCACGTCTTCTCTCTCCTCTTTCTCTGTTTGTTCCTCAGTTTCTTCATGTTTCACTCTCAATGTTTCTTCAATCTTCATGTCTTCTCTCTCCTCTTTCTCTGTTTGTTCCTCAGTTTCTTCATGTTTCACTCTCAATGTTTCTTCAATCTTCATGTCTTCTCTCTCCTCTTTCTCTGTGTGTTCCTCAGTTTCTTCATGTTTCACTCTCAATGTTTCTTCAATCTTCATGTCTTCTCTCTCCTCTTTCTCTGTTTGTTCCTCAGTTTCTTCATGTTTGACTCTCAATGTTTCTTCAATCTTCATGTCTTCTCTCTCCTCTTTCTCTGTTTGTTCCTCAGTTTCTTCATGTTTGACTCTCAATGTTTCTTCAATCTTCACGTCTTCCCTCTCCTCTTTCTCTGTTTGTTCCTCAGTTTCTTCATGTTTCACTCTCAATGTTTCTTCAATCTTCATGTCTTCTCTCTCCTCTTTCTCTGTTTGTTCCTCAGTTTCTTCATGTTTCACTCTCAATGTTTCTTTAATCTTCACGTTTTCTCTCTCCTCTTTCTCTGTTTGTTCCTCAGTTTCTTCATGTTTCACTCTCAATGTTTCTTCAATCTTCATGTCTTCTCTCTCCTCTTTCTCTGTGTGTTCCTCAGTTTCTTCATGTTTCACTCTCAATGTTTCTTCAATCTTCATGTCTTCTCTCTCCTCTTTCTCTGTTTGTTCCTCAGTTTCTTCATGTTTCACTCTCAATGTTTCTTTAATCTTCACGTTTTCTCTCTCCTCTTTCTCTGTTTGTTCCTCAGTTTCTTCATGTTTCACTCTCAATGTTTCTTCAATCTTCACGTCTTCTCTCTCCTCTTTCTCTGTTTGTTCCTCAGTTTCTTCATGTTTCACTCTCAATGTTTCTTCAATCTTCATGTCTTCTCTCTCCTCTTTCTCTGTTTGTTCCTCAGTTTCTTCATGTTTCACTCTCAATGTTTCTTCAATCTTCATGTCTTCTCTCTCCTCTTTCTCTGTTTGTTCCTCAGTTTCTTCATGTTTCACTCTCAATGTTTCTTTAATCTTCACGTTTTCTCTCTCCTCTTTCTCTGTTTGTTCCTCAGTTTCTTCATGTTTCACTCTCAATGTTTCTTCAATCTTCATGTCTTCTCTCTCCTCTTTCTCTGTGTGTTCCTCAGTTTCTTCATGTTTCACTCTCAATGTTTCTTCAATCTTCATGTCTTCTCTCTCCTCTTTCTCTGTTTGTTCCTCAGTTTCTTCATGTTTCACTCTCAATGTTTCTTCAATCTTCACGTCTTCACTCTCCTCTTTCTCTGTTTGTTCCTCAGTTTCTTCATGTTTGACTCTCAATGTTTCTTCAATCTTCATGTCTTCACTCTCCTCTTTCTCTGTTTGTTCCTCAGTTTCTTCATGTTTCACTCTCAATGTTTCTTCAATCTTCATGTCTTCTCTCTCCTCTTTCTCTGTTTGTTCCTCAGTTTCTTCATGTTTCACTCTCAATGTTTCTTCAATCTTCACTTCTTCACTCTCCTCTTTCTCTGTTTGTTCCTCAGTTTCTTCATGTTTGACTCTCAATGTTTCTTCAATCTTCATGTCTTCACTCTCCTCTTTCTCTGTTTGTTCCTCAGTTTCTTCATGTTTCACTCTCAATGTTTCTTCAATCTTCACGTCTTCACTCTCCTCTTTCTCTGTTTGTTCCTCAGTTTCTTCATGTTTGACTCTCAATGTTTCTTCAATCTTCACTTCTTCTCTCTCCTCTTTCTCTGTTTGTTCCTCAGTTTCTTCATGTTTCACTCTCAATGTTTCTTCAATCTTCATGTCTTCTCTCTCCTCTTTCTCTGTTTGTCCCTCAGTTTCTTCATGTTTGACTCTCAATGTTTCTTCAATCTTCACGTCTTCTCTCTCCTCTTTCTCTGTTTGTTCCTCAGTTTCTTCATGTTTCACTCTCAATGTTTCTTCAATCTTCATGTCTTCTCTCTCCTCTTTCTCTGTGTGTTCCTCAGTTTCTTCATGTTTCACTCTCAATGTTTCTTTAATCTTCACGTTTTCTCTCTCCTCTTTCTCTGTTTGTTCCTCAGTTTCTTCATGTTTCACTCTCAATGTTTCTTCAATCTTCATGTCTTCTCTCTCCTCTTTCTCTGTGTGTTCCTCAGTTTCTTCATGTTTGACTCTCAATGTTTCTTCAATCTTCACGTCTTCCCTCTCCTCTTTCTCTGTTTGTTCCTCAGTTTCTTCATGTTTCACTCTCAATGTTTCTTCAATCTTCATGTCTTCTCTCTCCTCTTTCTCTGTGTGTTCCTCAGTTTCTTCATGTTTCACTCTCAATGTTTCTTTAATCTTCACGTTTTCTCTCTCCTCTTTCTCTGTTTGTTCCTCAGTTTCTTCATGTTTCACTCTCAATGTTTCTTCAATCTTCATGTCTTCTCTCTCCTCTTTCTCTGTGTGTTCCTCAGTTTCTTCATGTTTCACTCTCAATGTTTCTTCAATCTTCATGTCTTCTCTCTCCTCTTTCTCTGTGTGTTCCTCAGTTTCTTCATGTTTCACTCTCAATGTTTCTTCAATCTTCAGTTCTTCACTCTCCTCTTTCTCTGTTTGTTCCTCAGTTTCTTCATGTTTCACTCTCAATGTTTCTTTAATCTTCACGTCTTCACTCTCCTCTTTATTAAACTCCATCTTTATGTAGACGTGGATCTCAGTCGCTTCACCAGGAGTTTTTCTGTGTTTTTGAAAACTCTGTCCTGTTTAAGATGAGAATAATTAACAGAAAGAAAAATACATCCCTAAATCTCTGAGTGTCTCAATGAGCTCTAGTTCAGTCGTCCAGTTAATGGAACTAATTGACCTGGGGTCTGCTCTTCATACATCGCTAACTCGGTTATTACAAGAGTTTGTTACTGAACCAGGGGCAATAATGATTATGGAATGGCTTGATGCAGGGCATGAGATGCAGATAACTTGATCTTGATCCTTAAGAAACTTTATTAGCTAGATATATGTTTTAGTATATTAATGCTGTCACGTAATCTGCTTCAAAGGTCAAAATAAATGAATTGCTAATTACAACATTAAAGCAGCACTAGGCAACTTTTCAACCTTCATAATATATTTTCAAGACTCTTGTGATGATACATCGACTTACAATAGGTTGAATGACACGTCTGCCATAGCCTGACGGGGTCTGTATCGTTTTTAATCGTACTTTTAAACTTCGGGTTTCGGGTAGTAACCCGAGAAAAAAAAGAACTACAAAATTTGACTGCTTTATGGCATATACGTCACTTCCACCATCACCCCCACTTCCTTAAATTCGGACGTGCGAGCCCAATTATCAAAATCAGATGAGGCAGAGTTAGAGTCCTCAACATCAGATTCCTGCAAAAACGAGAAGTGTTATTGTTTGAGTGTGTTTTACTGGCTTGTAAACATGAGCATCGCGATCATTTGGTGTTTGAAAAAAAAAATAAAAACTATGAAATTATATTCATATGACATGCTGAAACATATGCCACTGTACCTGGGATGAAGACATTTCACACGCGACGCAAGCAGAACACCTGCATGTGAACTCCTCCTGCAGTGTTCAGGGCTATCATAGTTGTCATGTCAACAAATGCATGTGCGATGCATCCCCTGATGTAGGATGACAGAGTTTACGACAGTAGTAGAGGACAATACTGTTTCCCAACTGTAGGGGGACCCAGAGAGCAAAACCTACCTAGTGCTGCTTTAATTTTTTTGGTCACATTAATTGGTGTCCAGTAACAATATTGTACCTGCAATAAAATAGTACTGCTTTAAAATAAAAAAAGTAAAGCCTGTACAAATACTAGAAACCATTAATATAAATGACTGGGGAAAAAACTGCACATTTAAATAGTTCTAAGATTTGAAGATCTGGGATCTGTCCAATAATTTCAGAAGCGAGGTATGAATAACGGACCCCTGATGAGACAAAAATACTCAAAACTAACACAACAAATTAATAAAAGAATGCAAATTATACAAATCCTTACTATACTCAGCATTGCAGCTATTTAATGATTTGTAGCTATTTATTGATTTATTTCACTTGTACTATGTCACTTCAAATAATGTCTTTATGTTCTTTATAGCAGATTTCATAATGAAATCGAGATAGAGATAGAAATGGAGCGCTTCGAGCACTGAATAATTTGTTGTGAATCAATCGGTTCAATTGACTCGGAGAGTCTAAAGCTCCGGTTCTCTCTCCAGAGACTGAACTCATGTTTGAACTGATTCATGATAAAGAGAGAATTGAGCCGCTCCTTCTGTTACTCATGAGTTTATTCTGTTACTTTACTCAAACAACACTGATAAATGATAGATAAATCACTGAATCATTTGTTGTGAATCAACCGGTTCAATTGACTCTGAGAGTCTAAAGCTCCGGTTCTCTCTCCAGAGACAGAACTCATGTTTGAACTGATTCATGATAAAGAGAGAAATGAGCCGCTCCTTCTGTTACTCATGAGTTTATTCTGTTACTTTACTCACACAACGCTGATAAATGTTAGATAAATCACTGAATCATTTGTTGTGAATCAATCGGTTCAATTGACTCGGAGAGTCTAAAGCTCCGGTTCTCTCTCCAGAGACTGAACTCATGTTTGAACTGATTCATGATAAAGAGAGAAACGAGCCGCTCCTTCTGTTACTCATGAGTTTATTCTGTTACTTTACTCACACAACACTGATAAAGCAATACAATGTTACATTTAATAATATATCATGTATTCTGCTTCGCTTTAAACCATTTAAACGCTTAAACACAAACCTCTTCAGCTGAATCACAACAGATGCAGGAGCGGCGCAGCCTTCTGACGTCTTCTTCTTCTTCTTCTTCTTCTTCTTCTTTTTTCCGTTTAATGGCCGCTCACTCCTTAGGAGTATTACTGCCACCTACTGTGTACCTTGCGCAGCCTTCTGACGTCACACCACCAGACCAAAATAAAAGTCCTGTTCACTCTGCTGTATCTAAAGCCACACAAGTGCACAGAAATGTACGTAGAAAAAATATATTTTAAAAAATCTGATTTGAATGTATTATTGAAATCCATTTCATAACACGATGGTAAGTTAATAATACAATTCACATTGACAGTTAAAAAAAATAAAAATAAAGCAATAACACATTGTATTCACATTTTAGTGTCTTAAAGGGCATATTTCAGGTTACATTTTCAGTCTCACACTTTTCAACATTTTTTGGAATTATGAGCTGGTGATGTAAATATTTTATTCATGCCATTAGGGCTGGACTGGTAATCTGGCATACCGGGCATTTTCCCGGTGGGCTGACACACTTTGGGGCTGACCAGAGGCGAACCAACATTGAGTGAGGGCTCCAGGCAAAATTAATCAATGAGGCCCTATTTAATTTATTTTTTTTAAATATAGCCTATCTTCGTTATCTAATTTTACAACATACAAAAAGTAGTCAAAACACATAACAAAAATAAAACAAATTACTAAATAAAGTGCTTTTTGTTTAATTAACAAAATGTCAATCTTCATCTTCTTAAGAGAAGATACAATACAATATCTTCAAAATACAGTACCACCTTCATATTTATAACCAACTGTCACCTTAAAAACACTGCTTTGTGTGCTGGTGACAGGAACAAGAAATTCTCCGACATATAGAAATATGGTTATCATTTGAATCACTTTATTTTATTAGTTTATCAACTAGCCTATGTTAACTCAAACTAATTTAATGTAGAAGAGCTGGATATACTTATTAGCCTACTAATTAAATAGTGCACATTTATATTAGGCTAATTTAATTAGGCTGCTTAAATATATAAGCTGGGTGCATGGAAGCGGCGCGCACGCTTAAAGCTTGAGAAAAAACACTGGCAAAAGTAATGATTATAAATGTGTCAGATAAAAAATAACAAGGAGCCATTTTATTTGTTTATTAAACTAGTATTTTCTGAGACAGTGTCGGCTGGAGAGATGAAGTTGACGATGCCGCCTCTTTAGAGAGAAATGCACTTTTCATACGGATTACAGAACCAGAGAATATTTGTTTCCGATTTGAATATGTTCGTTTAAAAGTAGACATTTCAAGCTTTCAGGCTAGATATACTTCTCAGCCTGATCAAAGCCTGATACGCTTAGTTTCGGTTCATTTATGAGATGCGCTGCAGACGAAAGAAAGCGTGCATCCTGTTTGCTCTTCATGCTTAACAAATCAAATCATGCATTTTCTACAGTTTGAAGAAGGCGGTCGAGGCGAGGTGGCGAAAGCATTGCCTCAAAAGGCGGGGCCCCAGGCAAGTGCCTGCCTTGCCTGCCCTATTGCGACACCTCTGATCGCAACAAGCCTAGATAACATAGCAGCACGCGGTAAGGAACTGTTGTTTTATGATATATCATATGATACAGCTATATCTATAACGAAAAAACATTTACAAGTATTGACATCATATCCGGGAGATAAGTTAGTAAATACGAATAAAATCACAGACTTTGCTTATCCCGTGCGAATGCATCCCGTGCGTAATTTCTAAATCACACGAGGTCTCCAGAAATACTAATCAATACTAATCAACACCAAGTAGCCCAATTCACTGGTCAGGCATTATTGTTAACTCGCAAGACTGTAAGGAGAAAATGACAGTTTGACTCTGTAATAACATTTAGGTAATGTATTAATTCCGCCGTCACATCTGAGCGCAAAACGCTGCTTGGATAGTAGCTTATCAAGATAGTTAAAAAATAATTAATACTACAATAATTTAACGGTTCCTGTGTGTTTATTCTTGCTAGAAGCTTTTGATTTTATTTTACTGATTATGAACACGAATTAATCATGACAAACCAAATTAGTTTTCATTTGTAGGCTATGAATTAGGCTATAGCCTACCATTGATGAAAGCTGATACCAAGGAATTTAGGCCTATAATTATAATATTTATTTTATTCATGAAAAATCCTGATTATATAATTTTTTTTTCGAAAGTGTTTTTGATAATGTTGTGTTGAAATTATGTAAAAAATATATAATTATTTAAGCCCTATAGTTCTTAAAACATCTGGGCTGCGTTCAGCCCCGACAAAACGTTGCAAAACGTTTTTTAAACGGAAACGGTGCTGCGTTGAACGCCCTGTTCTGATGACGCAGGAGTTTCAACTATGGCAGCTGAGAAGGCCATTCTTTGTGTTCTTTTTCAAGAATTTTCGGAGCCTGATGAAATCGATCTAATTGCGTGTTTAATTCTACAAAATACGCTCGATGTTACAGTCACTGCCCTAGCCGTCCAGAATAAAAGAGAACATCCCAATCGAGTGAAGGGATTTGTGGAAACTGTGGTTCCTAATTATTGTGATCCAACATTTGCCTCACATTTCAGGATGAAAAAACAAACATTTCAGGTGAAGGATAATCCACTTCTTACCTCTGAGATTGTGTTATGATCTATATGACCTTATTTTTATTGTGAGTATTAGGCTTATCATTATTTACTGATCACTGTTTGATATTGTAATATTACAATATTATATAATCATTATATAATAAGAGGAGTATATAAACGTTTATGAAAGTGTCACTCCACAATACAATAGCAAAATATATAAATATGTATAGTATTTTTATGTTACATTAACCAGTGTCTAGCACACCTTCCTAAGGAAAGGATATGGGCCAGAAGACATTGCAATTACTAAATGATATTTAAACAGACTTAAAGTAGTTCCAGCTCTATTACTTTTATTGCCTTTAATGTAAATAAACATGTGCAAACAATGTACTTGCTCTTGTGAATTATGTTAATTTACTTACAAATTCCCACTTTATATAGCAGTATGTGCATCAGTGTGTACAACAGCCATAGCAAGATTTATGTCAGCTTACAGCATCATAGGGAGGGATGTAGAAACTGTACTATAAATGCTGCACATACTTTTCTACAGGCTCTCTGTGAGAAAGTTGGTCCTTTCCTGGCAAACGCAACCTTGGACACTCCAAAAAAATTGCTGTGCTCTATTTGGTTGTTGGCAAACCAAGAGAGCTTCAGGGGTGTTGCAGACGGGTTTGACATTTCAAAAGGAACCCTTCATTATATTTTACACAGACATTTGCAACGTCCTTTGTACACTGAGGAATGAATACATTCGATGGCCCAGAGAGGATGAGTTAGCAAACCTGGCAAATGGCTTTCAGGACAAAACTGGCTTCCCTGGAGTCATTGGAGCAATCGATGGCACACACATTCCCATCCCAGCACCCACACTCCACAGAAACAGTTACATAAATAGGAAAGGACATGCAAGTATTCAACTCCAAGCAGTGTGTACATCACAGATGATGTTCCTGGATGTGTACACTGGTTGGCCAGGGTCTATACATGATGCTAGGGTATTTCGGAACTGCCCATTATATGGCCATCTCCAGGATGTAATGAGAAGTGACTACCACCTGCTTGGAGACTCTGCATATCCACTCAGCACATCTCTCATTACACCATACAGAGATAATGGGCACTTATCCCGAAGGCAAAACGTTTTTAACACACTCCACAGCTCAACCAGAGTTGTGATTGAAAGGGCATTTGGCCTTCTAAAAGGGAAATGGAGACGACTGAAGTACTTGCCCATGGAAAACCTTAAAAAAGTACCAGTGGTCATCACAGCTGCATGTGTTTTACACAATTTCCTCTTGAGGGAGGAAGGCCACCAAATGGAAGATTTTGGAAAGGTGGATGACAACAATGAAAATGACAATGGAAAAGATTACCAGCAAAAGATGACATGATCAGGACCGGCTCCACACTGGGATCATCAGCCAGGAGGTCCTCCATTGATGAGAAAAAGACCCAGCTACTGGCACCACTCCCAGTCTTCTTCTTACTGTCCACTATTGTTTTGTATCTAATAATAGAAACGCAGAAATGTCTTCAAGTGGCCCTACTCCCAAATGAATGCAAATGCCAGTATCGAAACAAACCTTTGTTTTAACTGCCTGAACTTATTGTCACAAGCCTCTGCTCCAAAGTCATATCCTTTTGCCAGCATTTGTGCAGCTACCTTTTTCCACACTTCTACTTTCTTTAATACAGGAGATTGAAAGTCTTCAGCCATTTGCTTTGTTACAGAAATTAGAAGCAATGTTGCATCGTGCGTCCATGGCTTTGTATCTATAGCACACATTTAAATAGATAAGTCACAGAAAACATCTCAATGGAAAAAATGTGCTAGGAAATTAACTTAAATGTACCTTTCTGCATTTGTTGGGGGTTTGAGACTGGTACCCACTTAGGAGCACAGGCAGGTGATGGGCCAGCAACAGACAAATTCAGTGGTGTAGGAGCTGGAGCCAAATTCAGTGGTGTAGGAGCTGGAGCCAAATTCAGTGGTGCAGGAGCTGGAGCCAAATTCAGTGGTGTAGGAGCTGGAGCCAAATTCAGTGGTGCAGGAGCTGGAGCCAAATTCAGTGGTGTAGGAGCTGGAGCCAAATTCAGTGGTGCAGGAGCTGGAGCCAAATTCAGTGGTGCAGGAGCTGGAGCCAAATTCAGTGGTGCAGGAGCTGGAGCCAAATTCAGTTGTGTAGGAGCTGGAGCCAAATTCAGTGGTGTAGGAGCTGGAGCCAAATTCAGTGGTGCAGGAGCTGGAGCCAAATTCAGTGGTGTAGGAGCTGGAGCCAAATTCAGTGGTGTAGGAGCTGGAGCCAAATTCAGTGGTGCAGGAGCTGGAGCCAAATTCAGTGGTGTAGGAGCTGGAGCCAAATTCAGTGGTGTAGGAGCTGGAGCCAAATTCAGTGGTGCAGGAGCTGGAGCCAAATTCAGTGGTGTAGGAGCTGGAGCCAAATTCAGTGGTGCAGGAGCTGGAGCCAAATTCAGTGGTGTAGGAGCTGGAGCCAAATTCAGTGGTGTAGGAGGTGGAGCCAAATTCAGTGGTGTAGGAGCTGGAGCCAAATTCAGTGGTGCAGGAGCTGGAGCCAAATTCAGTGGTGTAGGAGCTGGAGCCAAATTCAGTGGTGCAGGAGCTGGAGCCAAATTCAGTGGTGTAGGATCTGGAGCCAAAATACAGTGGTGTAGGAGCTGCAGGAGCTGGAGCCAAATTCAGTGGTGTAGGAGCTGGAGCCAAATTCAGTGGTGCAGGAGCTGGAGCCAAATTCAGTGGTGTAGGAGCTGGAGCCAAATTCAGTGGTGCAGGAGCTGGAGCCAAATTCAGTGGTGTAGGAGCTGGAGCCAAATTCAGTGGTGCAGGAGCTGGAGCCAAATTCAGTGGTGTAGGAGCTGGAGCCAAATTCAGTGGTGTAGGAGCTGGAGCCAGCTCCTGCACCAGCTCCAAATTCAGTGGTGCACCAAATTCAGTGGTGCAGGAGCTGGAGCCAAATTCAGTGGTGTAGGAGCTGGAGCCAAATTCAGTGGTGTAGGAGCTGGAGCCAAATTCAGTGGTGTAGGAGCTGGAGCCAAATTCAGTGGTGCAGGAGCTGGAGCCAAATTCAGTGGTGCAGGAGCTGGAGCCAAATTCAGTGGTGTAGGAGCTGGAGCCAAATTCAGTGGTGCAGGAGCTGGAGCCAAATTCAGTGGTGCAGGAGCTGGAGCCAAATTCAGTGGTGCAGGAGCTGGAGCCAAATTCAGTGGTGCAGGAGCTGGAGCCAAATTCAGTGGTGCAGGAGCTGGAGCCAAATTCAGTGGTGCAGGAGCTGGAGCCAAATTCAGTGGTGCAGGAGCTGGAGCCAAATTCAGTGGTGCAGGAGCTGGAGCCAAATTCAGTGGTGCAGGAGCTGGAGCCAAATTCAGTGGTGCAGGAGCTGGAGCCAAATTCAGTGGTGCAGGAGCTGGAGCCAAATTCAGTGGTGCAGGAGCTGGAGCCAAATTCAGTGGTGCAGGAGCTGGAGCCAAATTCAGTGGTGCAGGAGCTGGAGCCAAATTCAGTGGTGCAGGAGCTGGAGCCAAATTCAGTGGTGCAGGAGCTGGAGCCAAATTCAGTGGTGCAGGAGCTGGAGCCAAATTCAGTGGTGCAGGAGCTGGAGCCAAATTCAGTGGTGCAGGAGCTGGAGCCAAATTCAGTTGTGTAGGAGCTGGAGCCAAATTCAGTGGTGTAGGAGCTGGAGCCAAATTCAGTGGTGCAGGAGCTGGAGCCAAATTCAGAATGTGTAGGCCTAGTGAAAGTTGACTAGGCCCATTCGATGCACTAGCCTGTTCCAAAGGGATTGCTGAAACAGAAATGGAAGCACACATCTTACCAAATTCAGACTGAAAACACATCTATTTAGCCTCACATACTGCTGACTAACCCCCCCACACCTACTTTTTTAATACCATGTATTTTCTTATTTACTTAATTACCATTGTGTATGAAATTTGGTATATAAATAAACTTGCCTTGCAATGAAGCTAAAAATATAAACAACTACATCATCATGCTGATATGCTATATGTTTACTATAAAATTCTTACGACAAGCATGTCTTCTAATATCTTCAATTGTTGCATAAACCGAGCTGCAGCGGACACATTTATAAACAACTTTACTTGGACCCATTGTGCGAGCTGTCTCTTTAACACCGCGTGGTTTATATACATGCTGCTGCTGATTGGGCTGACATATTTGACACACCCACCAAACGAGATCAAACGCATCTCAAACCCGTTGCACACCGTTTCCAGGAAACATGACGTTCAACCGGAAACCGTAGCAAAACGTTGCGCACCGGTTTGAGCTTTGAACGTGCCCCAGATTGTGTCAGGATATATTTTATTATATTGAAATGTCCCCCTTACTTTTTAAAAATCATGAATGTACCGTGATTTGAGGTCAAAATCACTTCAGAAAATACATTTTCCTGTCAGAAACCCTCCTCTGAGAACAGATTGTGTCAGGATATATTTTAATCAGTTGAAATGTCCCCCTTACTTTTTAAAAATCATGAATGTACCGTGATTTGAGGGTAAAATCACTTCAGAAAATACATTTTCATGTCAGAAACCCTCCTCTGAGAACAGATTGTGTCAGGATATATTTTATTATGTTGAAATGTCCCCCTTACTTTTTAAAAATCATGAATGTACCTTGATTTGAGGTCAAAATCACTTCAGAAAATACATTTTCCTGTCAGAAACCCTCCTCTGAGAACAGATTGTGTCAGGATATATTTTATTCAGTTGAAATGTCGCCCTTACTTTTTAAAAATCATGAATGTACCTTGATTTGAGGTCAAAATCACTTCAGAAAATACATTTTCCTGTCAGAAACCCTCCTCTGAGAACAGATTGTGTCAGGATATATTTTAATCAGTTGAAATGTCCCCCTTACTTTTTAAAAATCATGAATGTACCGTGATTTGAGGGTAAAATCACTTCAGAAAATACATTTTCATGTCAGAAACCCTCCTCTGAGAACAGATTGTGTCAGGATATATTTTATAATATTGAAATGTCCCCCTTACTTTTTAAAAATCATGAATGTACAGTGATTTGAGGGTAAAATCACTTCAGAAAATACATTTTCCTGTCAGAAACCCTCCTCTGAGAACAGATTGTGTCAGGATATATTTTATTATGTTGAAATGTCCCCCTTACTTTTTAAAAATCATGAATGTACCTTGATTTGAGGTCAAAATCACTTCAGAAAATACATTTTCCTGTCAGAAACCCTCCTCTGAGAACAGATTGTGTCAGGATATATTTTATAATATTGAAATGTCCCCCTTACTTTTTAAAAATCATGAATGTACAGTGATTTGAGGGTAAAATCACTTCAGAAAATACATTTTCCTGTCAGAAACCCTCCTCTGAGAACAGATTGTGTCAGGATATATTTTATTATGTTGAAATGTCCCCCTTACTTTTTAAAAATCATGAATGTACCTTGATTTGAGGTCAAAATCACTTCAGAAAATACATTTTCCTGTCAGAAACCCTCCTCTGAGAACAGATTGTGTCAGGATATATTTTAATCAGTTGAAATGTCCCCCTTACTTTTTAAAAATCATGAATGTACCGTGATTTGAGGGTAAAATCACTTCAGAAAATACATTTTCATGTCAGAAACCCTCCTCTGAGAACAGATTGTGTCAGGATATATTTTATAATATTGAAATGTCCCCCTTACTTTTTAAAAATCATGAATGTACAGTGATTTGAGGGTAAAATCACTTCAGAAAATACATTTTCCTGTCAGAAACCCTCCTCTGAGAACAGATTGTGTCAGGATATATTTTATTATGTTGAAATGTCCCCCTTACTTTTTAAAAATCATGAATGTACCTTGATTTGAGGTCAAAATCACTTCAGAAAATACATTTTCCTGTCAGAAACCCTCCTCTGAGAACAGATTGTGTCAGGATATATTTTATTCAGTTGAAATGTCGCCCTTACTTTTTAAAAATCATGAATGTACCTTGATTTGAGGTCAAAATCACTTCAGAAAATACATTTTCCTGTCAGAAACCCTCCTCTGAGAACAGATTGTGTCAGGATATATTTTAATCAGTTGAAATGTCCCCCTTACTTTTTAAAAATCATGAATGTACCGTGATTTGAGGGTAAAATCACTTCAGAAAATACATTTTCATGTCAGAAACCCTCCTCTGAGAACAGATTGTGTCAGGATATATTTTATAATATTGAAATGTCCCCCTTACTTTTTAAAAATCATGAATGTACAGTGATTTGAGGTCAAAATCACTTCAGAAAATACATTTTCCTGTCAGAAACCCTGCTCTGAGAACAGATTGTGTCAGGATATATTTTATTCAGTTGAAATGTTGCCCTTACCTTTTAAAAATCATGAATCCTGTACGTATTTCCTATGAGACCAGGTTGGTTTTTTCACTTACTGAAAAGTTACCATTTCGGACATACGTGAGTTTCATTGGGCAGCAACAATAAATACAAACAAAATGGAGAAACTGGAGCAGTCTCATGCAGCCCGCTAGATTTATTTAAACATTATCCAATAGTACACTATGGAGAACAAAATGAACATTTAATCTCATAAAATAAGTCTGAAGTAACATTGCCCAATATGTCCAAACAGGACAAAAATAACACAAATAAATCAACACATTTAAACTCCTAAAAGTACAAATTCAAGTAGTTTGATGCACTCATTTGTAGACAAGAGAATTTCAAGCCAAAATATTATTCAAAAATCACACCCCTCCCCCATATGCACGCATAGGCGACATGTAAGAAAAACAGAGCACTAGGATGCTTAAGTATAACTTTTCATATTTATGTGTAAATAATATAATGTTATTTGTATTATTCTTTAATCTATTTATTATTTGAACCTTATAAGATGACAAAGATCATTAGATTCCAAAAATATCAAGAAACATTTGTGTCCATCATGATTCTGAACACAAGTTTTGTTTTGCAGAAAGCCATTCTTTTGCATAAATTGTATTTAATAATTTAAATCAACATTTCATCAACCAATTGTCAGTGTTTAATAAATAAGAATCAAATACAGCAAACAATATAATCAAGACACCAAGGCGCCAAACACATGAACTGCACCACGTCTCATAAATGAACTGAAAATCAATGTATACTACTTGCCCTCATATTCCTGGAAAATATCTCTAGAAAGCTTAACATCTCTACTTTAAAAAAACAACAACAATTCACAATAAAGAAACAGCCTACTCTCTATGTACGCTAATCTAGATGAAGTGTGCATTTCTCTCTTTATCTTATTAGTGAAATATTAAACGCAATATAGTAACCAACACATGGCTGTGTTGCACAAGCAGTGGATGAGCAGCACACGTTCTTTAAACAGACATTACTGGAAAGTTTGTAGTTCAGTCAGATGTCAATGACAAAGAAAATAAATCAAATTCACACAAAATTATGTAAAAACACCTACCTCAACTCAACGTAACCATGTTCAAATTGGGTCTGTACGTTCTGTCTTCAAGGTAGAGCAAAGATTTCAACTAAATTTAAATTGTACAGTAATGAATATGCAATTGTTTCACATTTGATTACTTTTCTCAAATTTCTATACCTATTAGATCTACCCAAAAATACTCTAAGAACACTGTTTATTTCGTTTCTAGTTTTTTTTTGTTCTATTAAATTAATTTTTCTATTTGGAATTCAATTATTTATTATTTTGTTAATGACTGACTGCTTTCTTGTCTTTAATGTTTAAAATTCACATTAATAGGATGGTAGTTTTTGTTGAAGTATCAAAATTGGAATTTGTTGAAGTATCAAAATTGGATAATACGCAAGGATGCCACCATCCAATAGTCCTTATCCGTATCAGCACTGATACTGCCATTTTGGCCAGATCCAGTATCAATCTCACAACACTGATCCAAATCCGATATTGTGCATATACTATTATGTCATTGTTGAGCCCCACAAAAAGCACGAATGCATTATAAAGCATTACAAAGTTTTCGCAGACTATATTATAACTGTTGAGAAGACATTCTATAGTCTAACGTAAGGTAGAAATGAATTTTAAGTAATTAAATTCAAGTTCACGTAAACTCTTCCCTCCACTACAGCTGTCAGTCAGTCTCCATTCAGCATCAAACAACTCATTCATTTACAATAGTCAACACAATGACAAAGTCTCTCCAAGATGATTCAATGTTACTATTATTACACTTGATCTGTAGATAAATGTCTATGGTTTCGCATGATTAAGGTACAGAGGTAAAGTCCAACAATATAAATTTGTTTTATTTCAGTTTTTCATCAAGTGACTATTGACACTGTCATAGTATATTACATAACATAAAGGAAACAATATTGCAATAAAACATTGTGAATTATTTGGGTTTAGTTGGCGTGTCACATTGCTCCAAAAAGAGCATCATTTTCTACATAATCTATAATATTATCATTTTTATTTTGTATATTTCTGATTAATCTCATATAGAATGCGTTTCTTTGAGTTAAATAACACGCTAACAAAATGCTCCAGTTTAACGGTAGCCTATTCATTCACCACGTGCAGCTCAAACAGCATACTAATATTAATTTGTGGCCTGTCATATTACATAAATGGGAAAAAAATAAACACGAAGTCAAACACACTGAAAATAGCTATGCTCATATGATTTTATCAATAGCACATCATTTCAAACCATCAAGCACAAGACACATACTGTCATATATTACATAACATGAGAACACTATTTTATTAAATCATTGTGTATTCATTGGACTTAGTTGCCATTTTTACTGCATTGTTCCAGGAAGAGCACATCAACAACACGCTTTCTAACACACATCTAAGGCAGCGTTGGTGACACTTTGTAGAAGTCGTTATATTTGATTACTAAATAATTATTTAAATTTAATGATCAATCACGTTGAAACATTTTACAATCCTACTAGCTATTAAAACTAGCCAGATTAAAAACCATTCACTTCCATTAGGTGAGAAACAAAGCATTTTGAGCAGCATTTGCAGACCCTGTCATGCTGTTGGCCATATGCCACTGCAGCAGACGCATATTGCAGTATTAAGGCTAACGATTAATTCAGATTCAAAAATGTATTTAAACTACAATCAATTATGGGAATTTGTGAAAAATTAAAATAGGGAATTCCTATTATAGATATTAGAAGTTGCTCAAGCAAGTGACAAAACATTTAAACATATACTTATGTTAACATCCCACACTTTAAATTCTTGTATCTTAAACCAATAAATAATGCATGTCACAAAGAACTTGTTTTTCCACCTCCACAAAACAGACAATGTCTTTCATTATGTCTTTGTTGAAGTAAATTGTAGTTTTCCATGCTTTTCCCCAGTAAAAAGAAGACTGGTCTAATTAAATGATTTAATTAAATGCATTTATGGTGTGTGGGGATCTACTTAGGCAGGCATACAACACAGCTGCATCACATTCACTCAATCAATCATGTGATCTGTTGTAAGGTCACATGACTAATCAGGAAGTGATAAATGTTTGCTGGCTGCAAGGCAGACTCTTTTCGTGTTGATGCTAGACACTGTTGTGTGAGTTGGGCCCCTTTTTCATGCAGGTAAAATTGGTCATTGCAGAGCATGTTTAATCTACTGCCAGTAAATTTTAATACTTATTTATTTTATTTGATTAGGGTAATTCTAGAAGTGCGTGTCTACTCTTCACGGAGGACACAGGCTGCTGAATGGAGTTTTAACATTTATGTAATCACCCCAGTGTGTCTCGAGCTGCTGAACTGCACTGGTAAATGTCTTAATATTTACATTTTCCATTGAATGTTTTATAACTGCATTGAAACATGTTTTAACGACTTTCTCTGCCTGTAGCAACGGAACGTTCACCTTTTCTCTGCATGTGTTAATGCGCTGTGGGACAGTTGATCATACTGAAAAGTAGGCTTATATTTTCTAGTTATGTTTTAACTGACTGTTATGCTGTTTAATGAGGTTGTTAACTAACATGCTTGGTTTCTTTTGTAAAGGGACCAGGCCAGCCACTGTTTTCCTGTAATTATTAGGCATTTCTTTATTGCTTCCTGTTGTTTAATTTTTTTTGTTTTGTTTGGTTCTCCATAATTTTGCCACTCATGTGCTACATTTATAGTATTTCTTATTTTGACTAAGTGTTGCCATATATGCTGGTGATTCTCCTCTCTAAATGTCTTCTGCGTAGGTTATCCTTGTACAAGGCCGGATCCACACTGATGCTTTGCCCTTTCTCTTCAGGGGACCACACTGGGAGAGACACTGTATTGGTGTGTACTTATAACTACAACACGGTGTGATATTTTGTAGTGGTATATAAAGATCTTAAGTGTGTAGTGCTTGTTGTGTTGCATGCTTCGACTGGTGTTGGGTTGCTGTCTCCTGTTTCTGTCTCTCCAGGGACCTCCTGAGCAGGGGTTTTGCATTGGCTGATCCGACCTTCCTAGATTGAGGAAAATCCACCAGTCATTTATCACAGTAGTTTTAAGATTCGTTTTAAATAACTTTTCTACGTCTTTTTGTACTAATTTAATAAATTTTGGAAACATTTACATTTCTGCCTCTTGTTGACTGTCCCTTTGCGGGGATAAACGTATTATTAGCCACACTACATTCACGGGAAGAGTTAGGGTTCCTCCTGCCCATCTTCAGGGGGTGGCGTAGTCAGACTTAAAATAAGGTATACTGCATGGCAGGTACCACATTTTGGCGTAGTTAGGCAGGGTAAAAAATAAATAAAAAATAAATAAAAAATAAAGGCATTGACATTTTATATTGCTTGTATGGTTTTGTTTGTGTATTCTTCGATTGTTAAAATAGAAACAGTGGCTGGCTCTGGACAACAGAAGACTACAATTGGACGGCCAAGACGAATCACGATGGGAACCAGAGGCTAGTGACTACTACTACTCAACTGAAGTGTTTTTGTTTTTCATGTCTTTGGCATTGTTTTGTTCTCTTCTGTGATAGTGAGACTGTTAAACTGGTAAAATGAGTGAGGTGGAGGAACACATGCCAGAGGAACTTCTGACTCTTCGGGAGGAAGTGCAGAGGTTACGAGTGGCTAATGAACAACTTCAGAGAGGAAGAGGTGCCAGCGCAAGTACCTCTGGTAATGGCACTACTGCTGGTGGGACAGCCCCCAGTGGCGATTTGTACTCACCAAATTTTCCTGGTCCACAACCTAGACCTGAACGTTTTGTTTATATTCAGAGAGAAAGGAAGTGCCCCCACTTCTCTGGCTCAAAATCAAAATCTGATATATTGATTTATGATTGGATAGAAAATATTGAGTCATGCGTGAGGGATAGAAATATGAGCGCTAGAGAGAAGGCCCTCTTCCTTTATGACCATTTGGAAGGAGAAGCAAAAGCTGAAATTAGATTCCGCCCTTTGGCTGAGCGGGAGAATCCGGACACAATTTTAAAAATCTTAAAAGAGGTTTATGGTTCCTCCTCCTCCTTTGTCAGCCTGCAAAGACAATTCTTTGACCGAAAACAAAAAGATGGGGAGTCTCTTAAAGAATTTTCACACTCTCTGTGGGCTTTAATTGAAGAAATCAAGCGTGCTTACCCTAATAGGTTGACAGACCCAGATATATTAGTTAGAGATCAGTTTATGGAGCATGTGCGTGATGTTTCACTAAGAAGAGAGCTAAAGAGCATTGTGCGCCAAAATCCGGCAGTTGATTTTATAGCACTGCGGCATGAAGCAATTAGATGGATGGAGGAGGGTGAGCGTCCTTCCGGACAAAATCGAGCTGGGCTTTACCACTGTGGGGTGGATATAAATGTTGAAGGGGTTTGTCATGCAGTTGGGGTGGGAAAAGGGTCGGAAGTTTCTGTCTTGCAGGAACAACTTAACCAACAGCAGTTACAGATTAATAAAATCCTACAGAGTCTGTCCAAGATTGAATCTGTGTTAAGCCAGTCAACTGCTCGTCCCCTTAACCCCAATTACCAGTTTACCCCAGAAGGTCAACCCATCTGTCTCCGGTGTCGTAAGCCTGGGCACGTCCTCCGTCAGTGTCGACAGGGGCCGAGACCGCGAACAGCCAGTCTACCTAATGTCCAGCCTGAGGAAAATCCTGCAGTTACAGGGCAGTCAGGTATGCATC
Source organism: Romanogobio albipinnatus (assembly GCA_023566225.1). Taxonomy (NCBI): domain Eukaryota; kingdom Metazoa; phylum Chordata; class Actinopteri; order Cypriniformes; family Gobionidae; genus Romanogobio; species Romanogobio albipinnatus. The sequence goes on from CM042245.1 coordinate 6,818,966, forward strand.
ATATTGATCCTAGCTCTGTGACGAACAATCCTAGTCTTTCTCATCAGGTCTTGCCCCCTTCAAATGAGTCAATCTCACTTGTAGGTAAATGCCCTGTAGTGGAGGTAAAGATGGGGGGTGTTAAAGTAAAGTGTTTACTGGAGACTGGTTCTATGGTGACGACAATAACAGTCTCTTTTTAAGGAAGTCTTTCAACATTGGGGTGCACCTAAGCTCAAGTCATGTGGGTGGTTGGCCTTAAAAGCTGCAAATGGATTAGACATCCCCTATGTTGGATATTTAGAGTTGGATATCCAGGTACTGGGTAGAACACTTCCAGGACGGGGGGTTTTGGTGGTGAAAGATGCCCCTCGCACATTACAACATTCCATTCCTGGGCTGTTAGGAATGAATGTCATTGCTCAGTGTTATAGGGAGTTATTTGCACAACAGGGCGAAGATTTATTTGCTTCTCTATGTGCCGTTCAGGCAGAACCCTGTTGGGAGTCTGCTCTCCGCTACTGTCGTCGCCAAGATGTGTGCCATTTAACTCATTAGGGTCGGGTGCGGGTTTTAGAAAAGGGCGGGGAGTTTATACCAGCTGGGTCACTTAAGTTTATTAAGGTCACCTGCCCAAAAGTCCCACATACGACACCTGCCACAATGTTGTTGGAACCTGGAGGCTCAGATCTTGCCCCAGGTTTGTTGCTGTCCCCGTCATTACTTAGTGTTACTAATGGTGTGACATATGTTCCGGTAGTTAATGTAGGAGCCAGTGGTGCTACAGTCCACTCAAAGCAGGTGTTGGGGTTGTTACACTCAGTAGTTGACATTCAGGCAGAGCAGCTGAGGTTTGAAGGGGAGAATGGAGAGGTTGCCCTAGTTAATATACATACTGCTGGTGAGCCACCTGCCTCCATCTCAGAAGCCCTTGCAGCTTTACACTGGTCAGAGCTTTCACCTGAAGAGGAGAGTCAAGCAAAACAGCTGTTAGAGAAGTATAGCGATGTCTTTGCTAGATATGATGGAGATCTGGGTTGTACTGATGAAATTGTACATGAGATACCTCTTTTAGATGATGCACCAGTCAGACAAAGATATAGGCGAATACCCCCTACACAGTGGCAGGCTGTGAAAGACCATATTAAACAGCTTATGGATAGCAAAGTGATTAGGGAGAGTAGCAGCCCTTACGCATCACCCATTGTCCTGGTGCAAAAGAAAACTGGAGAGCTACGGATGTGTGTTGATTACCGTCAACTTAACGCCAAAACAAGAAAGGATGCCTACCCATTACCTCGCATTGAGGAGTCTTTGGACGCCTTGTCAGGTGCCCAGTGGTTCTCAACTCTGGACTTGGCTAGTGGCTATAATCAAGTTGCTGTTGCTGAGAGTGATAAGCCAAAAACTGCATTCTGTACCCCCTTTGGCCTTTTTGAATTTGAAAGGATGCCATTTGGACTATGTAATGCTCCCGGAACTTTTCAGAGGCTCATGGAGCGAATATTTGGTGACCAGAGCTTTCACTCAGTTCTTTTATATCTGGATGATGTCATCATTTTTTCTTCTTCTGTGGTCCAGCACTTGCAGAGACTGGAGATGGTCCTTAGTCGACTCCAACAGAAAGGGCTTAAGGCAAAGCTGAGTAAGTGCCACTTTTTCAGGAGGGAGGTGCAGTACTTGGGACATCGTGTGTCCAAAGAAGGTGTGGCCACTGATCCAGAAAAGATATCTGCTGTGAGTAACTGGAGGAGACCCTGTGATGTGACTGAAGTTCGATCATTTCTTGGATTTTGCAGCTATTATCGTCGCTTCGTCAAGGGGTTTGCCCAGTTAGCGGCTCCACTTCACCAACTAGTGGCGGATGTGATTAAAGCCACAAAGATGAGTAGGACCAGGCCAGCTGCAGTTCTACCCAGTATGTGGACTGAAAGATGTGAGAGAAGTTTTACTGAGTTGAAGAGGATGTTTACAAGTGCTCCCATTTTAGCATTCGCCGATTTCACCAAGCCTTTTGTCTTGGAGATAGATGCTAGTCACCAAGGACTAGGTGCAGTCCTGTCCCAGGAGAAGGATGGAAAATTGAGACCAGTGTCATATGCTAGTCGCTCATTGCGTGGTTCAGAGCGTAACATGGAAAATTACAGCTCCATGAAGCTGGAGTTCTTGGCATTAAAATGGGCAGTCTCGGAAAAGTTCAGAGAGTATTTACTTGGCAGCAAATGTGCGGTTTATACTGACAATAACCCTTTGAGTCACTTTCAGACCCTGAAGCTGGGGGCTACTGAACAAAGATGGGTTGCTCAGTTGGCAGCTTTCGACTTCACCGTGCATTACCGACCAGATAAAAATAATGCTAATGCTGACTCTCTCTCTCGTCAATACAGCACTCAAGCAGAGACCACAGTTCTGGAGACTGACCAGCTGAGAGTAGAATCTTACCAGCCGCCCGTTCCCAACAGAATTTAGGAAGCCATGTCTCATCAAATTGGAGTCCTCCTAAGTCGATCCAATACTGATCTGGCAACGTTGCAGGAGGCGGACCCTGTTTTGAAAGACTTTTCTGTCTCTTTGGAGACAAGGAAGGTCTCCCAGCAAGGAGCAGCGGGCCAAACTCACCAAGGATGTACAGCATCTCCTCCGGCAGTGGGATCGTATCCTGGAGAAGGACGGCGTGCTGTACCGGAAGACAACTGCCCCTCATGGGGAGCCATACACGCAGCTACTCCTGCCCCAGTGTCTCCATCAGGAGCTTCTCCGGGGGCTCCATGACCAACATGGACATCAAGGAGTACGACGAACTACTGACCTGGTGAGGCAACGGTGTTACTGGCCAGGGATGGGAGCGGAAATTGAGAAGTACTGTCAGAACTGCCAACGCTGTGTGCTGTCTAAAGCTGTTCAGCCCAGAGTAAAGACTTACCAGGGGGTTCTGCTGGCCAGTCAGCCATTGGAAGTACTTGCTATAGACTTCACCCTGCTTGAGTCCGCAACAGACGGAAGGGAAAATGTTTTGGTCATGACAGATGTTTTCTCAAAGTACACACAGGCAATTCCAACCAAAGATCAAAGTGCCAGTACAGTGGCGAAGGTCTTAGTTGACTGTTGGTTCTATCGCTTCGGAGTGCCTAAACGGATACATTCCGATCAAGGGAGAAACTTTGAGAGTGCACTCATCGCACAGTTGTGTCAGCTATATGGGATTGAAAAGTCTAGAACAACGGCATACCATCCCCAAGGGAATGGTCAATGCGAAAGATTTAACAGGACCCTTCATGACCTCCTCCGATCACTCACTACAGAAAAGAAAAGGGCGTGGCCAAAGTACATCGCCCAGTTGGTGTGGGCATACAACACCTCTACCCACCGCTCCACTGGTCATTCCCCTTACTCATTGATGTTTGGCGTGACACCTCAACTCCCCGTGGATTTCCTCTTGGGGGCTACTGACACAGAGGAAACAAGCTCTTGGGATGAATGGGTCTTACAGCATCAGGAACGACTTCAGGTAACTCGTGAACTGGCCCGCAAGAACATAGAGGAGGCAGCAGATTACCGGCAACGAAGCCATAACCAACGGGTGTGATACGGGTTTCACAGAGGGTCAACTGGTCTATTTAAAAGATCATCGTTGCCAAGGTCGCCGCAAGATCCAGGATGTCTGGTCACCAGTACTGTACAAAGTTGTCAGGGCACCGACCGACCCTGGTGGGCCCTATACGGTAACATTGGTTGATGGAACTGGTAATGTCCGTCGAGTCCACAGAACAGAGATTAAAGCATCACAACTAGAGACTATACCATCCGTAGCGAAGGTCCCTCAGCCCTGCACAAAATCTACTTGCCCAGAAAGTAACTTGACTTGCAGTGACGAGGATGTCCTTACCTGGATAGAAGAAGTAAGACCTATTCCAACCGCTGTTGTCACTACAGATCTGCCACCAACGGTTCCCAACGAAGTGTCAGAAACACTGGTAGGAGAAGATGAGGGTTGTGACGAGGGCAATGATGACGAGATGGGAAACTCCCAACTTCAAGGCAGGTCGCCAGGTCTTAGACGCACCAGACGGGCAACAGCTGGGAAACACCAGAATCCTCACAATTTGCCAAGGTCTGCAGTATCCAGTGCCAATGTGGTGATGGTAGGGGCTGCTGCATCCCTTGGGGCTGATGTTTGATCGTCGGGGGCGACGATACCTTTTGGGAGGAGTGAGTGTGGGGATCTACTTAGGCAGGCATACAACACAGCTGCATCACATTCACTCAATCAATCATGTGATCTGTTGTAAGGTCACATGACTAATCAGGAAGTGATAAATGTTTGCTGGCTGCAAGGCAGACTCTTTTCGTGTTGATGCTAGACACTGTTGTGTGAGTTGGGCCCCTTTTTCATGCAGGTAAAATTGGTCATTGCAGAGCATGTTTAATCTACTGCCAGTAAATTTTAATACTTATTTATTTTATTTGATTAGGGTAATTCTAGAAGTGCGTGTCTACTCTTCACGGAGGACACAGGCTGCTGAATGGAGTTTTAACATTTATGTAATCACCCCAGTGTGTCTCGAGCTGCTGAACTGCACTGGTAAATGTCTTAATATTTACATTTTCCATTGAATGTTTTATAACTGCATTGAAACATGTTTTAACGACTTTCTCTGTCTGTAGCAACGGAACGTTCACCTTTTCTCTGCATGTGTTAATGCGCTGTGGGACAGTTGATCATACTGAAAAGTAGGCTTATATTTTCTAGTTATGTTTTAACTGACTGTTATGCTGTTTAATGAGGTTGTTAACTAACATGCTTGGTTTCTTTTGTAAAGGGACCAGGCCAGCCACTGTTTTCCTGTAATTATTAGGCATTTCTTTATTGCTTCCTGTTGTTTAATTTTTTTTGTTTTGTTTGGTTCTCCATAATTTTGCCACTCATGTGCTACATTTATAGTATTTCTTATTTTGACTAAGTGTTGCCATATATGCTGGTGATTCTCCTCTCTAAATGTCTTCTGCGTAGGTTATCCTTGTACAAGGCCGGATCCACACTGATGCTTTGCCCTTTCTCTTCAGGGGACCACACTGGGAGAGACACTGTATTGGTGTGTACTTATAACTACAACACGGTGTGATATTTTGTAGTGGTATATAAAGATCTTAAGTGTGTAGTGCTTGTTGTGTTGCATGCTTCGACTGGTGTTGGGTTGCTGTCTCCTGTTTCTGTCTCTCCAGGGACCTCCTGAGCAGGGGTTTTGCATTGGCTGATCCGACCTTCCTAGATTGAGGAAAATCCACCAGTCATTTATCACAGTAGTTTTAAGATTCGTTTTAAATAACTTTTCTACGTCTTTTTGTACTAATTTAATAAATTTTGGAAACATTTACATTTCTGCCTCTTGTTGACTGTCCCTTTGCGGGGATAAACGTATTATTAGCCACACTACATTCACGGGAAGAGTTAGGGTTCCTCCTGCCCATCTTCAGGGGGTGGCGTAGTCAGACTTAAAATAAGGTATACTGCATGGCAGGTACCACAGGTGATATTACTAAATTTTCATGTCAATCTTTATTCATTTGGACCACAAACACTGTCACTTTAATTCAGCGGTTGCAGCGCAGCAGAAATAGACTCCATGCATAAACGATCGCTCCACTTCTGTATACACACCGCATCCGGAACAGATCAACAAACCACATCTTCATGTGCTGTAAACACTCTAACCTATTAACATGGGTACAGACACACTGAAAATGGAATATGTGTGAAACAAGCGTGACCGCTGCAGTGGAGGGAAGAATTTACGTGAACTTGAATATAACAACTTAAATATTGATTACCACAAAATAGACTGATCATATTCTGAACACTTATAATACAGTGCACCAAAACTTAATGGTGCTTAATAATGTATTAATGCCTTTGGTAGGACTTAACAATGACATAATAGTATAAGCACAATATCAGATTTGGATCAGTCTCATCTGATCATTACCCAATCCAACCAAAATGTCAGTATCCGTGCCAAAAATCCTATCAAGGCATGCCTATGTTCAGGCTAATGGCTATTTTGAAGGTCAAAATAATTCACCATTGATCAACTAACGCCTGATCAAAACTCAATGACGCAATATTATTTGTTATTTAAAAAATGTCTTAGTAATGTCCACAAATAGACGGGTCCAAAACACACATGCTAACTACTTATTTTACATACAAACACGCACAGCAACACGCATACCATTCCAATATTACAACTAAAAGGATTACAATGTAAAATAGTATTATTGTGTACACAAATATAGGCTATGATGAAATCCAGCTTATCCCATAGATGGTCTGCTTGCACACAAACACAACTTGCATTTAAAACATATGAGATAAAACTCTTGATTGGTTTATTGCACATAAAGCCCAAAACACACCCATCATCTAAAACACATTTTATCCCTTATGTCAAGAATCATTCATATGCTTACATTCAAAAGTTGCAATTCTCACCACCTATCATTCTGTTTATATATTTAATTTTATTATGTGTTAAATATCACTTCCTTTTTCTTCAAATATCTGCAACAGAACAAAAACAACTTCCATACCATACATGCACACCTATTGGTAATATCAATCATCAAGCTTACTAAACTATCGACATAATTACTATAAAAAATATGAATATTAAAAATGAAATAAACATCTCAATTAATTTGCTTATGCAAATGTTACTTTAATGTTTTTTTAATGTTTCCCTTTATTCATTAAAATGTTAGTAATCATTGAACATAAAACTGTACGTCAATTATGACATTATTTTATTCATTACAGATCACCAACCTGGAAGCATCTGTCCACACAATGGACATTTCATGCACTACTGTCATAGTACATGAGAACAATTGTGAGCTGAAGACCTGCTGCCTGGCTGACAAAACCGGAACAATCACACTGTCATTATGGGACACTCAAATTGAGCTTGTGGAAGTAGGCAGATCATACTGCTTCACAAATTTATCTACTAGAAAATTGAATGACACAACCTCACTGACCACTACACGCACGTCCACTATTACACCACTACACAAAACAATTACTGATAACACCGAGACAACTCAGCCCACACTACACACAGTAACCAAAGAAATAACAGGTGCAGCAATCACCATTAAAAAGCAGTGCCCAAAATGCCACACCCCCCAACATTCCTTGTCCTCAAAGGACAACTTTCACAGATGCGTTACTTGTAAAATCCTGCGAAAAGGCACTAGCTATATTACTAGATGTAATGGTTTTCTAACCATTGAACTCAACCACCAAGAAACCTCTCTGGCCATCACAAATTCGCTTGTTACAAACTTTGTAAGTAAAGAAAAACAAGTGAACACCATGGACAACCAGGACATAGAAGAGTATTTCATGTCATGCGGTCCACTCACACTCACATTCACCAACAATCACCAAATTACAGATATTCAAACACAAAACCAAATGACACCACAACAGAACTACAGTGATGAGGAACTATCTTCAATAGTAATAGAAGTCCCTGAACAACACCCACAAACACCTGAGCCAACAATTACCCAGTCACCACAAAAGATATCTACAAATGAGAATCTCAGAAAAAAAAACACAAAGCAGTCTAAAAGAATGCACTGACACTAAAACGCACTATACACTGCATTACATGTTTATAAACCATTTTTATTTATACTGCAACATTCCATTACCTTTTTATTTTTTTTTACATTTAACCTGATGACACTCACAAAATACAATTCAAACTATTACTTTTTCCATTTCTACAGACAACAAAAATGTTTGTAAAGTTAAAAAATGTTTGCTATTTTAAAAATACATCAATGTTCAGATGTATTGTTTACTTGTTAACCTCTAACTCAAGAGTTATAGTATGACTACTGTTAATACAATAGTAAAGTTCATCTATATAATGTCATTAAGACATTAATGTTCCTTACATAAAGATATATGTAAACAATAGTGAACATTTTCACTACTTTGTGTTCAGTATGTGTCACTACACTTTGTATTGTCTATTCCCTTGAAGATCTATTAAACTGATGCACAATCCCTCTGCTTTTGAGTCCTGAGAAATGGTTTTAATATATCTTGTAGTTTTAGAAGGTGAACTAATGCAGAATATGTATTCTCTTCTACGTAACATGCCCCTTCTAGTTAGGGGTTCAAGCACGAAGTACTGAAACCAATTGTAATTGTACTGATTTTTATTAGGGGTTCAAGCACGAAGTGCTGAACACCTATTGTATTTGTGCTGATTTTTATTATTATTAGGAATCCAAGCACGAAGTTTGGCAAAACATGCTCAAAAGCCTATTAATCCTGAATGAAAATTCAAAACTTCACGAAAATAGGTGGGCACATGCAGCATGTGACTCTAAAGAAGCATGCACAATTTCATGGAGATCGGGCATTAGATGCCTCAATAACAGTAAAAAATGGTTGTGGCATTTTACCTAAAATTGCCACCAGATGGCAGCAGAAGACCACTCATTGGTTCATTCTGTCCACTAAGCATATATATAAACTTTAAACAAACATTATATTAGCATTGCAAATGACATTTTGTCAATGTTTACCAATTAATTTGTTCAATTGATGCATGTTTTTACAATAATTATTATATTACAATTAAAATACTGCCTGAAAATATGTTTTAAAAGGGAAAACCTAGAATAAGCTATTTGTTATCTATCATTTATTTCAAATATCTATATCTCCAACAAAATGTGCATGTGAGTTAGCACATTTGAAGGCATTAACTTGCAAAATGTGCCCATTAAATGAAAAACAGACATTTAAAATGAAAATGAGCCAATGAGTGGTTCTCTGCTGCCACCTGCTGGGCTTAAATAGTTATTTTATCATACTATTTACTTATCATGTTCTATAATTCCTATTTAGACATTATAAAGTCACTATTACAATATTTATAATCACATTTTGTCAAAATAATTTATTTCAAATATATCTTCAAAAAGATTTTAATTTTGAATGAGTTAACATGGAAAATGTGCCTATTACATATTCCTTAAAATTACAAAACCACCAGAAGGCAGCAGAAGACCACTCACTGGTTTATTATGCTCACTGATATAATTATATATCATATTTAAACTGTATAAAATCATAATAACACTACAAATCATATTTTGGCAATGTTTACCAATTAATTTGTTCAATTGATGTATGATTTTACAATAATATTATATTACAATTAAAATAACACCTGAAAATATGTTTTTAGGGGAAAACCTGGAATAAGCAATTTGTTACCTATCATTTATTTCAAATATCTATATCTGCAACAAAATATGAATATGAGTTAAGACATTTTAAGGCATTCACTTGGAAAATATGCCCATTAATTGAAAAACAGACATTTAAAATGAAAATGAGTGCTAATGAGCTGATGAGTGGTTCTCTGCTGCCACCTGCTGGGTAATAAAGTCATTTAGCCATACTACTTGATTATTAATCTATAATTCATATTTAGACATTATAAAACCACTAATATAAAATTTACAATCACATTTTGTCAAATTTGATCAATGGTAAATCATACTACAATGTGATAAATCATGTTAAATCATATTAGAATGTGGTAAATCATGGTAAACTATGGTAAATCATGCTAGAATCATGGTAAATCATACTACAGTGTGATAAATCATGGTAAATCATATTAGAATGTGGTAAACCATGGTAAACTATGGTAAATCATGCTAGAATCATGGTAAATCATACTGCAGTGTGATAAATCATGGTAAATCATATTAGAATGCGGTCACACATGGTAAATCATGGTAAACTATGGTGAATCATGCTAGAATCATGGTAAATCATACTACAGTGTGATAAATCATGGTAAATCATATTAGAATGCGGTCACTCGTGGTAAATCATGGTAAACTATGGTAAATCATGCTAGAATCATGGTAAATCATACTACAGTGTGATAAATCATGGTAAATCATATTAGAATGTGGTAAACCATGGTAAACTATGGTAAATCATGCTAGAATCATGGTAAATCATACGACATTATGGTAAATCATGGTAAACTATGGTAAATCATGCTAAAATCATGGTAAATCATACTACAATATGGATAATCATGGTAAATCTCATTTGCTCTCATTTGTAATTCGCTTTGGATAAAAGCGTCTGCTAAATGACTAAATGTAAATGTAAAATCATATTAGAATGTGGTAACTCGTGGTAAACCATGGTAAACTATGGTGAATCATGCTAGAATCATGGTAAATCATACTACAATGTGATAAATCATGGTTAATCATATTAGAATGCGGTCACTCGTGGTAAATCATGGTAAACTATGGTAAATCATGCTAGAATCATGGTAAATCATACTACAATGTGGTAAATCATAGTAAATCATATTAGAATGCGGTCACACATGGTAAATCATGGTAAACTATGGTAAATCATGCTAGAATCATGGTAAATCATACTACAATGTGATAAATCATGGTAAATCATATTAGAATGCGGTAACTCGTGGTAAACCATGGTAAACTATGGTGAATCATGCTAGAATCATGGTAAATCATACTACAATGTGATAAATCATGGTAAATCATATTAGAATGCGGTAACTCGTGGTAAACCATGGTAAACTATGGTGAATCATGCTAGAATCATGGTAAATCATACTACAATGTGATAAATCATGGTAAATCATATTAGAATGCGGTCACACATGGTAAATCATGGTAAACTATGGTAAATCATGCTAGAATCATGGTAAATCATACTACAGTGTGATAAATCATGGTAAATCATATTAGAATGCGGTCACTCGTGGTAAATCATGGTAAACTATGGTAAATCATGCTAGAATCATGGTAAATCATACTACAGTGTGATAAATCATGGTAAATCATATTAGAATGTGGTAAACCATGGTAAACTATGGTAAATCATGCTAGAATCATGGTAAATCATACGACATTATGGTAAATCATGGTAAACTATGGTAAATCATGCTAAAATCATGGTAAATCATACTACAATATGGATAATCATGGTAAATCTCATTTGCTCTCATTTGTAATTCGCTTTGGATAAAAGCGTCTGCTAAATGACTAAATGTAAATGTAAAATCATATTAGAATGCGGTCACTCGTGGTAAACCATGGTAAACTATGGTGAATCATGCTAGAATCATGGTAAATCATACTACAATGTGATAAATCATGGTAAATCATATTAGAATGTGGTAACTCGTGGTAAACCATGGTAAACTATGGTGAATCATGCTAGAATCATGGTAAATCATACTACAATGTGATAAATCATGGTAAATCATATTAGAATGTGGTAACTCGTGGTAAACCATGGTAAACTATGGTGAATCATGCTAGAATCATGGTAAATCATACTACAATGTGATAAATCATGGTAAATCATATTAGAATGTGGTAACTCGTGGTAAACCATGGTAAACTATGGTGAATCATGCTAGAATCATGGTAAATCATACTACAATGTGATAAATCATGGTAAATCATATTAGAATGTGGTAACTCGTGGTAAACCATGGTAAACTATGGTGAATCATGCTAGAATCATGGTAAATCATACTACAATGTGATAAATCATGGTAAATCATATTAGAATGTGGTAACTCGTGGTAAACCATGGTAAACTATGGTGAATCATGCTAGAATCATGGTAAATCATACTACAATGTGATAAATCATGGTAAATCATATTAGAATGCGGTCACTCGTGGTAAACCATGGTAAACTATGGTGAATCATGCTAGAATCATGGTAAATCATACTACAATGTGATAAATCATGGTAAATCATATTAGAATGCGGTCACTCGTGGTAAATCATGGTAAACTATGGTAAATCATGCTAGAATCATGGTAAATCATACTACAATGTGATAAATCATGGTAAATCATATTAGAATGTGGTAACTCGTGGTAAATCATGGTAAACTATGGTAAATCATGCTAGAATCATGGTAAATCATACTACAGTGTGATAAATCATGGTAAATCATATTAGAATGCGGTCACTCGTGGTAAATCATGGTAAACTATGGTAAATCATGCTAGAATCATGGTAAATCATACTACAGTGTGATAAATCATGGTAAATCATATTAGAATGTGGTAAACCATGGTAAACTATGGTAAATCATGCTAGAATCATGGTAAATCATACGACATTATGGTAAATCATGGTAAACTATGGTAAATCATGCTAAAATCATGGTAAATCATACTACAATATGGATAATCATGGTAAATCTCATTTGCTCTCATTTGTAATTCGCTTTGGATAAAAGCGTCTGCTAAATGACTAAATGTAAATGTAAAATCATATTAGAATGTGGTAACTCGTGGTAAACCATGGTAAACTATGGTGAATCATGCTAGAATCATGGTAAATCATACTACAATGTGATAAATCATGGTAAATCATATTAGAATGTGGTAACTCGTGGTAAACCATGGTAAACTATGGTGAATCATGCTAGAATCATGGTAAATCATACTACAATGTGATAAATCATGGTAAATCATATTAGAATGCGGTCACTCGTGGTAAATCATGGTAAACTATGGTAAATCATGCTAGAATCATGGTAAATCATACTACAATGTGATAAATCATGGTAAATCATATTAGAATGTGGTAACTCGTGGTAAATCATGGTAAACTATGGTAAATCATGCTAGAATCATGGTAAATCATACTACAGTGTGATAAATCATGGTAAATCATATTAGAATGCGGTCACTCGTGGTAAATCATGGTAAACTATGGTAAATCATGCTAGAATCATGGTAAATCATACTACAGTGTGATAAATCATGGTAAATCATATTAGAATGTGGTAAACCATGGTAAACTATGGTAAATCATGCTAGAATCATGGTAAATCATACGACATTATGGTAAATCATGGTAAACTATGGTAAATCATGCTAAAATCATGGTAAATCATACTACAATATGGATAATCATGGTAAATCTCATTTGCTCTCATTTGTAATTCGCTTTGGATAAAAGCGTCTGCTAAATGACTAAATGTAAATGTAAAATCATATTAGAATGTGGTAACTCGTGGTAAACCATGGTAAACTATGGTGAATCATGCTAGAATCATGGTAAATCATACTACAATGTGATAAATCATGGTAAATCATATTAGAATGTGGTAACTCGTGGTAAACCATGGTAAACTATGGTGAATCATGCTAGAATCATGGTAAATCATACTACAATGTGATAAATCATGGTAAATCATATTAGAATGCGGTCACTCGTGGTAAACCATGGTAAACTATGGTGAATCATGCTAGAATCATGGTAAATCATACTACAATGTGATAAATCATGGTAAATCATATTAGAATGCGGTCACTCGTGGTAAATCATGGTAAACTATGGTAAATCATGCTAGAATCATGGTAAATCATACTACAGTGTGATAAATCATGGTAAATCATATTAGAATGCGGTCACTCGTGGTAAATCATGGTAAACTATGGTAAATCATGCTAGAATCATGGTAAATCATACTACAGTGTGATAAATCATGGTAAATCATATTAGAATGTGGTAAACCATGGTAAACTATGGTAAATCATGCTAGAATCATGGTAAATCATACGACATTATGGTAAATCATGGTAAACTATGGTAAATCATAGTAAATCATATTAGAATGCGGTCACACATGGTAAACCATGGTAAACTATGGTGAATCATGCTAGAATCATGGTAAATCATACTACAATGTGATAAATCATGGTAAATCATATTAGAATGCGGTCACTCGTGGTAAACCATGGTAAACTATGGTGAATCATGCTAGAATCATGGTAAATCATACTACAATGTGATAAATCATGGTAAATCATATTAGAATGTGGTAACTCGTGGTAAATCATGGTAAACTATGGTAAATCATGCTAGAATCATGGTAAATCATACTACAGTGTGATAAATCATGGTAAATCATATTAGAATGCGGTCACTCGTGGTAAATCATGGTAAACTATGGTAAATCATGCTAGAATCATGGTAAATCATACTACAGTGTGATAAATCATGGTAAATCATATTAGAATGTGGTAAACCATGGTAAACTATGGTAAATCATGCTAGAATCATGGTAAATCATACGACATTATGGTAAATCATGGTAAACTATGGTAAATCATGCTAAAATCATGGTAAATCATACTACAATATGGATAATCATGGTAAATCTCATTTGCTCTCATTTGTAATTCGCTTTGGATAAAAGCGTCTGCTAAATGACTAAATGTAAATGTAAAATCATATTAGAATGTGGTAACTCGTGGTAAACCATGGTAAACTATGGTGAATCATGCTAGAATCATGGTAAATCATACTACAATGTGATAAATCATGGTTAATCATATTAGAATGCGGTCACTCGTGGTAAATCATGGTAAACTATGGTAAATCATGCTAGAATCATGGTAAATCATACTACAATGTGGTAAATCATAGTAAATCATATTAGAATGCGGTCACACATGGTAAATCATGGTAAACTATGGTAAATCATGCTAGAATCATGGTAAATCATACTACAATGTGGTAAATCATGGTAAATCATATTAGAATGCGGTCACACATGGTAAATCATGGTAAACTATGGTAAATCATGCTAGAATCATGGTAAATCATACTACAATGTGATAAATCATGGAAAATCATATTAGAATGCGGTCACACATGGTAAATCATGGTAAACTATGGTAAATCATGCTAGAATCATGGTAAATCATACTACAATGTGATAAATCATGGTAAATCATATTAGAATGCGGTCACACATGGTAAATCATGGTAAACTATGGTAAATCATGCTAGAATCAGGGTAAATCATACTACAGTGTGATAAATCATGGTAAATCATATTAGAATGCGGTCACACATGGTAAATCATGGTAAACTATGGTAAATCATGCTAGAATCATGGTAAATCATACTACAATGTGGTAAATCATAGTAAATCATATTAGAATGCGGTCACACATGGTAAATCATGGTAAACTATGGTAAATCATGCTAGAATCATGGTAAATCATACTACAATGTGATAAATCATGGTAAATCATATTAGAATGCGGTCACACATGGTAAATCATGGTAAACTATGGTAAATCATGCTAGAATCAGGGTAAATCATACTACAATGTGATAAATCATGGTAAATCATATTAGAATGTGGTAACTCGTGGTAAACCATGGTAAACTATGGTGAATCATGCTAGAATCATGGTAAATCATACTACAATGTGATAAATCATGGTAAATCATATTAGAATGCGGTCACTCGTGGTAAATCATGGTAAACTATGGTAAATCATGCTAGAATCATGGTAAATCATACTACAGTGTGATAAATCATGGTAAATCATATTAGAATGTGGTAAACCATGGTAAACTATGGTAAATCATGCTAGAATCATGGTAAATCATACGACATTATGGTAAATCATGGTAAACTATGGTAAATCATGCTAAAATCATGGTAAATCATACTACAATATGGATAATCATGGTAAATCTCATTTGCTCTCATTTGTAATTCGCTTTGGATAAAAGCGTCTGCTAAATGACTAAATGTAAATGTAAAATCATATTAGAATGTGGTAACTCGTGGTAAACCATGGTAAACTATGGTGAATCATGCTAGAATCATGGTAAATCATACTACAATGTGATAAATCATGGTAAATCATATTAGAATGCGGTCACTCGTGGTAAATCATGGTAAACTATGGTAAATCATGCTAGAATCATGGTAAATCATACTACAATGTGATAAATCATGGTAAATCATATTAGAATGCGGTCACTCGTGGTAAATCATGGTAAACTATGGTAAATCATACTAAAATCATGGTAAATCATACTACAATATGGATAATCATGGTAAATCTCATTTGCTCTCATTTGTAATTCGCTTTGGATAAAAGCGTCTGCTAAATGACTAAATGTAAATGTAAAATCATATTAGAATGTGGTAACTCGTGGTAAACCATGGTAAACTATGGTGAATCATGCTAGAATCATGGTAAATCATACTACAATGTGATAAATCATGGTAAATCATATTAGAATGTGGTAACTCGTGGTAAACCATGGTAAACTATGGTGAATCATGCTAGAATCATGGTAAATCATACTACAATGTGATAAATCATGGTAAATCATATTAGAATGTGGTAACTCGTGGTAAACCATGGTAAACTATGGTAAATCATGCTAGAATCATGGTAAATCATACTACAGTGTGATAAATCATGGTAAATCATATTAGAATGCGGTCACTCGTGGTAAATCATGGTAAACTATGGTAAATCATGCTAGAATCATGGTAAATCATACTACAGTGTGATAAATCATGGTAAATCATATTAGAATGTGGTAAACCATGGTAAACTATGGTAAATCATGCTAGAATCATGGTAAATCATACGACATTATGGTAAATCATGGTAAACTATGGTAAATCATGCTAAAATCATGGTAAATCATACTACAATATGGATAATCATGGTAAATCTCATTTGCTCTCATTTGTAATTCGCTTTGGATAAAAGCGTCTGCTAAATGACTAAATGTAAATGTAAAATCATATTAGAATGTGGTAACTCGTGGTAAACCATGGTAAACTATGGTGAATCATGCTAGAATCATGGTAAATCATACTACAATGTGATAAATCATGGTAAATCATATTAGAATGCGGTCACTCGTGGTAAACCATGGTAAACTATGGTGAATCATGCTAGAATCATGGTAAATCATACTACAATGTGATAAATCATGGTAAATCATATTAGAATGTGGTAACTCGTGGTAAATCATGGTAAACTATGGTAAATCATGCTAGAATCATGGTAAATCATACTACAGTGTGATAAATCATGGTAAATCATATTAGAATGCGGTCACACATGGTAAATCATGGTAAACTATGGTAAATCATGCTAGAATCATGGTAAATCATACTACAATGTGGTAAATCATGGTAAATCATATTAGAATGCGGTCACACATGGTAAACTATGGTGAATCATGCTAGAATCATGGTAAATCATACTACAATGTGATAAATCATGGTAAATCATATTAGAATGCGGTCACTCGTGGTAAACCATGGTAAACTATGGTGAATCATGCTAGAATCATGGTAAATCATACTACAATGTGATAAATCATGGTAAATCATATTAGAATGTGGTAACTCGTGGTAAACCATGGTAAACTATGGTGAATCATGCTAAAATCATGGTAAATCATACTACAATGTGATAAATCATGGTAAATCATATTAGAATGTGGTAACTCGTGGTAAACCATGGTAAACTATGGTGAATCATGCTAGAATCATGGTAAATCATACTACAATGTGATAAATCATGGTAAATCATATTAGAATGCGGTCACTCGTGGTAAATCATGGTAAACTATGGTAAATCATGCTAAAATCATGGTAAATCATACTACAATATGGATAATCATGGTAAATCTCATTTGCTCTCATTTGTAATTCGCTTTGGATAAAAGCGTCTGCTAAATGACTAAATGTAAATGTAAAATCATATTAGAATGTGGTAACTCGTGGTAAACCATGGTAAACTATGGTGAATCATGCTAGAATCATGGTAAATCATACTACAATGTGATAAATCATGGTAAATCATATTAGAATGCGGTCACTCGTGGTAAATCATGGTAAACTATGGTAAATCATGCTAGAATCATGGTAAATCATACTACAATGTGATAAATCATGGTAAATCATATTAGAATGCGGTCACTCGTGGTAAATCATGGTAAACTATGGTAAATCATGCTAAAATCATGGTAAATCATACTACAATATGGATAATCATGGTAAATCTCATTTGCTCTCATTTGTAATTCGCTTTGGATAAAAGCGTCTGCTAAATGACTAAATGTAAATGTAAAATCATATTAGAATGTGGTAACTCGTGGTAAACCATGGTAAACTATGGTGAATCATGCTAGAATCATGGTAAATCATACTACAATGTGATAAATCATGGTAAATCATATTAGAATGTGGTAACTCGTGGTAAACCATGGTAAACTATGGTGAATCATGCTAGAATCATGGTAAATCATACTACAATGTGATAAATCATGGTAAATCATATTAGAATGCGGTCACTCGTGGTAAACCATGGTAAACTATGGTGAATCATGCTAGAATCATGGTAAATCATACTACAATGTGATAAATCATGGTAAATCATATTAGAATGTGGTAACTCGTGGTAAACCATGGTAAACTATGGTGAATCATGCTAGAATCATGGTAAATCATACTACAATGTGATAAATCATGGTAAATCATATTAGAATGCGGTCACTCGTGGTAAATCATGGTAAACTATGGTAAATCATGCTAGAATCATGGTAAATCATACTACAATGTGATAAATCATGGTAAATCATATTAGAATGCGGTCACTCGTGGTAAATCATGGTAAACTATGGTAAATCATGCTAAAATCATGGTAAATCATACTACAATATGGATAATCATGGTAAATCTCATTTGCTCTCATTTGTAATTCGCTTTGGATAAAAGCGTCTGCTAAATGACTAAAAGTAAATGTAAAATCATATTAGAATGTGGTAACTCGTGGTAAACCATGGTAAACTATGGTGAATCATGCTAGAATCATGGTAAATCATACTACAATGTGATAAATCATGGTAAATCATATTAGAATGTGGTAACTCGTGGTAAACCATGGTAAACTATGGTGAATCATGCTAGAATCATGGTAAATCATACTACAATGTGATAAATCATGGTAAATCATATTAGAATGCGGTCACACATGGTAAATCATGGTAAACTATGGTAAATCATGCTAGAATCATGGTAAATCATACTACAATGTGGTAAATCATGGTAAATCATATTAGAATGCGGTCACTCGTGGTAAACCATGGTAAACTATGGTGAATCATGCTAGAATCATGGTAAATCATACTACAATGTGATAAATCATGGTAAATCATATTAGAATGCGGTCACTCGTGGTAAATCATGGTAAACTATGGTAAATCATGCTAGAATCATGGTAAATCATACTACAGTGTGATAAATCATGGTAAATCATATTAGAATGTGGTAAACCATGGTAAACTATGGTAAATCATGCTAGAATCATGGTAAATCATACGACATTGTGGTAAATCATGGTAAACTATGGTAAATCATGCTAGAATCATGGTAAATCATACGACATTATGGTAAATCATGGTAAACTATGGTAAATCATGCTAAAATCATGGTAAATCATACTACAATATGGATAATCATGGTAAATCTCATTTGCTCTCATTTGTAATTCGCTTTGGATAAAAGCGTCTGCTAAATGACTAAATGTAAATGTAAAATCATATTAGAATGTGGTAACTCGTGGTAAACCATGGTAAACTATGGTGAATCATGCTAGAATCATGGTAAATCATACTACAATGTGATAAATCATGGTAAATCATATTAGAATGCGGTCACACATGGTAAATCATGGTAAACTATGGTAAATCATGCTAGAATCATGGTAAATCATACTACAATGTGGTAAATCATGGTAAATCATATTAGAATGCAGTCACACATGGTAAATCATGGTAAACTATGGTGAATCATGCTAGAATCAGGGTAAATCATACTACAATGTGGTAAATCATGGTAAATCATATTAGAATGCGGTCACACATGGTAAATCATGGTAAACTATGGTAAATCATGCTAGAATCATGGTAAATCATACTACAATGTGGTAAATCATGGTAAATCATATTAGAATGCGGTCACACATGGTAAATCATGGTAAACTATGGTGAATCATGCTAGAATCAGGGTAAATCATACTACAATGTGGTAAATCATGGTAAATCATATTAGAATGCGGTCACACATGGTAAATCATGGTAAACTATGGTAAATCATGCTAGAATCATGGTAAATCATACTACAATGTGGTAAATCATAGTAAATCATATTAGAATGCGGTCACACATGGTAAATCATGGTAAACTATGGTAAATCATGCTAGAATCATGGTAAATCATACTACAATGTGATAAATCATGGTAAATCATATTAGAATGCGGTCACACATGGTAAATCATGGTAAACTATGGTAAATCATGCTAGAATCATGGTAAATCATACTACAGTGTGATAAATCATAGTAAATCATATTAGAATGCGGTCACACATGGTAAATCATGGTAAACTATGGTAAATCATGCTAGAATCATGGTAAATCATACTACAATGTGATAAATCATGGTAAATCATATTAGAATGCGGTCACACATGGTAAATCATGGTAAACTATGGTAAATCATGCTAGAATCATGGTAAATCATACTACAATGTGGTAAATCATAGTAAATCATATTAGAATGCGGTCACACATGGTAAATCATGGTAAACTATGGTAAATCATGCTAGAATCATGGTAAATCATACTACAATGTGATAAATCATGGTAAATCATATTAGAATGCGGTCACACATGGTAAATCATGGTAAACTATGGTAAATCATGCTAGAATCATGGTAAATCATACTACAATGTGGTAAATCATAGTAAATCATATTAGAATGCGGTCACACATGGTAAATCATGGTAAACTATGGTAAATCATGCTAGAATCATGGTAAATCATACTACAATGTGATAAATCATGGTAAATCATATTAGAATGCGGTAACTCGTGGTAAACCATGGTAAACTATGGTAAATCATGCTAGAATCAGGGTAAATCATACTACAATGTGATAAATCATGGTAAATCATATTAGAATGTGGTAACTCGTGGTAAACCATGGTAAACTATGGTGAATCATGCTAGAATCATGGTAAATCATACTACAATGTGATAAATCATGGTAAATCATATTAGAATGCGGTCACTCGTGGTAAATCATGGTAAACTATGGTAAATCATGCTAGAATCATGGTAAATCATACTACAGTGTGATAAATCATGGTAAATCATATTAGAATGTGGTAAACCATGGTAAACTATGGTAAATCATGCTAGAATCATGGTAAATCATACGACATTATGGTAAATCATGGTAAACTATGGTAAATCATGCTAAAATCATGGTAAATCATACTACAATATGGATAATCATGGTAAATCTCATTTGCTCTCATTTGTAATTCGCTTTGGATAAAAGCGTCTGCTAAATGACTAAATGTAAATGTAAAATCATATTAGAATGTGGTAACTCGTGGTAAACCATGGTAAACTATGGTGAATCATGCTAGAATCATGGTAAATCATACTACAATGTGGTAAATCATAGTAAATCATATTAGAATGCGGTCACACATGGTAAACTATGGTGAATCATGCTAAAATCATGGTAAATCATACTACAATGTGATAAATCATGGTAAATCATATTAGAATGTGGTAACTCGTGGTAAACCATGGTAAACTATGGTGAATCATGCTAGAATCATGGTAAATCATACTACAATGTGATAAATCATGGTAAATCATATTAGAATGCGGTCACTCGTGGTAAATCATGGTAAACTATGGTAAATCATGCTAAAATCATGGTAAATCATACTACAATATGGATAATCATGGTAAATCTCATTTGCTCTCATTTGTAATTCGCTTTGGATAAAAGCGTCTGCTAAATGACTAAATGTAAATGTAAAATCATATTAGAATGTGGTAACTCGTGGTAAACCATGGTAAACTATGGTGAATCATGCTAGAATCATGGTAAATCATACTACAATGTGATAAATCATGGTAAATCATATTAGAATGCGGTCACTCGTGGTAAATCATGGTAAACTATGGTAAATCATGCTAGAATCATGGTAAATCATACTACAATGTGATAAATCATGGTAAATCATATTAGAATGCGGTCACTCGTGGTAAATCATGGTAAACTATGGTAAATCATGCTAAAATCATGGTAAATCATACTACAATATGGATAATCATGGTAAATCTCATTTGCTCTCATTTGTAATTCGCTTTGGATAAAAGCGTCTGCTAAATGACTAAATGTAAATGTAAAATCATATTAGAATGTGGTAACTCGTGGTAAACCATGGTAAACTATGGTGAATCATGCTAGAATCATGGTAAATCATACTACAATGTGATAAATCATGGTAAATCATATTAGAATGCGGTCACTCGTGGTAAATCATGGTAAACTATGGTAAATCATGCTAGAATCAGGGTAAATCATACTACAATGTGGTAAATCATGGTAAATCATATTAGAATGCGGTCACACATGGTAAATCATGGTAAACTATGGTAAATCATGCTAGAATCATGGTAAATCATACTACAATGTGGTAAATCATAGTAAATCATATTAGAATGCGGTCACACATGGTAAATCATGGTAAACTATGGTAAATCATGCTAGAATCATGGTAAATCATACTACAATGTGATAAATCATGGTAAATCATATTAGAATGCGGTCACACATGGTAAATCATGGTAAACTATGGTAAATCATGCTAGAATCATGGTAAATCATACTACAATGTGGTAAATCATAGTAAATCATATTAGAATGCGGTCACACATGGTAAATCATGGTAAACTATGGTAAATCATGCTAGAATCATGGTAAATCATACTACAATGTGATAAATCATGGTAAATCATATTAGAATGTGGTAACTCGTGGTAAACCATGGTAAACTATGGTAAATCATGCTAGAATCAGGGTAAATCATACTACAATGTGATAAATCATGGTAAATCATATTAGAATGTGGTAACTCGTGGTAAACCATGGTAAACTATGGTGAATCATGCTAGAATCATGGTAAATCATACTACAATGTGATAAATCATGGTAAATCATATTAGAATGCGGTCACTCGTGGTAAATCATGGTAAACTATGGTAAATCATGCTAGAATCATGGTAAATCATACTACAGTGTGATAAATCATGGTAAATCATATTAGAATGTGGTAAACCATGGTAAACTATGGTAAATCATGCTAGAATCATGGTAAATCATACGACATTATGGTAAATCATGGTAAACTATGGTAAATCATGCTAAAATCATGGTAAATCATACTACAATATGGATAATCATGGTAAATCTCATTTGCTCTCATTTGTAATTCGCTTTGGATAAAAGCGTCTGCTAAATGACTAAATGTAAATGTAAAATCATATTAGAATGTGGTAACTCGTGGTAAACCATGGTAAACTATGGTGAATCATGCTAGAATCATGGTAAATCATACTACAATGTGATAAATCATGGTAAATCATATTAGAATGTGGTAACTCGTGGTAAACCATGGTAAACTATGGTGAATCATGCTAGAATCATGGTAAATCATACTACAATGTGATAAATCATGGTAAATCATATTAGAATGCGGTCACTCGTGGTAAATCATGGTAAACTATGGTAAATCATGCTAGAATCATGGTAAATCATACTACAATGTGATAAATCATGGTAAATCATATTAGAATGCGGTCACTCGTGGTAAATCATGGTAAACTATGGTAAATCATGCTAAAATCATGGTAAATCATACTACAATATGGATAATCATGGTAAATCTAATTTGCTCTCATTTGTAATTCGCTTTGGATAAAAGCGTCTGCTAAATGACTAAATGTAAATGTAAAATCATATTAGAATGTGGTAACTCGTGGTAAACCATGGTAAACTATGGTAAATCATGCTAGAATCATGGTAAATCATACTACAATGTGGTAAATCATAGTAAATCATATTAGAATGCGGTCACACATGGTAAATCATGGTAAACTATGGTAAATCATGCTAGAATCATGGTAAATCATACTACAATGTGATAAATCATGGTAAATCATATTAGAATGCGGTCACACATGGTAAATCATGGTAAACTATGGTAAATCATGCTAGAATCATGGTAAATCATACTACAATGTGATAAATCATGGTAAATCATATTAGAATGCGGTAACTCGTGGTAAACCATGGTAAACTATGGTAAATCATGCTAGAATCAGGGTAAATCATACTACAATGTGATAAATCATGGTAAATCATATTAGAATGTGGTAACTCGTGGTAAACCATGGTAAACTATGGTGAATCATGCTAGAATCATGGTAAATCATACTACAATGTGATAAATCATGGTAAATCATATTAGAATGCGGTCACTCGTGGTAAATCATGGTAAACTATGGTAAATCATGCTAGAATCATGGTAAATCATACTACAATGTGATAAATCATGGTAAATCATATTAGAATGTGGTAACTCGTGGTAAATCATGGTAAACTATGGTAAATCATGCTAGAATCATGGTAAATCATACTACAATGTGATAAATCATGGTAAATCATATTAGAATGCGGTAACTCGTGGTAAACCATGGTAAACTATGGTAAATCATGCTAGAATCAGGGTAAATCATACTACAATGTGATAAATCATGGTAAATCATATTAGAATGCGGTCACTCGTGGTAAACCATGGTAAACTATGGTGAATCATGCTAGAATCATGGTAAATCATACTACAATGTGATAAATCATGGTAAATCATATTAGAATGCGGTCACTCGTGGTAAATCATGGTAAACTATGGTAAATCATGCTAGAATCATGGTAAATCATACTACAGTGTGATAAATCATGGTAAATCATATTAGAATGTGGTAAACCATGGTAAACTATGGTAAATCATGCTAGAATCATGGTAAATCATACGACATTATGGTAAATCATGGTAAACTATGGTAAATCATGCTAAAATCATGGTAAATCATACTACAATATGGATAATCATGGTAAATCTCATTTGCTCTCATTTGTAATTCGCTTTGGATAAAAGCGTCTGCTAAATGACTAAATGTAAATGTAAAATCATATTAGAATGTGGTAACTCGTGGTAAACCATGGTAAACTATGGTGAATCATGCTAGAATCAGGGTAAATCATACTACAATGTGGTAAATCATGGTAAATCATATTAGAATGCGGTCACACATGGTAAATCATGGTAAACTATGGTAAATCATGCTAGAATCATGGTAAATCATACTACAATGTGATAAATCATGGTAAATCATATTAGAATGCGGTCACTCGTGGTAAACCATGGTAAACTATGGTGAATCATGCTAGAATCATGGTAAATCATACTACAATGTGATAAATCATGGTAAATCATATTAGAATGTGGTAACTCGTGGTAAACCATGGTAAACTATGGTGAATCATGCTAGAATCATGGTAAATCATACTACAATGTGATAAATCATGGTAAATCATATTAGAATGCGGTCACTCGTGGTAAATCATGGTAAACTATGGTAAATCATACTAAAATCATGGTAAATCATACTACAATATGGATAATCATGGTAAATCTCATTTGCTCTCATTTGTAATTCGCTTTGGATAAAAGCGTCTGCTAAATGACTAAATGTAAATGTAAAATCATATTAGAATGTGGTAACTCGTGGTAAACCATGGTAAACTATGGTGAATCATACTAAAATCATGGTAAATCATACTACAATATGGATAATCATGGTAAATCTCATTTGCTCTCATTTGTAATTCGCTTTGGATAAAAGCGTCTGCTAAATGACTAAATGTAAATGTAAAATCATATTAGAATGCGGTCACTCGTGGTAAATCATGGTAAACTATGGTAAATCATGCTAGAATCATGGTAAATCATACTACAGTGTGATAAATCATGGTAAATCATATTAGAATGTGGTAAACCATGGTAAACTATGGTAAATCATGCTAGAATCATGGTAAATCATACGACATTGTGGTAAATCATGGTAAACTATGGTAAATCATGCTAGAATCATGGTAAATCATACGACATTATGGTAAATCATGGTAAACTATGGTAAATCATGCTAAAATCATGGTAAATCATACTACAATATGGATAATCATGGTAAATCTCATTTGCTCTCATTTGTAATTCGCTTTGGATAAAAGCGTCTGCTAAATGACTAAATGTAAATGTAAAATCATATTAGAATGTGGTAACTCGTGGTAAACCATGGTAAACTATGGTGAATCATGCTAGAATCATGGTAAATCATACTACAATGTGATAAATCATGGTAAATCATATTAGAATGCGGTCACACATGGTAAATCATGGTAAACTATGGTAAATCATGCTAGAATCATGGTAAATCATACTACAATGTGGTAAATCATGGTAAATCATATTAGAATGCAGTCACACATGGTAAATCATGGTAAACTATGGTGAATCATGCTAGAATCAGGGTAAATCATACTACAATGTGGTAAATCATGGTAAATCATATTAGAATGCGGTCACACATGGTAAATCATGGTAAACTATGGTAAATCATGCTAGAATCATGGTAAATCATACTACAATGTGGTAAATCATGGTAAATCATATTAGAATGCGGTCACACATGGTAAATCATGGTAAACTATGGTGAATCATGCTAGAATCAGGGTAAATCATACTACAATGTGGTAAATCATGGTAAATCATATTAGAATGCGGTCACACATGGTAAATCATGGTAAACTATGGTAAATCATGCTAGAATCATGGTAAATCATACTACAATGTGATAAATCATGGTAAATCATATTAGAATGCGGTCACACATGGTAAATCATGGTAAACTATGGTAAATCATGCTAGAATCATGGTAAATCATACTACAGTGTGATAAATCATAGTAAATCATATTAGAATGCGGTCACACATGGTAAATCATGGTAAACTATGGTAAATCATGCTAGAATCATGGTAAATCATACTACAATGTGATAAATCATGGTAAATCATATTAGAATGCGGTCACACATGGTAAATCATGGTAAACTATGGTAAATCATGCTAGAATCATGGTAAATCATACTACAATGTGGTAAATCATAGTAAATCATATTAGAATGCGGTCACACATGGTAAATCATGGTAAACTATGGTAAATCATGCTAGAATCATGGTAAATCATACTACAATGTGATAAATCATGGTAAATCATATTAGAATGCGGTCACACATGGTAAATCATGGTAAACTATGGTAAATCATGCTAGAATCATGGTAAATCATACTACAATGTGGTAAATCATAGTAAATCATATTAGAATGCGGTCACACATGGTAAATCATGGTAAACTATGGTAAATCATGCTAGAATCATGGTAAATCATACTACAATGTGATAAATCATGGTAAATCATATTAGAATGCGGTCACACATGGTAAATCATGGTAAACTATGGTAAATCATGCTAGAATCATGGTAAATCATACTACAATGTGGTAAATCATAGTAAATCATATTAGAATGCGGTCACACATGGTAAATCATGGTAAACTATGGTAAATCATGCTAGAATCATGGTAAATCATACTACAATGTGATAAATCATGGTAAATCATATTAGAATGCGGTAACTCGTGGTAAACCATGGTAAACTATGGTAAATCATGCTAGAATCAGGGTAAATCATACTACAATGTGATAAATCATGGTAAATCATATTAGAATGTGGTAACTCGTGGTAAACCATGGTAAACTATGGTGAATCATGCTAGAATCATGGTAAATCATACTACAATGTGATAAATCATGGTAAATCATATTAGAATGCGGTCACTCGTGGTAAATCATGGTAAACTATGGTAAATCATGCTAGAATCATGGTAAATCATACTACAGTGTGATAAATCATGGTAAATCATATTAGAATGTGGTAAACCATGGTAAACTATGGTAAATCATGCTAGAATCATGGTAAATCATACGACATTATGGTAAATCATGGTAAACTATGGTAAATCATGCTAAAATCATGGTAAATCATACTACAATATGGATAATCATGGTAAATCTCATTTGCTCTCATTTGTAATTCGCTTTGGATAAAAGCGTCTGCTAAATGACTAAATGTAAATGTAAAATCATATTAGAATGTGGTAACTCGTGGTAAACCATGGTAAACTATGGTGAATCATGCTAGAATCATGGTAAATCATACTACAATGTGATAAATCATGGTAAATCATATTAGAATGTGGTAACTCGTGGTAAACCATGGTAAACTATGGTGAATCATGCTAGAATCATGGTAAATCATACTACAATGTGATAAATCATGGTAAATCATATTAGAATGCGGTCACTCGTGGTAAATCATGGTAAACTATGGTAAATCATGCTAGAATCATGGTAAATCATACTACAATGTGATAAATCATGGTAAATCATATTAGAATGCGGTCACTCGTGGTAAATCATGGTAAACTATGGTAAATCATGCTAAAATCATGGTAAATCATACTACAATATGGATAATCATGGTAAATCTCATTTGCTCTCATTTGTAATTCGCTTTGGATAAAAGCGTCTGCTAAATGACTAAATGTAAATGTAAAATCATATTAGAATGTGGTAACTCGTGGTAAACCATGGTAAACTATGGTGAATCATGCTAGAATCAGGGTAAATCATACTACAATGTGGTAAATCATGGTAAATCATATTAGAATGCGGTCACACATGGTAAATCATGGTAAACTATGGTAAATCATGCTAGAATCATGGTAAATCATACTACAATGTGGTAAATCATAGTAAATCATATTAGAATGCGGTCACACATGGTAAATCATGGTAAACTATGGTAAATCATGCTAGAATCATGGTAAATCATACTACAATGTGATAAATCATGGTAAATCATATTAGAATGCGGTCACACATGGTAAATCATGGTAAACTATGGTAAATCATGCTAGAATCATGGTAAATCATACTACAATGTGGTAAATCATAGTAAATCATATTAGAATGCGGTCACACATGGTAAATCATGGTAAACTATGGTAAATCATGCTAGAATCATGGTAAATCATACTACAATGTGATAAATCATGGTAAATCATATTAGAATGTGGTAACTCGTGGTAAACCATGGTAAACTATGGTAAATCATGCTAGAATCAGGGTAAATCATACTACAATGTGATAAATCATGGTAAATCATATTAGAATGTGGTAACTCGTGGTAAACCATGGTAAACTATGGTGAATCATGCTAGAATCATGGTAAATCATACTACAATGTGATAAATCATGGTAAATCATATTAGAATGCGGTCACTCGTGGTAAATCATGGTAAACTATGGTAAATCATGCTAGAATCATGGTAAATCATACTACAGTGTGATAAATCATGGTAAATCATATTAGAATGTGGTAAACCATGGTAAACTATGGTAAATCATGCTAGAATCATGGTAAATCATACGACATTATGGTAAATCATGGTAAACTATGGTAAATCATGCTAAAATCATGGTAAATCATACTACAATATGGATAATCATGGTAAATCTCATTTGCTCTCATTTGTAATTCGCTTTGGATAAAAGCGTCTGCTAAATGACTAAATGTAAATGTAAAATCATATTAGAATGTGGTAACTCGTGGTAAACCATGGTAAACTATGGTGAATCATGCTAGAATCATGGTAAATCATACTACAATGTGATAAATCATGGTAAATCATATTAGAATGCGGTCACTCGTGGTAAATCATGGTAAACTATGGTAAATCATGCTAGAATCATGGTAAATCATACTACAATGTGATAAATCATGGTAAATCATATTAGAATGCGGTCACTCGTGGTAAATCATGGTAAACTATGGTAAATCATGCTAAAATCATGGTAAATCATACTACAATATGGATAATCATGGTAAATCTAATTTGCTCTCATTTGTAATTCGCTTTGGATAAAAGCGTCTGCTAAATGACTAAATGTAAATGTAAAATCATATTAGAATGTGGTAACTCGTGGTAAACCATGGTAAACTATGGTAAATCATGCTAGAATCATGGTAAATCATACTACAATGTGGTAAATCATAGTAAATCATATTAGAATGCGGTCACACATGGTAAATCATGGTAAACTATGGTAAATCATGCTAGAATCATGGTAAATCATACTACAATGTGATAAATCATGGTAAATCATATTAGAATGCGGTCACACATGGTAAATCATGGTAAACTATGGTAAATCATGCTAGAATCATGGTAAATCATACTACAATGTGATAAATCATGGTAAATCATATTAGAATGCGGTAACTCGTGGTAAACCATGGTAAACTATGGTAAATCATGCTAGAATCAGGGTAAATCATACTACAATGTGATAAATCATGGTAAATCATATTAGAATGTGGTAACTCGTGGTAAACCATGGTAAACTATGGTGAATCATGCTAGAATCATGGTAAATCATACTACAATGTGATAAATCATGGTAAATCATATTAGAATGCGGTCACTCGTGGTAAATCATGGTAAACTATGGTAAATCATGCTAGAATCATGGTAAATCATACTACAATGTGATAAATCATGGTAAATCATATTAGAATGTGGTAACTCGTGGTAAATCATGGTAAACTATGGTAAATCATGCTAGAATCATGGTAAATCATACTACAATGTGATAAATCATGGTAAATCATATTAGAATGCGGTAACTCGTGGTAAACCATGGTAAACTATGGTAAATCATGCTAGAATCAGGGTAAATCATACTACAATGTGATAAATCATGGTAAATCGTATTAGAATGTGGTAACTCGTGGTAAACCATGGTAAACTATGGTGAATCATGCTAGAATCATGGTAAATCATACTACAATGTGATAAATCATGGTAAATCATATTAGAATGCGGTCACTCGTGGTAAATCATGGTAAACTATGGTAAATCATGCTAGAATCATGGTAAATCATACTACAGTGTGATAAATCATGGTAAATCATATTAGAATGTGGTAAACCATGGTAAACTATGGTAAATCATGCTAGAATCATGGTAAATCATACGACATTATGGTAAATCATGGTAAACTATGGTAAATCATGCTAAAATCATGGTAAATCATACTACAATATGGATAATCATGGTAAATCTCATTTGCTCTCATTTGTAATTCGCTTTGGATAAAAGCGTCTGCTAAATGACTAAATGTAAATGTAAAATCATATTAGAATGTGGTAACTCGTGGTAAACCATGGTAAACTATGGTGAATCATGCTAGAATCATGGTAAATCATACTACAATGTGATAAATCATGGTAAATCATATTAGAATGTGGTAACTCGTGGTAAACCATGGTAAACTATGGTGAATCATGCTAGAATCATGGTAAATCATACTACAATGTGATAAATCATGGTAAATCATATTAGAATGCGGTCACTCGTGGTAAATCATGGTAAACTATGGTAAATCATACTAAAATCATGGTAAATCATACTACAATATGGATAATCATGGTAAATCTCATTTGCTCTCATTTGTAATTCGCTTTGGATAAAAGCGTCTGCTAAATGACTAAATGTAAATGTAAAATCATATTAGAATGTGGTAACTCGTGGTAAACCATGGTAAACTATGGTGAATCATGCTAGAATCATGGTAAATCATACTACAGTGTGATAAATCATGGTAAATCATATTAGAATGCGGTCACACATGGTAAATCATGGTAAACTATGGTAAATCATGCTAGAATCATGGTAAATCATACTACAATGTGGTAAATCATGGTAAATCATATTAGAATGCGGTCACACATGGTAAACTATGGTGAATCATGCTAGAATCATGGTAAATCATACTACAATGTGGTAAATCATAGTAAATCATATTAGAATGCGGTCACACATGGTAAACTATGGTGAATCATGCTAAAATCATGGTAAATCATACTACAATGTGATAAATCATGGTAAATCATATTAGAATGTGGTAACTCGTGGTAAACCATGGTAAACTATGGTGAATCATGCTAGAATCATGGTAAATCATACTACAATGTGATAAATCATGGTAAATCATATTAGAATGCGGTCACTCGTGGTAAATCATGGTAAACTATGGTAAATCATGCTAGAATCATGGTAAATCATACTACAATGTGATAAATCATGGTAAATCATATTAGAATGCGGTCACTCGTGGTAAATCATGGTAAACTATGGTAAATCATGCTAAAATCATGGTAAATCATACTACAATATGGATAATCATGGTAAATCTCATTTGCTCTCATTTGTAATTCGCTTGGGATAAAAGCGTCTGCTAAATGACTAAATGTAAATGTAAAATCATATTAGAATGTGGTAACTCGTGGTAAACCATGGTAAACTATGGTGAATCATGCTAGAATCATGGTAAATCATACTACAATGTGGTAAATCATGGTAAATCATATTAGAATGCGGTCACACATGGTAAATCATGGTAAACTATGGTGAATCATGCTAGAATCATGGTAAATCATACTACAATGTGATAAATCATGGTAAATCATATTAGAATGCGGTCACTCGTGGTAAACCATGGTAAATTATGGTAAATCATGCTAGAATCATGGTAAATCATACTACAATGTGATAAATCATGGTAAATCATATTAGAATGCGGTCACTCGTGGTAAATCATGGTAAACTATGGTAAATCATGCTAGAATCATGGTAAATCATACTACAGTGTGATAAATCATGGTAAATCATATTAGAATGTGGTAAACCATGGTAAACTATGGTAAATCATGCTAGAATCATGGTAAATCATACGACATTATGGTAAATCATGGTAAACTATGGTAAATCATGCTAAAATCATGGTAAATCATACTACAATATGGATAATCATGGTAAATCTCATTTGCTCTCATTTGTAATTCGCTTTGGATAAAAGCGTCTGCTAAATGACTAAATGTAAATGTAAAATCATATTAGAATGTGGTAACTCGTGGTAAACCATGGTAAACTATGGTGAATCATGCTAGAATCATGGTAAATCATACTACAATGTGATAAATCATGGTAAATCATATTAGAATGCGGTCACTCGTGGTAAACCATGGTAAACTATGGTGAATCATGCTAGAATCATGGTAAATCATACTACAATGTGATAAATCATGGTAAATCATATTAGAATGTGGTAACTCGTGGTAAACCATGGTAAACTATGGTGAATCATGCTAGAATCATGGTAAATCATACTACAATGTGATAAATCATGGTAAATCATATTAGAATGCGGTCACTCGTGGTAAATCATGGTAAACTATGGTAAATCATGCTAGAATCATGGTAAATCATACTACAATGTGATAAATCATGGTAAATCATATTAGAATGCGGTCACTCGTGGTAAATCATGGTAAACTATGGTAAATCATGCTAAAATCATGGTAAATCATACTACAATATGGATAATCATGGTAAATCTCATTTGCTCTCATTTGTAATTCGCTTTGGATAAAAGCGTCTGCTAAATGACTAAAAGTAAATGTAAAATCATATTAGAATGTGGTAACTCGTGGTAAACCATGGTAAACTATGGTGAATCATGCTAGAATCATGGTAAATCATACTACAATGTGATAAATCATGGTAAATCATATTAGAATGTGGTAACTCGTGGTAAACCATGGTAAACTATGGTGAATCATGCTAGAATCATGGTAAATCATACTACAATGTGATAAATCATGGTAAATCATATTAGAATGCGGTCACACATGGTAAATCATGGTAAACTATGGTAAATCATGCTAGAATCATGGTAAATCATACTACAATGTGGTAAATCATGGTAAATCATATTAGAATGTGGTAACTCGTGGTAAACCATGGTAAACTATGGTGAATCATGCTAGAATCATGGTAAATCATACTACAATGTGATAAATCATGGTAAATCATATTAGAATGTGGTAACTCGTGGTAAACCATGGTAAACTATGGTGAATCATGCTAGAATCATGGTAAATCATACTACAATGTGATAAATCATGGTAAATCATATTAGAATGCGGTCACACATGGTAAATCATGGTAAACTATGGTAAATCATGCTAGAATCATGGTAAATCATACTACAATGTGGTAAATCATGGTAAATCATATTAGAATGCAGTCACACATGGTAAATCATGGTAAACTATGGTGAATCATGCTAGAATCAGGGTAAATCATACTACAATGTGGTAAATCATGGTAAATCATATTAGAATGCGGTCACACATGGTAAATCATGGTAAACTATGGTAAATCATGCTAGAATCATGGTAAATCATACTACAATGTGGTAAATCATGGTAAATCATATTAGAATGCGGTCACACATGGTAAATCATGGTAAACTATGGTGAATCATGCTAGAATCAGGGTAAATCATACTACAATGTGGTAAATCATAGTAAATCATATTAGAATGCGGTCACACATGGTAAATCATGGTAAACTATGGTGAATCATGCTAGAATCATGGTAAATCATACTACAATGTGGTAAATCATAGTAAATCATATTAGAATGCGGTCACACATGGTAAATCATGGTAAACTATGGTAAATCATGCTAGAATCATGGTAAATCATACTACAATGTGGTAAATCATAGTAAATCATATTAGAATGCGGTCACACATGGTAAATCATGGTAAACTATGGTGAATCATGCTAGAATCATGGTAAATCATACTACAATGTGGTAAATCATAGTAAATCATATTAGAATGCGGTCACACATGGTAAATCATGGTAAACTATGGTGAATCATGCTAGAATCATGGTAAATCATACTACAATGTGGTAAATCATAGTAAATCATATTAGAATGCGGTCACACATGGTAAATCATGGTAAACTATGGTGAATCATGCTAGAATCATGGTAAATCATACTACAATGTGGTAAATCATAGTAAATCATATTAGAATGCGGTCACACATGGTAAATCATGGTAAACTATGGTAAATCATGCTAGAATCATGGTAAATCATACTACAATGTGATAAATCATGGTAAATCATATTAGAATGCGGTCACACATGGTAAATCATGGTAAACTATGGTAAATCATGCTAGAATCATGGTAAATCATACTACAGTGTGATAAATCATAGTAAATCATATTAGAATGCGGTCACACATGGTAAATCATGGTAAACTATGGTAAATCATGCTAGAATCATGGTAAATCATACTACAATGTGATAAATCATGGTAAATCATATTAGAATGCGGTCACACATGGTAAATCATGGTAAACTATGGTAAATCATGCTAGAATCATGGTAAATCATACTACAATGTGGTAAATCATAGTAAATCATATTAGAATGCGGTCACACATGGTAAATCATGGTAAACTATGGTAAATCATGCTAGAATCATGGTAAATCATACTACAATGTGATAAATCATGGTAAATCATATTAGAATGCGGTCACACATGGTAAATCATGGTAAACTATGGTAAATCATGCTAGAATCATGGTAAATCATACTACAATGTGGTAAATCATAGTAAATCATATTAGAATGCGGTCACACATGGTAAATCATGGTAAACTATGGTAAATCATGCTAGAATCATGGTAAATCATACTACAATGTGATAAATCATGGTAAATCATATTAGAATGCGGTCACTCGTGGTAAATCATGGTAAACTATGGTAAATCATGCTAAAATCATGGTAAATCATACTACAATATGGATAATCATGGTAAATCTCATTTGCTCTCATTTGTAATTCGCTTTGGATAAAAGCGTCTGCTAAATGACTAAATGTAAATGTAAAATCATATTAGAATGTGGTAACTCGTGGTAAACCATGGTAAACTATGGTGAATCATGCTAGAATCATGGTAAATCATACTACAATGTGATAAATCATGGTTAATCATATTAGAATGCGGTCACTCGTGGTAAATCATGGTAAACTATGGTAAATCATGCTAGAATCATGGTAAATCATACTACAATGTGGTAAATCATAGTAAATCATATTAGAATGCGGTCACACATGGTAAATCATGGTAAACTATGGTAAATCATGCTAGAATCATGGTAAATCATACTACAATGTGATAAATCATGGTAAATCATATTAGAATGCGGTCACTCGTGGTAAACCATGGTAAACTATGGTGAATCATGCTAGAATCATGGTAAATCATACTACAGTGTGATAAATCATGGTAAATCATATTAGAATGCGGTCACTCGTGGTAAATCATGGTAAACTATGGTAAATCATGCTAGAATCATGGTAAATCATACTACAATATGGATAATAATGGTAAATCTCATTTGCTCTCATTTGTAATTCGCTTTGGATAAAAGCGTCTGCTAAATGACTAAATGTAAATGTAAAATCATATTAGAATGTGGTAACTCGTGGTAAACCATGGTAAACTATGGTGAATCATGCTAGAATCATGGTAAATCATACTACAGTGTGATAAATCATGGTAAATCATATTAGAATGTGGTAAACCATGGTAAACTATGGTAAATCATGCTAGAATCATGGTAAATCATACTGCAGTGTGATAAATCATGGTAAATCATATTAGAATGCGGTCACACATGGTAAATCATGGTAAACTATGGTAAATCATGCTAGAATCATGGTAAATCATACTACAGTGTGATAAATCATGGTAAATCATATTAGAATGCGGTCACTCGTGGTAAATCATGGTAAACTATGGTAAATCATGCTAGAATCATGGTAAATCATACTACAGTGTGATAAATCATGGTAAATCATATTAGAATGTGGTAAACCATGGTAAACTATGGTAAATCATGCTAGAATCATGGTAAATCATACGACATTATGGTAAATCATGGTAAACTATGGTAAATCATGCTAAAATCATGGTAAATCATACTACAATATGGATAATCATGGTAAATCTCATTTGCTCTCATTTGTAATTCGCTTTGGATAAAAGCGTCTGCTAAATGACTAAATGTAAATGTAAAATCATATTAGAATGTGGTCACTCGTGGTAAATCATGGTAAACTATGGTAAATCATGCTAGAATCATGGTAAATCATACTACAATGTGGTAAATCATAGTAAATCATATTAGAATGCGGTCACACATGGTAAATCATGGTAAACTATGGTAAATCATGCTAGAATCATGGTAAATCATACTACAATGTGATAAATCATGGTAAATCATATTAGAATGCGGTAACTCGTGGTAAACCATGGTAAACTATGGTGAATCATGCTAGAATCATGGTAAATCATACTACAATGTGATAAATCATGGTAAATCATATTAGAATGCGGTAACTCGTGGTAAACCATGGTAAACTATGGTGAATCATGCTAGAATCATGGTAAATCATACTACAATGTGATAAATCATGGTAAATCATATTAGAATGCGGTCACACATGGTAAATCATGGTAAACTATGGTAAATCATGCTAGAATCATGGTAAATCATACTACAGTGTGATAAATCATGGTAAATCATATTAGAATGCGGTCACTCGTGGTAAATCATGGTAAACTATGGTAAATCATGCTAGAATCATGGTAAATCATACTACAGTGTGATAAATCATGGTAAATCATATTAGAATGTGGTAAACCATGGTAAACTATGGTAAATCATGCTAGAATCATGGTAAATCATACGACATTATGGTAAATCATGGTAAACTATGGTAAATCATGCTAAAATCATGGTAAATCATACTACAATATGGATAATCATGGTAAATCTCATTTGCTCTCATTTGTAATTCGCTTTGGATAAAAGCGTCTGCTAAATGACTAAATGTAAATGTAAAATCATATTAGAATGCGGTCACTCGTGGTAAACCATGGTAAACTATGGTGAATCATGCTAGAATCATGGTAAATCATACTACAATGTGATAAATCATGGTAAATCATATTAGAATGTGGTAACTCGTGGTAAACCATGGTAAACTATGGTGAATCATGCTAGAATCATGGTAAATCATACTACAATGTGATAAATCATGGTAAATCATATTAGAATGTGGTAACTCGTGGTAAACCATGGTAAACTATGGTGAATCATGCTAGAATCATGGTAAATCATACTACAATGTGATAAATCATGGTAAATCATATTAGAATGTGGTAACTCGTGGTAAACCATGGTAAACTATGGTGAATCATGCTAGAATCATGGTAAATCATACTACAATGTGATA
Organism: Romanogobio albipinnatus; assembly: GCA_023566225.1. Taxonomy (NCBI): domain Eukaryota; kingdom Metazoa; phylum Chordata; class Actinopteri; order Cypriniformes; family Gobionidae; genus Romanogobio; species Romanogobio albipinnatus. The sequence goes on from CM042245.1 coordinate 6,857,191, forward strand.
AATCATGGTAAATCATATTAGAATGTGGTAACTCGTGGTAAACCATGGTAAACTATGGTGAATCATGCTAGAATCATGGTAAATCATACTACAATGTGATAAATCATGGTAAATCATATTAGAATGTGGTAACTCGTGGTAAACCATGGTAAACTATGGTGAATCATGCTAGAATCATGGTAAATCATACTACAATGTGATAAATCATGGTAAATCATATTAGAATGCGGTCACTCGTGGTAAACCATGGTAAACTATGGTGAATCATGCTAGAATCATGGTAAATCATACTACAATGTGATAAATCATGGTAAATCATATTAGAATGCGGTCACTCGTGGTAAATCATGGTAAACTATGGTAAATCATGCTAGAATCATGGTAAATCATACTACAGTGTGATAAATCATGGTAAATCATATTAGAATGCGGTCACTCGTGGTAAATCATGGTAAACTATGGTAAATCATGCTAGAATCATGGTAAATCATACTACAGTGTGATAAATCATGGTAAATCATATTAGAATGTGGTAAACCATGGTAAACTATGGTAAATCATGCTAGAATCATGGTAAATCATACGACATTATGGTAAATCATGGTAAACTATGGTAAATCATAGTAAATCATATTAGAATGCGGTCACACATGGTAAACCATGGTAAACTATGGTGAATCATGCTAGAATCATGGTAAATCATACTACAATGTGATAAATCATGGTAAATCATATTAGAATGCGGTCACTCGTGGTAAACCATGGTAAACTATGGTGAATCATGCTAGAATCATGGTAAATCATACTACAATGTGATAAATCATGGTAAATCATATTAGAATGTGGTAACTCGTGGTAAATCATGGTAAACTATGGTAAATCATGCTAGAATCATGGTAAATCATACTACAGTGTGATAAATCATGGTAAATCATATTAGAATGCGGTCACTCGTGGTAAATCATGGTAAACTATGGTAAATCATGCTAGAATCATGGTAAATCATACTACAGTGTGATAAATCATGGTAAATCATATTAGAATGTGGTAAACCATGGTAAACTATGGTAAATCATGCTAGAATCATGGTAAATCATACGACATTATGGTAAATCATGGTAAACTATGGTAAATCATGCTAAAATCATGGTAAATCATACTACAATATGGATAATCATGGTAAATCTCATTTGCTCTCATTTGTAATTCGCTTTGGATAAAAGCGTCTGCTAAATGACTAAATGTAAATGTAAAATCATATTAGAATGTGGTAACTCGTGGTAAACCATGGTAAACTATGGTGAATCATGCTAGAATCATGGTAAATCATACTACAATGTGATAAATCATGGTAAATCATATTAGAATGTGGTAACTCGTGGTAAACCATGGTAAACTATGGTGAATCATGCTAGAATCATGGTAAATCATACTACAATGTGATAAATCATGGTAAATCATATTAGAATGCGGTCACTCGTGGTAAATCATGGTAAACTATGGTAAATCATGCTAGAATCATGGTAAATCATACTACAATGTGATAAATCATGGTAAATCATATTAGAATGCGGTCACTCGTGGTAAATCATGGTAAACTATGGTAAATCATGCTAAAATCATGGTAAATCATACTACAATATGGATAATCATGGTAAATCTAATTTGCTCTCATTTGTAATTCGCTTTGGATAAAAGCGTCTGCTAAATGACTAAATGTAAATGTAAAATCATATTAGAATGTGGTAACTCGTGGTAAACCATGGTAAACTATGGTAAATCATGCTAGAATCATGGTAAATCATACTACAATGTGGTAAATCATAGTAAATCATATTAGAATGCGGTCACACATGGTAAATCATGGTAAACTATGGTAAATCATGCTAGAATCATGGTAAATCATACTACAATGTGATAAATCATGGTAAATCATATTAGAATGCGGTCACACATGGTAAATCATGGTAAACTATGGTAAATCATGCTAGAATCATGGTAAATCATACTACAATGTGATAAATCATGGTAAATCATATTAGAATGCGGTAACTCGTGGTAAACCATGGTAAACTATGGTAAATCATGCTAGAATCAGGGTAAATCATACTACAATGTGATAAATCATGGTAAATCATATTAGAATGTGGTAACTCGTGGTAAACCATGGTAAACTATGGTGAATCATGCTAGAATCATGGTAAATCATACTACAATGTGATAAATCATGGTAAATCATATTAGAATGCGGTCACTCGTGGTAAATCATGGTAAACTATGGTAAATCATGCTAGAATCATGGTAAATCATACTACAATGTGATAAATCATGGTAAATCATATTAGAATGTGGTAACTCGTGGTAAATCATGGTAAACTATGGTAAATCATGCTAGAATCATGGTAAATCATACTACAATGTGATAAATCATGGTAAATCATATTAGAATGCGGTCACTCGTGGTAAATCATGGTAAACTATGGTAAATCATGCTAGAATCATGGTAAATCATACTACAGTGTGATAAATCATGGTAAATCATATTAGAATGTGGTAAACCATGGTAAACTATGGTAAATCATGCTAGAATCATGGTAAATCATACGACATTATGGTAAATCATGGTAAACTATGGTAAATCATAGTAAATCATATTAGAATGCGGTCACACATGGTAAACCATGGTAAACTATGGTGAATCATGCTAGAATCATGGTAAATCATACTACAATGTGATAAATCATGGTAAATCATATTAGAATGCGGTCACTCGTGGTAAACCATGGTAAACTATGGTGAATCATGCTAGAATCATGGTAAATCATACTACAATGTGATAAATCATGGTAAATCATATTAGAATGTGGTAACTCGTGGTAAATCATGGTAAACTATGGTAAATCATGCTAGAATCATGGTAAATCATACTACAGTGTGATAAATCATGGTAAATCATATTAGAATGCGGTCACTCGTGGTAAATCATGGTAAACTATGGTAAATCATGCTAGAATCATGGTAAATCATACTACAGTGTGATAAATCATGGTAAATCATATTAGAATGTGGTAAACCATGGTAAACTATGGTAAATCATGCTAGAATCATGGTAAATCATACGACATTATGGTAAATCATGGTAAACTATGGTAAATCATGCTAAAATCATGGTAAATCATACTACAATATGGATAATCATGGTAAATCTCATTTGCTCTCATTTGTAATTCGCTTTGGATAAAAGCGTCTGCTAAATGACTAAATGTAAATGTAAAATCATATTAGAATGTGGTAACTCGTGGTAAACCATGGTAAACTATGGTGAATCATGCTAGAATCATGGTAAATCATACTACAATGTGATAAATCATGGTAAATCATATTAGAATGTGGTAACTCGTGGTAAACCATGGTAAACTATGGTGAATCATGCTAGAATCATGGTAAATCATACTACAGTGTGATAAATCATGGTAAATCATATTAGAATGCGGTCACACATGGTAAATCATGGTAAACTATGGTAAATCATGCTAGAATCATGGTAAATCATACTACAATGTGATAAATCATGGTAAATCATATTAGAATGCGGTCACACATGGTAAATCATGGTAAACTATGGTAAATCATGCTAGAATCATGGTAAATCATACTACAATGTGGTAAATCATGGTAAATCATATTAGAATGCGGTCACACATGGTAAACTATGGTGAATCATGCTAGAATCATGGTAAATCATACTACAATGTGGTAAATCATAGTAAATCATATTAGAATGCGGTCACACATGGTAAACTATAGTGAATCATGCTAAAATCATGGTAAATCATACTACAATGTGATAAATCATGGTAAATCATATTAGAATGTGGTAACTCGTGGTAAACCATGGTAAACTATGGTGAATCATGCTAGAATCATGGTAAATCATACTACAATGTGATAAATCATGGTAAATCATATTAGAATGCGGTCACTCGTGGTAAATCATGGTAAACTATGGTAAATCATGCTAAAATCATGGTAAATCATACTACAATGTGATAAATCATGGTAAATCATATTAGAATGTGGTAACTCGTGGTAAACCATGGTAAACTATGGTGAATCATGCTAGAATCATGGTAAATCATACTACAATGTGATAAATCATGGTAAATCATATTAGAATGCGGTCACTCGTGGTAAATCATGGTAAACTATGGTAAATCATGCTAAAATCATGGTAAATCATACTACAATATGGATAATCATGGTAAATCTCATTTGCTCTCATTTGTAATTCGCTTTGGATAAAAGCGTCTGCTAAATGACTAAATGTAAATGTAAAATCATATTAGAATGTGGTAACTCGTGGTAAACCATGGTAAACTATGGTGAATCATGCTAGAATCATGGTAAATCATACTACAATGTGATAAATCATGGTTAATCATATTAGAATGCAGTCACTCGTGGTAAATCATGGTAAACTATGGTAAATCATGCTAGAATCATGGTAAATCATACTACAATGTGGTAAATCATAGTAAATCATATTAGAATGCGGTCACACATGGTAAATCATGGTAAACTATGGTAAATCATGCTAGAATCATGGTAAATCATACTACAATGTGATAAATCATGGTAAATCATATTAGAATGCGGTCACTCGTGGTAAACCATGGTAAACTATGGTGAATCATGCTAGAATCATGGTAAATCATACTACAATGTGATAAATCATGGTAAATCATATTAGAATGCGGTCACTCGTGGTAAATCATGGTAAACTATGGTAAATCATGCTAGAATCATGGTAAATCATACTACAGTGTGATAAATCATGGTAAATCATATTAGAATGCGGTCACTCGTGGTAAATCATGGTAAACTATGGTAAATCATGCTAGAATCATGGTAAATCATACTACAGTGTGATAAATCATGGTAAATCATATTAGAATGTGGTAAACCATGGTAAACTATGGTAAATCATGCTAGAATCATGGTAAATCATACGACATTATGGTAAATCATGGTAAACTATGGTAAATCATGCTAAAATCATGGTAAATCATACTACAATATGGATAATCATGGTAAATCTCATTTGCTCTCATTTGTAATTCGCTTTGGATAAAAGCGTCTGCTAAATGACTAAATGTAAATGTAAAATCATATTAGAATGTGGTAACTCGTGGTAAACCATGGTAAACTATGGTGAATCATGCTAGAATCATGGTAAATCATACTACAATGTGATAAATCATGGTAAATCATATTAGAATGCGGTCACTCGTGGTAAACCATGGTAAACTATGGTGAATCATGCTAGAATCATGGTAAATCATACTACAATGTGATAAATCATGGTAAATCATATTAGAATGTGGTAACTCGTGGTAAATCATGGTAAACTATGGTAAATCATGCTAGAATCATGGTAAATCATACTACAGTGTGATAAATCATGGTAAATCATATTAGAATGCGGTCACTCGTGGTAAATCATGGTAAACTATGGTAAATCATGCTAGAATCATGGTAAATCATACTACAGTGTGATAAATCATGGTAAATCATATTAGAATGTGGTAAACCATGGTAAACTATGGTAAATCATGCTAGAATCATGGTAAATCATACGACATTATGGTAAATCATGGTAAACTATGGTAAATCATGCTAAAATCATGGTAAATCATACTACAATATGGATAATCATGGTAAATCTCATTTGCTCTCATTTGTAATTCGCTTTGGATAAAAGCGTCTGCTAAATGACTAAATGTAAATGTAAAATCATATTAGAATGTGGTAACTCGTGGTAAACCATGGTAAACTATGGTGAATCATGCTAGAATCATGGTAAATCATACTACAATGTGATAAATCATGGTAAATCATATTAGAATGTGGTAACTCGTGGTAAACCATGGTAAACTATGGTGAATCATGCTAGAATCATGGTAAATCATACTACAGTGTGATAAATCATGGTAAATCATATTAGAATGCGGTCACACATGGTAAATCATGGTAAACTATGCTAAATCATGCTAGAATCATGGTAAATCATACTACAATGTGATAAATCATGGTAAATCATATTAGAATGCGGTCACACATGGTAAATCATGGTAAACTATGGTAAATCATGCTAGAATCATGGTAAATCATACTACAATGTGGTAAATCATGGTAAATCATATTAGAATGCGGTCACACATGGTAAACTATGGTGAATCATGCTAGAATCATGGTAAATCATACTACAATGTGGTAAATCATAGTAAATCATATTAGAATGCGGTCACACATGGTAAACTATGGTGAATCATGCTAAAATCATGGTAAATCATACTACAATGTGATAAATCATGGTAAATCATATTAGAATGTGGTAACTCGTGGTAAACCATGGTAAACTATGGTGAATCATGCTAGAATCATGGTAAATCATACTACAATGTGATAAATCATGGTAAATCATATTAGAATGCGGTCACTCGTGGTAAATCATGGTAAACTATGGTAAATCATGCTAAAATCATGGTAAATCATACTACAATATGGATAATCATGGTAAATCTCATTTGCTCTCATTTGTAATTCGCTTTGGATAAAAGCGTCTGCTAAATGACTAAATGTAAATGTAAAATCATATTAGAATGTGGTAACTCGTGGTAAACCATGGTAAACTATGGTGAATCATGCTAGAATCATGGTAAATCATACTACAATGTGATAAATCATGGTTAATCATATTAGAATGCGGTCACTCGTGGTAAATCATGGTAAACTATGGTAAATCATGCTAGAATCATGGTAAATCATACTACAATGTGGTAAATCATAGTAAATCATATTAGAATGCGGTCACACATGGTAAATCATGGTAAACTATGGTAAATCATGCTAGAATCATGGTAAATCATACTACAATGTGGTAAATCATGGTAAATCATATTAGAATGCGGTCACACATGGTAAATCATGGTAAACTATGGTAAATCATGCTAGAATCATGGTAAATCATACTACAATGTGATAAATCATGGTAAATCATATTAGAATGCGGTCACACATGGTAAATCATGGTAAACTATGGTAAATCATGCTAGAATCATGGTAAATCATACTACAATGTGATAAATCATGGTAAATCATATTAGAATGCGGTCACACATGGTAAATCATGGTAAACTATGGTAAATCATGCTAGAATCAGGGTAAATCATACTACAGTGTGATAAATCATGGTAAATCATATTAGAATGCGGTCACACATGGTAAATCATGGTAAACTATGGTAAATCATGCTAGAATCATGGTAAATCATACTACAATGTGGTAAATCATAGTAAATCATATTAGAATGCGGTCACACATGGTAAATCATGGTAAACTATGGTAAATCATGCTAGAATCATGGTAAATCATACTACAATGTGATAAATCATGGTAAATCATATTAGAATGCGGTCACACATGGTAAATCATGGTAAACTATGGTAAATCATGCTAGAATCAGGGTAAATCATACTACAATGTGATAAATCATGGTAAATCATATTAGAATGTGGTAACTCGTGGTAAACCATGGTAAACTATGGTGAATCATGCTAGAATCATGGTAAATCATACTACAATGTGATAAATCATGGTAAATCATATTAGAATGCGGTCACTCGTGGTAAATCATGGTAAACTATGGTAAATCATGCTAGAATCATGGTAAATCATACTACAGTGTGATAAATCATGGTAAATCATATTAGAATGTGGTAAACCATGGTAAACTATGGTAAATCATGCTAGAATCATGGTAAATCATACGACATTATGGTAAATCATGGTAAACTATGGTAAATCATGCTAAAATCATGGTAAATCATACTACAATATGGATAATCATGGTAAATCTCATTTGCTCTCATTTGTAATTCGCTTTGGATAAAAGCGTCTGCTAAATGACTAAATGTAAATGTAAAATCATATTAGAATGTGGTAACTCGTGGTAAACCATGGTAAACTATGGTGAATCATGCTAGAATCATGGTAAATCATACTACAATGTGATAAATCATGGTAAATCATATTAGAATGCGGTCACTCGTGGTAAATCATGGTAAACTATGGTAAATCATGCTAGAATCATGGTAAATCATACTACAATGTGATAAATCATGGTAAATCATATTAGAATGCGGTCACTCGTGGTAAATCATGGTAAACTATGGTAAATCATGCTAAAATCATGGTAAATCATACTACAATATGGATAATCATGGTAAATCTCATTTGCTCTCATTTGTAATTCGCTTTGGATAAAAGCGTCTGCTAAATGACTAAATGTAAATGTAAAATCATATTAGAATGTGGTAACTCGTGGTAAACCATGGTAAACTATGGTGAATCATGCTAGAATCATGGTAAATCATACTACAATGTGATAAATCATGGTAAATCATATTAGAATGTGGTAACTCGTGGTAAACCATGGTAAACTATGGTGAATCATGCTAGAATCATGGTAAATCATACTACAATGTGATAAATCATGGTAAATCATATTAGAATGTGGTAACTCGTGGTAAACCATGGTAAACTATGGTAAATCATGCTAGAATCATGGTAAATCATACTACAGTGTGATAAATCATGGTAAATCATATTAGAATGCGGTCACTCGTGGTAAATCATGGTAAACTATGGTAAATCATGCTAGAATCATGGTAAATCATACTACAGTGTGATAAATCATGGTAAATCATATTAGAATGTGGTAAACCATGGTAAACTATGGTAAATCATGCTAGAATCATGGTAAATCATACGACATTATGGTAAATCATGGTAAACTATGGTAAATCATGCTAAAATCATGGTAAATCATACTACAATATGGATAATCATGGTAAATCTCATTTGCTCTCATTTGTAATTCGCTTTGGATAAAAGCGTCTGCTAAATGACTAAATGTAAATGTAAAATCATATTAGAATGTGGTAACTCGTGGTAAACCATGGTAAACTATGGTGAATCATGCTAGAATCATGGTAAATCATACTACAATGTGATAAATCATGGTAAATCATATTAGAATGCAGTCACTCGTGGTAAACCATGGTAAACTATGGTGAATCATGCTAGAATCATGGTAAATCATACTACAATGTGATAAATCATGGTAAATCATATTAGAATGTGGTAACTCGTGGTAAATCATGGTAAACTATGGTAAATCATGCTAGAATCATGGTAAATCATACTACAGTGTGATAAATCATGGTAAATCATATTAGAATGCGGTCACACATGGTAAATCATGGTAAACTATGGTAAATCATGCTAGAATCATGGTAAATCATACTACAATGTGGTAAATCATGGTAAATCATATTAGAATGCGGTCACACATGGTAAACTATGGTGAATCATGCTAGAATCATGGTAAATCATACTACAATGTGGTAAATCATAGTAAATCATATTAGAATGCGGTCACACATGGTAAACTATGGTGAATCATGCTAAAATCATGGTAAATCATACTACAATGTGATAAATCATGGTAAATCATATTAGAATGTGGTAACTCGTGGTAAACCATGGTAAACTATGGTGAATCATGCTAGAATCATGGTAAATCATACTACAATGTGATAAATCATGGTAAATCATATTAGAATGCGGTCACTCGTGGTAAATCATGGTAAACTATGGTAAATCATGCTAAAATCATGGTAAATCATACTACAATATGGATAATCATGGTAAATCTCATTTGCTCTCATTTGTAATTCGCTTTGGATAAAAGCGTCTGCTAAATGACTAAATGTAAATGTAAAATCATATTAGAATGTGGTAACTCGTGGTAAACCATGGTAAACTATGGTGAATCATGCTAGAATCATGGTAAATCATACTACAATGTGATAAATCATGGTAAATCATATTAGAATGCGGTCACTCGTGGTAAATCATGGTAAACTATGGTAAATCATGCTAGAATCATGGTAAATCATACTACAATGTGATAAATCATGGTAAATCATATTAGAATGCGGTCACTCGTGGTAAATCATGGTAAACTATGGTAAATCATGCTAAAATCATGGTAAATCATACTACAATATGGATAATCATGGTAAATCTCATTTGCTCTCATTTGTAATTCGCTTTGGATAAAAGCGTCTGCTAAATGACTAAATGTAAATGTAAAATCATATTAGAATGTGGTAACTCGTGGTAAACCATGGTAAACTATGGTGAATCATGCTAGAATCATGGTAAATCATACTACAATGTGGTAAATCATGGTAAATCATATTAGAATGCGGTCACACATGGTAAATCATGGTAAACTATGGTGAATCATGCTAGAATCATGGTAAATCATACTACAATGTGATAAATCATGGTAAATCATATTAGAATGCGGTCACTCGTGGTAAACCATGGTAAATTATGGTAAATCATGCTAGAATCATGGTAAATCATACTACAATGTGATAAATCATGGTAAATCATATTAGAATGCGGTCACTCGTGGTAAATCATGGTAAACTATGGTAAATCATGCTAGAATCATGGTAAATCATACTACAGTGTGATAAATCATGGTAAATCATATTAGAATGTGGTAAACCATGGTAAACTATGGTAAATCATGCTAGAATCATGGTAAATCATACTACAATGTGATAAATCATGGTAAATCATATTAGAATGTGGTAACTCGTGGTAAACCATGGTAAACTATGGTGAATCATGCTAGAATCATGGTAAATCATACTACAATGTGATAAATCATGGTAAATCATATTAGAATGCGGTCACTCGTGGTAAATCATGGTAAACTATGGTAAATCATGCTAGAATCATGGTAAATCATACTACAGTGTGATAAATCATGGTAAATCATATTCGAATGTGGTAAACCATGGTAAACTATGGTAAATCATGCTAGAATCATGGTAAATCATACGACATTATGGTAAATCATGGTAAACTATGGTAAATCATGCTAAAATCATGGTAAATCATACTACAATATGGATAATCATGGTAAATCTCATTTGCTCTCATTTGTAATTCGCTTTGGATAAAAGCGTCTGCTAAATGACTAAATGTAAATGTAAAATCATATTAGAATGTGGTAACTCGTGGTAAACCATGGTAAACTATGGTGAATCATGCTAGAATCATGGTAAATCATACTACAATGTGATAAATCATGGTAAATCATATTAGAATGTGGTAACTCGTGGTAAACCATGGTAAACTATGGTGAATCATGCTAGAATCATGGTAAATCATACTACAATGTGATAAATCATGGTAAATCATATTAGAATGCGGTCACTCGTGGTAAACCATGGTAAACTATGGTGAATCATGCTAGAATCATGGTAAATCATACTACAATGTGATAAATCATGGTAAATCATATTAGAATGTGGTAACTCGTGGTAAACCATGGTAAACTATGGTGAATCATGCTAGAATCATGGTAAATCATACTACAATGTGATAAATCATGGTAAATCATATTAGAATGCGGTCACTCGTGGTAAATCATGGTAAACTATGGTAAATCATGCTAGAATCATGGTAAATCATACTACAATGTGATAAATCATGGTAAATCATATTAGAATGCGGTCACTCGTGGTAAATCATGGTAAACTATGGTAAATCATGCTAAAATCATGGTAAATCATACTACAATATGGATAATCATGGTAAATCTCATTTGCTCTCATTTGTAATTCGCTTTGGATAAAAGCGTCTGCTAAATGACTAAAAGTAAATGTAAAATCATATTAGAATGTGGTAACTCGTGGTAAACCATGGTAAACTATGGTGAATCATGCTAGAATCATGGTAAATCATACTACAATGTGATAAATCATGGTAAATCATATTAGAATGTGGTAACTCGTGGTAAACCATGGTAAACTATGGTGAATCATGCTAGAATCATGGTAAATCATACTACAATGTGATAAATCATGGTAAATCATATTAGAATGCGGTCACACATGGTAAATCATGGTAAACTATGGTAAATCATGCTAGAATCATGGTAAATCATACTACAATGTGGTAAATCATGGTAAATCATATTAGAATGCGGTCACTCGTGGTAAACCATGGTAAACTATGGTGAATCATGCTAGAATCATGGTAAATCATACTACAATGTGATAAATCATGGTAAATCATATTAGAATGCGGTCACTCGTGGTAAATCATGGTAAACTATGGTAAATCATGCTAGAATCATGGTAAATCATACTACAGTGTGATAAATCATGGTAAATCATATTAGAATGTGGTAAACCATGGTAAACTATGGTAAATCATGCTAGAATCATGGTAAATCATACGACATTGTGGTAAATCATGGTAAACTATGGTAAATCATGCTAGAATCATGGTAAATCATACGACATTATGGTAAATCATGGTAAACTATGGTAAATCATGCTAAAATCATGGTAAATCATACTACAATATGGATAATCATGGTAAATCTCATTTGCTCTCATTTGTAATTCGCTTTGGATAAAAGCGTCTGCTAAATGACTAAATGTAAATGTAAAATCATATTAGAATGTGGTAACTCGTGGTAAACCATGGTAAACTATGGTGAATCATGCTAGAATCATGGTAAATCATACTACAATGTGATAAATCATGGTAAATCATATTAGAATGCGGTCACACATGGTAAATCATGGTAAACTATGGTAAATCATGCTAGAATCATGGTAAATCATACTACAATGTGGTAAATCATGGTAAATCATATTAGAATGCAGTCACACATGGTAAATCATGGTAAACTATGGTGAATCATGCTAGAATCAGGGTAAATCATACTACAATGTGGTAAATCATGGTAAATCATATTAGAATGCGGTCACACATGGTAAATCATGGTAAACTATGGTAAATCATGCTAGAATCATGGTAAATCATACTACAATGTGGTAAATCATGGTAAATCATATTAGAATGCGGTCACACATGGTAAATCATGGTAAACTATGGTGAATCATGCTAGAATCAGGGTAAATCATACTACAATGTGGTAAATCATGGTAAATCATATTAGAATACGGTCACACATGGTAAATCATGGTAAACTATGGTAAATCATGCTAGAATCATGGTAAATCATACTACAATGTGGTAAATCATAGTAAATCATATTAGAATGCGGTCACACATGGTAAATCATGGTAAACTATGGTAAATCATGCTAGAATCATGGTAAATCATACTACAATGTGATAAATCATGGTAAATCATATTAGAATGCGGTCACACATGGTAAATCATGGTAAACTATGGTAAATCATGCTAGAATCATGGTAAATCATACTACAGTGTGATAAATCATAGTAAATCATATTAGAATGCGGTCACACATGGTAAATCATGGTAAACTATGGTAAATCATGCTAGAATCATGGTAAATCATACTACAATGTGATAAATCATGGTAAATCATATTAGAATGCGGTCACACATGGTAAATCATGGTAAACTATGGTAAATCATGCTAGAATCATGGTAAATCATACTACAATGTGGTAAATCATAGTAAATCATATTAGAATGCGGTCACACATGGTAAATCATGGTAAACTATGGTAAATCATGCTAGAATCATGGTAAATCATACTACAATGTGATAAATCATGGTAAATCATATTAGAATGCGGTCACACATGGTAAATCATGGTAAACTATGGTAAATCATGCTAGAATCATGGTAAATCATACTACAATGTGGTAAATCATAGTAAATCATATTAGAATGCGGTCACACATGGTAAATCATGGTAAACTATGGTAAATCATGCTAGAATCATGGTAAATCATACTACAATGTGATAAATCATGGTAAATCATATTAGAATGCGGTAACTCGTGGTAAACCATGGTAAACTATGGTAAATCATGCTAGAATCAGGGTAAATCATACTACAATGTGATAAATCATGGTAAATCATATTAGAATGTGGTAACTCGTGGTAAACCATGGTAAACTATGGTGAATCATGCTAGAATCATGGTAAATCATACTACAATGTGATAAATCATGGTAAATCATATTAGAATGCGGTCACTCGTGGTAAATCATGGTAAACTATGGTAAATCATGCTAGAATCATGGTAAATCATACTACAGTGTGATAAATCATGGTAAATCATATTAGAATGTGGTAAACCATGGTAAACTATGGTAAATCATGCTAGAATCATGGTAAATCATACGACATTATGGTAAATCATGGTAAACTATGGTAAATCATGCTAAAATCATGGTAAATCATACTACAATATGGATAATCATGGTAAATCTCATTTGCTCTCATTTGTAATTCGCTTTGGATAAAAGCGTCTGCTAAATGACTAAATGTAAATGTAAAATCATATTAGAATGTGGTAACTCGTGGTAAACCATGGTAAACTATGGTGAATCATGCTAGAATCATGGTAAATCATACTACAATGTGATAAATCATGGTAAATCATATTAGAATGTGGTAACTCGTGGTAAACCATGGTAAACTATGGTGAATCATGCTAGAATCATGGTAAATCATACTACAATGTGATAAATCATGGTAAATCATATTAGAATGCGGTCACTCGTGGTAAATCATGGTAAACTATGGTAAATCATGCTAGAATCATGGTAAATCATACTACAATGTGATAAATCATGGTAAATCATATTAGAATGCGGTCACTCGTGGTAAATCATGGTAAACTATGGTAAATCATGCTAAAATCATGGTAAATCATACTACAATATGGATAATCATGGTAAATCTCATTTGCTCTCATTTGTAATTCGCTTTGGATAAAAGCGTCTGCTAAATGACTAAATGTAAATGTAAAATCATATTAGAATGTGGTAACTCGTGGTAAACCATGGTAAACTATGGTGAATCATGCTAGAATCAGGGTAAATCATACTACAATGTGGTAAATCATGGTAAATCATATTAGAATGCGGTCACACATGGTAAATCATGGTAAACTATGGTAAATCATGCTAGAATCATGGTAAATCATACTACAATGTGGTAAATCATAGTAAATCATATTAGAATGCGGTCACACATGGTAAATCATGGTAAACTATGGTAAATCATGCTAGAATCATGGTAAATCATACTACAATGTGATAAATCATGGTAAATCATATTAGAATGCGGTCACACATGGTAAATCATGGTAAACTATGGTAAATCATGCTAGAATCATGGTAAATCATACTACAATGTGGTAAATCATAGTAAATCATATTAGAATGCGGTCACACA
Organism: Romanogobio albipinnatus; assembly: GCA_023566225.1. Lineage (NCBI taxonomy): Eukaryota > Metazoa > Chordata > Actinopteri > Cypriniformes > Gobionidae > Romanogobio > Romanogobio albipinnatus. The sequence continues at coordinate 6,872,538 of CM042245.1, forward strand.
TGGTAAATCATGGTAAACTATGGTGAATCATGCTAGAATCATGGTAAATCATACTACAATGTGATAAATCATGGTAAATCATATTAGAATGTGGTAACTCGTGGTAAACCATGGTAAACTATGGTGAATCATGCTAGAATCATGGTAAATCATACTACAATGTGATAAATCATGGTAAATCATATTAGAATGCGGTCACTCGTGGTAAATCATGGTAAACTATGGTAAATCATGCTAGAATCATGGTAAATCATACTACAATGTGATAAATCATGGTAAATCATATTAGAATGCGGTCACTCGTGGTAAATCATGGTAAACTATGGTAAATCATGCTAAAATCATGGTAAATCATACTACAATATGGATAATCATGGTAAATCTAATTTGCTCTCATTTGTAATTCGCTTTGGATAAAAGCGTCTGCTAAATGACTAAATGTAAATGTAAAATCATATTAGAATGTGGTAACTCGTGGTAAACCATGGTAAACTATGGTAAATCATGCTAGAATCATGGTAAATCATACTACAATGTGGTAAATCATAGTAAATCATATTAGAATGCGGTCACACATGGTAAATCATGGTAAACTATGGTAAATCATGCTAGAATTATGGTAAATCATACTACAATGTGATAAATCATGGTAAATCATATTAGAATGCGGTCACACATGGTAAATCATGGTAAACTATGGTAAATCATGCTAGAATCATGGTAAATCATACTACAATGTGATAAATCATGGTAAATCATATTAGAATGCGGTAACTCGTGGTAAACCATGGTAAACTATGGTAAATCATGCTAGAATCAGGGTAAATCATACTACAATGTGATAAATCATGGTAAATCATATTAGAATGTGGTAACTCGTGGTAAACCATGGTAAACTATGGTGAATCATGCTAGAATCATGGTAAATCATACTACAATGTGATAAATCATGGTAAATCATATTAGAATGCGGTCACTCGTGGTAAATCATGGTAAACTATGGTAAATCATGCTAGAATCATGGTAAATCATACTACAATGTGATAAATCATGGTAAATCATATTAGAATGTGGTAACTCGTGGTAAATCATGGTAAACTATGGTAAATCATGCTAGAATCATGGTAAATCATACTACAATGTGATAAATCATGGTAAATCATATTAGAATGCGGTAACTCGTGGTAAACCATGGTAAACTATGGTAAATCATGCTAGAATCAGGGTAAATCATACTACAATGTGATAAATCATGGTAAATCATATTAGAATGTGGTAACTCGTGGTAAACCATGGTAAACTATGGTGAATCATGCTAGAATCATGGTAAATCATACTACAATGTGATAAATCATGGTAAATCATATTAGAATGCGGTCACTCGTGGTAAATCATGGTAAACTATGGTAAATCATGCTAGAATCATGGTAGATCATACTACAGTGTGATAAATCATGGTAAATCATATTAGAATGTGGTAAACCATGGTAAACTATGCTAAATCATGCTAGAATCATGGTAAATCATACGACATTATGGTAAATCATGGTAAACTATGGTAAATCATGCTAAAATCATGGTAAATCATACTACAATATGGATAATCATGGTAAATCTCATTTGCTCTCATTTGTAATTCGCTTTGGATAAAAGCGTCTGCTAAATGACTAAATGTAAATGTAAAATCATATTAGAATGTGGTAACTCGTGGTAAACCATGGTAAACTATGGTGAATCATGCTAGAATCATGGTAAATCATACTACAATGTGATAAATCATGGTAAATCATATTAGAATGTGGTAACTCGTGGTAAACCATGGTAAACTATGGTGAATCATGCTAGAATCATGGTAAATCATACTACAATGTGATAAATCATGGTAAATCATATTAGAATGCGGTCACTCGTGGTAAATCATGGTAAACTATGGTAAATCATGCTAGAATCATGGTAAATCATACTACAATGTGATAAATCATGGTAAATCATATTAGAATGCGGTCACTCGTGGTAAATCATGGTAAACTATGGTAAATCATGCTAAAATCATGGTAAATCATACTACAATATGGATAATCATGGTAAATCTAATTTGCTCTCATTTGTAATTCGCTTTGGATAAAAGCGTCTGCTAAATGACTAAATGTAAATGTAAAATCATATTAGAATGTGGTAACTCGTGGTAAACCATGGTAAACTATGGTGAATCATGCTAGAATCATGGTAAATCATACTACAATGTGGTAAATCATAGTAAATCATATTAGAATGCGGTCACACATGGTAAATCATGGTAAACTATGGTAAATCATGCTAGAATCATGGTAAATCATACTACAATGTGATAAATCATGGTAAATCATATTAGAATGCGGTAACTCGTGGTAAACCATGGTAAACTATGGTAAATCATGCTAGAATCAGGGTAAATCATACTACAATGTGATAAATCATGGTAAATCATATTAGAATGTGGTAACTCGTGGTAAACCATGGTAAACTATGGTGAATCATGCTAGAATCATGGTAAATCATACTACAATGTGATAAATAAGGGTAAATCATATTAGAATGCGGTCACTCGTGGTAAATCATGGTAAACTATGGTAAATCATGCTAGAATCATGGTAAATCATACTACAGTGTGATAAATCATGGTAAATCATATTAGAATGTGGTAAACCATGGTAAACTATGGTAAATCATGCTAGAATCATGGTAAATCATACGACATTATGGTAAATCATGGTAAACTATGGTAAATCATGCTAAAATCATGGTAAATCATACTACAATATGGATAATCATGGTAAATCTCATTTGCTCTCATTTGTAATTCGCTTTGGATAAAAGCGTCTGCTAAATGACTAAATGTAAATGTAAAATCATATTAGAATGTGGTAACTCGTGGTAAACCATGGTAAACTATGGTGAATCATGCTAGAATCATGGTAAATCATACTACAATGTGATAAATCATGGTAAATCATATTAGAATGTGGTAACTCGTGGTAAACCATGGTAAACTATGGTGAATCATGCTAGAATCATGGTAAATCATACTACAATGTGATAAATCATGGTAAATCATATTAGAATGCGGTCACTCGTGGTAAACCATGGTAAACTATGGTAAATCATGCTAGAATCATGGTAAATCATACTACAATGTGGTAAATCATAGTAAATCATATTAGAATGCGGTCACACATGGTAAATCATGGTAAACTATGGTAAATCATGCTAGAATCATGGTAAATCATACTACAATGTGATAAATCATGGTAAATCATATTAGAATGCGGTCACACATGGTAAATCATGGTAAACTATGGTAAATCATGCTAGAATCATGGTAAATCATACTACAATGTGGTAAATCATAGTAAATCATATTAGAATGCGGTCACACATGGTAAATCATGGTAAACTATGGTAAATCATGCTAGAATCATGGTAAATCATACTACAATGTGATAAATCATGGTAAATCATATTAGAATGCGGTAACTCGTGGTAAACCATGGTAAACTATGGTAAATCATGCTAGAATCAGGGTAAATCATACTACAATGTGATAAATCATGGTAAATCATATTAGAATGTGGTAACTCGTGGTAAACCATGGTAAACTATGGTGAATCATGCTAGAATCATGGTAAATCATACTACAATGTGATAAATCATGGTAAATCATATTAGAATGCGGTCACTCGTGGTAAATCATGGTAAACTATGGTAAATCATGCTAGAATCATGGTAAATCATACTACAGTGTGATAAATCATGGTAAATCATATTAGAATGTGGTAAACCATGGTAAACTATGGTAAATCATGCTAGAATCATGGTAAATCATACGACATTATGGTAAATCATGGTAAACTATGGTAAATCATGCTAAAATCATGGTAAATCATACTACAATATGGATAATCATGGTAAATCTCATTTGCTCTCATTTGTAATTCGCTTTGGATAAAAGCGTCTGCTAAATGACTAAATGTAAATGTAAAATCATATTAGAATGTGGTAACTCGTGGTAAACCATGGTAAACTATGGTGAATCATGCTAGAATCATGGTAAATCATACTACAATGTGATAAATCATGGTAAATCATATTAGAATGTGGTAACTCGTGGTAAACCATGGTAAACTATGGTGAATCATGCTAGAATCATGGTAAATCATACTACAATGTGATAAATCATGGTAAATCATATTAGAATGCGGTCACTCGTGGTAAATCATGGTAAACTATGGTAAATCATGCTAGAATCATGGTAAATCATACTACAATGTGATAAATCATGGTAAATCATATTAGAATGCGGTCACTCGTGGTAAATCATGGTAAACTATGGTAAATCATGCTAAAATCATGGTAAATCATACTACAATATGGATAATCATGGTAAATCTCATTTGCTCTCATTTGTAATTCGCTTTGGATAAAAGCGTCTGCTAAATGACTAAATGTAAATGTAAAATCATATTAGAATGTGGTAACTCGTGGTAAACCATGGTAAACTATGGTGAATCATGCTAGAATCAGGGTAAATCATACTACAATGTGGTAAATCATGGTAAATCATATTAGAATGCGGTCACACATGGTAAATCATGGTAAACTATGGTAAATCATGCTAGAATCATGGTCAATCATACTACAATGTGGTAAATCATGGTAAATCATATTAGAATGCGGTCACACATGGTAAATCATGGTAAACTATGGTAAATCATGCTAGAATCATGGTAAATCATACTACAATGTGATAAATCATGGTAAATCATATTAGAATGCGGTCACACATGGTAAATCATGGTAAACTATGGTAAATCATGCTAGAATCATGGTAAATCATACTACAATGTGGTAAATCATAGTAAATCATATTAGAATGCGGTCACACATGGTAAATCATGGTAAACTATGGTAAATCATGCTAGAATCATGGTAAATCATACTACAATGTGATAAATCATGGTAAATCATATTAGAATGCGGTAACTCGTGGTAAACCATGGTAAACTATGGTAAATCATGCTAGAATCAGGGTAAATCATACTACAATGTGATAAATCATGGTAAATCATATTAGAATGTGGTAACTCGTGGTAAACCATGGTAAACTATGGTGAATCATGCTAGAATCATGGTAAATCATACTACAATGTGATAAATCATGGTAAATCATATTAGAATGCGGTCACTCGTGGTAAATCATGGTAAACTATGGTAAATCATGCTAGAATCATGGTAAATCATACTACAGTGTGATAAATCATGGTAAATCATATTAGAATGTGGTAAACCATGGTAAACTATGGTAAATCATGCTAGAATCATGGTAAATCATACGACATTATGGTAAATCATGGTAAACTATGGTAAATCATGCTAAAATCATGGTAAATCATACTACAATATGGATAATCATGGTAAATCTCATTTGCTCTCATTTGTAATTCGCTTTGGATAAAAGCGTCTGCTAAATGACTAAATGTAAATGTAAAATCATATTAGAATGTGGTAACTCGTGGTAAACCATGGTAAACTATGGTGAATCATGCTAGAATCATGGTAAATCATACTACAATGTGATAAATCATGGTAAATCATATTAGAATGTGGTAACTCGTGGTAAACCATGGTAAACTATGGTGAATCATGCTAGAATCATGGTAAATCATACTACAATGTGATAAATCATGGTAAATCATATTAGAATGCGGTCACTCGTGGTAAACCATGGTAAACTATGGTAAATCATGCTAGAATCATGGTAAATCATACTACAATGTGGTAAATCATAGTAAATCATATTAGAATGCGGTCACACATGGTAAATCATGGTAAACTATGGTAAATCATGCTAGAATCATGGTAAATCATACTACAATGTGATAAATCATGGTAAATCATATTAGAATGCGGTCACACATGGTAAATCATGGTAAACTATGGTAAATCATGCTAGAATCATGGTAAATCATACTACAATGTGGTAAATCATAGTAAATCATATTAGAATGCGGTCACACATGGTAAATCATGGTAAACTATGGTAAATCATGCTAGAATCATGGTAAATCATACTACAATGTGATAAATCATGGTAAATCATATTAGAATGCGGTAACTCGTGGTAAACCATGGTAAACTATGGTAAATCATGCTAGAATCAGGGTAAATCATACTACAATGTGATAAATCATGGTAAATCATATTAGAATGTGGTAACTCGTGGTAAACCATGGTAAACTATGGTGAATCATGCTAGAATCATGGTAAATCATACTACAATGTGATAAATCATGGTAAATCATATTAGAATGCGGTCACTCGTGGTAAATCATGGTAAACTATGGTAAATCATGCTAGAATCATGGTAAATCATACTACAGTGTGATAAATCATGGTAAATCATATTAGAATGTGGTAAACCATGGTAAACTATGGTAAATCATGCTAGAATCATGGTAAATCATACGACATTATGGTAAATCATGGTAAACTATGGTAAATCATGCTAAAATCATGGTAAATCATACTACAATATGGATAATCATGGTAAATCTCATTTGCTCTCATTTGTAATTCGCTTTGGATAAAAGCGTCTGCTAAATGACTAAATGTAAATGTAAAATCATATTAGAATGTGGTAACTCGTGGTAAACCATGGTAAACTATGGTGAATCATGCTAGAATCATGGTAAATCATACTACAATGTGATAAATCATGGTAAATCATATTAGAATGTGGTAACTCGTGGTAAACCATGGTAAACTATGGTGAATCATGCTAGAATCATGGTAAATCATACTACAATGTGATAAATCATGGTAAATCATATTAGAATGCGGTCACTCGTGGTAAATCATGGTAAACTATGGTAAATCATGCTAGAATCATGGTAAATCATACTACAATGTGATAAATCATGGTAAATCATATTAGAATGCGGTCACTCGTGGTAAATCATGGTAAACTATGGTAAATCATGCTAAAATCATGGTAAATCATACTACAATATGGATAATCATGGTAAATCTCATTTGCTCTCATTTGTAATTCGCTTTGGATAAAAGCGTCTGCTAAATGACTAAATGTAAATGTAAAATCATATTAGAATGTGGTAACTCGTGGTAAACCATGGTAAACTATGGTGAATCATGCTAGAATCAGGGTAAATCATACTACAATGTGGTAAATCATGGTAAATCATATTAGAATGCGGTCACACATGGTAAATCATGGTAAACTATGGTAAATCATGCTAGAATCATGGTCAATCATACTACAATGTGGTAAATCATGGTAAATCATATTAGAATGCGGTCACACATGGTAAATCATGGTAAACTATGGTAAATCATGCTAGAATCATGGTAAATCATACTACAATGTGATAAATCATGGTAAATCATATTAGAATGCGGTCACACATGGTAAATCATGGTAAACTATGGTAAATCATGCTAGAATCATGGTAAATCATACTACAATGTGGTAAATCATAGTAAATCATATTAGAATGCGGTCACACATGGTAAATCATGGTAAACTATGGTAAATCATGCTAGAATCATGGTAAATCATACTACAATGTGATAAATCATGGTAAATCATATTAGAATGCGGTAACTCGTGGTAAACCATGGTAAACTATGGTAAATCATGCTAGAATCAGGGTAAATCATACTACAATGTGATAAATCATGGTAAATCATATTAGAATGTGGTAACTCGTGGTAAACCATGGTAAACTATGGTGAATCATGCTAGAATCATGGTAAATCATACTACAATGTGATAAATCATGGTAAATCATATTAGAATGCGGTCACTCGTGGTAAATCATGGTAAACTATGGTAAATCATGCTAGAATCATGGTAAATCATACTACAGTGTGATAAATCATGGTAAATCATATTAGAATGTGGTAAACCATGGTAAACTATGGTAAATCATGCTAGAATCATGGTAAATCATACGACATTATGGTAAATCATGGTAAACTATGGTAAATCATGCTAAAATCATGGTAAATCATACTACAATATGGATAATCATGGTAAATCTCATTTGCTCTCATTTGTAATTCGCTTTGGATAAAAGCGTCTGCTAAATGACTAAATGTAAATGTAAAATCATATTAGAATGTGGTAACTCGTGGTAAACCATGGTAAACTATGGTGAATCATGCTAGAATCATGGTAAATCATACTACAATGTGATAAATCATGGTAAATCATATTAGAATGTGGTAACTCGTGGTAAACCATGGTAAACTATGGTGAATCATGCTAGAATCATGGTAAATCATACTACAATGTGATAAATCATGGTAAATCATATTAGAATGCGGTCACTCGTGGTAAACCATGGTAAACTATGGTAAATCATGCTAGAATCATGGTAAATCATACTACAATGTGGTAAATCATAGTAAATCATATTAGAATGCGGTCACACATGGTAAATCATGGTAAACTATGGTAAATCATGCTAGAATCATGGTAAATCATACTACAATGTGATAAATCATGGTAAATCATATTAGAATGCGGTCACACATGGTAAATCATGGTAAACTATGGTAAATCATGCTAGAATCATGGTAAATCATACTACAATGTGGTAAATCATAGTAAATCATATTAGAATGCGGTCACACATGGTAAATCATGGTAAACTATGGTAAATCATGCTAGAATCATGGTAAATCATACTACAATGTGATAAATCATGGTAAATCATATTAGAATGCGGTAACTCGTGGTAAACCATGGTAAACTATGGTAAATCATGCTAGAATCAGGGTAAATCATACTACAATGTGATAAATCATGGTAAATCATATTAGAATGTGGTAACTCGTGGTAAACCATGGTAAACTATGGTGAATCATGCTAGAATCATGGTAAATCATACTACAATGTGATAGATCATGGTAAATCATATTAGAATGCGGTCACTCGTGGTAAATCATGGTAAACTATGGTAAATCATGCTAGAATCATGGTAAATCATACTACAGTGTGATAAATCATGGTAAATCATATTAGAATGTGGTAAACCATGGTAAACTATGGTAAATCATGCTAGAATCATGGTAAATCATACGACATTATGGTAAATCATGGTAAACTATGGTAAATCATGCTAAAATCATGGTAAATCATACTACAATATGGATAATCATGGTAAATCTCATTTGCTCTCATTTGTAATTCGCTTTGGATAAAAGCGTCTGCTAAATGACTAAATGTAAATGTAAAATCATATTAGAATGTGGTAACTCGTGGTAAACCATGGTAAACTATGGTGAATCATGCTAGAATCATGGTAAATCATACTACAATGTGATAAATCATGGTAAATCATATTAGAATGTGGTAACTCGTGGTAAACCATGGTAAACTATGGTGAATCATGCTAGAATCATGGTAAATCATACTACAATGTGATAAATCATGGTAAATCATATTAGAATGCGGTCACTCGTGGTAAATCATGGTAAACTATGGTAAATCATGCTAGAATCATGGTAAATCATACTACAATGTGATAAATCATGGTAAATCATATTAGAATGCGGTCACTCGTGGTAAATCATGGTAAACTATGGTAAATCATGCTAAAATCATGGTAAATCATACTACAATATGGATAATCATGGTAAATCTCATTTGCTCTCATTTGTAATTCGCTTTGGATAAAAGCGTCTGCTAAATGACTAAATGTAAATGTAAAATCATATTAGAATGTGGTAACTCGTGGTAAACCATGGTAAACTATGGTGAATCATGCTAGAATCAGGGTAAATCATACTACAATGTGGTAAATCATGGTAAATCATATTAGAATGCGGTCACACATGGTAAATCATGGTAAACTATGGTAAATCATGCTAGAATCATGGTCAATCATACTACAATGTGGTAAATCATGGTAAATCATATTAGAATGCGGTCACACATGGTAAATCATGGTAAACTATGGTAAATCATGCTAGAATCATGGTAAATCATACTACAATGTGATAAATCATGGTAAATCATATTAGAATGCGGTCACACATGGTAAATCATGGTAAACTATGGTGAATCATGCTAGAATCATGGTAAATCATACTACAATGTGGTAAATCATAGTAAATCATATTAGAATGCGGTCACACATGGTAAATCATGGTAAACTATGGTAAATCATGCTAGAATCATGGTAAATCATACTACAATGTGATAAATCATGGTAAATCATATTAGAATGCGGTAACTCGTGGTAAACCATGGTAAACTATGGTAAATCATGCTAGAATCAGGGTAAATCATACTACAATGTGATAAATCATGGTAAATCATATTAGAATGTGGTAACTCGTGGTAAACCATGGTAAACTATGGTGAATCATGCTAGAATCATGGTAAATCATACTACAATGTGATAAATCATGGTAAATCATATTAGAATGCGGTCACTCGTGGTAAATCATGGTAAACTATGGTAAATCATGCTAGAATCATGGTAAATCATACTACAGTGTGATAAATCATGGTAAATCATATTAGAATGTGGTAAACCATGGTAAACTATGGTAAATCATGCTAGAATCATGGTAAATCATACGACATTATGGTAAATCATGGTAAACTATGGTAAATCATGCTAAAATCATGGTAAATCATGCTACAATATGGATAATCATGGTAAATCTCATTTGCTCTCATTTGTAATTCGCTTTGGATAAAAGCGTCTGCTAAATGACTAAATGTAAATGTAAAATCATATTAGAATGTGGTAACTCGTGGTAAACCATGGTAAACTATGGTGAATCATGCTAGAATCATGGTAAATCATACTACAATGTGATAAATCATGGTAAATCATATTAGAATGTGGTAACTCGTGGTAAACCATGGTAAACTATGGTGAATCATGCTAGAATCATGGTAAATCATACTACAATGTGATAAATCATGGTAAATCATATTAGAATGTGGTAACTCGTGGTAAATCATGGTAAACTATGGTGAATCATGCTAGAATCATGGTAAATCATACTACAATGTGATAAATCATGGTAAATCATATTAGAATGCGGTCACTCGTGGTAAATCATGGTAAACTATGGTAAATCATGCTAGAATCATGGTAAATCATACTACAATGTGATAAATCATGGTAAATCATATTAGAATGCGGTCACTCGTGGTAAATCATGGTAAACTATGGTAAATCATGCTAAAATCATGGTAAATCATACTACAATATGGATAATCATGGTAAATCTAATTTGCTCTCATTTGTAATTCGCTTTGGATAAAAGCGTCTGCTAAATGACTAAATGTAAATGTAAAATCATATTAGAATGTGGTAACTCGTGGTAAACCATGGTAAACTATGGTAAATCATGCTAGAATCATGGTAAATCATACTACAATGTGGTAAATCATAGTAAATCATATTAGAATGCGGTCACACATGGTAAATCATGGTAAACTATGGTAAATCATGCTAGAATCATGGTAAATCATACTACAATGTGATAAATCATGGTAAATCATATTAGAATGCGGTCACACATGGTAAATCATGGTAAACTATGGTAAATCATGCTAGAATCATGGTAAATCATACTACAATGTGATAAATCATGGTAAATCATATTAGAATGTGGTAACTCGTGGTAAACCATGGTAAACTATGGTGAATCATGCTAGAATCATGGTAAATCATACTACAATGTGATAAATCATGGTAAATCATATTAGAATGCGGTCACTCGTGGTAAATCATGGTAAACTATGGTAAATCATGCTAGAATCATGGTAAATCATACTACAGTGTGATAAATCATGGTAAATCATATTAGAATGTGGTAAACCATGGTAAACTATGGTAAATCATGCTAGAATCATGGTAAATCATACGACATTATGGTAAATCATGGTAAACTATGGTAAATCATGCTAAAATCATGGTAAATCATACTACAATATGGATAATCATGGTAAATCTCATTTGCTCTCATTTGTAATTCGCTTTGGATAAAAGCGTCTGCTAAATGACTAAATGTAAATGTAAAATCATATTAGAATGTGGTAACTCGTGGTAAACTATGGTGAATCATGCTAGAATCATGGTAAATCATACTACAATGTGATAAATCATGGTAAATCATATTAGAATGTGGTAACTCGTGGTAAACCATGGTAAACTATGGTGAATCATGCTAGAATCATGGTAAATCATACTACAATGTGATAAATCATGGTAAATCATATTAGAATGCGGTCACTCGTGGTAAATCATGGTAAACTATGGTAAATCATGCTAGAATCATGGTAAATCATACTACAATGTGATAAATCATGGTAAATCATATTAGAATGCGGTCACTCGTGGTAAATCATGGTAAACTATGGTAAATCATGCTAAAATCATGGTAAATCATACTACAATATGGATAATCATGGTAAATCTCATTTGCTCTCATTTGTAATTCGCTTTGGATAAAAGCGTCTGCTAAATGACTAAATGTAAATGTAAAATCATATTAGAATGTGGTAACTCGTGGTAAACCATGGTAAACTATGGTGAATCATGCTAGAATCAGGGTAAATCATACTACAATGTGGTAAATCATGGTAAATCATATTAGAATGCGGTCACACATGGTAAATCATGGTAAACTATGGTAAATCATGCTAGAATCATGGTAAATCATACTACAATGTGGTAAATCATAGTAAATCATATTAGAATGCGGTCACACATGGTAAATCATGGTAAACTATGGTAAATCATGCTAGAATCATGGTAAATCATACTACAATGTGATAAATCATGGTAAATCATATTAGAATGCGGTCACACATGGTAAATCATGGTAAACTATGGTAAATCATGCTAGAATCATGGTAAATCATACTACAATGTGGTAAATCATAGTAAATCATATTAGAATGCGGTCACACATGGTAAATCATGGTAAACTATGGTAAATCATGCTAGAATCATGGTAAATCATACTACAATGTGATAAATCATGGTAAATCATATTAGAATGCGGTAACTCGTGGTAAACCATGGTAAACTATGGTAAATCATGCTAGAATCAGGGTAAATCATACTACAATGTGATAAATCATGGTAAATCATATTAGAATGTGGTAACTCGTGGTAAACCATGGTAAACTATGGTGAATCATGCTAGAATCATGGTAAATCATACTACAATGTGATAAATCATGGTAAATCATATTAGAATGCGGTCACTCGTGGTAAATCATGGTAAACTATGGTAAATCATGCTAGAATCATGGTAAATCATACTACAGTGTGATAAATCATGGTAAATCATATTAGAATGTGGTAAACCATGGTAAACTATGGTAAATCATGCTAAAATCATGGTAAATCATACTACAATATGGATAATCATGGTAAATCTAATTTGCTCTCATTTGTAATTCGCTTTGGATAAAAGCGTCTGCTAAATGACTAAATGTAAATGTAAAATCATATTAGAATGTGGTAACTCGTGGTAAACCATGGTAAACTATGGTGAATCATGCTAGAATCATGGTAAATCATACTACAATGTGATAAATCATGGTAAATCATATTAGAATGCGGTCACTCGTGGTAAACCATGGTAAACTATGGTGAATCATGCTAGAATCATGGTAAATCATACTACAATGTGATAAATCATGGTAAATCATATTAGAATGTGGTAACTCGTGGTAAACCATGGTAAACTATGGTAAATCATGCTAGAATCATGGTAAATCATACTACAATGTGATAAATCATGGTAAATCATATTAGAATGCGGTCACTCGTGGTAAATCATGGTAAACTATGGTGAATCATGCTAGAATCATGGTAAATCATACTACAATGTGATAAATCATGGTAAATCATATTAGAATGCGGTCACTCGTGGTAAATCATGGTAAACTATGGTAAATCATGCTAGAATCATGGTAAATCATACTACAATGTGATAAATCATGGTAAATCATATTAGAATGCGGTCACTCGTGGTAAATCATGGTAAACTATGGTAAATCATGCTAAAATCATGGTAAATCATACTACAATATGGATAATCATGGTAAATCTCATTTGCTCTCATTTGTAATTCGCTTTGGATAAAAGCGTCTGCTAAATGACTAAATGTAAATGTAAAATCATATTAGAATGTGGTAACTCGTGGTAAACCATGGTAAACTATGGTGAATCATGCTAGAATCATGGTAAATCATACTACAATGTGATAAATCATGGTAAATCATATTAGAATGTGGTAACTCGTGGTAAACCATGGTAAACTATGGTGAATCATGCTAGAATCATGGTAAATCATACTACAGTGTGATAAATCATGGTAAATCATATTAGAATGCGGTCACACATGGTAAATCATGGTAAACTATGGTAAATCATGCTAGAATCATGGTAAATCATACTACAGTGTGATAAATCATGGTAAATCATATTAGAATGTGGTAAACCATGGTAAATCATGGTAAACTATGGTAAATCATGCTAGAATCATGGTAAATCATACTACAATGTGATAAATCATGGTAAATCATATTAGAATGCGGTCACACATGGTAAATCATGGTAAACTATGGTAAATCATGCTAGAATCATGGTAAATCATACTACAATGTGGTAAATCATAGTAAATCATATTAGAATGCGGTCACACATGGTAAATCATGGTAAACTATGGTAAATCATGCTAGAATCATGGTAAATCATACTACAATGTGGTAAATCATAGTAAATCATATTAGAATGCGGTCACACATGGTAAATCATGGTAAACTATGGTAAATCATGCTAGAATCATGGTAAATCATACTACAATGTGGTAAATCATGGTAAATCATATTAGAATGCGGTCACACATGGTAAACTATGGTAAATCATGCTAGAATCATGGTAAATCATACTACAATGTGGTAAATCATGGTAAATCATATTAGAATGCGGTCACACATGGTAAACTATGGTGAATCATGCTAGAATCAGGGTAAATCATACTACAATGTGGTAAATCATGGTAAATCATATTAGAATGCGGTCACACATGGTAAATCATGGTAAACTATGGTAAATCATGCTAGAATCATGGTAAATCATACTACAATGTGGTAAATCATGGTAAATCATATTAGAATGCGGTCACACATGGTAAATCATGGTAAACTATGGTAAATCATGCTAGAATCATGGTAAATCATACTACAATGTGGTAAATCATGGTAAATCATATTAGAATGCGGTCACTCGTGGTAAATCATGGTAAACTATGGTAAATCATGCTAGAATCATGGTAAATCATACTACAATGTGGTAAATCATGGTAAATCATATTAGAATGTGGTAACTCGTGGTAAACCATGGTAAACTATGGTGAATCATGCTAGAATCATGGTAAATCATACTACAATGTGATAAATCATGGTAAATCATATTAGAATGCGGTCACTCGTGGTAAACCATGGTAAACTATGGTGAATCATGCTAGAATCATGGTAAATCATACTACAATGTGATAAATCATGGTAAATCATATTAGAATGTGGTAACTCGTGGTAAACCATGGTAAACTATGGTAAATCATGCTAAAATCATGGTAAATCATACTACAATATGGATAATCATGGTAAATCTCATTTGCTCTCATTTGTAATTCGCTTTGGATAAAAGCGTCTGCTAAATGACTAAATGTAAATGTAAAATCATATTAGAATGTGGTAACTCGTGGTAAACCATGGTAAACTATGGTGAATCATGCTAGAATCATGGTAAATCATACTACAATGTGATAAATCATGGTAAATCATATTAGAATGTGGTAACTCGTGGTAAACCATGGTAAACTATGGTGAATCATGCTAGAATCATGGTAAATCATACTACAGTGTGATAAATCATGGTAAATCATATTAGAATGCGGTCACACATGGTAAATCATGGTAAACTATGGTAAATCATGCTAGAATCATGGTAAATCATACTACAATGTGATAAATCATGGTAAATCATATTAGAATGCGGTCACACATGGTAAATCATGGTAAACTATGGTAAATCATGCTAGAATCATGGTAAATCATACTACAATGTGATAAATCATGGTAAATCATATTAGAATGCGGTCACACATGGTAAATCATGGTAAACTATGGTAAATCATGCTAGAATCATGGTAAATCATACTACAATGTGGTAAATCATAGTAAATCATATTAGAATGCGGTCACACATGGTAAATCATGGTAAACTATGGTAAATCATGCTAGAATCATGGTAAATCATACTACAGTGTGATAAATCATGGTAAATCATATTAGAATGTGGTAAACCATGGTAAATCATGGTAAACTATGGTAAATCATGCTAGAATCATGGTAAATCATACTACAATGTGATAAATCATGGTAAATCATATTAGAATGCGGTCACACATGGTAAATCATGGTAAACTATGGTGAATCATGCTAGAATCAGGGTAAATCATACTACAATGTGGTAAATCATGGTAAATCATATTAGAATGCGGTCACACATGGTAAATCATGGTAAACTATGGTAAATCATGCTAGAATCATGGTAAATCATACTACAATGTGGTAAATCATGGTAAATCATATTAGAATGCGGTCACACATGGTAAATCATGGTAAACTATGGTAAATCATGCTAGAATCATGGTAAATCATACTACAATGTGATAAATCATGGTAAATCATATTAGAATGCGGTCACTCGTGGTAAATCATGGTAAACTATGGTAAATCATGCTAGAATCATGGTAAATCATACTACAATGTGATAAATCATGGTAAATCATATTAGAATGCGGTCACTCGTGGTAAATCATGGTAAACTATGGTAAATCATGCTAGAATCATGGTAAATCATACTACAATGTGGTAAATCATGGTAAATCATATTAGAATGTGGTAACTCGTGGTAACTCGTGGTAAATCAAGGTGAATCATGGTAAATCACACTAGAACATGATAAATCATGGTAAACTATGCTAGTTAGAGTTTATCTCTTCTTTTGTACTGACACTTCACATAATTACTAGCAATGTGGTAAATCATGGTAAATCATGTTAGAAACATGGTAAATCATAGTAATTAATACTAGAATGTGGTGCATTTCACAAAAAATGTGACATGCTCATAGACCATTAAAAGATATTTTCACAATAACATATCTCAAAAACATTGTGTGTGTGTGTGTGTGTGTGTGTGTGTGTGTGTGTGTGTGTGTGTGTGTGTGTGTGTGTGTGTGTGTGTGTGTGTGTGTGTGTGTGTGTGTGTGTGTGTGTGTGTGTGTGTGTGTGTGTGTGAAAGCATGCATAATGGAACAACTGGTTTGAAGCCTGTTTCAGAGCCTATTTTACTAAAAGGGCTATAACTCAGGAACGAAATGAGATATCTTCACCAAACTTGGTACACATGTGTATGGGCTGAGTCTTTGGTCACGGTAAAAATAATTTTGAGGATTGAACACTTGGTGGCGCTATAACATGAAAAAAACATGAAAAGGGCTATAACCACCTGACTGCTAGTCCGATTGACTTGAAAGTTGTTATGCAGTGTCTTGGTCCAAGATACCTTGCATGTCTATGAGGAAATTGGCGTAGCTCAAAAAACATGGCCACCATTGGCCAATGAAATTTGAGCACCTATTAGACAAGGTTAACAGAGGCCGATCAGAACAAAACTTGGTGAGCATGTTTGATTCATGGTCCTAGAGGTCTGTAATAATTTTTTAAGAAATTGGCCACTAGTAGGTGCCAATGAGTTTTACGGCTCTGTAATCTTGGATGTTTCACATATTCCCACAATATTGATATCATTTGATAGATCTTCTCATACTGAACAACTTTGCCTCTAGAAACATTGCTGTCAATCAAATCGTTTATTAAATATTCGTGATTATGTTAGAAACCTACCTTTGCAAACTAGGTCCTGTTTTTGTGCCCGATCGGAACCAAACCAGTCTAGGACAATTCTCTGGACTCTCTAGATCAATAATTATCAAAAACGTTGAACTTTTGAATTTGGATGGCTATAACAGGGTCATTTAGAAAAGAGGCGTGGCAAAATACACTCAAAAGCCTATAAATTCTAAGGGAAAGCTCAAAACTTCACGAAAATTTGTGGGCATGTGTGACATTAGAGCCTTAACAAGCATGGAACGTTTTATAGCGATCAGACCATAGGTGGCGCTATAACTGTTAAAAACCTTTTAAAACCATATGTTTCCTATGGTAAATTGCCTATATTGCCTGTAAATTGAGTTTAAAAGTTTAAAATCTTGCTAAATAAAACTTAATGTCTTTTGATGCTTGTGTGCTTAAAGGCCTTAAAGGCTTGAACCCCGCTAAATGCTGCTTGCAGCTTTAATTATTATTATTATTATCAGAAACTGACTCCGCCCAGAACTTTAATGCTTCACCAAACTCAGCCTCAGACCCTCCGGATGGTCTGACTCACTTATATCTTTTCTAAATGGTCAGACTTACTTTCCCAAAAAATCCCATTGATCTGTGTTATCTGAGCACTGAGGGCCGTAACACTTAATGCTGTCCACTAGAGGGGGCGACAGGATAATAAGGCTGCGTCTCGGTCAGCTCCTCTGGTCAGTAGTCAGGGCACTGATCAGGGATCAGTCAGTCGGCTGAAATCATGCTCAATCTATTCACTGATATCAGTTGCAAGTGTGTGTCCCTATAGACTGGGATTTTGCAGTGACTGACAAAGGTTGAATCATTTTTAGCCGTGATATCAGTTGTAATTGATGTGATTTGACTTTCTGTTTTCCAAAACATAATCATGTTTATTTAGCACCAGCTGCAGTTAATGTTGACTTTTTCTTTTTTCTTTCCCAAGCTGTGGTTGAAGAACCTGTTCACCTCATGCAGGAGTGTGGTGGGGGGGCAAGGTCTGTATTGACCAATGGAGGGAGAACTCAAGGCAGGGCCCTAAATGCAGATCTGAAGATGTTGTCATCACAGAAGGTGCAGGCCTGTCCAATGTGCTTGAAGTCACTAAGAGTTTTGTCTAAAACAGTATTCATGTCTCCACTTCCTTCCTGCTGTAACATTTGTTCAGTTAGTAAGGTTCAAGCAGGGAATGTGACAAAGACTTCAAAATCTTCAAAAGTTCGAAAACATTGCAGTTTTGTTTGCAGTTTTGTAGGCTGACGTTGTGGCATTGCAGTGCTGTGAGAACAAATACAGTTTTTGCAGATTCCATTTTCCATTGTACTGACTGACCTACACATCTGCATGCGGACACCCAACTTTGCACATTCATTTATAGATTTAACACCCAGTCCTGACCCTGGAGGATCATCTTCTGCAGAGTTCAGCTCCAACCAGTCCCAACACACTTTCCTGGACATTTCTAGATATTCTGAAGACCTAGCTTAGCGGGTTCAGGTGTGTTTAACTAGCCTAGCTAAACTTTGCAGGACATTTGCCCTGACATTAGCTCATTACATTAATGGAATGTGATTCATCAACAGCTAGTGACAAATAAAAGTTCCAGATGGACAAACACTACATGCAAAATAATAATAATAATATCTTAAAAGAAACTAGGGAGTGGCAAACTTTGAAGTAGGGTTCAAGTTTGAATGAGTTGCACAGCTTCTCATACACAGATATGGCCTATTTATGAATTCAACTCTTGCATTTATTTGTCATTTAAACTGATGCAAAAAGGAGAGAGAGTAGAAAAGACTTAGCATGCGTCTCAATCAGCTCCCTAGTTCAGAAGTCAATGGGCTGGACTGATCCCTGATCAGTGCCCTGACTACTGACCAGAGGAGCTGACCGAGACGCAGCCTTATTATCCTGTCGCCCCCTCTAGTGGACAGCATTAAGTGTTACGGCCCTCAGTGCTCAGATAACACAGATCAATGGGATTTTTGGGAAAGTAAGTCTGACCATTTAGAAAAGATATAAGCGAGTCAGACCATCCAGAGTCAATTTCTCATAATAATAATAATAACAATGATGATGATAATAATAATAACAATAATCATCATCTTTAAATATATGCTGGCTTTATTAAGCCAACATAATAAAGAAAACTCAGAAAAATCGACCAATTCAGTATGTAAAAAAAAAAACATTATAGTTTTATTTAAAAAAAAAAAAAATGTTGTCAGTATTAAAGGGATAGTTCACCCAAAAATGAAAATTAGCCCATGATTTACTCACCCTCAAGTCATCCGAGGTGTAAATGACATTCATCTTTCAGACGAACACAATCTGAGTTATATTACAAAAGTGGGGGTGTAAATTAATGAATTTCATACTTTTTTTTAATATTATGTTATTGTAATTATTGGATGTATAATCTTTGTTCACGGACTGTGATGGCTGAATGTTTGTAAATTGTATTCTGTTATAAAAAATAAATAAAAAAGATTAAGGATGGTTTGTTTAGTTTGAGCTGCGAGTAGGAAGAATGTGTAATTATTTAATGCTAAGTTTCCCCCTTTTCATGCATTTTTTTCTTTATTGTATCAATTACACAAACCAAAATGCCTAACACAATAAAACAGAAACATTGTTCCAATAAAACAATTCATCCTCATGAAGCAAACGGTCTGACATTACTGAAGTAAATCAAAATGCTTTAGTGTTTGTCCACTATATGCTCAGGATCATCTTATAATGTATATTCAGCAGAGCTTACATGTCTCTCTGCTGACTCTCACACACGCTGATGAACTGCACTAGAACCAGCTTTTGCTCTGGTTTGGCCCAATTCTGTCTGTAGTCTACCGGCCCAGTAAAGGGACATCTTGAGTGACCATGAACCTGCTCTCAGCGTGATTATACACACACACACGCACACACACACACACGTACACACACACACACACGCACACGTACACACACACACACACACACACACACACGCACACGCGCACACGCACACACACACGTACACACTCTCTGACATCATGGAAAGAGAATGAAACACTCACACAAGAGATTAAATCAAAGTCTTTAAAGTTTATTCAGGACACAAGCAACACTTTCAAAAAATATAATGTATTATGATTTATAAGGTGTTTTCTTCATGATGGCTTTTGACATTTGGTCCCCACAACAAAAAGAATATCTGGAACACACACAGACAAATATTATACATTTTGTTTTCTCTGCAGTTTCACGTCTAGTATGTATCCCTGTGTGCTGGAATATTGCTTTAGGAAAGCTGAACATCAGTTTATTGGACATGTATCACTGGAGTTTTAATTCTCAGTACATTATCAGTTTATGTGTGTTTATATAATCCTTCAAAATGCTGTTTATCTTCATTTGAGAGAAGATTAAAGACCCCATGAGCTCTTACTCTAAATGCTTCAGTTCAGTGTTCAGTCCAAAGTCTGTTTGAAATTATTACACAAGTGTCTTTGTTCCATCTGTAAGATTATGAGAAGGATCATTTAGTTCATGTGACCATAATTACAGGCAAAATATCATTTATTTATGTGGTTCCTTATCGGAATAAATCCAGATTCAGAAATAATCAACTATTTATTTCTTTGCACACTCGTTCTGTGTGTGTGTGTGTGTGTGTGTGTGTGTGTGTGTGTGTGTGTGTGTGTGTGTGTGTGTGTGTGTGTGTGTTCAGGGTCTGATCTGAAGCTGTTTAACAGCCTAATGTCATTTTGTACATGTGTCAAAAATATCCTTTCATTATTGATGAACCACTATGTACTTTATGGTGGTTTACACACCCTGGCGTGCCTATGATGAAGAAAAACAGATAAAAACATAATCTTACCACAACAAATTCAGACGTTTCAGTCTAGCAGATGTCCATGAACACATTATCAGAAGCGCAGATTCTTGCACTTTCCCATAACTCAGGATATTTTAGCATGTGAAGGAAAAGCACACATATAATGATTAACTCAGTCCAGCGAATGATACGAGCACACATCAGTGGCTCAAGGCTGGAAGATTACGCTGCTGTTTTAACCAATAATCAGAACAAAAGCAGTTGAAGGATGACGAGCATAATTCAGTTTAATATATTTCATCTGACTCCATTAAAGTTGTTGTTCTTTAACCTCTTATTCTTTAACGGTAAAAGTCCACCCCCCAAGATTACTGTTATAAACATGAGCCCCATCTGAAAGGCAAAGGGGGAGGTGTTGCTGTAATTTATAATCATATCTTTAGTATTACTCAGAGGTCTAGTTTCAAATATAATTATTTTGAAGTGTTGGTGCTTCTAGTGTAGATGATGAATCCCATTTGACATTTGACTGGCTACTGTATACAGGCCACCAGGACACCATACAGACTTTATCACAGAATTTGCTGATTTTCTATCGGACTTAGTGCTAAGACAGAAAGTCTGCGAACGCCTCTAGTTTTGTTTTATTCCATATACACTACCAGTCAAAAGTTTGGAAACTACTATTTTGGTGTACTTCTGCTCACTAAGGCTGCATTTATTTGATCCAAAATACAGCAAAAACTGTGTGTATTTATATATTGTGAAATATTTGTAAAATTTAAAATAACTTTTTTGGTAACACTTTACAATAAGGTTTCATTAGTTAACATTATATTAACTAACATGAACTAACCATGAGCAATACATTTGTTACTGTATTTGTTCATCTTTGTTAACGTTAGTTAAAATACAGCTGTTCATGTCATGTTTTGCTGTGTTTTGGTTAATTTTTCTTTAGTTTTCAAAGGCTTGACAATTTTGTTGTAATTTTTAATGTACGAAATTAAGTTGTTTCCATTGCTGAGGGAAAAAATCCAAGTGATCGCGCCGGCGCCACACACACGAGCATAATATCTCAGTTCTAGCACTGCCAATTTAACATCGCAGCCGGTCCATTATCCAAATAAAATACATGTGTGTGTGTGACAGAGTTAAAGCCTTTTCTTATAGCATGAGGTTACACACCGGTGTGTGTGTGTGTGTGTGTGTGTGTGTGTGTGTGTGTGTGTGTGTGTGTGTGTGTGTGTGTGTGTGTGTGTGTGTGTGTGTGTGTGTGTGTGTGTGTGTGTGTGTGTGAGTGACAGAGTTAAAGCCTTTCTTAAAGTATGAGGTTAAAGGTCACCCCTCTCACACCGTTTACAGTTTCATTGGGTTTGGGCATTTTTAATCGATTGAGGTGTTTATATGGAGCATTTTCATTCGGATTGGACTTTTAAACCGATTACAGTGCTCCATGTAAACGCACCTACTGTCAATACTGGTAACTCCATTTGTAAGAAAAGCACAATAAAGTATTGATAAAAAAACAAGTAAACTGTAAAATACTTAGCGATTTTGCACAAATTTGACTAGAATCTAAATACACAGCAATGGCAAACAAAGCATAAAACGAGAATAGGAAATAGACGTGCACACTCAAACAGTAGCATTACAGCTTTTAGACAGACTACTCTACATATGAACCAGAACAGAGCTTTTACAGAAGCACTCTATAAAAACACAATACTTCCAATCTTTATCAAGATAAATGCTTACCATACGCAATAATAAACTCACTGCAACAGTTCACTTCCACCAAATGATACGTACACTCATTTATTTACATTGCTAATGCTGACAACAACAACTCAAGATGGAAAATTGCAATATTATTCATTATGTAAATATCTTAAGGTTTTTCCATGGCACTTTTTCCATTTGCTGCTAGTGCTTTAAAAGACTATTGTCTTTTCTTTATATTTTCTTCTCTGTGTTCTGTAAAGCTGTGCAACAATGTTCAAAAGGTGATGCACAAATGAACTGAATTGTAATATATATTGCTTTGGATTAAAGCTGCCAAATGTATAAATGTTAAACTGGTTGCACTCTCTGGCAGAACCTGTGATTCTACTGTGGGTTTATTCCTAGAACCTTAAAAGAAAATCAGCCATCTTGGTGGAGTTTGCCGGAGTTCAAGGACATGAAAAGGCGGACAGCGAACACCTGTGAGGCCTTGAGAAGGATCTTAGAAACTTTGGGAAAGTTACAACTTGTGTCAATATAAAAAAAAAGATTAGAACCTAACTTGAGCGGTAAACAACAGGGGTATAAAGGCACATGAGAGGCTGTGGGCATGACAGCGCAAGAGCTGGAAACAGACATCAGTGAAGAATGAAGGGTTTAGTGTGTTTACTGCTGCTGTTGGAAACCTTTGTGTTTGTCGTCCAACAGACGGTCAATGGGGGACTCAATGAGAACAAGATCGGTCAACAGCTCAGCTCTGAGGACAGAAGACAGAATCCACCTCAAACAGACACTTTGAGAGCTGAAGCTTCAACTGACAGCCAACAATACTGCCATCTGTGCTTCCCTGACATCCATGCAGCCCTGAGAGAACTGACCGCCACGGTCACAGAGCAGAAAGCAAACATCAGAGCTTTAGAGGCGCGACTGAGAGATGCTGAACAGGCTGCAGAACAACAGACGATTAGCCTGGAAGAGCTGAAGAAGAAAACTGATGGTACCTCACCAAAACATTCACTCTTTATCAATGATCCTCAGACTCAAACACCAGTGCAATACATCGTATAGTGTAAATGTCAGTGTAAAGTTGAGTGTATACTGTGTAAATTGTGTTATCTATTACAATAATCAGTGTGAATGTGATTTAACAGAATCTTTATTCCTTCACAGAAACTTCAAATCTTACTCTGAGTCAAGTGGAGGAGTTGAGGATGGAGAACAGAGGTCAATGAGCTTGAGTGATGTTAAATTCAGTGAATACATTCTCAGTGTAATACAGTAATATATCACAATATTGCTTATGTTTTTCAACAACAGACAGAGAGATTGCTTTTTCAGCTGGACTGATGGAATCTGGCAGTGGATATGTTGGTCCTTTTACCACTGAGATCACACTAACCTACAGGAACGTCTTCACAAACATAGGGAACGCCTACAACCCAATCACAGGTAATTATCAATGAAATGAGTCATAAATATTACAGTGTTAGATCAGAGGAATCTTCACGTCAGAAATATCAATCCAGCCCCGGATCTTGTCAAGATATCCGTTTGTCTGGTGTGTGTGCAGCAAACCTGTCAACAGAAAGTCTTGTCTGGTACTTCATGACTCTGTTAACAGTTTTCTATCAGCCTGAGAGTTTGACTCAGAGAAGAGCAGGAGACGAAGTGATGATGATAAAAAGAGCAAAGTTTTATTGAATAATCTTAGTTGCGTAAGTCTCAATGCTCAGACTTCGTCTGGCCAGTACAATTTCAACAAGTGTTGTTATACAAGGGGGGGAAATGGAAAATCACTGCTTCACAACATCGTCCTGTGACGATACAAACCTTGAAATGGAGACTTTCTCTGATCTCCTACTCATGAAGCAAACATCCCTTCAGACCACAGTCATAAGATTAAACAACAATACAAAATTATTAAGGAATATAAAATATACAGACACAAATGAATAATAATAAAATAATAAATGAAATAAAATGATTAAATGAATAATATGAATAAACTAGAATGTATGAGTGGTGCTTGCAGTGGCTAAAAAAACACAGTTAACATTTTGCTAGCATGATGTTAACACAATTAGCATGTGACAGCATGATTAGCTAACATGATTAGCCTTTTGCTAAAATTATGCTAACATGATTAACATGTTGCTAGCACGATGCTAACACAATTACCATAATGCTAGCATGATGTTAACACAATTAGTTTGATTAGCTAACATAATTAGCATGTTTTGCTAGCACAATGCTAACACAATTAACATTTGCTAGCATGATGTTAGCACATTTTGACTTGTTTTTATTATGTTATAACCCTAATCTAATTGCCATTAGCATGTAGCTATTCACTGTTAGCATATGTAGCATGTTGGAAGTGCTGTATGCTAACATGAGTCAAAAGACCCAACCCCCGTGTCTCTATGATGTTCTGAGGCAGAGAGTCTTGTTAAACGGTTGCTAGGGTACTCTGTTTGGTTGCTATGGATTGGCAGCTGCCAATGATGATCCTCCAAAGGCTGCTTGTCAGTATGAATGATATAAACCAACCCCCGTGCCTCTGTGACATTCAGATGTGAAGATATCCCTCTGTGGATTTAGGTTGCTAGGGTGCTTGATAATGGTTGCTAGGGCGTGGCTAGGAAGTGTTGAAGGTGATTTGTGATTGGCTGTTGATGCCCTGAGTCAAATAAACCCACCCTTGTGTTTCTATGACACTAGCAAAGATATCCCTTTGATGTTTTTCGCCCCCCGGGCTTCGCAAGCACCACTAATGATATTAATCTACATAAACGACATAATGATTATAAAATTAAATCGTATAAAAGAAAAAGTAAATAAACCTGCATGTAGGATTGATCACAGATTGCTTTTGAAAATCTTCAGACCTGATGTTGTGTAATGTGTGTAAGAGAATGAATGAAATGATCTTCCATCTTTTAAAACTATAACACAGTGTTTGGTCATTAAACTGATGAAGCTGATTCTGTGTCTCTTGTTGTTTGATTCAGGTGTTTTCACAGCCCCACTGAGAGGAGCGTACATGTTCAGAGTCTCTGTGTTTGGTCATGGCCCAACTGCAGCAGCTGCATCTATTGCTAAGAATGGAGAGCTGGTGGTTATTGCAAATCCTTATCAGACTCAGGGTGCGTTAAACTCCTCGAATGGAGTTGTGTTGATCCTGGAGGTTGGAGATGTTGTCTATGTGAGGCTTTGGTCTGGCCACAGGATATATGATAACCAGAATAACCACAACACTTTCAGTGGTTTCCTGCTGTTCCCCTTAAGAGAAGATGAGCTCTGCAGAATGTGATTCCAGTAACTCTGAACCTTCAGCGAATGATTTAAGATGATAATCATGAAGAATCATTAACATATGAACCTGCATTAATGAGGAATAATGTGTGTTTGATGTTTGCTATAGATTACTGTATAAAGTCAGTATGAGACACTATATTCATAAGCTCTGAGCTGTCTCTATATGTCACATTATAAAGAGTTTCATCACTGAGACAGACAGGACTCATGAAGATCACATGATTGATTTGTTAAAGCAGTAAATCTATAAATGTTGAATCATATCTTTTGAAGTGTATCTTGTTGCTGATCCTGGATCTGTATCTTCATCCTGCATACATAAATAAGAGAATAAAGAGACATTGTGGCATTTTCTTTTCAACAGTATTTGTTTTGAGGTCATGATATCATGTGGTATAATAATGGCGCTGTCATGTAATTCATGAGATGTAGTTTAAATTTAATTGACAGTTTTTGTCTCTAAAATGGTGGATTAAAAACTGAGAAGTGTATTTTTCTGAATCCAGTATCTAATGTGCCAGTAGATCAGAGGCTAATCTCATGTCCTTATATATAGAGCAGTGTGTGCCCAGCAGTCGGGAACATGCAGGGATTCTCCTGGAAGCCTGAAGATGGCGCTCCAGAGCGGATCAGGGTCTGTGTGTCTGCGGGACGTGTCCACTGGTGGAGTGGTCACAACATCGCCTGTGACTTTATTTCATCTTCATCCACTAAAGATGAAGCTAACAATGATGTGAACCATATGAAAAAATAATCAACCATTACAATGATGGATACATAAATGTACAGTTAAAAAACACACACACAAAAACATGGTTCCCAATTATTTATATTCACGATTTCTAGTATTTGTACAGGCTTTACATTTTTATTTCAATGTTGTAACTCATTTATCTATTTTATCTTTGTAGCAGATTTGTTACATGACAGCATTAGTTCAAGTTTCTTAAGGGTCAAGATCAAGTTCTCTGCATCTCCTGCATCAAGCCATCCCATAATATCCGTCATCAGTCAAATGAATGCACGTTTAAGGTTGAATTAATGCTAGATTTTTTGCTATAAATTATGAGCATGGCATCTGAGGACTAATTCAACATTTTCTCAGTTATTTTGCTTTATTTCCAGATTCAATCATAGGCTCGTCCTTATGTACTAGAGCATGTACGCACATGCGCACTCTTTAAAGTGATGCCCATGCCCAAAATGGCCATGCCTAAGTCTATAGTGTTTAAGAATTTCTGACTGCTTTATCACTTGAATGCCACAATATTTACACTGAACTGACAAACACACAAGAGTAAAAACACAATGATGAAAATGAATAGATGTTGCATTCCCATAAATGAGCATTCAGATCTAACAGAGCAACTCATTTACATTTAAAGGGGTCATGAACTGAAGAATAAAGCTAACCAATCTGAGCCCATTGTGCGTTTCTGAGGGAGGGGCTTCATAGAACCAGGAAGCTATCCGGACGTTTTTCAGAGAAGGGACACAGCGGCGTAGAATAAAGGTAAATTATGTGAAAAATTAAGCATGAACACATGTTAGACTGCACCCCATAAACACAATCAAGCCTTTGAAAAAAGCTGCTCAACCGCCCCTTTAATGTGGAAAAACACAGTTGCTGCATATTTGCAGAGACTGAAATTAAAAAACGATGCTGCGCCTTTTATTGGATCCGACAGGAATGGCGCAACACACTCCTACGAGTAAAACAGTTCCCCATGCGTCATTATTGCTTTGTTATAGATGGTTTGATATGCACTGATCATGTGTGCGGGTCTAAAATCACCAGTGATTTCTGAGATATAAGGATTCATGTACAGTCAGAGATGTTCTGTCTCTAAATCCTTCATTGCTGTTTATGTGTCAGTAAATCAAACCAGTGACAAATCAGGCGACTTCACATTGTTTCTCTTAGTAGGAGGAAAATAATCATCCATAGTTTTTAAAATTGTGATTAAATTCTCTATAGAAAGTGATGAAAGAACGCTCCCTTTAATGGCTGGAGCTGTCGATCAAACAGCACAAGTTTATCAGTGACTGAGTTCTTCTGGACAAAACTCCCATTATAATCAACCAATCTCTTATTTACATTGTGTCACATTGTGCACTGTTAGTTATGATGAAAGCATTTGTGAGAGTGCAAAAATCAACTTGCAATAACGAGACCACTGCATTCATGCCCTCAATATGCTCATTGCTAGGCTGCGATGTGATCACTTGTTAGGGAATCATAGCAATGGGCATTTACACTCAAGTCATTTCTAGAAGTGTTATTGACATTATGCCAGAGCTGCCCTGCTCTCTGTCTGCCATTGGCTGGGATGTTTGATTACTGTCATATTTACTAGGAAATAGTAGGCAATTAGGGACTTAATTTACTTCATAAAAACAACCATATTATTATAAAAAAATTTTTTTTCATTTCTATGAAAAGATTTCCCACAAATGATGTGTTGTGTATTTTCTGGTAATCAAATGAAGACATAAGACATTAATTTAATTTATCTTTTAATTATTTTTTAATTGTCTCGTGGCTCTGGAGATGACGTTTGTGCGTTCATGTCTTCATATGAGACGGCAGAGATGGAAACTTGCGACCGACACGCGATTCTCAGAGAGAGAGAGAGAGAGAGAGAGAGAGAGAGAGAGAGAGAGAGAGAGAGAGAGAGAGAGAGAGAGAGTGAAGGCCCGGGTATACTTCACTTACCGCGCCCGGACGCGTCACGCGCGCAGCCCTGTCCGCGCGTCTTTCAAAGTATACTACACAACGGATGCGCGCGGATGATCGCGTTCGACGCACGCGCAGTACATTTTTTCCCTATGCTCTACCAGACATTGGGGGGCAGCACTGAGTCCTGTTATCAACGGGACATTCGCTGGGCATGATCGGAGAAGAACTGTAGTGCATCCACCATTGCAAGAAGTTTGGAAGAAATACTGAAGAATCATAAACGATGGAGAAGGATATGCTTCTAAGTTTACTCGTTGAGTTCGCCGTCCATTGTCGTGTTTTTCTCTCTTTTTTAAAGCGTGTTGTTTTTAAACCGGTCTTTGCACACTCTTCTCCGACGGCTGAACAGTGCTCAATACTGTGCGTATTGCCACCTAGTGGACTCTTCTGTACTGCTGGCGCATGCGCTGTTGCACGCGGACCATCCGCGCGGTCTCGAAATTTGGGCTGCGCGCGGACGGGGTGTGCGGCCGGCCGAATGACGAAAATTACGTCATGCGGGCGGTGCACGAACGCGGACGGCCGAAGTATACCCGGGCCTTAATGTTGTAGATAATGTTGTATGAGTTATATCAGGTCAAACTTTAGTTTCTAAAGTAAAGAATGGTGTATCAACCTCCTGCTAATTTCAAAGTACCATGCTAATACAGCTAGCTAAACAGTGGGTGACAGTGGTGGGGTAGGTTGTAACACGTGTTTGAAAAGTGTTACAACCATCCCCATACATACAAATATGATTTTTTTTGTAATTTTAATCATTCTACAGAATGCCTAGAACTTGGGTGAGAAAAACAGATCGTGGAGTCGATGCCAGTCTTTTAAAAAGAGCAGCAGAGGAAGTTATGAAAGGAAGGTCTGTCAGGGCAGTGGCAAAATCCCATGGAATCTGCCATGTCACCTTGAACAGATATTGGCGAAAATATAAAGAACTGAAACAGCAGGGATTGAGGGGCCTTCCTCGTGTAGGATACTACAGTCCTCACAAGGTCTTCACTAGGGAGCAGGAGGAGACTTTGTCTCAGTATATAAGCCAGGCAGCCGATATATACTATGGGCTAACTCCACGTGAGGTGAGCATGATGCATAAGCGTCTTGAGAACAGGGTAGAAAAGGCAAGATTTAAGACATCTTAATTTGTATTCGACCTTTTATGCAAACTTATTTTATTCATCATTCACAAAAATGTAATTGTTTAATATCAGGTAAAAGTTAAATAAATACCAACACATACATTTAGACAATTTTAAAAAAGTGTCTCTACTCGGACATCATGTTATGATTTCTTTTAGGTCAGAAAGTTTGCTTACCAACTCGCGGTGGAATTCAAAATACAACATCCACAAACCTGGAATGAGAAGAAAATGGCAGGGCCTGATTGGTTTAGCTCATTTATGAAGCGGAACCCCAGACTTTCAGTGAGGAGTCCGCAGGCAACTAGCCTTTCAAGAGCCACCAGTTTCAATCGTGCTAACGTGGAACTCTTCTTCAGTCGACTGAGGGAGGTGATAGACAAAAACGCGTTTGATGGCAGTGACATATGGAATGTCGATGAAACCGGCGTGACAACTGTCCAGGCACCATCCCGAGTCGTAGCACGCCGGGGTGTGAAGCAGGTCGGTGCCATGACGTCGGGGGAGAGGGGCACACTTGTTTCGGTTGCATATGCTGTGCAGGCTCTGGGGAATTCCATTCCTCCATTCTTTGTGTTCCCTCGCAAGAATTTTAAAGATCACTTCGTTCAGAGCGGGCCATTGGGGAGTGCAGGAAGTGCTAACTCATCAGGCTGGATGCAGGAAGAGGATTTCTTATCATTCCTCGTTCACTTTGTGAAGCATACAAAGGTCAGTCCAGAAAGAAAGGTGTTGCTCCTGCTCGATAACCACTCTTCCCATATCTCTGTGAGAGCTGTGGATTTCTGCAAAGGCCAGGGAATTGTACTACTTACATTCCCACCACATTGCAGCCATAAACTTCAACCACTTGATCGTAGTGTGTTTGGTCCGTTTAAAAGGATGGTGAATTCAGCGAGCGATGACTGGATGAGGGGGAATCCAGGTAAAACGATGAGTATTTACGACATTCCAGGCATTGTGAGGATTGCCCTGCCTACAGCCGCAACACAGAAAAACATTCAGGCGGGTTTCCAGTGTACAGGCATATGGCCTTATAATTCTAATATTTTTCAAGACTGTGACTTTGCGCCTTCTCAAGTCACAGATCGTCCTGATCCATCTGGTGCTCTTCAGAAGAACTCCACTGCAGCTCACCTGCCACCCGGCTCCTCTCCTCCTTACCTGCCGCCCGGCTCCTCTGCAGCTCACCTGCCGCCCGGCTCCTCTCCAGCTCACCTGCCGCCCGGCTCCTCTGCAGCTTACCTGCCGCCCGGCTCCTCTCCTCCTTACCTGTGGCCCGGCTCCTCTGCAGCTCACCTGCCGCCCGGCTCCTCTCCTCCTTACCTGCCGCCCGGCTCCTCTCCAGCTCATCTGCAGCCCGGCTCCTCTGCAGCTCACCTGCCGCCCGGCTCCTCTCCTCCTTACCTGTGGCCCGGCTCCTCTTCAGCTCACCTGCCGCCCGGCTCCTCTCCAGCTCATCTGCAGCCCAGCTCCTCTGCAGCTCACCTGCCGCCCAGCTCCTCTCCAGCTCACCTGCCGCCCAGCTCCTCTCCAGCTCACCTGCCGCCCGGCTCCTCTCCTCCTTACCTGTGCCCCGGCTCCTCTTCAGGTCACCTACCGCCGGGCTCCTCTCCACCCACTCATGCTGTCCACCTGCATTCGGGGTCCATCGTCGGTCAGTTGTTCAGTCCATCACTCATTAGGCCATTTCCAAAAGCAGGCCCAAGGAAAGAGACGGGTAAGGGTAGGAAGAAGAGGCGCTCGGAAATACTCACTGATACACCCGTGAAGCTTGCATTGGAAGAAGAGGAGCGTCGAAAAGGGAAAAACATCAGAAAAAAAATCTTGGGGAGTGTGAAAAGCCAAAAAAAGAAGGTAAAAAAACCTGCTGGGAAAAGGGTGAAGGATGATGATGACTCTTCTGAAGAGGAAGATTTCTGTGTCGTCTGCATGGAACCATTTAGAAATTCAAGACCCAAAGAAGTGTGGGTCAAGTGTGTTTTATGTAGCTTTTGGGCACACCAGGCATGCACTCCAGGCCTGACCAATTTCATTTGTCACCATTGTGACTCTGATTAAGAATGCACTTACTTGTTTTGTTCTTGTCACCATTGTGACTTAAAAATGCATTTCATTTTTGTTTGTTTTTGTCACTATTGTGACTGATAAAGAATTTTTATTTGTTTGTTCTTGTCACCATTGTGACTTAAAAATGCATTTATTTGTTTGTTTTTGTCACTATTGTGACTGATAAATAATGCATTTCATTTGTTCGTTCTGTGGAATGGGGGTAAATATGTTTGTTCATTTGCAGTTATTCATTTAAAATAAAACTGTTGTTGTGGCATAACACTTGGAGTACCCTTTTTTTGTGTTTATGTGCATTTTGTCTACCTGTTACAACTTTCCCCAGTATGTGTTACAACCTACCCCAGTAGTGGGGTAGGTTGTAACAAAGGATCACCTTGTATTTGTCATCATCTCAAAAAGTCTGTGATATAGTTGGAGAAATTTAAATTGTTGCCAATTGTAGTAGACAAGCGTGGGTACTTTGCCTAAAAGTTTCAGACATATAGCTAAAAAAAAGAGGTAGTTTTAGGTGCTGAAGAAAAAAGTGTTACAACCATACCCGGTCTCCCCTAAAACATCTATTTATTTTTTTCGAAATATGTTTGTTTTAATTTGTTTAAATTACAACATAACACACATTCAAACACAGTCGGACACATTGCGGTAATGAGAATTTCAGCAGAAAATGCAATAAAATTGAAAAATAATAAATTCTTATGTTGAAATCACACATTGTACAAGGTAGAGAAAGGTATTGTCTTTATTCTGATGCTTTTTAATATTACTATATTACACATTTTATATTTAAAATCATTAGTGCCGTGGTGTTTTAATGGTTTCGTGAGAATCACCCGGGTAGCCAATTACAGCGGTGGACAGTAAAAAAAGCATTTTTACTTTGTTAATGTACATAATAATTTTTTTAAGTTTTATATTTTATCAGAGTACTTCTATTTTGAGAAACTTTTACTTCACTACATTCCAAAGCACAATATTGTAATTTTACCCCGCAACATTGCTGTACTGTTTAAGCCCATTGAATGTGGGCATATTTTCACATCTCTGATATTGCATAATGATTTCAGACTGAGCTCTTATATTAAGCTCTATCATTAGACCCATATATCTTTAATAGAATATGTTTAGTAGTAATAATAGTAATATATATTAGGGTATCTGTACTAAGTACGTTTCTAGATTTGTACTCCGTCCACCACTGGCTAATAAACTAGCGTCTTGCTAGCTTGCAAATCTTGGTTGATACCTCACTGGCTTGCAAACAAACAAACAAACAAACAAAAGGCTTGCTCAAAAGTTGTGCATTGAAAGTAAGCTTTACCGTGATCGTTGTATACTTTATTTCACAACTAGTTATACAAACTTACCGACAGACTCCATCATCGACTCCAGCAACGAGGTGGCCGTATCGATGCCTTCTTCTCTTCCCAAACTCGCCGGTCTGTGTCCGTAGATGGCGTCCATCATATCGAACCACTTCCATTTCTTTCTGTGAACACCACTCCAGCTGTTGTGGTCTTTCACCTTATGGTAGTCACTCTGCAGTTTTTTACTTTTAATGCGGCACTGCTCGGACGTCCGCTGGAACCCCTCGGTAGCCATCCTCTCAGAAACATGGTGAAAAACCTTTTCGTTTCTCACCGTGCCATCGAGTTCCCTTTGTACCCTTTCTTCACCGAGGATACCCAGCAAGATCTGCACCTCCTGGGTCGACCACGGTAACGTTAAGCTGCGCGCCGACATTGTTTGGCAATCTTGTGATTTAAAAATGGCGCCAAATTTAAAACCATTAAAAATGGTTGTCGATCCCCCAGTCGCAAGTGCAAGTGACGATTCTCTGTCAACCAATCAGCATTCTGCAGTGAGTCTAGCTCCACCCTTTAGTACCGTACCACTGTGCTAGGTACCCCAACGGAAGGGTACCGAAAAAAGTGGTACGGTACGGCTCGGCATTTTGGTACCAGTCGCAACTTTTGACAGTGGAAACGCAAATAAATGCGTCCAGTACCGTACCGAACCGAACCGCTCAGTGGAAACGGGCCATAATACAAGAGATTACAGAAATTCAGAGTTGAATGTATTTGTGAAATACATGTTCAATGATGTGCTGAAAATATTAGTAAACTAGTAAAGACTGAGAGACTAGTAAAGTCTAAAAGTTTAAACTGTATTGTTTAGGGGAATAAATTATTTATATAATATATAAGTACATATAAAGTTCATTTGAGTCTAAAAAACACCTGGAAAATAACTGTCCTAATTATGACTTTTTTTTAGATGTAGACTATAAGATTCTACATCTAAATATCTACACACACACACACATATATATATATATATTTCTCAATGATAAATATATTATCAAATAATAAATATGTAATATAAAATCTTGTGACAGGGAAGAGAAGACATTGTTGAATAAAGTCATTCTTTTTGTTTATTTGTTTGCGCATGAGAAGTATCCTCGTCACTTCATAACATGAAGGTTGAACCACTGCAGTCACATGGACTATTTTAATGAATTTTTTTTCTGGGAAATGAAAGTATTAATTAAATTACTGTCTATGGAGAACAAAGTTCTGAACGAAGGTCTGACGGGTTTGGAACGACACGAGGGAGAGGAAATAATGACAGAATTGACATTTTGGAGTGAATTAACCCTTTGACGTCTGCATTGATCAAATGAGTAAAGAAGGTATGGTCTTTATGATCAGTGTAAAGAAAACCTGATCTTCAGTAAGTCTCGGTAGGTTAGATATTAACTTTAATATCAGTGAACAACAATATAATGTTACCTACTGCAGTTAAATTAATTTGTTTATAGAACCACGTCTATTGTACCATATTTTACATTTATGAATAGCATCGGCCCCAATATATTATCTGTCATACATTAACTTTTTTTAAACAGAAGAGTCGAGAATAGAGACTGTGGAATATTTATGTTAATGGTAAGTTGTAAATGACTACCGGTTTCTGCTTGCCCTAACAAAACATTATATTTGGAAATAAATCAGGCTGGTCCTAAGGGATATGGCCAGTTTTCAGGTGTTATCAAATCTCCAGTTTGAAGTATTCCTAATTCTTATTTAAAAAAATCTGAGCCCTTGCATTTATCTTGTGGTTTTCTAGAAGGTCCCCCATTAAAAAGACACTTAATAGACTAAGATTACACACAACATTAAACAGTTATAAAATTGTATGTTTCCATAGGATGAAATTTTAATTTTAAGTGGCATAAATTGTAATAAATTTTATCTTCTGTATTTACAGAAAACTCCAGTGCAGAATATCAGG
This sequence comes from Romanogobio albipinnatus, assembly GCA_023566225.1. Classification (NCBI taxonomy): domain Eukaryota; kingdom Metazoa; phylum Chordata; class Actinopteri; order Cypriniformes; family Gobionidae; genus Romanogobio; species Romanogobio albipinnatus. The sequence continues at coordinate 6,908,653 of CM042245.1, forward strand.
AGAAGATCGAAAATCGAGGGGCCAATCTGGAACAACTCAAGTCCATCAGACATAACTGCTCCATAAGTCCTTCACCAGGATTACTGGTTGACCTGTGAAACCATTGACCTGGCCAGCTACCTCATAGCAAAGGACAACATGGACATTGATGGGTTTCAGTCAGGTCTGCCCTTTAGTGCTATTGCTAATAGAGGGATTGTGGAAACGCCACAAAAAACTCCAGTTTGTGCAGATATTGCACATTCAGCAAAACTACTTTATCAGTTAGCAATTTCTTTTGTGATAAAAAATCAGCTCTCTGTGTATGACAGTAAAAGCGCCCTTCTGGACCCGAGAACAGACACTGTCCTCGCTGGTAAGGCCACAGTCAGGCAATCAAATCTAAGCAATTGTGGCATGTTTCAATAGTGTTTGCATATGCTCTATGCTAGTGTCATCCACCAGAGCTATGTAAAACAGCATCACACTTCGCATAAAGACTCAAGAGAGTGAAGCTGAGGCAAACATGACCAGTTTACTGTGTTTGCAGAACAGCTCATAACAAGGAGCTCATGGTCCAGTGCTCCGAATGCCAAGAGCGTTATCATCCTACATGTGCAGATACACCCAGAACTGTAATCGGAAATGATCAGGTCTGGCAATGTTTCAAATGCCACTGATGACATAGTGGACACTACATGAGAAACACCACAGTGGTGGAACACCAAAGGAGTGCAATAAGAAGAAGCTGTATTTTAAATTATATGAAGTTTTAATTTAAACATGCCACTGCTGTATTTTAACCTTGCATTTGATTTATTTTTATTTGTGATTTATATAAGTAAAGGAGTGAAATCCAGATTCCTATTTATTTAGGGTCTTACAAAAAATAAATCAAGACATTTTTGTATAACCGTGCAAAACTATGCAAATTATTAGATTTTTTTCATGAATAAATGCAGTGTAAGAATGCACTTTTTGGGGTGATTTTGTCTTTATTTTTCTCAAAACTATACAGTAAAATGACTTGGAAATAGTTAATCTTCTGTTTTCAATTCACGGAATCTCACAGTTCAAAAGGCTTACACTAAGCCTGACGGCATTGCACACCAGTTAGGCTCGTATGTAGCGTAAGCATTATGAACTGTGAGAGGCATTACACTTTTTCCGTAAGTTGGAAGTTATACATTTTACTTTATAAAGTAAAGCTGTGTGGAGCAGTTATGATGGATAGATGCACTTTTATGGACTTCAAAACAGAGCAACAGTCACTGCCATACTGGATACACCTGAAAGTATCCCTGTTTCTTTTCTTTGCTGAAATATTGGAAAGCTTCTGAATACAGACACTTCCTCCTATTTTACAGCCTTCCCTGTTTGTTTGTCATTTTACTCCGAAAAAATATCTTGACCATTTACTACTTCTAGTACAGGCCAGATACATTCTTGTTCAAGATTCAATTTCCCCCAAAACATTGTCAAAGCTGATGGCCTTTGAAAAGCATTTGTGGGCCTCATATATCAAAATAGTTTCATGAAATATACTTGTGTAATTAAATAAATATTGTATACAGCAACTATCAGAGTTTTATTCTTTAGCCACTGTAGGTTATTTAATTATTTTGTAAATATTTTTTATTAATTTTCACTTGTGCTGGACAGCAGTCCTGCAGGATTTTTCACTTGTGTTGCAGTTGTGCTGGATGTTCATGCATGTTTCTGTTGTACTGAAGGCTTCATTCTAAAACCTGGATGAAATTCCTGCAGGATTTCATCATTCCTACAGGATACCTGCAAATATCCTGCAGAAAAAAAAGAAAATCCTGCAGGATTCCTGTAGGTTATTTTTGTAAAGGTGATCAACATTATCATCATCTTCTGCAGCCCCTGCCTGATCCTCATATCCCTCCTCTTCTGCATCTTCTTGGACTCCACCTCTCTCATCTTTGTTCATGTTTTGTTCATTTTGGCCTCCTCCCTCAGAATCTCTCAAATGATGTCTGTTATCTGCGCGCCATGCCACAATGATCACGGAGCTTTATATCTGCTCTATTTAATTGATTTTTTTTTTTAATTGCACAAAACGTGCACAGCTTATATATTTATTTAAAAAAATAATTAAATGCACTTTTTAAAAACAGCACAGAAAATAAAAATCATGAGCAAAACAAGAACAATCATTCAATCATTTAAAAAAAAAACTTAAACCTTTGCATCAAATAAAAATATTTAAAAATGTATTACAATTTGTGATGCATTGTTTTCTGTGTTCCTGATTTCTAAATGAATCATTCCCTTGATTCACACCAATGTTTTTTCTACAAACAAAAAGTTGCGATTTTCTAGGCCTACGCACAGCGCCTGAAAATAGGCTAACTTCCGTCAACATAACCAACGTGAAAACCTGCTTACACAGGGAGCTGCTGGGGACTATTTCCAGGTGCTGCGTAAAATGATTATGCAGGAATGAGAGTATGGTTCCTAGCCATATTGGCCAAGAAAAACAACTTTTCCGTCTGTCTTAGTACACGATGTAACTACAGAAGTGTCCAGATTTATATAGGAAAAATATTGATATTTTATTGAGAGAGATGCTAATGGTCTAATCAGATTCAATGATCTATGCTAAGCTATACTAAAAGTGCTACTGCCAGATCTGAAGAACATTCTAGGGTTGAGTCTTGTAGAAGATGAGCATCTGATACAAACCACATTTAAAGGTCTTATGTGAACAGCCTCACCCAAAAAAAGACAAAAACCATTGTATTTTGAGTGGAAAATCAGGTTCAGCTGCAATGTGATTATAGCCCTAATTTCACACAGATACATATTTTCTGGTGCCATTTGAAATTGCAGAGCCTCAGATCTGCATGACTTTTCAGGAATATCTGTATGTGATGGCAAAAGACAAGGCAGCCAGAGAAAAAACAAAAAAAGAAGAGATCTCTTGGCAAAATAACTGGTCCTGTGAATTAAACAACAACGAGGGGAAAGTTTAATTTCCAAGTCTACAAGTTCTCTCTCCAGTGAATCCTCATGTGGCGCTTAAGGTTATCTTTAAATCTGAAACCCTTTCCAAACTGACCACATATGAATGGGCTCTCTCCTGTGCGAATTCTCATGTGGTTATTACTCTTTCAACGCAGATCACATGAAAATGGCTTTTCTCCAGTGTGAATATGCATGTGTCCCCTCAGGCTTACTCTCTGTGTATGGCTTCTCTCCAGTGTGAACTCTCACGTGACTGTCAAAGCTTTCTTTACGTCTGAAACTCTTTCCACACCGTCGGCTGGGCGTCTCTCCAGTGTGAATTCTCGTGTGGACTTTAAGGTTTCCTTTGTGTCTGAAACTCTTTCCACATTGTTGGCAGGTATAAGGCTTCTCTCCAGTGTGAGTTCTTAAGTGTCTATTAAAGTTTCCTTTTTCACTGAAACTCTTTCCACACTGTTGGCAGGTGTGAGGCTTCTCTCCAGTATGAACTCTCATGTGGATTTCAAAGTTTCCTTTTTCACTGAAACTCTTTCCACACTGTTGGCAGCTGTAAGGCTTCTCTCCAGTATGAACTCTCATGTGACTCTTAAGGCTTTCTTTTCGAGTGAAACTCTTTCCACACTGTTGGCAGATGAAAGAGCTCTCTCCAGTGTGAACTCTCATGTGAACGTTAAGATTTCCTTTATGTCTGTAACTCTTTCCACACTGTTGGCAGGTGAACGGCTTCTCTCCAGTGTGAACTCTCATGTGGACTTTAAGGCTTTCTTTTCGAGTGAAACTCATTCCACACTGTTGGCAGGTGTAAGCGTTCTCTCCAGTGTGAGTTCTCATGTGAACGTTAAGATTTCCTTTGTATCTGAAACTTGTTCCACACTGTGGGCAGGTTAAATTATTTTTAGTTCCTGTCTTTTGAGCTCCTTTTTGCGAGGAAGACTTTTTAGTCTGTGTCGATCTTTCTCCAGTCATGAAATCATGATGTTTATCATAATGGTCTTTCTCTTCTTCCCTTTCATCAAGTTCATGACTTGCCTTTTTTAATGCCATGAGATCTAGGGAAAAAACAAAACAATTTAGACATTTAAAGTTTAAATAGCAGAGTATAAAGTAGTATGATATATAACCTATCCTATCCTAGGAATCAGGGATGGGCAGCATTGGTCCTGGATGGCTTGCAGAGTTAAGCTTTAATAAAAGACGCCTGCCTTTAATTTTCAAGCAGTCCTGAAAACTTAGGGTCAAATTTGGGGATTGGGTTGAATTTTGCAGGTGAGTTTCATCAAGGATCGAGTAGTGCTGGGAGGTTACACCAAAAATCTGGATCACTTTTTTTTTCGATCGTAGATTCCTCATTCTACTGATCCGTGCAAGCGCTAATGAAGTATCTACGTATACATCTATGACCACGATCAGAATTTGACCTCACTTAGCGGAAGTACTGGCTGTGCTCAGAGATGATCACGTTCCTCTGATAAGAGGTAAAATAATAGCATAAATACTGCTCGGTTTCTCGCAGAAACTGATCGTTTCGCTTGATAAGACCCTTATTCATCGTCTGGTGTCGTTTAAAGCCCTTTGAAGCTGTACTGAAGCTGTCATTTGGACCTTGAACTGTTTGGAGCCCATATAAGTCCATTATATGGAAAAAAAACCCTGGACTGTTTTCATCCAAAACCTTAATTTCTTTTCAACTGCAGAAAGAAAGACATGGACATCTTGGATGGCATGGGGGTGAGTAAATTATCAGCAAAAGTTTATTTAAAAGTGAACTAATCCTTTAAGGTCATCAGCTTGTTAGAAGAGAACGGACATTTATGGAAGAATTTGCAGCTTTGAATCACAAACTTCCTGTTCATCAATAAGGTGAGAACCAGACCTGTTACGAACCTAAATATACTCAAATGAATAATGTAGTTATAGAATGTTTGCAGTCGTAATGATAACAGTAGTGCACACAAAAGTAGTAGCTCCATGCACAGACGTGGTTAGCGATCACACTACACGCGCACAAGCGAACTGTGCCACCTCTACAAGAGGGCCAGGGCATGGTATGGAGTGATCACACTAGTCAAATGAACCAGACATTGGGTCAAAAGACATGGTTCAGATTCAGTATTTTTTGTTAATTTAAAAAATCTTTTGTCAAAAATCTTTCACCCAGGAGAAGCGATTAACTCTTTTCCTGCCATTGATGAGATTTTCTATCATTTATGACAATTCTTTCCCGCCATTGACAGAATTTTCTGGCAGTCCATGTTTTCACTGGTATACGGTAGGGGATGCTATGACACATCTTCAGAATCAGTACAGAACCTCTGAATCAAAACACAGAGGAAGAAGCAGAAACAAGCGATAGAAGCTTTGATCAAGTACATGCAACTAACGCAATCATCAAACATTATTCAACAAAGCTTTTTAATGTTACTGAATGAAATGTTGAGCCCATCAAGAGGCATAGTAAGGTATAAGAAGTATAAAATGCAAGTTTTCACCAACATACACACCAGCTAACTGTAACCATGGTATTGTGGCGGAAATAGTCAAATGTTTTGACATTATTCATTTCAGGGTTCATAGATTGAAATTCAAGCACTTTTTCAGTGCTTCACACTTTTCCAGCACTTTAAACCTCTAAATATTATTCAGCTTAAATGTTTTAATGTGTTTACCAAAACATTATTTGTTAACCACTCCAGTTACCTCTCCGGTGGGTCGTTCAGGGTGTCGTGGAGGGGTGAGGTGTCTAAGTTGCAACATCTAGATACTGGGGTGCCTCAGGGCTCAGTGCTTGGACCAGTTCTCTTCTCCATCTACATGTCATTACTAGAATCTCTCATTCAGAAACATGTTTTTTCCTATCACTGCTATGCTGATGACACTCAACTCTACCTCTCATTCCAACCAAAGGATCCGATGGTAGCGGCTCACATCTCAGCCTGCCTGACAGACATTTCTTGCTGAATCAAGTCAACCTTGCAAAGACAGAACTGCTTGTGGTCTCAACCAACCCAGCACTTCCTCACTTCTCCATTCGCCATAGGTTCATCAAGCATAACTCAAACCAGGACAGCCATGAACCTTGGAGTTGTGATTGCTGATCTGTTGAACTTCACTGACCACAAAGCTGAAACTGCCAGGTCCATCAGATTTGCCTTATACAACATTAAGATAGTATAAGGTATATTAGAAGGATCAGGCCCTTCCTATCAGAGCATGCTACACAACTCCTTGTACAAGCTCCTCTTCTATCTAGATTGGACTATTGTTATGCTCTCTTGGCAGGGCTTTCAGCATCACTGTCAAACTTCAGCAACTGATCCAGAATGCTGCAGCAAGAGTGTTCTTTAATGAGCCAAAGAGCATGCATGTCACACCTTTCCTCATAAAATTGAGCCGGTTGCCAATAGCCGTTAGCATCAAATACAAGGCACTGATGTTTGCCCACAGAAAAATCACTGGCTCTGCACCCCTATACCTAAACTCATTACTTCAGACCTACATGTCCTTCAGAAGCTTGCAGTGAACAATGCCTTATGGTGCCATCCCAAAGAGGCACAAAATCATTTTCACCTACCTTTACCTTGACCGTTCCCTGCTGGTGGAATGACCTTCTCAACCCAGCTGCTGGTTCTTTAGCCATGTTTAAGACACTTTTGCAACATTTGACCCATTAATATTAGCACTTGCTATTCCATATTTATATATATTTTTAAAAGTTGCTACATGTACTGTCCTAACTGTTGTATATTGTTACCCTATTGTTGGTTTATTACTTATTTTGCTCTCCTCATTTGTAAGTCACTTCGGGTAAAATGATCTGCTAAATGATTAAATGTAAATTTAAGATGAAGCAAAAAAAAAATACATTATATTACCACTATAGCTAGTAGATGGCAGCAGAGCAGGACTTTGGCTTATTACAGGGTCTTTCCTGATTCAAAAATGACAGACATGGGTCATCCACACACAGAGTGATCTGTGAGCCCAGTACTGACAGTAAAGTTTGAGATTTTTGCCTATTTTGATATCTCATATTATGTATGATCTCTTACCTTGGTATGTGTTTCAATTGTTCCTCATTGTTTACACATGGTTTCTCATTCTATTCTTTCTTCCAGACTGTGACAGTTATAGGTTATGCGATTATCAGACAGATATTACCTGACACTCTTACTGTCATCCTCCCACTGTCTAGCTTCCGGCCGGAAGCTAGATATTTTACTTTATAACATGTTAAATATGGATATTTTTAATACACAACCCAATCATTTCACTTCAGAATGCATTTATTGACCCCTGGAGCCGTATGGATTACTTTTATAATGGATGCTCTTTTTTGGCTTCAGATTTTACTGCCATTATAATGTTTGGATTAAAGGGGTGATGAATTGAGAAATCAACTTTCCCTTGAGTTTTTGATATATAAAAGGTCATGATAATATAACTTATCCTGTAAGTTTCAGAGCTGAAAACTTCCTTGTTAGTCAAAGAAAAGCTTTAATTGACAGCTGACTCAGCAAACAAGAGATCTGGGAATGTTCTTCCCTGTGACGTCAGAGATTAGTGAAACGCCACCTGAACCGAAAAAGACAAACGCGATTCTGTAGCCCCACCCACCGATTTGTGCATGACATGTAATAGATAAATAACATAGGCTTACATGGAGCTAAACCGGATCGAACTTCCGAACAATAAACATGCCGCATACGATTAATTGGGATTCCAATATTAGGAATGCATGGTTGAACATTATTTTTATTGATGATCCAGCTCATGCGTGGAAGACATTGCGCGTTTGTTTGCTTCATTTCACACACAAAAAAAAAGACACCGGACGAGACTGGATTTGCAGACAGAATGAGATTAAAAACAATGCTGTGCCTTTTGGATCTAACAGGAATGATGCAACACAATTATGTGAGTAAAACTGTTTGAAAAAGATTGTTTTATATCTACTGATTATGTGTCTAACTAAGCATAACTGTGGTGGAACTTTTTAATCGTAGAAGAAAATGAATTCTTATCATAATGCATGAGAGTTTATTGTTCACATTTATCCATATATCAAAGGATCATGCATGTGTTTCTGCTATGCCTGACTGTTACAATCCACGGAGGAGCAAAGTGACCAGCTCATAACCTTAGAGGTCACCGTCCACCTAAATGTGGGTCTCATGATTTTGCATGAAAGCCATATGGGGTTATTTGAGGATGTGTGGAAAATTACAGAAAGAGACAGAGATGCTAACCTTGAGAAGGGTTACAGAGGAAATTCAATTGTTTAGTCGGGCAGACATCGCTCTGCAGACATTCAGGATGGCTATATGACCGTTGACTCTTCTTTTGCAAAATGATTTATTAATAATTAATAATTTATTACATTTATATAGCGCTTTTCAAGGTACTCAAAGCGCTTTACATAGAAGGGGGGAATCTCCTCAACCACCACCAATGTGCAGCATCCACCTGGATGATGCGACGGCAGCCATTTTGCGCCAGTACGCCCACCACACACCAGCTGATTGGTGGAGAGGAGACTGAGGGATGATGCCAATCGTATATATATGGGGATGATTAGGAGGCCATGATGGACAGGGGCCAATGGGCAAATTTGGCCAGGATTTTTAATGACCACAGAGAGTCAGGACCTCGGTTTAACGTCTCATCCGAAGGACGGTGCTTGTTACAGTATAGTGTCCCCATCACTATACTGGGGTGTTAGGACCCACACAGACCACAGGGTGAGCACCCCCTGCTGGCCTCACTAACACCTCTACCAGCAGCAACCTAGTTTTCCCAGTTGGTCTCCCATCCAGGTACTGACCAGGCTCGCCCTGCTTAGCTTCAATGGGAAACCAGTCTTGGGCTACAGGGTGATATGGCTGCTGATGAAAGAATAAACAATTTTATTACATTTACTAAGATTTGTCTCTTATATCAGAAGTTGATTAAAAAAATTGCTGTCACAGGCTGGAGTTTCCTTTGTATTTGAGGTGTTGTTGGTTCATTGTCCTGCGATTCGGGATCAGACTAGAACATGTATGGGCCAAGGCTCGCAAAGCGAGCATAAAATCTTAAATTGCCCATTCCTTAACATTCCTTTCTTACTGTGCGTTGTTCACTCTCTTGACTTATTTCAAGGAAAAATACAATCGTGGAAGTTTTGAACATGTTGATTTGTCTGCAGTGAGGTTTTCCTGATGCACGTACTTGTGTGTGCGTTAGTGATGCGGTTTGCGATTATATCCACCGATCAGACAGAATGTTATAAAAAAAATAACATTCCAATTAATCGTGGGTGGATGAGAGATAAATTATTGTGTTTTTTTGATAGACACATTGCGAGCCCTGTGGGCAAATCACTCCGGTTGCCGTTTTTCCACGTTTTCAAAACAATTCCTCACATGTAGTGATGGGGGAGTCGGAGCTCATTATAATATGCAAAACTACAATCCAGCTAGTGCGGCCCATTAAAAAAACAAGCGCTTCAGGAGCTAGGCTCAAAACCAGGGAAGACAAGTAGCCTATTACTTATTCATTATGTTTTTGAATGTAAAAACCACACTAACGTCATAAGTTGACCTCAGACAACAGTATACTAAAATAAAATCGTGATAAGTCATTCCCAAAATTATGAAGCTTTATGAATATTCCAGCCACTGCACGCCATTATTTTTAATGGAAGGAGACGTGTGTTATCCAAGCACTGATGGCAAGGAAAGCACCTTATACTTGAGCGGCACATATGAGGTGTTTCTGCGTGTTTCTCCGTCTCATCTGCTTCAAGGGCTTCATAAATTGTGGCAATTTCTATTCTATTGTCTTTTATGAGTTTAATAAAGAGCTCTCGTCTCGTCTTCTGTCCAAACACACCACGGCATCTGAAACAAATGATTAACTTTTACGCACGCCAGGTTATTGTGACGCATTGCGGCCACATACAGAGAAAAGCAAAATGTTTGAATTTGCATGGTGGTAACTCAAAGTTTTTAATTTTGTAACTTCTTTATTTTGGCTTGGAATTTCGTTTGTTGGAAATATAAACTGAATTTAGAAATGCTTTTGAAATTAAAAACTTTGCGTTTAATAAAAAAAATACATTTTTGGAGCGGGGTCAGACATGATTTTGAGCACTTAATTGAATTTTGTTTTCTAGAAAGTCTTTCTTTAATATTTATTTCATTTTGTATAAATTGTATTTTAATTTTGATCAATGTTTAATCAACTATTTGACTGTCAAGATCGTCGGGAATGGATTGACGTGCATACCTGGCCATGTTTTCTCTGCCTTTGAATAAGAAAGATGCTTTCAGCCTGTTTTTAATACATTTCTTGAATATATGTCTTAATTACAGTGGGCCTATAGTTAGTTATGATATTCGTGGCTGCACCGGGCTCCATCATTACTAGGTTAAAGTTACTCAATGTCCTTTTTAGGAGAAAATATATGTTGTTAAATCGACATAACATCTCGTTATTATGACATACTTGAGTGGGAAAAAAATATGTAGGCCCTGTGTCAGCAATACGACATTTATCATATGTTTTGTGGTTTTAAGAGATTGTTAGTTTATTATGTTCAGGTGATAATTAGTAACTAATAAACAAATTAACAATATCATCAAAATGGCATCAAACATAATTAACAAACCTGATTTTTGCGTATTATTAAGATGATTAAGATGAATATTTATTTAAATATGCAAATTAATTAATTATTCAGCTTATCAATTAAGACAACCATTTAAATATTCTACTTCAACTGGCTCTAACACTAATCATTTGTACTTTTTGACATTGATCCCATGTAGAAGTATTTGCATGTAACTTGTGTACACTGTATGTCCAGCACTCGTATTTTTACTCTTTATCTGCTGAGATGTACTTTTGACTGACAACTTAATTCTATAGTGTAATTTGCAACAAAATACTTTTGCAAGGCATTTACTTTATTCTCTTCCTACAGGTGAACATACAAACGAAGGCCGTAGAGCTTAAAAGTGAAGGGCACAATGTCCTCCAAAATGACAAAGAACATATGTTATTGCTGATCAAACCGGAGTAATTGAGCTCACCATGTGGGGACTGCAACACGTGATTGGAATTGGCTCCTGGTATGACATCCAATATCATTAAACTGGTCAACATTGAAAACCACGTAATCCAGACAGCAGTGCAGATTGCCCACACCAGACACGATCACTGATTCACTCTTGAAACAGCTGATTATGAGTTTCACCCTTCACCACGACTGTCACCCAGCTCACCTATCAGACAGCCACCCCAATGATAACAATATCACCACCCACACCTACCCCAAGTTCAGATCTACAAGACCTTGAGTTGCTTCTGAAAGAGGACTTTCCCTCTGAAAACTCCACAACTCAACACAACATCACCCCAGCAGTCTCATCTCCTCCTCACCCCATTGATAGTGATGGTATCCCAGCCACTCCACAAACTAAATAGAACCCCCTTTTTCCCCTTTTGAAGCCTGTGAGCAATATCATTTTCATACCAGGAGCCAATTTCAAGCATGTGTTTTAACTGTAAATATTTGATTTTGTAATACATTTATGTAACAATATAATTTCTGTATGTATTTTTTTTTGCTGTTCACTAATGTAAACGTGCTACTTGCTTACTAAAGCTTACTATTTTTGGCTGTTACAAATAAAGTTCCCTTTCAAAACTTTATCCTTTCTGCTTCTCTTTTATTTAAATGGCCTGCAGCCAAAACAGTTTCAACATTGATCAGAAATGCAGCTTGCAGCAACCATGTTAAACACAAGACAACTGTAACCTATAGACGAGTTTCCCGGGCACTTCCGGTTTACTTCCTGTTTCTGCCAAGAACTTCCGGCCCAGGCTGAGTAGTAGTGTAAAAATGGCGTTGGAATGGCAACATTCGACCGAAAAGCTTGTTAAAAATGGTGTTTTGACCATTCTGCATCCAAGTAAGGTAACATCATGGGCGGACAACATGTCGATATGGCCCAGCATAACAACATCCAAGATCTTTTCTTATTTATTTGTATCAAACTGATTTATTTTCTTTTACTTACTCTTATTTATTTTTATATCAGTCACTTATTTCTTTATTTATTAATTTTATTGATTTAATATTTTATTCCAGTCTTTTTCTTTTTGTGATATTGTGAGATTTTTTTCCTGTATTTACTTTGTTTTTATTCAATTAAAAAAAATCATACAGTTAATGAAATTGTCCCTTTGTTATGGAATAGGATCAATAAAAATTAATTCATTTCTTCTCAAATCAATTTGTTTATTGTCATGTGTCAATATTTACAATACAAGAAAAAGAATAGCACTCAAAAGGTTTTTTTTTTTTAAACTCTGTTTTGTCTTATCAATAATCACAACACCAGAACGGGAACAATAACAATAAATGTACACAGGTTTTTATAGCTGAAATTATTTATATATATATATATATAATATATATAAAATAAAGGAATGTGTACAATTTAAAAAAAAAAACACCACCAGAAAGGGTTTTCCTCTGTGGGCTTTTTATCAATGAAGTGATAAGAACAAACAAACAGTCTTTTGGGCGGATTCTTCAACTTCAAAGCCGCTAGCCACTTCCGAGATTCAACATCTGTTTTTGGTTTCTCATACAACGCATACGGGGGAGCACATCCACATTGGCGCCTTGTAGATGGTTGATGGTCGAAACATTCTCCTTCCGACCAAACATTCAGCAATCGCCACGAGTTGTTGCAACCGCGAACAGCACAATATGTCCCGGAGCCGTGTCGGCGTGTAACACCATCCATAGTTAACTTTTTCTGCACGCTAACCAAAGACAGTAAAAGACGCTAACCGGAAGTTCTTGGCAGACACAACTGGAAGTCGTTGGCAGAGTGAAAGGATAATGGCGGCCCGCCTATTTCACTCAGGAAACTCGTCTATAGGGCTATATAGGACCTACATATCTAAACAAGGAACACCTGTGGACAAAGAACCAATAGTGTCACATGACCAGAGCAAGCTGGAGAACATTACCCATGCTCTCCTTAGCAGCCTAGGTGTCAACTGAGTAGTAATGACATCGGGTTAAAGTCCTGTGTGGACCATACTCAGACCACGAGGTACTGTAGCCTCAAATAGTGTAAAATTAGCTTCTAGTTGACATGCCTTTTTAAGAAAAATTTGTATGAATACAAATAATGAGTTTTTAAATTTGCATTTGAACTACACAACTTCAGCTTCTAAATTGAGGTATAACTCAGACTCCAGATCTAAAGGTCATAGGATCTTGCCCAGTCTGGGTCAATATTTTTAAATTGTGCTTGTCTTTTTATTTTATTTTATGTGGGTAAGCATTGTACTTGTCTATGTTCCTCATTATAAAAATAGTGTTTTTGTTCATTTTGAGTTCATTCTCACCTGTACTTCTGATGTGTACATTTCTATGTCTGCCGTTTTTGTTCAGTTAGCGTGCTAACTATTTGCCATTCTTTTTAATGTGGTTCTTCAGCTATCAGGTTAACCATAAGCTAAGTTAGCTTATCATGCTTATCTTGTTAAAATGTTAAATGGCTTTGCAGGTGTCCCCCACAGCTTGTTTTTTGTTTTAAAAAACAACCGCTAATCTAGCCTAGAAATCTAGACGCACCCTAGCGACAGAAAATTTATTTTGCCGCGAATGTAGTCTAGCAACTCTCGGTAGACCTGAGCAGGGCCGTGCAGAGTTCTTCAGGGGCTCAAATGTAAAAAAGGGGCAATATGTAAATATATATATATCTATATATATATCCTTATGCTCATCAAGCCTGCATTTATTTAATCAAAAATACAGAAAGAAACAGTAGCCTAATATTGTGAAATATTATTACATTATGTTCTTTATAACTTTTTATTAATCAAAGAATCTTGAAAAGAGTATCACAGTTTCCATCATTGACATTAAATCATCTTATTAGAATGATTTCTGAATGATCATGTGACACTGAAGAGTGGAGTAATGATGCTGAAAATCCAGCTGCGATCACAGCAATAAATTATATTTTAAATTATTTTAAAATAGAAAACCATTATTTTAATAATATTTCACAATATTGCTCTTTTTTATCAAATAAATGCAGATGAACATAAGAGACTTCTTTCATAATGCTGCATAATATTCAAAAATGGTAATATAATAAAGTCCTTTCACGTATTTCGCCAGCCTACACTTCACATAATAGGCCTGTAGATGCCGCTGGCACTTGGGTTTTGATAACTTTGATAGTTTCATGAAATAGTAAACGTGTATCAACAGGCCCGTCGCAAGGGGGGTGCGAGGCCCTGTGCGAACGTGATGTGCGAGGCCCATGGGTATATTAATGGGGGTATACTGTTTCTATAGTGATGTATTATTAGTTGTTTATGTGGATATTTAAGGGGAAAAATAAAATAAATTCAGTTTAACAGCATTAAGGCCTGTACACACCGGGACGAATATCGCGCGCGCTTATCGCCAGCGTTTTTCGTGCCGTTTTTCGGCGCGTCTTGAGTGTTCACACCCAAGCGATTTTCACTGGCGTTGCGCCGAGTGAACGTGCACATTCAGTCGATGCGCTCCCGGTACACAAGATGGTGCTGCGGCACTTTAAGCCTCTGACACTCGCTTGTCACACAGAAGGAGAAGAGAGACAGTATTTACGAGCTTGCCAAAACCATAGACATATTATGTATATGGACAAAACCATTCACACACTTTTTGCTAACTGGCAAGCAGCATTAGCAGCTCATCTTCTTCTTTGTCTACTTACTACTTCTTCGTCGTATCAATGTGTGCTCGGCAAGACCGTTTTGTGCTTGAGCGCCACCAAGTCGTGTTTTACTGTCACTTCAGCAGCTCCAGGCACGTGAACAAAAGCGCCGATCTCATTGGTCGGACAGTTTTTTACGCGCCGCGTCAAAATAAAAAAACGAACCCGAGGCGTTTTTTTTAAAATGACGCTTTTACGCCTGGCGTTTTGCGCGTCGGTGTGAACACTCACATTGGCGCCCATTGTTAAGTCCCGAGGCGTTAAACGTCGGCGATAAACGCGTGCGAAAATCGTCCCGGTGTGAACAGGCCTTTAGGTTCAAGAAGTTAAACTGTAGGCTTCCTGAACTGCGCAGTGCGCACATTTTGACGTTTAAATGTTGTAAATTATGAATGGGTCAAACGCGTTTGCAAAACGGCCCGAATCCACTTGAATGAGTTTGGACTGCTCTCTCACTGAATCATCTGATCCATTTCTCAGTCAGTAAAATAAACAGACAGTACTGAGAGAACAACCAGCTCTGTTGTCCAGTTGTTTTCCTCTGTGAATATGCGCTAAATGGATGTTTGACTATTTAATTGCTTATTGCAGTTTTCATATTGTTACGACCCTGTCTCCTATTGTGTTTTGAGGGTGTGATTGGCTGCAGACAATCATACTTAATTGATTAATTTATGGGCGGAGGGTATAAAAGCTGTATCCACCTGCTCATCACTACTTCCTCTGGGGGGAACATCTCCAGAGAAGTCATTTTGCTCCACTTTGTTGTTGTCGTCTGTTTTAGTTATCATTTCTCAACATTCCTCACCAATTGGATTATTATTTTTCCCCTGTATTGTTTAAATCCCTAGACTTTGTTATATTTCTGTAATGGATCACTATTTGTGCTTAATAAATAATCTTGTAAGTCAAACTATTCATTTTGCATGTGTGATCCTCTTTATGTAACGGTCGAGAACGAGCTGGCCGTGACAATATTTAAAAACGTTTTAAACATCTAGAGATAGAGTAGCCTATAGGCTTTACTCGTTCTGCGGCACTGATGCTCCGAAAGGTGCGTAATAGTTAGGCTATATGGTTATTTAACTTTATAGTGTTAAATAAAAAACCTTTTGTGCGTACCGTCAGCTGAAATGCAGGCGTCCTGCTTTCTCCGTCCATGCAATAAATGCACATCCTTCAATGAGCGCACGTTTCTATAGCCTATCTACTTGAACTTCTTAGGTAGCGAAATATCTATGGTTTAACCCATTTCAGAGGCAGCCAGAATCAAATTTGAACGAACTGATTAAAGCTCTCTACGAACTTGAGGTGCGATGCCCGCTGACTGACATGTAGTCTATATGCGCATGAATCACTGTATCACGCAAAGAGAAATATTGTAGCCTATAGTTACTGCATAGCCCAATACATTTTTAACAAGCAGAATAATACAGCATTATGACACATTTTTAGCTGTGTCTTTTTAACTATTATAGTATTTTGAAGGACAAAAATATAAACTTTAACTGTCGGCTTTTACATCAAGTCAGCTGTCACTTTACTTTGCGAGGCCCTGGTGAGGCGCGAGCCCCTGTGCAGTCGCACACTTGGCACAGCCCTTGCGACGGTACTGTGTATCAATATACATAAATACAAGTGAATTTAACACTTACCACTTACTTTTGTTTGTTGTCAGTTAAAATCCATTTTGTCAGTGAGGAAATCGTTCCACAAACGTTAGTTCGTCTGTCCATGTCATTTTCAACCGATTTATGAATAAGAACAGAAATGACCGCTCCACTTCACATCGCCCAATGGAATTTGAACTTGCTTTGCCTGATCACGATTGGTTGGTGTATATACATGACAAACGGGCATTGGTGAATTGTGTAAAATGACGTTTTTACTTACTATTCTGGGCCATCAAGTTTCATTCCCTCTGAAAGCCTATGGAGGAGTGAGACAGCTCTCAGATTTCATCAAAAATATACTAAATTATGTTCCGAAGATGAACGAAGGTCTTACATGGTTGGAACAACATGAGGGTGAGTAATTACTGACTTTATTTTCAATTTTGGGTGAACTAACCCTTTAAAGTACTGAACTGCAGAGCTGGTGCATCATATCCACATCGCTATGATCAGATGCTGTCGTTTTGCTGCCACCGCTGTCAATTTTGTTGTGTGTTTATTTTGTTACTGAGAGGAAAACCTGCTGAACATATTCTATCGAAACGCTTCTCAGCAGCGCGGATGACGTCTGGATGTTAAGCGAGCTCTCAGGTTCAATGCGTTTCCCGAGTATTGGATTGTAACTTGGCCTATTTTGCAAACAAAATGACTCTTGTCGATTTCCTTAGTGGCTTCTTTATAGCTAAAGCCAAAATGAGTCCACATTTCAGCTCTGTATACCGCAGGAGCGGAATAATTCTATCGTCTTGAGCTGGGTTTGCTAATGCACACACTAGCGATGCACGCACCTTCATCTCACTCGTGCTTCTCCGGCTGCGCGCCAGTTACGTTCTGAGGTAACACTGCCATCTAGCGGTTGGGTTTTATACAGTCTGTGGTTTAAACCAAACACAAAGCCACGAATCTTGTATGTAAATAAATAAATATCGATACAGTGTTTTTGAGAATCGATACAGTATCGCCAAACATAATATCACGATATTCACGTTAAGCTTTTTCACATTTTCATGTTAAGCGTTTTAGAACGTCCCAGTGGCGATATCATTTTCAACTGATTCACATCATGAAAACTGGTAAAACCTTTAGGAACTTCAAAACATAAAACGGTTACAAATGTGCATTTATTCTGCGAACAGTTAAAGGTGGAGATCCGTGATGCATTTGTTCAAATTCATCACTGAAGGTTTGATCATGGCAGATGTAGTCACACAAATAGCACAAGTGGCTTGTGAAGAAACAAAGACTGGTTGACTCGCTGGAGTCATGTGACCTCGCTGAAGACGGCCGCTTAGCTCGTTATCTCCACGCCAGTTCCTTCTCTTTTTATAATGTCTTCCTTTTATCTCGATTCATTTTTGAAGTATACTGTCCCAAAAGCAACAAACAATGTCCGAGACTAAAGAAACATACAAATTTCCGCTTTTCACCTCCTCCTGGCCTACCAGAAATGTAAAGATAAAGCACATCGAGACGGAGGAGACTTCATCAGACCAGCCCAACGTTATGTTGACCGACATCCTCTCGCTAGGAGCCAGTCTTGGCAGTATTGATGGCAGATTAAGTGCGATTGACAGTCGTTTGGACAATATTCCTACTTCAGGAAGCCCTTTCTAATTTGTCTGGCAGAGTGTCGTCAAATGAGACGCGCTTAACGGCGGCCGAATGCTGAATCTCCGCTGCTGAGGATGGCATGCTCTCTCACGATAACAAAATTATGTCTTTGGAAAAATAATAGTCTTCACTTAGAGCCAAAGTAGACGACCTGGAGAATCACAGCAGATGCAAAAACCTAAGAATCGTCGGCCTCCCTGAAGCCGAATGCCCGTCGCACAGTTTCTTATGAAGATGCTATAGAAATGGCACATATAAATTCACATTTTGAGATCGAGAGGGCTCATATGTCTCTCGGCCCCATCCCAGGAGCAAACCGCCCACCGCAAAGTGGCTTCTCTATCCGTCATTGTGTTAAACCCGCCAATAACGTGCCAGTTTTGTGATAGTTTTATGATTGGTCCCCGCAAATTTGTAACAGAAGCAGGATAGAAATATGTACAAGTTTCCAGCCTGAGGTACAGGCGAAATCAAATCGCCTGCAGTTTGGGCTGTGTTTACCTGGTCTAGGCAATTTCAGGAGCGACTCGCAGAACAGGATAGCGGATTCAGTCAATTAAAAGTCATTCCTGAAACGTTGCTGCATATGTGGACGTTGGTCCTCTTAAGAAACATGACAAAACTTTTCTTCAAATTGTGAATGTAGTTTAGACTACAGAAAGCAAGCAGTGCAGCCGTTATAGTGATCGACAGAAAATCCCTCTATAAACCAATGAATCTAATTATTTACATTTGAGTATAAGCTTTGCTTGTTATGAGAGGATCTGTGAGCGTGTAGACTTGACGAATGACACGTTTACTCCAACCAGCAGGACTGAGGACATTCACAAGACATTCTTTACAAATACCAAATGAGTGAGTTGAGCTTTGAGAATGAAACCAACCTGTGTGTTCCTCAGTTTCTTCATGTTTCACTCTCAATGTTTCTTCACTCTCCTCTTTCTTTATTCGTTCTTCAGTTTCTTCATGTTTCAAACTGAATACATTTTCAATCTTCAGGTCTCCATTCTCCTCTTTAATAAACAGCATTTTTAAATAGTGTCACATGGATCTCAGTCGCTTCTCCAGGAGTTTTTCTGTGTGTTTGTCCTGTTTAAGATGAGAATAATTAACAGAAAGAAAAATAAATCCAAACTAAATCTCTGAGTGTCTCAATCAGCTCTAGTTCAGTATCAACTGTCTCAGTAACACTCAAAACTAGCACTACAAACTAATAAAATAACACAAATTATACAGGCACTATATATTTATTTATTTAATTTCTCTCATCTCTACTCTCCAGAGACTGAACTCATGTTTATATGATGAACTGATTCACGATAAAGAGCGAAATGAGTTTATTCTGTTACTTTACTCACACAACGCTGATAAATGTTAGATAAAGCAATGCAGTGTTACATTTAACACTACATAATTCATTAAACACTTTAAACGCTTAAAACACAAACCTTTCTTCCAGCAGAATCACAACAGATGCAGGAGCGCGGCGGCCTTATGACGTCACACATCAATACCAAAATAAAAGTCCCGTTCACTGATGAGTCTAAAATCACAAAAGTGCAGAGAAATATGCATAGAAAATATATATTAATAAAACTAAGAAAAGATGACAAAATTCAGAGTTGAATGTATTATTGAAATGCATTTAAAAACACAATGGTAAGATAATAATACAGTTCACATTGAGAGATTAAAAAAATATTAAATTACTCCAAATCAAGACACAGTACCCGACTTAAATTTGTGCTGTTTGTATATATACAATATAGAAAACATTCATTATAAATTAAATAAATGAGGAAATACCATCATTTCACAAGCAAATAACTGGGTTTCTGTGGGTCCTTAGGCCATAAAAAGTCATAAAAAGCTTATATAACAAGCTTAAATGATCGCTTTAATAGGCCTTGAATTTATGTCTGTGAAAACAGAGGCACTGTGGTCTGGATATATGCAGATATCTGGAGTTTGAGAGAGTGGAGAGACCGAGCAGTTTAGATTCAACACTCAAACTAAACCTTTTTTTCTGATGGCTTATGTCTACTTTATCATGTTTATCGTCATTTATTAGTTTATGGCTTTAAACTGGGAATAGTGACTCAAATAAATGGGGAAATTGATCCAAATAATGTCAATAACTGTTGAAAGATTATGAGGATTTCATGAAAATAAATCTACTGATACAAGGACAATCATATTTTTAGACATTGTACACCTATTTTCAAGTTTTTAGACTTAGATGAACTTTATATGTCCACATTTTAATATCAGAAAAAAAGCATTTCTATACTGACACATATCCCAGATAGCATGTAATCATTGAAACAATGTTGAGTCCGTGTTGATGCGTCAATGTCAATTACATTGAATTAACGTTACATAGTGATGTTGCTTTAGCGTCACTCTTGCACCCTCAGTTAATGTGGAAGCAATACTGAGATTTTAACCACAAATCAACAGGAATATCATTGATTCAACATTATGAATTGATGTTAGTTCAATATTACGTTTGCACCAGCATTTAATGTTTAATCAATGGTGAAATAAAAATCAATAATAATATTGTTGAATCAACGTTACGTTATGATGGATTCTACATCACTGATATTGAATCAATATTGAAATTAAGAAAAATGATCTTTGGTAATATTGTCTGATCAAGGTTACAATGTGATGTTGATTCTAGATCACTTTTGTTGAAACTTAAAACGCAGCTGAAATGTAATGACAACATAAAACAATGATTTACCAAGTTAATGTTGAAACAACATTAATATTTCAACTACACTTCACTGGACCATTTCAAATTTGGAGAAAATCCTTTAAAATATAAATGACACCTTAGCAGTTGAGTCAATTTATTTTATTGAATGGTGTACCACAATCAGTGACAAATAATATATTAAATATCCTTCTTAATACATTTAAGAAAGGGGGGAATATAGGATAAAACTAGTTTGAGAAGTCTGATGACATTATGACTACAGGTGGTCCAACGGTTAAAGTTTTAGAAACCTTGCATCAGCCGACTGCCTCTTTTCCTTTGGGTTCTCAGAAATCTGAAAAAGAAAGCATGATGTTACTTAACAACAAGTTCCTTCAGTTGTCATACAGTCAAATCAAATAATGTTAATATACTAATCACAATATAATCAGCTCAAAAAAAGTTGCTCAACACAAAATATTAAAACTGTGATTATAGTCCCGTTAAATTCTGTGCATCTATTCTAGTTCTCAAATCAACTAATGCTTCAATATAAGAAAAAGTGTCTGCTTTTTCCCACCGAGTTTATCTCCAGCCTTAATTAAACACAGCTGAAGCAGCTGATCAAGGTCATTGGGATCACTGAGAACTTCAGGCAGGTGTCTGGGATTATTATTCTTGCCCCACTGGCAGATCATTTTACTTTTTTTTTTTTAAAGTAAAATGCTTTTTTTAGATTTTACATTTACGTGTATTTTTATTAAGTCAACCAATTAATTGTCAGTGTGGGCGGGCTTTTATCTCTTCTCACGGACCGAATGAATCATTTCAGTGTATCTATTAACTGGGTTTGGGACTTTTTGCAGGTTGGGATGTCTGAAAATACTCAGTAAGAAAAGCATTTGTGCAGTTTGAATGAATGAATAAAGTAGTTAAAAACTGCTGACGCTTTAAAAAGGGGGCGGAGACCTAAAGAAACTCTGGGGCTGCGTTCGAAACCGCATACTTCCCTACTATATAGTATGTAAAAAGCAGTAGGCGAGAGAATAGTATGTCCGAATCCATAGTATTCATAAAAGAGTAGGCGAGAACTACCAGGGTTTTGGAGTATTTCTCGCGAGATTCGGACGTGCGTATACTGATGTTGCGTTCGAATATGCCTACTTACCTACTATATAGTAGGCGAAAACAGTACGTGAAAGGAGTAGTATGTTCGAAACCTCAGTAATCATAAAAGAGTAGGCGAGAAGTTCCCGGATGGCCTACTGATTCCGCCCAGATTGTGAAGCACCCATCGTCGGATACTTTTCTATCCCTGCCTTCCCATGAGGCCACAGGAAAGGATACGTCAGGCGGAGAAAAGCCAATCAAATGTGAGTATTACAAACCAAAATCACGGTTCCTTGTGTTAAAATCGCATTTGTTGGACTACTGTAGAGTAACGTTAAACTGTTGAATTGTTGAAGGTGTAAAGACGACAGACAGTATAGTGTAGTTGTGATTGGGCTGTAAAAACACGTTTTATTATGTAATCCAAAGTGGATTTACATAAACGATATACTTAAAGATAAAGATGCTTACTAAATGTTTATTTAACATCTGACAGGAACATTTTCGATAAGTATTGCAGATGACATCACAGCATGAAATAGACATCTGATCAGAGTGATGTGTGTGTGTGTGTGTGTGTGTGTGTGTGTGCTATAATGTAGAGTTCACTGTGGTCAACACTGCTTACTTTACATGAACGTGAGTAATGTTAATAGATCTACATAAAGTAACTAAACATAAGTTATCTTTTTGATTTGTCCATTATACTGTTGATGAATTGAGGAACATTAACACATCAGCAACTACCTCAACATTTAAGGCTATTGAGCACATAAACTTTTATGCTTTTATCAAGGTGTTGTTTAAGATCCAGGTAACATGAAAGTTGTCTGATGTTACAGGGGCAGAAGAGCACGTGTGTGTGTGTGTGTGTGTGTGTGTGTGTGTGTGTGTGTGTGTGTGTGTGTGTGTTTATCTGGTGGAGACTGGAGAGAGGCTGATGAAGGAAGGCTGTCATCAAAGGCTTTGAGTATACTACAGAAATGAATAAAACATACATTTAAATCTTAAGTTGTATTTTATTTTAATTTCAAACAGAGTTATTTTTAGCACTTTTCTGATTCTTGATGTCTGTGCATTTGCTGCAGAGCTTCTGTGGTTGAGCCTTGCTCAAGGACACACTGGTGGAGATCCAAGCAGAACCCTTCAGCTTATCAGTTCAGTGTTTGGCCCACTACACGACAAAAGTCATAAAGCTACAATACAAATAGCATGTAATTGTAAAAATATTAAATCAAATATGGCAAGAAATGGGATGCTGACAACATGAATTGTAAAGGTTTACAGTAGTCATGCTGATGGAGAGCAGGCACACGGATGTTTGGAGCAGACATCAGCCGTCAGATTGTCCCGCACATGTTCTCCACTCGTGCTTCAAGGTTGTGGGGTTCAGAAGGGACAGGAGGGACATGATGGACGGCTAGGACAGGCGAAGGTGTTCACGGTGGTCAACTGCTTCATCAAGCTGTGTTGAGATGGCAGCAGATGTGGTGTTCACCGTCTGTAAATGCGTGATGGTTTGTTAGAACAATACGTTTGAATAAAGCTTTGTTTCATGGTGACATTCATTTGTGATGTTTACTTTTATTCATTCTTTTACTCATTAATTCATGTTTCGTATTGTTGTCAGTAAATAAAATATTTTATTAACTCATGCATTTATTCATCGCTTGACTGAAAATTGGTATTCACATCGGCTGCATTTGTCTAGTGTGTATTCATGCATCGCTATGTCATATGACAACAAGTTGCATTTTGCTTGTTTTACTAAAACAATATAATTTTCAGTAAACAAAAGTAATATAATTAAGTATTGGTCAGCATTTGTTATTATTATTATTGTAAGTGTTTTAGTGGGCAATTTTGAATAGTAATAACTTACATTTTAAGAGTATAAAATCAACAGTGTTCTCCCAAGGTGAGATCTTCGAGCAGCTGAAAGAGGTCCTCGTTGCAGACTCCGAGGGAAACCGCACAGGTCGGGCTGTGGAGTTACTGATGCTTTGAGCTGTTACTGCACCTGTCACTCATAGGCCTATCTTTTATTTTATTATTACATGGTTGTATCTTTAACAATCCTAATAATAAAACAAATATCATGGGTTTGCATACATTATATACAAAGAAAAAACAAGAACAAGGTTAGATATCTTTGAATAATTCATCATAATGCAATTAAATTTTATTTCATAAGCTTGAGGAATAAAACGAGTTAAATTTAAAAAGGAAAATATAAAGGAGATTTAGGCCAATTTTGCTTGTGGATGAAATGTTTTGCATATAAAATAAAGAAATTAACAACATATTTAAGAGATCACGATTGTGGGTTTTGGTAAGGATAAAACTGGGTCAGATTAGTCGGGTTAATATGACAAAATAAATGGGCAGCTGTTTCTTCAACAAGCCCACAAAATTAGCAAGTTTAATCAATATTAAGATATTTATAGATCGATGAATTAAACCTGTCACTCATATCTTTCAAGTTGTTGCGCTTGAGATAACGTCGTAGGTCACATGATAACGTCAACATGGCGCATAAAGTGCGGATCACATTCATACTTAACGAGATCAGGCAATATAGTACCTTCTCTTTTAGAGCTCGATAAGTAAGTACTTATTGAAAATGAGTACCTACTCAATGAGTATGCGGTTTCGAACGCAGCCAGACTGTTTTTATCAACTAAATGAGGTTTTTACACTTTAAAAATTCTGTAAATAGTTCATTTAGATTTTCAGTAACTGTAAATAAATCATAATCAGCAGTTTATTGCAGATTTATTTGAATAAAAAACTACTCTTTACAATTACAAATGTTCTGAAATAAAAGGCCTTTTGGAAAGGACGCTGAGTCTTTTCCTGACATAAAAGCTCACAGAAGCTACATTTTTGAGAGAATCATCCTTAAATTTGAATCAAAACATGATCAGACATTCAGTTTTATATTATGGTTATTTTCAGGACCTCAACACTAAAATCTCATAATTTTTTTCCTAAGTGAATAAAAAAAAATAAAAAAACGTGAGTCACTTACATGTATATTTACATGTATATTACTCTGTTCATATACAACTTTGAGCTATTATGACTCTTGGGTAACAATATTTGAAGTGTCTAGTTTAAAATAAGACCAGATTTGTGAATATAGACCATAGGGTTTAAGAGCTGCAGACATTTTCATTTGGGTATGTCATTTCCAAAAATGTTAAAAAATTGGGGCGCTGGTTGTCGTGCCATAAGGAACGTCGTTTCTGGGTCCAAGCCTCAACTCGTTACACTTGAGAATGCCATTGACGGCCGTTTATGAGCGCTATTTATTCATATTAAACATCAAACATTTTAAACAGTTCAACATTTTAAATACTTACAGTCTACACAACAGTCTCTGTGCTCACAGTGTCACTGACTTTAATATTTTAACGATTTATAAAAGATGAATCACTGTCTGGTCATCTGGAATTTTGGTATGGAGATAAAGGTTATTAGTATTGTTATTTTGTGTGTATATTAGCACCGTTTGTTGTTTTCCTTGTGGTATGAGAAAGCGTTTGGACCCGGAAGCGCTGCCGCGTGACGTCAGATTTAACCGGAAAGTCCCACCCCTCTCCCGTGACATGCTTAATGAAAAGTTAGGGACATGTTATTAATATGGGGGATTAATGTTTTTTATTAAAGATTGCCAGATAAATTAATAGATTGCACATAAATAAATAAAAATTAAAAAGAGAGAAATAGGCATAATGACGAGCATTTCATAGTGACAAAATACTCACAAATAAAATATTTTACGAATGAAAATGGATAGCGTGCATGTACTGAAACATTTTTAAAGATGTGCACAACATTGAAATGGTTTGGGTTTAGTTACTGAACAGAATCTGGAAAATGCATTGGTAATTTGTTTGATTAGGCTAATAAGTAGAATTATCTAACTTTTGTATTTAAAAAAAAAAAGATTTATTCTCCTATAATTTTTCTAGCATTAATGACTATCTTTATCTGAATGTTTCAAGGATCCAGCGTAATCGGATAATGGAAACAATGAGGCAAGTTGATCCTGTGGGGACAGTGTTTCGTGGCCTCGACTTGCAGATAACACAAAGGCGTCCCTATTCTGTGCCAGGTCCTTTGTCTTTGTGGCACATTGATGGCAACCACAAACTTGTTCGGTAAGCATTGTCATCAAACACTGAATGTGTACATAACATTGGCCCTTAAAGGTTCACCCACAAATGAAAATAATGTCCTTTATTCCTTACCCTCATGCTGTTCCACACCTGTAAAACCATTGTACATCTTCAGACACAAATTAAGATATTTTTGTTGAAATCCAAAGGCTCAGTGAGGCCTCCAAGAATGACATTTCCTCTCTCAAGATCCATTAATGTATTTAGTATATTTTAGAATATTTTTGGTGTGCCAAAAAAACAACAACTAAATAACGCTTATCATGATTTAGATCACGTGTCAAAACGCCAAACTGTTGAAGTCACATTACTTTGGCGCTCCGAACCACTGATTAGAATCTTCATGGAGCTGTGTTTTGAAATCGATCATTACTATATAAATCATTATTTCGGGGGTTTTGGCGAAAAATATTCTTGTCACTTTATAAAATTAATATTGTAATATTTAAAATATTTAAAATATTAATATAACCACTGTACTCACATGAACTGATTTAAATATGTTTTTAGTACATTAACGTTTCTTGAGAAAGGGAAATGTCATTGCTGGCTATGCAGGCCTCACTGAGCCTTTGGATTTCAACCAAAATATCTTCATTTGTGTTCAGAAGATGAACGGAGGTCTTACGGGTGTGGAACAGCATGAGGGTGAGATATTTTCAATTTTGGGTGAACTAACCCTTTAATTGATGTAGTTTTCTTTTGCCTGTGCCTTTTAGGTGGAGAATTGTTGTCCATGGAGGCATTGACGGCTTCAGTAGAAAGATCATGTACCTAAGGGGCAGTAACAACAATAGGGCGGCAACTGTTCTAGACTGCTTTCTTGGAGCAGTCCATGAACTTGGTCTACCTCACCGAGTGAGAAGTGATAAAGGTGGTGAAAATGTGGAGGTGGCCAGGTTTATGTTGGAGCATCCAGAAAGAGGATCTGGTAGTTAACTTAAATCGCAATTGCAATATATGATATATTAAGTATTTTTAAAAATATAAATGTAAAGATGTTACTTGAGTCCATGTTATTTATGAAAATATAGTTTTTCTGTTTTATTTTACACACCTATCTTTTGTTTTTATAGAACGTAACAGCTTCATCACTGGAAAAAGTGTCCACAATCAGCGAATCGAACGGCTGTGGCGTGATGTGTGGTGCTGTGTCCTTTCTAACTATTATGCTGCCTTCCGACATCTTGAAGAGCTCTTACAGTTGGATCCGGACCAGGACCTTCACTTGGTCTGCCTTCACTTTGTGATGCTACCTAGGCTGAACCATCATCTTCAGCTATTTGTGAGGACATGGGACAACCATTCCCTTTCCACTGAAGGGAACAGGTCACCGAATCAGCTGTGGTTAGCTGGCCAAGTTATGGGTCCCCAGCAAATTCAGAACACGGTTAGCATAGATTTCTTATTTTAAAAAGCTTTTAAAATATCACTGTATTGTATATAATAATTTTTATTTTTTATTTATCTATCAACATGTTAGTGACCAAATCATAATGGTCTTGTTAAGTTTAATTTGTATTTAAAAATGTTTTTCTAGGAAGATTTAACCACATTTGGGATAGACTGGGATGCGCCTGTAGCAGTTCCGGATGCTATCCGCGAAGTCCTTGTTCCCGAAGCACCACCTGCACTACAGGATGAAATTGAGACTCACTTGAGCCAAACCATTGACCCATTCATGAACAGTGACCTCTTTGGCATTGACATTTATATTCAGTGCCTAAGATTAGCCCAGAACTATTTGGGGGGGGGGGGGGGGGGGATTTACCTTTCAGTTTGATCAAAAATGTGACTTTGAAATGAATGCAAATTCTTCTACCACATATTTCTATACTAAATATTATTTTAATGTATGTTATGTTGTGTTGCGAAGCGTAAGAATGCACTGAGGAATAACCAGAATTTTAGAAGTCTGTCAACACTGACAACTCTTCAGTATTTTGCCATTAATTTTATTAAGGGCATTGTGCTGAAACAAGGTAGATATTCTACTAGAATAAGGTGAGTAATATAGCCCTTTTCATACAATGAGACGCAATGATTGGTCGAATGACCATCTGCCACAAATTTTTTTTTTTTTTTTTTTTTTACATTTAGGAAGCAATAACTAGAATGTTAATTTTACATTTATAACACTTGTCTTGAAAATACTTGCTTTTTTAAGTCGCTGTGATTCTACCAGAAATATGAGTCTAGTTGGTCAAGGGGCAATTATTTGCCTTTATAAGGCATTTATAACCCTATTTAGGCCTTAAATTCTTTATTTTGTCAAATTCCTAAATGTAATCAATAATTTTGAATAGTACAGCTGCTTGTCAAATAAAATACAATTTGTATAGTTTTTATTTGTATAATTATTGTATTCTTGGCACATTCTTTGAATATGTATATTTATGAATTTGATTCCTGTTTTATGAAGTGGTGTTTTTACAGTTGTTACTTTTTTTTAATGTGGACGATTTAAAAGACAGACGGGTTTAAAGATAAAACTCCTAGCTTGAAAGGATGATAGAGGATAAGATAAATACTTTGTGACTAGCCTACTCCCTCTAGTTTACAGTAGTCTATTATTAGCCACAGAAATTTACACTAACATTGTAAAGTTACTATTTCAAAGTAATTATTTTTAAGTTATTTTTAATGTTAAATAGTGCCTATTTTCTAACCATGAATAACTTATTTTTACGGACTTGCACAGCTATATTTATTTTTAAATTATTTAGGTGGTAATCAATATGCAGTGAAAATAGGCTACTATCTGATCTGAATTTTAGCCCCGGAATATTCCTTTATGCTAATCTCTATAAAACCCGCCAATTGCCATCGCTTCCTGTTCCCGCGCGGTTTCAAATCTGGCAGGCAGACCTCAAGAAGCCCAAGAATGTCTGAAGATTCAAGGTATTTTACTTTTAATTCATTAGCTATAGTAATACTAGGCTGTTGTTGCTGCTAGTGACAGATAGTCAATTAAATTAAACTGTTAATTTCTTGTTAGGAAATACTTGTCAATCACTGTAAAAAAAAAAAAAAAAAATACTGTTTTCAATTCCAATTCCGAAAAAGAAATTCCAACGTATACTTCATAAGGATCATTTTGTTAATGATCATTTTGTTAATGATCAAAATCTTATTTTTGGTTTAAACGATTTTTATTTAAAAAAAATAGACATAGCATAACGTTTATTGATAGCTGGGACATAACGTTATTCATAGTATTTTTCAATAGGACAAAGAATTACTGATATGGAATATTTATAGCATGTTATCAAATATAAAAATAATTAACCACACACAATGTAGTGTCAATACTGTGCTTGCGATATTTAACAATACTTCGCCATACATTGACATGCAACGTTGCAACTTGCAGCAGCACTAGATGTGTCCTTTTCTGCTTATAACGTTAGTTTTTTTATCGACCGGTGAATTTGCGCGAATGACATTGAAACCATGAATGTTAAACCACGAACCAAAAAATCCCCCGCATTTTCCTTTAATTACATTTTCAAAAGTGGAATTTAAGAGGGTCGATCTGCTCCGTGTACGTTAGGTTCATTCGTTTTTCGATATTTCTGAAATAATCAGTTAATATTCCATGGTTGTCGAACACATGTCTATATAGAAAAATCCCTTAATAGTCGGTCCGTGAAAGCCTTAACGTTAGTCATTTTTGTTTGATGTATCCATTTTCTATTCGTGAAAATAATATAAAATCAAGCCGAATTGTCGTTTTTAATTTTAAGGGGGGGGGGGGGATAACTTTCACTGCATAACTTTCACTAATGCAACTTACACTGACCCCAGAGGTTTGCTGAGTCTGACTATGTATACTTTTTTCATGAGCTTTTTGGTGTTAACTTACACTTAACACAAATGGCTGTGCTGTACATTTGATTTTTTAATTTTTTATTCTATACCTTTTTACGTGTGTGTGTGTGTGTGTCCATTTCAGCAGTAACACACGATTGCAACAAGCAGTTAGGTTCCTAGAAATGGCCAATAATTTGCTGATAAACCCTGCCTCTACATCTTCGTCTCAAGTCCCATCTACTTCAAGCCCAGCAACAACCAGATGTTTAATATCATCCCCGTCTCCCATGTCCTGCTCTTCAAGTTCAAACCTTTGCACACCCTCACTCTTCAGCCCATCTTCTGTGCATACAGCATCAGCTCTCCAGTCAGCATCTCTGTTACAAACTGGCACACCTGTTAATTTGCACACTGGGCCAGCCCTTAGCAGACTCTTTC